>CM028132.1:470955000-472155000 GCA_016271365.2 Neoceratodus forsteri
TACTAGAGTTCGAGAAACCCCATTTTTTTAATTTGATAGGGGTACAATACATGTTCTGTAGAATGTGGTATTGCATGAGATGCAGCCTGTCTTGGGAAACATACTTATGACAGGATCTCCATAGGGATTGCCAGTCCAACTGATATTGTGGGAGGAGTGAGTTCCAGAGACTAGTAGGTCCAAAGGTGTCCCCGTATTTTTTATAGTACAGCACCCTGTATAGCTTGGATACTATGCCTGAAGATCCGGACAATAGGGAGATTTCAGGAATCAATGCTGATACCTTCTGAGAGGGGGGAGGACTCCCCAAGGCTACAGTGAGAAGGTGTCTTAACTGCATAACTTTAAAATGAGATGAGCCTGGAATACGAAACTTGTCAATAATTCCACAGGAGGACAACCAGTGCCCTTCCCCATCTACCAGGGAAAGCAGTTTTCCATCACCTAGTTGGGGCAACCAGTGAGAAGGAATCCACCTTCCACTAAGAGTGAAAGATGGGGAATTCCAGATAAACTGAGCTAAGTTGGTCTGAGGGGAATAATGAAGAAATAAACATAACTGTGTATAAACTTTTAAAGAGGTACTTATTGTGGCGCAGTTGGTCATCTTTACATGAGACAACCTGAGGTAAAATAAGTTTGAGGGATCCAGGCGTTTAGATTTAATTGCATCTAACTCAGTCTTAAGCCACACTGGTTGTACCGTTTCAGAGCCTGGAGAGATCCAACTCAGACAATATGCTAGATGACTGGCCCAGTAGTATAGTGCCATATGGGGAATCCTTAGCCCCCTCTCAGATTTTGGGGCAGCTACTTTATGATAGGCCAACCAAGGATGTTTAGCTGCCCAGATAAATCTGGTAAATATACTGTGTAGTTTCTTAAACCAGTGCATGGGGATGAAGGAGTTGAGAAGAGATAGGGGGGGTAATAAATTCTAGGAAATACATTCATCTTAATAATGTTAATCCTGCCCCATAATGATATGGGAAGTTTAGACCATCTGTCAAGGTCATGCATGATAACCTGTGAGAGAGAATCCAGATTATCTTTGACCCATTTTAAGGGGTTGCGGGATAGCTTTATGCTCAGATATTTAATTACTCTAGGAGTCCAACCTATACCAAGGGGGCAAATGTCATCCTTAAATACCTTGTGGTTTAATGGAAAAAATAAGGATTTGCTAGCATTCAACTTATAGTTGGATAGCACACTGAACCTAGCTATTTCATTCAGTAAGGGTGGTATTGAAGAAACCGAATGGGAGAGATATATCAGCAGATCATCTGCGTACACAGTGAGTTTAATCTCATGACGCCCAACTCTGATACCTTGTATAGAGATATTTTGGAGAATGTTTTGGATGAGGGGTTCCAGATATAGGTTAAACAAGAGAGGCGATAGGGGGCAATCCTGCCTAGTACCTGAATGGAGTGAGAAGTAGTTTGAGAAGGCCCCCGTTAACCAAGATTCTTGCTATAGGGGATTTATATAATGCAGCAACCCAAGAGATGAATACCAGAGGAAGGTTAAAGGTGCTCAATACCTTAAAGAGAAAACTCCAATTCACCTGGTCAAATGCCTTCTCGGCGTCCAAGGAGACCAAACCTGTAGGGAAATCAGCATCTCTGGAAGCCGAGAAGACATGGGATAACGTACGCAGATGATCTGCTGAAGACCGTCCCTTCATGAAGCCTACCTGATTCATACCTATTAACTCGGGGAGCACCACGGATAACCTGTTAGCTAAAATCTTTGAAAGGATCTTGATATCCTGATTTAGGAGGGATATAGGCCTGTAGCTCTGGATGAGCTCAGGGTCTTTATCTGGCTTAGGAAGGAGCACTATCAAGGCTTCAAAGAGGTGGCAATCAATCTCTGTCCTGGATAAGATGTGCTGAAAGAAAATGTTAAGTACTGGCAATAGAAGTTCCCAAAATGTTTTATAGAAAAGGGAGAAAAATCCATCAGGTCCAGGAGTTTTATCCGAGGGTAAACTGCTAATAACCTCGGAGATTTCCCCCTAAGTTATGGGAGAGACCAGAGAGGCTATGTAATGTACTGGGAGGGAGGGTAGATGTGAGTCCGTCAGGTACTTCTCCATGCTTACTGGGCTGGGAGGGTGTTCCATGTCCCCGGAAAGCAATTTGTAGTATGCTGCAAACTCTTGAACTATCTCAGTGGGAGATGTTTTCAGGGACCCATCTACAAAACCTTGATTGAAGGGATAAATCTCGCTGATTCTTGTTGTTTGATGCAAAGTGCCAAAAAGCGCCCTGCTTTCTCACTTTGGTGTGTATAATAGCTAACTCTGCCTTCTCCCGGAGTAGTTCTAAATATTTGTCTCTCAACCCTAGGAGCCTCACTTTGTCCTCCTCTGAGGAGTTAACCGAGAGATTGGATTCCAGAGCCCGAATTTGGGATAACAAGGACAGTAATTCTCTCTCCCTAGCTCTTTTCCTAGCCACTGAGAGGCCAATGAGAACTCCTCTCATGTAAGCCTTGAAGGCCCCCCATATAATATCTGGTTTTGTGCTATTTAAAGGGTTGGATAGAAAAAAGGCCTCAATGTGCTCCCTTATGGTATTGCAATAATTAAAATCTTTAAGCAGTTGATCATTAAGCTTCCATCATGATTCTCTCTTTGACACATCTTGAATTGAGAGATCACACAGCACTAGAGAGTGATCAGAGACAGGGCCAGGCTGTATCGACGAGGACCTAACTCCAGGCAGAAGAGTCTGAGAAATGAATATGTAGTCAATACAGGACTGTGAACCATGTGCCAAAGATCTAAATGTGAACTCCTTGGAATCAGGATTTAAGACACGCCAGACATCACAGAGCCCGCATTGATCCAATAATTCTCTAAGAGCCCTCTGACCCAGGGAGATTCCCACCGATGCGCCTCCTGACCTGTCAAGATTTGAATCTGCAACTTGGTTAAAGTCGCCCCCCCAGGATAATCCTTATGGGAAGGAAAGGCAAGATTAAGTTTATGAGTCTCATGAAGTAAGCGGGGTCATCAGCATTGGGACCATATATACTGCCCAATAGCAGAGGTATTGACCAGAGAGTACCTATAACTAAAACAAACCTACCCTCGGGATCCCTGATAGTATGAGCTGGGATGAAAGGAATGCCCCTGTTAATAATGATCATAACCCCACAGCTGTTTGAGGAGCCTTGCACCTCATACACCATCCCCACTTGTCGCCTCCTCACTTGTGAGGCTTCTGTTTCCAGCAGGTGCGATTCCTGCAGGAAAGTAACCTGAGTATGTAAAAGACTTAAGTGTTTGAGAACCTGGTATTGTTTAGATTTTTTTCTGATCCCCTTGACGTTCCACGTTGCAAAAGTCACTTCCTTAGCCATCTACTTAAGGCTTCGAAGAGTAGTAGATTCAGCCTTGCACTCTGGGTGTGTAACATAAATAATCTAACCCCCCATTGCTGCTGTAAGGCCCACCCACCACCCTAACCCCCCTACAAGAAGCCCCAATTTAAACCCTCTAATACACCCCCATCCCCCCAGCAAGAACACAACACCCTTCCCCCCTCCCAGCCGCCCACACTGTCGCAAGCAACGCTTAGCACAGCACTGGATCTTATCCTCCTCCCCCAACCCCCGAATGTATCCCCTGCAAGTGATCACCCTCGTAGCTCAAAATACAAGGCAGTCAATAAGTTGCATTAATGAGGGCTTAGTGTCAACGAGCGGTCTTGGGCTTCCAGGGCCTACAAGCATCTGCTGGTGAATCCACTAATGAACGAGAGAGAGAGAAATAGAACTAGATGCCATAAATATGAATGTAAAAAACGTCATTCAAGCCTTGGGAGGGAGTTGAAAAATATTTGTTCCCCATAGGGAACTACCTCGTGAACCAGAACCAAAGCGAGAATTAACATGGCGGGGTGAGCCCATCATCGAGATAAAACATGAAAAAACAGATCCGGATGAGAAGTGAAACAAAATCCAGAGATGGGAAACCCGTGGGAGTAACTGCCTAGGGGTTGCCAACCCCTAGCTCCAAGAAGCCCCCCCTACAAAACCAGAGCGACTTAGTAAATGAAAGCAGTCCCTCTCAAGGCTGAATGACCGGACTTGCATTACATGGGCGAGCCGCTTCCTCTTGTGGACATAACCTGATCCAGCCCACCAGTCAAGGCGCCCTGAAAACCCGGAATCACCCAAAAATCCAAACTCCCATCCTGTAAAGTCTAAACAAGAAGCATAACCCAAGACCTAGCCCTGTGTGCTCCCCCTGGATACTAAGTAAGCGGTATTATGCTAGATGCAGTCCAAAACAAACCCCGCAGGAGCCCCCCCCCGGACTCTCCCTGCAACACTATTCCCACCAACAAGCCAGGGCCTGTTAAAAATAAAGTTAAGCCTTTACTAAAAGTCCAGATCTATTAGAGAGCATTAAGTCGAGTGAAATCCTTCTCTAGAAAGAGCACTGTCCACACAAAATCCAAACGATGGTTCGTTCTGAAGTTCCCAATGAGCCCCGAAGATCAGGAGGCCCTCTCAGGTCATACGAAATAGGTCTGGCAATGCCGACTTAAGGTTTAGTAACACAGCATCAGGATCCTCGAAATTGAGCCATGAGCCATTTACAGAGACTTGTAATTTCGCTGGGTACCCCATCCTGAACTTTAAACCCGCCGCTATAATCTTGGATACAATCAGATGGAAGGCTTTCCGTTTCAATCGAACCCAACCAGGGATATCCTGAGCAACTCTTAGCTTCACCTTCTCCCATCTGACTTCTTGCAGAGCCTTGACTTTCTGAAGGAAATGCTGCCTTTCCAGATAGTTCAGAAAGCGGCAAATAATGGGGCGAGAGGGTGTATCAGGTGGGGGTTTTGGTTGCAAAGATCGGTGGGCCCATTGTATGATATCATTTGGGCCAAAGGGAGCGGGACCAGCAACTTTTTCTACCAACTTCTGGATAAAGATTACAGTGTTCTGGCCTTCTTCTCCTTCTGGGAGCCCAAGGATTACCACATTATTTCTCTGACTACGGCCTTCCAGATCCTCGAGTTTTGATTCTAATCAAGACAACCTTTGTTTCGTTAGCAGGAGCTCAGGATCCAGGTTTTCCAACTTTCTCTCGATCGAAAATATTCGGGCAGTGTTGTCCGATACTGTCATGGAGACTTCCTCTATCTTTCTGGAGAGGGACTTCAGGTCAATTGCCATATCTTTCATCTCTTCCCGGAATGGTTTAAATTCCTCTGAGAATCGATTCAGTGTTAGGGGTTCTTGGTCCCCAGCTTGACACGCAGGTTCAGGTTTGTCTGGGCCACTCGAGGCTCGGGATTTCTTCGAGGCCTTCTCAGGGGTGGTGGGGGGGTATGTTTCTGCGGGGCTTTCTTCATGTAAGCCTCCATTTACCACACAGGAACCCGAAACAGGAGCACACACTGTTCAGAGACAAGAAAAACTCTTAGGCAGAGGAGTTAGAAGAAATTTAATGATAATAAATGACGATTTTGTACTCAGGAGGCAGGAGCTTAACGGAGGAGCAACTACTCAGCACTCTGCATCACGTGATCCTCGGAACTAAGTATTTATAAAAAGGCTAAATCATTTTACTGTGCTGTGCTGCAAAAAATGTTAACAAAGCTCCCACTGAAATGCAGTGTCCTGAAACAGGTTTCCACATTGCTGAACCCAGTACTAAAGCTACACATAAGTGGAAGCTCTGTGGTGAACCTGACTAAGGAACTTGGCGTATGCAGTTCACACTCTGAGTATGATCAGCTTTTGGATGGGTTTGGGACATACCAGTTTGCAGACACTGGATCTGCACAGGCTTTGAAACGAACAGTTCTGCTCTAAAGTATTGGGGCATGGTGCTCTCTCAGCTATGCACCAGTGGTGAACATCTGCCACTATTCAAGCATCTGACGGAGACCATCTTAAGCCTTCCTCATTCCAGTGCTGAGCCAGAGTACGCCTTCAGCATGGTGCGAAAGGTAAAGACTGAATTAAGACAATCCTTAAATGTAAAGACTTTAAACTCTATTATTGCCATCAAAATGAATGAAGAGAGACACTGCTGTGAGGTAACTCATATGAAGGGAGTCTTGGAGGCTGCAGGGAAAGCAACTATGCTTTACAACAGGGAACACCTTGCAGCAAAATACAAACAAGCATTTGTCAATGCCGAATGTTTGCTTGCTGGCATTGGCATTGGTAGTGTAGGAGTTAGAGAGTTGCATACTAGGAATGGCAGTGAAGTATTGAACTAAAGCCAACCCCACCACCACCCTGCAGAGACTGATAGGCATTGGGGGTGCCTTTAGGGCGTCAGGCGTAACAGCCATGCCTTTTCACAACACCCTACTCTCCAGACACTGACAAGTGTCACGGTGTGCCTTGGGGTCTTTGGGCCTTATGTTCACCTCATACCATAAGGAAATATGGTAAGATGGGTGCAGTATAGGAGAATGGGGTGAACTTTGGGGCTGAAGAATCCAAGGCACACCTCAATGCCTGTCACTGGCTGCAGGGTGTGGGTGGAATGGTATGAGCGTTACAGGCGACAATCCCAAGTCATGCCCTTGATGCCTGTCAGTCTCTACAGGGTGGGGCATTATGGTTGGAAACCCTAATGCCCCATGCGTTCATCGGTATTTTCACTCCAATTTTTCAACATGTTTTTTTTTTGTGACCCCCATGTCATGAACAGTAGCAATATCAGTTCTTTAACCGAAAGCTGATTTTGTACAACGACCATGCCATTTGGCATCACAGGTATAAAAAACACATTTCGAACAGGATGTGAAAAATGACAGCTGTACTGTTCATGAGGAGGTGTAAAAATGGCAATGTTGAAAATCTGGAGTGAAAATTTAAAAAAAAACTGGTGAAGTCACTAGTGTGCGTAGAAACTGTAATTAGTTTGGGGACTGTTTACAGTAGATTGTCAACACAGGCATTTTGGGACCTCTGCTCATGAACAGTGCCACTGTGATTTTTGTACTCTGTCCCAAACACTAATTTCCCACAGTGACCATGCATTTCTGCGCCGGAAGTGCGAAAACACATTTCAGCAAGGCTGTGAAAAATGACTGCTGTACTGTTCATAAAGAGGTGTGGAAAAATGCCACTGTAGAAAACCTGGACTGAAAATATTACAAATTCGTGAACTTACGAGGGTGCATGGAACTGCGCAATGCACACTCGTAACACAGTCATTTTATGGACTTTTGTCACCAAATTTTTGACATAGTCATTTTAAGACCTCTGCTCATGAACAGTGTCACTGTGATTTTCTTAATCTGTCTGGAACATTGATTTCACACACCGGCCGCGTCATTGTGCTCTACATGTGTGAAAACACATTTTGGGCGAGACGTGAATAATGACAGCTGTACTGCTCATAAGGAGGTTTGGTAAAATGGCAATGCTGAAAATCTTGAATGAAAATATTAAACATTTGTGAAGTTATGAGCGTGCATAGGAACTGTGCAACGCACGCTCGTAAAACAGTAATTTGGGGGAATTTTTTCACCAGATTTTCAACATGGGTTTTGTGGGGCCTACCTCGTGAACTGTGACACTGTCATTTCATTACTTGGTCCTGAAAGGTGGTGCCGTGCAGTGACCGAGAAATCACCTTTCATGACCGAATAACAAAATGTCCATGACTGAGTTCATGAGGTGGGGTCCCAATAACCCCATGTTGAAAATTTGGTGAAACAATTCCCCAAAATGGCCGAGACATGAACCAAAGTTGAAAAAAAAACATTTATGACCCTGTCATATCTCTACCTTTTCCCCCGGGCTCTCTTGACACTGTCTTTATTTTGATGTTATACCACATTTTTGATGTTATTTAAATGTTTTCTACATATTACTACTTGTATGAATCTTGTTGCTATCTTCCTACTTAACTGTTTATGCCTGATGTCCCATATGCTGTATCACCTACTTGTTTATGCCTGATGCTCCTGTATGTTACCTGACTTTGTCTGATGCATTGTATGTACCCTGTATTCCTCCTGGGCAGCACCTGAAAATACGCACTTGGCTGTTTAGTGTGCTTACCTGATAAACAAAAGCAAGTACAAGAATAAATATGTAATTATACAGCTTACCAGCATTTCTTCGGCTCGCAGTCACCTTTGAAGAGTGCAGGCATGTTCCCGGTCCACCAGAGATAGTAGCACTGGACTCCGGAGGTAAGTATGGGGTGAGGGTGTGTGTGTGGGGAGGTGGGTGCGCAGATGGTGGGTGCGGATTGGGGGATGGGGTGAGACAGTCAATGAGGGACCATTTTTTCTCACAGGCTTTTTTCTTTTTTCTTTTTCAGGAAGACAATGCGGGACTTTTGCCACGCTGGGGTGGGCTCCCAGCGTGGCATCTGGAAGGTTTTTGGAGGGCCAGTGGAGCCGATAGATTAGGCACCCCATTGGCCATACATATCAGGACTGTTGCCACGCTTGGGGTGGGCTTCCAGCGTGACAGTTGGAAGGTTGTTTGGGGGCCAGTGGAGCCGACGGGGATTGGGCACCCTGTTGGCCATATGGATGAAGGACTGTTGCCACACTGGGGTGGGCTCCCAGTGTGGCACCTGGAAGGCTATTTTGGGGGAGCAGTGGAGCCGACGGGGGATTGAGCACCCCCATTGGCCATATGGTGTGTGGGTGGGGGGAGTGCATGATCATGTTGGGGTGGGCTCCCAGCGTGCTAGTAGGTGTTCTGGTCGAGGGAGGAAGAACTGTCTATGACAGACAGTTCAGATGCAGTGTTGATGTGCAGGCAATTTGCATACTGCTGACGACGGCAGTATGCAAATTGCCTACACGTTACCACCGCTGATTGCAGCAGTTTTTCAGTTTCAGCTGTACGCCACTGCATCTGAACTGCTATCATAGACAGCTCAGACATGTATTGGTGCGGTGAGACAGCGCCTGCAAGGGAGCAGTGCACTGGAAGCTGAGTGGCACACCTACAAAAAGCCATATGGTGGCACTATGTTTCTTGCACATGCATACAAGCAAACATAATGAGACTCATTTCCAAACTTACTTTGTTTTGTTGTATAGGTACCTAGGTTTTAATCTGTAGTATAGAGTAGATAGCATGATTTTCATTTTTAGTATACAGCATATATATGATAGAGTAGATAGCATGTAAAATATTGTGTGTGGATTTTTATTTTTTAGTATAGATGAGAGAAAATATTGTGTTTTTTATTTTTAGTGTAAACTATGGTAACATGGTTTTCAGTTTTAGTACAGGGTAGAATGATATCAAGTAAAATGTGTGTAGATTTTAAATTTTAGTTTAATTGCATAGACTAGATAGCATGTACTATATAGGTACAGTATATACGTTTTCATTTCACCTGTTTGTTGAAATATGTAATTAAATGTATTTAAAATTGAAACCTATAAATAGCCAAAAATAAAGTTTCAAAAGTAAAACTATTATGCTATATGTTGTATTCTTAATGACGTATTCGATAACTTTTAGTTTCATGCGTTTGAAAGATGTGAATATTGCGACGCAGCACTTCACGTGGCGTGAAAAATGGTGTCCCTGATTTTGAGCATTTGTCCCTGATTTTAAAAGGTAGTGTCCCTGATTTGCAGCCTTGGAAGTTGAGAGGTATGCCTTACAGCACTTCTTTGTTCAGCCAACATGGTTTCTTGGCTCTGCTTTTCTTACTCCTGGCCCTGCTGCAGGCTACTCTGGCCTCTGTCAGTCCAGTCTTTATGACTCCCCCCTTTTGTTCTGCATCCATCCCCGGCCTTATATCCTGGAGTCTTCCTCACAGTATTGCTCCCATCCTCTCAAAGTCCACCCTACTAAAGTCCACTACCTTAGTGCCTGTGCCTCCTGTCTCCCTGCCCAGTGCGAGAAAGAGCCACACTGTTTGGTGGTCACTACCCGCTAGTGAGTCTTCCACCCTTACCTCCCTCATCACCTCCCCATTTGCCAGTACTAGGTCCAGAGTGCTACCAAGCCTTGTAGGCCCACTTACCAATTGCATCAGAAGGCCCTCCTGGAATGCATCAGTGAGCAGCTGCTCCCGGGTACAGCTAGTGGCTGGGGTGCTCCAGTCAACCCCTGGTAGGTTAAAATCCCCCACTATCACCACACTCCCCCTTCTACACACCCTCCTTATCTGCTCTGCCAACTCCCCATCCAGTTTCCTGGATTGGGCTGGTGATTTGAACACCACTCGTAGCCTGTTTTCTACCCTTGGAGTCCTGGAGTTGCACCCAAAGCACCTCTGTCCTCCCCTCTTCTCCCTCGTCTGCTATATATTTGATCCCCTCCCTCACACAGAGTGCAACTCCCCCTTCTAACCCCTTGGTTCTTGCTGTATATCCTGTATCCCCAGTTTGCTGAGTCCCAATCATGGTACTTTGTGGCCCAAGTCTCTGTCACTGCAGCAGTGTCCACCTTCCCCTCTAAAAGGAGCACCTGAAGCTCTGCAATTACATAGAAACACAGAATTTGATGGCAGATAAGGACCGCTTGGCTCACCTAGTCTGCCCATTTCCCTACCTAACAGATAAGCTGCAGATCCTAGTTAACCAACAGCTTACTTCCTCCTACTCCCCACTAGGACTGCCTTATGCCTGTCCCATGCATTCTTGAAGTCTCCCACTGTTCTTGACTCCATAACCTCCTCAGGGAGGCTGTTCCATGCATCCACAACCCTCTCAGTGAAAAAATACTTCCTCACATTACCTCTGAGCCCCCCCCCCATCTTCAAATTGTGCCCCCTTGTTCTTGCACATCTCTTTTTCTGGAAGATGCTACCCTCTTTGGACTTTGTTAATTCCCTTGAGGTACTTGGAAAGTTCTATCATGTCCCCGCTCTCCCTTCTTTCCTCAAGTGTATACATATTAAGCGCCTTTAGTCTTTCTTCATATGTCTTCTGGTGCAGACCCTGCACCATTTTGGTTGCCCTCTTCTGGACAGCCTCCACTCTGTCTATGTCGTTGCGGAGATGGGGTCTCCAGAACTGCACACAGTACTCCAGATGGGGTCTCACCAACTGTCTGTACAGAGGGATAACAACTTCCTGTTTTCTACTATTGATGCCTCTCCCTATGCATCCCAGTATCCCCCCAGCCTTCCTTACTGCCTTCTCACATTGCTTGCCCACCTTTAGGTCATCTGATATAATTACCCCAGGTCCCTTTCTATTTTTACTGTTGTCAGTATCTCACCCCCATTGTGTACACTTCCCCTGGGTTTTTGTTTCCCATGTGCATTACCTTGTACTTCTTTGCATTGAATCTGAGCTACCATACGTTTGACCATTCCTCCAACCTTGCCAAGTCCCTTCTCATCCTTTCCACTCCATCTTGTGTATCAACCTTATTGCAGATCTTTGTGTCATCTGCAAAGAGACATACTTTTCCTTCCAGTCCCTCTGCAATGTCACTTATAAAGACATTAAAAAGGACCGGACCCAGTACTAAACCATGTGGTACCTCACTAGTAACCCCCTTTCTTTGCTGTGGACTCCATTTACTATGACCCTCTGTGTCCTGTTGTCCAGCAAATGTTTGACCCAGGCTACCACCCTGGGAACCACTCCCAGGCTGGCTAATTTGTTTATTAATCTTTTGTGCAGGATTGTTTCAAATGTCTTGCTAAAGTCTAGGTAGGCCATGTCCACAGCCCCTTCCTGGTCTACTGCTTTGGTTACCCAGTCAAAGAATTCAATTAGATTCATCTGACATGACCTTCCTGCTGTGAATCCATGCTGCCTTGGGTCCTGGCCTCTAGGTACTCAACAATTATTTCCTTCAGAAGTGATGCCATCATTTTCCCTACCACTGAGGTCAAATTGACAGGTCTGTAGTTTCCTGCCTCTGTCTTGCTCCTACATTTGTGAAGGGGAATCACATCCACACTTCTTCAGTCCTCAGGTACCACACCATCCTCCCATAATTTCTTAAAAAGGGTAGCCAATGGGGTTACTAGTTCTCCCCTTAGTTCTTTTAGAATTCTGGGGTGAATCCCATCAGGCCCCATTGCTTTGTCCACCTTCAGTTTTTGGAGATCTTTCAGAACCCTTTCTTCTGTGAAAGGACTGATATCGCCCCCATCCAGAGCATACACACACTTCTCTTCCCTTGGGTCTATTCTATCTGATACCCCCCACAAGTTTAATTCACCTGGCTCACTGACTGCTCTGGGACCGCATAATGATGTTTCTAGCTTTTTTTGTTTGTTTGTTTGTCTTGTTTGTATCTGTTCAAACTGTGATCTGAATGGGAAAGGAGCCGTAGCTGGGTGGACACCTCTAGTTTTCCAGTCAGTCGACAATTGACCCAATTCTTGGGAGGAGAGAGTGAGCTAAGCCACAATTTTTGTTTTGTTTTTGTATAATATCTTGTATTGATTTTAGAAAATGTATAAGAACAAAATGATACAATGCAACATAGTACACATCACTAAGACTACAGGCAAAAACACACAACCAATCCATTCCATTAAAAACAAGTTGTGTATGATTTCAAAATCAAGACCCCACAAACATGTGCATATGTATGTGTGCATATGTATGTGAGATGAAGCAGCTGCATATGGAGACCACCTAGCATTTTCTGAAACAGCTGCTGCTTGCAGCTTTATGGAAAAAACAGCTGAGCAAGAAGCGAGCACATCTCTCCATTACGGTAGTCAAACTGTGAAGCCGGCCCACACGCAGTGACCATTTCTAAAGTGGTTTTACATCAAATAGTGATTTGACTTGTGGTGGGCTGCTGTGTTGCTTAACTTACAATTTATTTTATGTACAGCCCTTATATGGGAATACTGCTACCAGGGATTTATGTAGTGTGTGTGTGTGTGTATATGTACGTGCATGCACCCATGCAGTAATAAATATGATACACAGAACATGTACAACAGCCATATGTGTACCTGAACAAAGGGAATGCATGTCCCACCCAGCCTAAACAGATGGTCCTTGCCTAGTCTGTCTCCAAAGACCCTAACTGGTCTCTGGCAACCTTCCCTCCTCCCTGCCCATTTACTAATGCCCCCCTATTTTATCCCATGCATGATGTTTATCCCACACATGCTTGTAGCCCCATATTATTTTGGCCGCTACCACTTCTGCTAGCAGTTAGTTCCAGGAATTTACAACTGTTTCACATCCCTGTTAAACGTCCTTCCCCGACCTCATTGCATGCTGCCTGGTCCTGGTGGTCTTTCTCATTTAAGTGAGACTCCCCTCCTGCACCCTGTTTAACCCCGTGAGGTACTTGTAACTAAGTGTCTATCATGTCCCATCTCGTTTTCCTGTCTTCCATGGTGTACATGTTGATGACTCAGTATCTACTCATAGGGATTTTAGTGCAACCCCTGCACCATTCTGATTGCCCTCCTCCAGACTGCCTTTACCATGTCTATGTCATATCTGAGGTGCAGCCTCCAGAACTTGACACAGTACTCCAGGTGGGGTCTCATCAGCAAGCGATATAGTGGCAACACCACCTCCCTCCTCCTGTTGCTGCAGATACCTTTCTGTATTCATCCCAGCCTCTTACTGACCCTACCAACTGCTTTGTCAGACAGCCCTGCCACTTTCAGGCAATCAGATATGATAATCCCAAGGTCCCTTTCCTGCTTAGTGACTGTCAGTACCTCCTCTCATCCTATACTCAGCTCCTGGGTTCTTACGCTGTAGAGTAGGTGCAGAATTTGCACTTTTTGGCATTGAACCCCAACTGCCATGCTCTTGACCTGTCCTAGAGTTTCCCAAGATCCCTATGCATTTTCTCCACCCCTTCTTGAATGTCCACCCTATTACAGATGCTCTGATAACACCACAGTTCCAGGCACGCACTGGCCGATTGGAATACTAGAACATTTCTTGCCATTATACAAGGCATTGCTTAGATATGACATAGCCCTAAATGAAAACATTACAGGTATTCTTCCTTGTGCAGTCTGACCATTTTGCACATCACCCGTGAATAATTTTATTGTAGAATAAAAGGATGGTACCCCTGCAGTCTCACTAGTTTAGATGGTATATTTATAATGTATTACAAGGTTTATCAAATAAAACATCTACAGTAGCAGTGTGTTCCAAATGAGATAACTAGGAAAATCTTAGGATGCAACATCCCATTTTTGAATGTGGTCTGGGAGGCAACCATAGACGCAGTAGCAGACAGATTTAAAAACATTAACAAAACATTAGACAAGTGCAACAATCCTTCAAATTGCATAACCATGCATAAGCTGTTTGTATAGTATTAGTCACTGCTTAGTACTAAAACCACTGTGCAACAAAGAACTCGTTTGGCCTCCCTGTGTCAACTCTGGCATCCCAGATTGCATGCAGAAGCTTTGTTAGCTGATCTGCCTGGCTGACAAGGTAGCGTGAACTGTCAGGAAAGCAAGCTGTAATATCAGTCATGCCCAGCACATGATTACAGAAAAGTCACAGTACATTTATTTCCAAATAAGAGTAATTACATTTTTTTACGTACTTTACACAGTTTAAATGTGACCTGGGGAGAAGGAGGACAACTGCTGATCTGCAATGAATTCAGTCAACCATGAAGAGGTTTTTGCCAAGAACAACCTTCACTACAACTTAGGAACTCAAAGAACGTGCACAAATGTGCATTCCTGTTTGTAAGCTTGTAATAAGTAAATTCTACTACAGAGGTTCTGTCAGTATTAAGCTGTATTAGCCTTGCATAATTCTTAGTTGAGTGGCACCCCAACCTAGAACTGGTAATTCTATTTTAAACACCAATAGAAATACCAAGTTTTGCCTTTTTGGCAGGTTTAGATTCTAGCAACAAAACGCTACTGTGCATTGTCACCAGAAGTCAAAAAAAGGCATGTTTTGGTCAGTAGGAACAGCTAGCTTTTTGTATTTTCTTTCAAAGCAAACATATAGAGGTCTGTTTGGGGGCTTGGAAAGCCTCTGCCAGCCAAAGGGCTATATATCTTGTCAGCCTGTGAGCATGAAGTATGCAAATATATTAATGTATTACAGGTAGTCAGCTTGAATGTAGGAAATGAACCAGGATGCCCAGAGCTTGACTAAGCCACTATTAAACTCTGTAATGCGGAGGAACACTTCTAAGCAGGACGAGAGTCATAAAATAATAAAAAAGGTTACACTCCTATATAAATCCATGGTCTGTTTATTATTTCTTCCATTTCATAAATCAATGTTTCATGGCATTGCCACTTGTTCAGGAATGGTGGTTTCTGATAAAGAACAGAAAACAACCAAGTAATTACTGTATTTACAGATATGCTACTACCTCTTAGTCCTATCAAACACCACCAACAATTATGTTATCCCATGTTTTTAAACACCTACTGTATGCATTACTAATAGAATGAAATAACATGCAGTAAATTAACAGGAAACTATAAAATGAAAATAAAAACATTTGCTAAATTTAAGTTAGCATATTTTTAGAACTATAATCAGCTCCTCAAAATATCACCAGTATATTCACAAGTATCCCATTCTTTTCACACCACAGTTAGTGTCAAATATACAAAACGACTGTATGTAACCTAAAGAAACTTAAGTGCAACCCATTTTTTTAACCTAGCAAAATCAAACATACTGAATGACTGTACTAGAAAACTTATTATCAGCATATGACAAGGGTAAAATGTATATATCTTCTCTAGACAAAAAGATTAATCACTCAATACTGAAAAGCCACAGGGTGGGGCGTCCTAGTAGGGCAAGCTGCAGGGCACATAGAAAAGGAAGCTAAACTAGGATACTAGGAGACATACTGACAACAGTACAGATTCTCATTTCGTTACATAAATATTTACATATTTTTTAAAGAAGAGACCAATCCATTTCTTCATTCATTCCCTTTTGTTGTTCTGATGTCCTGAGAGTATAGATCCACCAAGCCTCATATCTGAGTAATTCTATACTCCTTGCTTCCACCATTCTTTTTTCTTTGATTCTCTCAATCCCGTAGAACTTGAGTGATGATGGTGCATGTCCATATGCCTTGAAGTGTCTTATCACTGAAGAACGTTCATCCTTTCTGTTAATGGTGGTGTTATGCTCAGATAATCTCACTTTTCACTCTCTTACAGGTTTGCCAACATAATGTTGGTCACATGGACAACTAAGTACATAGACTACATACTCACTACTACAGGTGATATTGTCTGTTATGTTGTACACTGAGTTTGAGTTTGGGGACCTGAACTTTGTTTTTGTTTGCACGGCCGAGTATGGGGCACATCTGCTACAGGGTGGATTGCCAGGTCTCAAAGGTCCTAGCAAAAGCTGTCTTTTAGAATGTTGTGTTGGGACATGGTGTATGATGTGGGCCAATTTGTCTTTGAGGGAGCTATTCTGCTTGAAAGCTATAATTGGTGGTTCTAAAAATCTGGGCTCCCTTTTACTATCTAGTTGTAGAAGATGTCAATTAAGCAATAAGGCATGACGGGGGGCATTATAGTGGGATAACAGCCCTCCTCAGGTGGGTTGAAGCATGAGGTGAGGCCAAGTACTTCCACCACTTGAAAACGGCCATTAGCCCATCATAATGTACCCTCTGGAGTGCCCTTATTGTGATCATGAAATGGATCCATTACTTAAAAATTATTTTTTACCTATTTTAGGATTTTTTTAAGGAAAAACATGGTTTAAAAAAGTAACAAAAGTAGTTCATACAGCTGATGCAGTGCTGGTGTCTCAGCAGAAGGTGGTTTCAACACTGAATCAACAGTGCTCTTTCATGCAAGAACAGAAAGTGGTAGACTGGCGAGTTTCCCACTTTGAAGACAGAGCTTGGTCACTAGAATTGCTCACAGTATTGAGAACAGCAAAGGCCGCTGAGGAGTTTAAACACTTGTGTGGCACTAAAACTGATCAGTACAAGTAGAGATCAGCAGTTACAGCACACATGTGTGGCAGCTGTCCGCTAGCAGCACAGTGTGTGTGTGTGTGTGTCAGCATGAAAGAGAGTGTGAGGAGACAGAAACAGTAAGTGATTCTTGTTTAGTGCCCAGTTTTGTAATCTATTCATTGAGAAACAGCTGTCGCTAATGAACAGTCGATTCCTAAGTCATGCTGCTTGAGCCGCAGTTTACATTAAGAGTACGATCAGAGCATCAGAGAAATGGCCATGGAAGATGCCAGTCCCAGAATGCCAGGACTTAAGTGGATGGCTCTTGAGACAAATGCTGAATCCTGATTGCTTGGTGCTTCATTCAGCTGGGCTGTTGTGCTGGGATAATGGCCCGGCTGAAAGAAGCTTTCAGCCAATCAGGTTTCAGCATTCTTACTATACATTTCATAATGTTTGTTGACTATTCTCCTAAACGTAGGGTTACCACCTTTTAAGAGTCCCAAAGTGGAACATTTCTTACCGAAACAGGATTTTTTCACAGGACAATATGTAACCTTGACCAATGCAACAGACTTGTTTTCTCCAAATAATCAGAATTAAGACTAAGTGTTGTAGTTTTTTAGTTGTTCATATTGTTTTTTTATCATTTTAAGGTATTTTAGTCTTCCGCAACAGTTAGAGGAAAGTAAGAAACAAATGTTTTCAATTAAACGATCAGGACATGTAACATTTTTCATGTTTTTTGTCCTGATGCAGCTGCCCAGATCAGGACCGTCCTGCCAAAATCAGGACAGGTAGTAACACTACCTATACCCTGAGTCATTTTGCATGTATTTGTTTGATAATGCTATCCTATTCTGTTCTTGTCTTGGTCTTTGTGTTAAAGTTTCTGACCACAGGAATCCTCCCTTAGTGTTTATACTTCAAGCATCTATCTCCATGTAGAAAGATGTCCCAGAGGCAGAACCTTGTTCCGATGATGGAAACTTAAAATGCAAGTTCAAACTCTGCATGCACGCTCTACTCTGGCTGTTGCTCAGATTTGTTTCTCTGCCTGAAAAGAGCTGTCCTCCCAAAGTCAGCCCCAGTATCTCTGGTTCTCCAGCCAGTTATTTGTAGTTAAAATATTATTAAAAGTTAAATTAGTAGTGTTACAGTTAGTTTTCTCGACACTCTGCATTATTTAGGGAGTTATTTTTAGTATTTTTGTTTCTCCAGTTCCCTATTGATTCCCAGGAACTGTTGATACCCTAACTGGCTACTACTTTATTTTTTTGCTAATTTTATTTTTTTAAACTACTTGCCTGCATTTTTTCCTGTAGTGTTTTTATTGGTATCATTTTACTGTTATAGAAAATTGGTCACTTTTGCTTTCTGTTCCTGTCTGCAGGCTTTGACCTTGATTAATTGGTTCCTGTTACAGGGACTGAATTTGAAATTTGGCCCAATTTTTGTTTTAAGCCCAAGAGTCATTTTTAGCTGTTTAGGCTGTTGGACACATATTTTTATTTGGCAATTGACTCAGTTTCTACAGATCTTGCTATCTGGCATGTCTGAAAGACCTGGGGCATGAAATATAGGACCAACAGGCTTTAAAAATTGTAATGAGTGTTTTCAGCTCCTGGCAAGGGCAGACTACCACAAGCAATAGGTCCAGAACATGACTTTACCGGTTGTGAGTTCTGTCTTCAGGTTAATCATAAATCTCAAAAGAAAAGGGCTAGAAAAATAAAAGAAATTATGGCTTCTCAGTTGGCCATCTTGTCACCAAAAGTAAAACAGGTGCTGAGAGAGTCCCCAATTATGATGGAAAGCATGCATCACAAGGGTATGTCTTCTCATGTACAGCAACAGTTCTTATAAAAGGGGATGAAAAAAGATAACACTGCTCAGCCATCCAATAGGCATGATAAAGCTGGATCAGACTCCAGGATGTCTGAAAGAGGGAACCCTGAATCCAGTGATAGCACATACACAAAAAAGCCTCACAGCAGACACTGGAAATGGTGCCTGTAAAAAATAAAGACAAAAATGTCCTGTCTGGGAAGATGGTGACCGACTGCTGAGACGCTGTAGAGAAGCTGCTCAGTAGCTGCAGTTATGCTGTAATGCTGTGATTTATTAAAGGAATAATGCCCAACAGGGTGGGTGTTATGCTGGGATAACATCCTGCCTTGGGTGGTTGGGTCTAGGCCACCAGCCGAGGGCATCCAACACCTGAGAAGGGATGTTATCCCAGCATAACACCCACCCTGGAGGGCATTATTACTATTATACAATGTATTGTTTTATACAGAATCAAAAAATAATTTAAATGAATGTTTTTGTTAGTGTGTGAAAATATTTTTGTTTGTTAAAAGAAGGGAGGATAAATAAATCAGGCAAAATACCAGCAGGGATGTTATGCTAGGATAACATCCCTGCTATGATGGTCAACTGACCAATCAGAAGCCAGGATTCTTTGTTGCCCTTGTATAATTATGTATGGTATGCCATCACTACCTGCATATTGAGCATACTGAGTTGAGCAACACTCCATGCTCTAAGTTATGTTAGAGGTAATAGCTTGCAGATACCTTGTAAGGGACAAGTGTTAGGTGTCATAACTTTCATCTGCTGTCCTTGCAAAAGATGGGTAAGATCTATTTTTACTACTTTTTAACAAGGCCTATGGGCTAATCTACCCAGCCCCCCAAATTTTATATTTTATGTACTGGCATTTGACAGCCATTGCGAACTTGACCAGGATTTCTTGGCTTTCCTTCTTGCATTCTTTGTAAGTGTGGCATGGTTTCTAAAATAAGCTTACTTGCGTATTTCCAATTCCATCTGGCCATTTACATTTAAAACATCAGGATGGTGGCTCTGAAAAGACTGCTACTCCAGTTATGAAGCCAACAGCCAATAATGCAAAATTTAAGGTAAATGGCAATTCAAAAATTACCTATTATTTAAGAGGAAAACCAAGTGAGAGCATTCCAAACACTCTGTCTGTAGGTGATAATGTTTAGCAGGCCTCATTAGATAGCAAAGACCCTAAGGGGTTACTTGAGGCAACACATCAGCTAGAAGATTCTAGTTGTTATAAAAAAATCCATCATTCAGACCAAAAATGTAAATGGGGCAATTATGGAAAATGCCAGAAAGCTGCGGAGTTCAAGTTATAACTGAAGATACTATCCTTAATAATACAGACCCCTCAGGGACCTCTACCCTTTAATTCAGAACACCAGCAATGTTTAAAGTCAGTATCAGCCATATCCCATATTATAAAGTAAGGGAAACATATCAACATTAACCTGGGGAATGAACAACTC
Source organism: Neoceratodus forsteri (assembly GCA_016271365.2). Classification (NCBI taxonomy): domain Eukaryota; kingdom Metazoa; phylum Chordata; order Ceratodontiformes; family Ceratodontidae; genus Neoceratodus; species Neoceratodus forsteri. The sequence goes on from CM028132.1 coordinate 470,975,178, forward strand.
TAATTTTCCAGCATAGCTCTGGAGGATTAGTGCCTCAACTATTAGTACCCAAGGACTATGAAAGGTTTTTGTGATGGAGTCACTTCTGAAGGAAAGAATAGTTGAGTACCTAGAGGTCAGTGGAGCACAGGATCCAAGGCAGCATGGGTTCACAGCGGGAAGGTCATGTCAGACGAATCTAATAGATTTCTTTGACTGGGTGACCAAAGTAGTAGACCAGGGAGGGCCTGTGGACATGGCCTACCTAGACTTTAGCAAAGGCATTTGACACAGTCCCACACAAAAGATTGATAGTCAAATTAACCAGCCTGGGAGTGGGTCCCAGGGTGGTAGCCTGGGTAAAACATTGGCTGGACAACAGGACACAAAAGGTAATTGTAAATGGAGTCCACTCTGAAGAAAGGGGTTACTAGTGGGGTACCGCAGGGTTCAGTATTGGGTCCGGTCCTTTTTAATGTCTTCATAAGTGACATTGCAGAGGGACTGAAGGAAAGTATGCCTTTTGCAGATGACACAAAGATCTGCAACAGGGTTGATACACAAGGAGGCGTGGAAAGGATGAAAAGGGACTTGGCAAGGTTGGAGGAATGGTCAGACATATGGCAGCTAGGATTCAATGCAAAAAAGTGCAAAATAATGCATCTGGGAAACAAGAACCCAGGGGAAGAATACACAATGGGTGGGGAGGTAGTAACAACAACAAAACAGGAAAGGGACCTGGGGGTAATCATATCAGATGACCTTAAGGTTAGCAAGCAATGTGAGAAGGCAGTAGGGAGGGCCGGGGTATACTGGGATGTATAGGGAGAGGCATCAGCAGCAGAAAGCAGGAAGTTGTTATCCCTCTGTACAGACAGTTGGTGAGACCCCATCTGAAGTACTGTGTCCAGTTCTGGAGACCCCATCTCCGCAAGGACATAGACAGGATAGAGGCAGTCCAGAGGAGGGCAACTAAAATGGTGCAGGGTCTGCAAGAGAGTCAGATGAGGAGAGACTAAAGGAGCTTAATATGTATACCCTTGAGGAAAGAAGGGAGAGGGGGGACATGATAGAAACTTTCAAGTACCTCAAGGGAATCAACAAAGTCCAAGAGGGTAGCATCTTTCAGAAAAAGAGACTTGCAAGAACAAGGGGACACAAGTTAAAGATAGAAGGAGGGTGGTTCAGGGCAATGTGAGGAAGTATTATTTCACAGAGAGGGTAGTGGATGCATGGAACAGCCTTCCTGAGGAAGTTGTGGGGTCTAAAACTGTGGGAGAATTCAAGAATGCATGGGACAGACATAAGGCAATTCTTGTGGGGGGCAGGAAGATAAAGGCTGTTGGTTAACTAGGATCTGCAGCCTATCCTGTAGGTAGGGAAATGGGCAGACTAGATGGGCCTAGCGGTCCTTATCTGCCGTCAAAGTCTATGTTTCTATGTTTCTATGTTTTGACACTTTTCCTAAAAACGATTCTACCTGATGGTAGCCAAGAGTTGAAAGACATTCTCTGTATCTGGGATGGTCAAAACAGCTTACCTTTGACCTCCTTTCCAACCAGTGCTGGGAACAAGTCACTAAATTCAATTTCAAAAAAAGTGAGTCAGAAACAGAGCCAAGACAGTATTACCCCCCAAATGTTTATAGGAACATAAAACAGGTGGAGTTTTTACTGCCTAAAACTAATTTGTTAATAGAAAAAAATCTGATTATCCTATCAGCTAACTTATTTTCTGATAAAATCGTAGTGATTACAGGGCAAGAGGCGACTCCAGGTCAGAAGACTGCCTGGGGGTGGATAACAACATCATCCCAGGGACCAAATGGGAGGGGACAGAAAACATATTTTATTTGAAAGGAAAGGGTAAGAAGGAGACAAACAGAATAGAGCTCATAAGGAAGACAGCAAAATAATTCTCAGAAAGGGAAGCAATGAAAATTAAACATTTAGTGGAAGGGCTACAAAGGCATGACCAAACAGGCAACCAAGAGAATACCATCAGAAGGGAGCTTGGAGAAGGAAAAAGATTGAGGCAAGACATGTGAAAATAGAATTGTAAATACAGAACAAAGTTGGACTGACAAGGTATCTTTAAAAAAGAAAGTTTCAGCCAGTAACAAAGAAACACAGACAGTTTCAATCAACATTAGAGGAACAGTTAGTTTTAAGGAAAAATGGGGGAAAAACCTCCCCACGACATATATTAAGAATCTACCCCAATAAAGGTCCGAAAACAGAACTACATTAAAAATTATGATTTTTAATATCCTTTCAGACATCAGCGATAATAATATTAAGTGGGAGGACATTATATCATGTTACAGACATAAAGTGAAACTGAACCATGGCTGGGTGTGTGTTGTAGTTAGGAATTGTACAATAAGGAAAAAGATTCTAACAAAAACGAGGCCTGGTCAATGTTAAAGACTGAGATAGGAGAAGATTTTAAATCAAATGGGACAGAAAATACAAGATCAAACAAATCAATTGGCAAGAATCCTCCTCAGACTCCATCAAAGAGAACAACTGTAGTCACTCAGAAAAGAATTACAGATTGTGTTACCAATGAGAAAGACTGACAACAGTCTTTTTCACCAGTTGTTGTGTGAATAAAGGGTAGGAAACAGTTGGGGACTAGAACCAATAGTAGTTATGACTTAACTGGCTCCAGTTTAAAGGATGATTCTTGGAATGTATGAAACAATCTGTTGTCTTATGTCAACATACCAACAAAAAATACATATGAAATATTTAGACAAGATAGTACACCGGCTCAAATATGACTGGAGAAGAAGACAACAAATGCAATTAAACTACTCTCTTGGAGTATTCAAGGCCTATATTCCAAATTAGATGATGTATGTATGATGTCTTTTTTGTATATGTATAATATAATTATGTGACAGGAGACATGGATAACTAATAAGCAAATGGATTTTATTACGGGTTATTCCCACTTTGTCCTTCCGGCAGTCAGGGATAGAAAATTTGGGCAAGCCAAGGGTGGACTAGTTACTTTGGTGGCTACACACCTTAACTTGTCTTGTCAAAAGTCAGACAGGGGCTCTCAAGGTCTCTTGCTATTAATTGTATTTAAGGACAATAGTCATTACATGTGCTTAATTGACATATATAATAAACCTTCCAAGTCTAGAATAGTCATGAAGAACAATGAAAAACATTCTGGAGTATAATAACATTAATTTTCCTGATACCACAGTATTCATGGCAGGTGATCGTAATGCTAGAATTGGAGTAGAACCTGAGAATACATGTTCATTTTGAACTATTGATGGTAGTTTAAAAATCTCCTTAAGACAATCTAAAGACATAACATTGAATAATACAGGAAAAAAGTTGTTAAAAATTATGGATAATCACAAACTTGAGAATCATAACTGGAAGGACAAAAAGGGACCATTCAGGCAATATAACTTACTCAACTGCTTTTGGAGGCAGTGTTCCTGATCTTTGTATTATCGATATTTACCATTTCTACCTAGTCAAGGATTGTAGAGTGTTAATAAGAGAAGAAAGAGACCGTTTCCCAGTAGAATGTAGCCTAAATTTAAAAAACTCTCAGTTCGGTGTAATGGATGTGGCAAAGACCAGGGACTTTGAGGATCATCTAACTGTGTGTAAATAAATAAAAATTGTCATGTGCCCCTTCAACCAAGAGGTGCTTTCTAAAATAGTGAATATAGTTGAATCTGAAATGGTTAAACATGGCCTAATACTCCCACTGGGTAAATCTGATTCTGAAAATATTCTCTGTGTATATTTTAGGCTGATTAAAACCACCGAACTAGTATTGGCCCACCCCTCCAGAGATAGTACTAAACAAAGAATGGTGAACAAATGTTGGTAAGATAAATAGTGCCTACTCAAAAGACCAAAAGTGAGACAAGCTTTAAAATGCTATATTAAACAACCAGGGGCTGCAGCCAATCAAAATGTAAGAGATACTAAGAAGGTGTATAAAAAGTTACTAACTAAGAAAAAGGAGCTTTTCTATGCTGGTATCTGTAATGATTTGAAGGGGGCGGTAAGAGATAACGACACTAGGCTCTTTTGGAATATTGTAGCCTTTGGCTGTAAGACAGACACAGCTAATTTGGAATTGGTGATTCCTGAATGTATTTGGGTTCAACATTTTGCGAATATTTATAATTAAGAAGAGGAAAATAGGGGTGCTCCAGATCTTCCAGACTTAGATTGAATAATTGATGCTAATCTGACAGTGACAGTGACGAAGCAAGAAATTAAAAATTATATTTTGTCTCAAAGGAGAAATAAATCCCCAGGAATTGAAATGATCCCAGCAGAGGTTTCACATCGCAATGTGGATAGATGAGCCCAGTCATTGGCTAGCTTTTTTACTGCCATTAATTACACTACAGAATTACCCATCAACTGGAACACAAGTATTATTATTCCACTGTTTAAGGGGGAAACTGTGCCATCCAACTATTGCCCAATTTCGTTACTGAGTATTCGAATGAAAATTTCTACAAGACACATCTTGGCCCAATTGGAAGCATGAAAAAACAAAGTTTTATATTTTTCCAACTATCAAGCCAGATTCAGAAGGTCTTTTTCTACGATTGATCATATTTTTTTCTTAAAATACCTGATAGACAAGTATTCTTCATTAGGTAACAAAATACTTTTTGCAGTCTTCTTAGAATTGAGCAACACCTTTGACTCAGTGGACTGAAATCTGTTGTGGGATATTTTAACTTCCACTATGCTGGATAGAAGGCTATTGACCATAATTAAAACTCTATGTAAGAATAATATTGCATGGGTCAGAATTTCTAAAGATGGTCATTTATCAAGATCCATTAACATCAACATGGGTGCCTTCTGGCCCCATTTTTGTTTAATGTTTACTTAAATTCTACTGTGGATAGCACCCTTTTCAATAATGCCATGACCCTTATTACTGATCAGACACCAGTCCCCCTTCTCCTTACGCAGATCACATGTATTACTCTCACTTCCCCCACTGGATTACCGAATGGGATTTAAAACTAGCTGTTAATACTAAGAAATCTAAGGTTAAGATTTTTGACAAAAGAGGGTGGCTTGACTGCAATTGGTGCAAAAATAAAAACATCTTGGATATTTTTGACCAGTACAAATACTTGGGGATAACTTTCTCTAGTAGGAACTCCTGTGTACACACTAGGACAATACGTTAAAGAGGCAAAAGAAAGAACTAGCAGGCATGCTAAGGTTCACTAACGTTTATGTTAAACATAGCACTGAAGCTATAATGAACGTTTATGACACCAAGATAAAATCAAGTGTACTGTACAGTGCAGACATTTGTGGGTTAGATGATGGTGCTATAGTGTTAGAAACTCTACAGAAATTTTTCGTGAGGAGAACACTGGGTTTACCAAATTATATTCCAGCTGCACACCTCAGGCTGGAATGTGGGGTAAAATTGATCCAACATTTTGCCTTTCAAAGATTAATTGCTTATTTCACCAATATTTTGAAAATGGATGATAAAAGGCTGTTCAAAAAAATTCTGATTAGAAGTATAAACCAGGCCTATATTCAACAAAATCAAATTGGTTGGTGGGGTAAATTTTGGGTTAAGGTCAAATTTAAGGGCTTCAACATCAGTACTGATTGGGCCCTTATACCCTACTCTATGATTCCATTAATTGGGAAAGATATTCTTATTACAGCCTGGGACATCCAATTTCAGTCTGATTGGCATAGAATCAGTAATTCTGTTATGCTTGAGGTCTATAAGACTTGGAAGGCAACTATGGGCTGTGAATATTACTTGAAATTGTGCTCAAATATTATACATCGAATAACGCTAGCCGGATTAAGATTTTCAATTACACTTCTGACCTTTGGCTGCCTTTTCAAGAAAACACCTATCAACTGTCATTGTGGCAAAGTAGTATCTTTATCTTTATTAATATTTCGGAGATACACCTTTGAGCTCATTTACAAAAGTTCCACGTCATACATTATAGAGCAGTATTTGGATGAGTTACAAGCAATACAATGATTTGGACAAACATTTCAACAACATGATCTTCATTCAATTGAGAAACAGGTAAACAGTTGCTACAAGGTAGCATTGTCAGGGTAAGCAGGAACATAGAAGGGAATAGGAGGGGGAGATAAGGGGCAGGTGTACGGGGATGAGGGGGAGAGGAGGGAGGAAGGGGTGAGTTGGATGTTGTAGTCCCATAAAGGGGTTATATCAGGTATTTAAGTGCAGTTGCAGGTTATTTTTGATACAAAGTACTTTCTCAAGGCAGATTTAAAATGATCAGGGGTGGGCAAAGCCAGTATAGCATTTGGGAGCTCATTTAGCCAAGTCGGAGATCTAACAGGGAAGGAGCGCTTAGCAAAGTTGGTCCTATGAAAAGGTACTTTTAGGGACTTCCTGAGTGCACTCCGGGTGGAGTGTTTGTGATGAGCTGGGCAGACAAGTGAACTAAGCGAAGGTGAAGAGAGACCAAGGAGGGTCTTTTTTGCAAGTAGGCTCATTAGGTATTTGACACATAGGTCAAGAGGTAGACATCCTGTATTGATGTAGAGGTTGCAGGTGTGCATCAATCTGTCAGCACCTAGGACTAGGTGACATGCTTTGTTAAGGGTGACCTTTACTTTGTGAAGAATTAACATAGAAACATAGAAACATAGACTTTGCGGCAGATAAGGACTGCTTGGCCCATCTAGTCTGCCCATTTCCCTACCTACAGGATAGGCCGTAGATCCTAGTTAACCAACAGCCTATTTCTTCCTACCCCCCACAAGAATTGCCTTATGTCTGTCCCATGCATTCTTGAATTCTCCCACAGTTTTAAACCCCACAACCTCCTCAGGAAGGCTGTTCCATGCATCCACTACCCTCTCTGTGAAAAAATACTTCCTCACATTGCCCCGGAACCGCCCCCCTCTATCTTTAAATTGTGTCCCCTTGTTCTTGCAAGTCTCTTTTTCTGAGAAATGCTACCCTCTTGGACTTTGTTGATTCCACTGAGGTACTTAAAAGTTTCTATCATGTCCCCCCTCTCCCTTCTTTCCTCAAGGGTATACATATTAAGCTCCCTTAGTCTCTCCTCATACAGCTTCTCCTGCAGACCCTGCACCATTTTAGTTGCCCTCTGACTACCTCTATCCTGTCTATGTCCTTGCGGACATGGGGTCTCCAGAACTGGACACAGTAACTCAGATGGGGTCTCACCAACTGTCTGTACAGAGGGATAACAACTTCCTGTTTTCTGCTGCTGATGCCTCTCCCTATACATCCCAGTATACCCCAGCCCTCCCTACTGCCTTCTCACATTGCTTGCTAACCTTAAGGTCATCTGATATGATTACCCCAGGTCCCTTTCCATTTTTGTTGTTGTTACTACCTCCCACCCATTGTGTATTCTTCCCTGGGTTCTTGTTTCCCAGGTGCATTATTTGCACTTCTTGCATTGAATCCTAGCTGCCATACTTCTGACCATTCCTTCAACCTTGCCAAGTCCCTTTTCATCCTTTCCACGCCTCCTTGTGTATCAACCCTGTTGCAGATCTTTGTGTCATCTGCAAAAGGCATACTTTTCCTTCCAGTCCTCTGCAATGTCACTGATGAAGACATTAAAAGGACTGGACCCAATACTGAACCCTGTGGTACCCACTAGTAACCTCTTTCTTCAGAGTGGACTCCATTTACAATTACCTTCTGTGTCCTGTTGTGCAGCCAATATTTTACTCAGGCTACCACCCTGTGACCCACTCCCAGGCTGGTTAATTTGACTATTAATCTTTTGTGTGGGACTGTGTCAAATACCTTGCTAAAGTCTAGGTAGGCCATGTCCACAGCCTCTCCCTGGTCTACTACTTTGGTCACCCAGTCAAAGAAAGCTATTAGATTCGTCTGACATGACCTTCCTGCTGTGAATCCATGCTGCCTTGGGTCCTGTGCTCCACTGGCCTCTAGGTACTCAACTATTCTTTCCTTCAGAAGTGACTCCATCACTTTCCCTACCACAGAGGTCAGACTGACAGGTCTGTAGTTTCCTGCCTCTGTCTTGGTCCCACTTTTGTGAAGGGGAATCACATCCACCTTCCTCCAGTCCTCGGGTACCACACCATCCTCCCATGATTTATTAAAAAGAGTAGCCAGTGGTTTCACTAGTTCCTCCCTTAATTCTTTTAGAATTCTGGGGTGAATTCCATCAGGACCCATTGCTTTGTCCACCTTCAGTTTTAGGAGTTTTTGCAGAACCCTTTCTTCTGTGAAAGGACTGGGATCGACCCCCCTATCAAGAGTGCTTCTGTTAATTGGATTAGGCACTTCCCCCTCCTCTTTTGTGAATACTGAGCAGAAATATTCATTCAGTATCCCTGCTTTTTCACTGTCCCCCTCTGCCCACCCACCGTTCATTCTGTTCAGCCTCACTATCCTCCTTTGTCTTTCTACTACTGATGTACCTATAAAAGGTTTTATCCCTTCTTAACTGAGTTGGCTATCTTTTCCTCAGTTTGGGCCTTTGCTATTCTGACTTTCCTCCCTGCTTCCTTCTGCCTTAACTGGTACAGCTCTCTGTCCTGCTCCTTCTGTGTTTCCTTATACTCCGAATGCTATCTTTTTCTTCCTAACTTTCACAGCCACCTCTTTTGAGCACCATAGTGGCTTTTTCTTTTTGTTTTGATTTGTTTATTTGCTTCACACAAAGGCGTGTTGCCTCTGTGATGGCAGTTTTGATGATTCCCCATTGTTGCTCCACATCTCCTTCTAGCCTGTTTGCTAGTGCTTTTCTGAGGCACTCTCCCATCTTGCCAAAGTCAGCTCTCTTAAAGTCCAGTACCCTCACTTTTGTACAGCTTGACTCTGTAGCTGAGTTTAACGTGAACCACACTGTTTGATGGTCACTTGTCCCCAGATGGCAACCCACTTCTAGATCTGAGATCCTCTCACTGTCCCCGTTTGAGAGTACGAGGTCTAAGGTTGCTCCCTCACGAGTGGGTTCTGAAACTAGCTGTCTAATGCCTGCCACCTGTAGGGCATCAAGAATGGCCCTGCTCTTGGATGTGGCTGCAGCAAATGTGCTCCAGTTCACATCTGGCATATTCAGGTCTCCCATCAATAGTATCTCCCCTTTCTCTGTCATTCTAAGAATGCCTTCTATCATATCCTTGTCCATTCCTTCCCCCTGACATGGGGGTCTGTACATAACCCCTGTGCGGATTGTGGTGCCCTTTCCAGTCTCCAAGGTGACCCACAGTGCCTTCTCTCCTCCCTATTTACTCTTTTGTTCAGTTGCTTTTATCCCTTCCTTTACATAGAGAGCTACTCCTCCCCCTCTTCTCCCCTGCCTGTCTCTCCTGTAGGTTATGTACCCTGGTATGTTAACATCCCAGTCATGGTTCTCTGTGTACCATGTTTCTGTGACTGCTACGAGATCCAGGCAGCCCTCTTCCATCAAGGCCACCAGCTCAGGGAGCTTGTTGCCCAGACTACGGGCATTGGTACTCATTACCCTCCATTTCCTGATGGCCTTACTCCCTTTTGCCCCATCCCTGTCCTTCTTGTCTTTGTCACTTTCTCCATTTACCCCTGCCCTTCTCCCTATCGACACCTCTATGTTGGTGTTTGCGGCACTTACTACCATGATTATTTGGGGGTGGCTAGGATTTCCCTGCTCCTTTCCAGTGCCTCCCCTTGGCTAGTTTAAAAGCTTGCCAATGAAGCATTTAAACCTATCACCTAGGATCCTGGTTCCCCTCCCTGACAGATGCAGCCCATCATGCCAGTATAGGCTTGCATCACTCCAGGTGGACCCCCAGTCCCCAATGAAGCCAAATCCCTGAGCTCCACACCAGTTTTTCAACCACTGATTGAATCCCATGGTGCGGAACACCCTAGCCTCTCCTATGCCATAGATGGGCAGCACCTCTGAGAAGGTTACCGTGCGTGCTACTTGACTAAGGCCCCTCCCAATTCCACAAACTCTTCCTGCACTTCTGTAATCCCTTTCTTAGCCAGGTCATTTGTCCCTAGGTGGACAATGACATCCAGCTCCTTCCCTTGCAGCTGCTCCGGCAATCCTGGAGGATCGCTCCTGTCCCTCAAGCCATGGTGCCAGGCAGGCACCTTACCTCCCTTTCCCCTTCCTCCCCCAGTTCTACCTTCCTAACAATGGAGTCCCCCACCAGGAGTTGTTTCCTTCCCCTGCAGGGTCCCCTGCCACCCTTCTGTGGGTCTCCTTTGTGGAGGTTCCCAGCATCCTCCTTGGTCTCCACTGTGGGTGCCTCCACAGAGGAACCACACTTTGCCAGAAGCTTGTTCTTTTTTTTGGCGTCATAAGGTTAGCATGGTTTTGGTTTTCTTGTAATTTCAGAGTAAAAAATTGTGGGAAAACCGTTGCTCTAGGGCTGAGAAGCTGCCCTGAAGATTGAGCATTAATTCTTGTTGGAAGCTGCTTTAGGTGTAGATCACCATGTCATCCACACAGAGGAGGAACTGTGAGTCCGGGCATGTCAAAGGAAGGTCATTGAAGAACACACTGAAAAGTAGGGGTCCAAGGATTGAGCCTTGGGGTACCCCCACAGTGACAGGACATGAGTTGGACATGGTCTCATTTATTTTTACCCCCTGAGAGCATCTGGTCAGGTAGTCTTTGAACCAGGTAATGGTGTCAGTGGACAGTCCTAACCTGGAGAGTTTGTTAAGGAGAAGGGAATGGTTAACAAGGTCAAAGGCCTTTGTTAACTCTATAAATACAGAGCTCACCAGTTGGCTGTTATTGAGGGCCTGATGCATGAAGTTGGTATACTCAAATAAAGTGGAGATAGTACTATGTTGTTTCTTGAAGCCGTTCTGTTGCTGGCACTGTATGTTAAGCTGGCAAATGTAGATTACCAGCTGCTCAGAGACTATCTTCTCAAGGACTTTGGAAAGTGGGGAGAGAATTGAAATGGGTCAATAATTTGAGATGGCAGTTTCAGTTCCTTCTTTATACACAGGGGTTACAAGTGCTGTTTTCGAGGCGCTCAGGGACTATGCATACCAAAGTGAGTGGTTAAGGATCTTGGCTATTGGAAGGGCTAATACTTCAGTCACAGAAGCTAGTAGCTTCATATCAATAGAGTCGCTACCCATCCTTGTTTTGCCTAGGATTTGTTTAATGTAGTGGAGGGTAGCAGATATTCAGACAGTTTTAAAATAAAAGTTTGGGCAGGATAAGGTAATAGGAGTTTGATTGGGCTCATCCATGGTGGTGGGTGGGAGGGTCGGGCTGTGAGTCCAGATCGGCCAGGATGTGACTGAGGCCAGTGAATGTTTTGTTGAAGAAATGTGCTATTTTGATGGGATCTGTTATATCGGTATCATTTTGTGTGATTACTGTAGGAGAGGATTTTTCTTCCTTCCCTAGGACTTCCTTTAGGGAGTTCTAGAACTTCCTGCTATCCCCACAGCTTTGCTTCTGTTGAGTTTTATAGTAGTTGGCCTTGGCTAGCCTTATTTCTTTTGTGCACTAGTTCCTGGCAGCTCTATAGTTCTGATAATCCTTCGGGATCCCTGTGGCTGTGGCCCTGCTCCAAAGGTGGTCCTCTTTTCTCATATTTATTTATCCTTTATTTATTTAATGGTATTGGAATTGTAACCCTTTGAGTCAGAGACTCATTTACAAAGGCTCCATGTCAGCGTACATAGGACAATGTGGGCAGACATATAACAAGATACAACTGAGTATAAAATACATGGTATAAAATTCCTGTACAGGGTAGTAGCTAAGGTTTTGACATTTACTGGTTTACACAAAGAAACAAATACTTGTAAAAAAATAGCAATGATACAATAGAAAAAGGTGCAGAACATATTCAGGAGAGCTCCAGGAAAGGGGTCTTAGGCAGGACAGGTGTCTCTGCTATGGGCAATTACAGCTGCAGGAGTTGAAGGGATGGTGCCAGAGAGCTGTTCTGAAGGGCCCAGTCCTTTCTTCAGAGGTGATGGCTGCAGGGAGGGAGTTAAACCAGGATGGGGCTCTATAGAGAAAAGACCTCTGGGCCAGGGAGGTCCTGACTCTGGGTACATTGAGAGAGAGCTTGGAGGTGCTATGGGTTGAGAAAGCGGGGGGAGATGAGTGTATGATCGTGGACAAGCCTGGGGGGGGGGGTCAAACCTGCTGTGAGTTTCTTGGTGAAGAGGTAGGACTGGTAGAGCAGCCTCTCATCAAAGTTGAGAACATTTGCCAAGGAGTACAGAGTGCAGGTGTGGGTAAGTATGTTGGAACCTGTGAGCAGCCGGCAGACCTTGTTAAGCAACAGTTTGAGTTTGTTGAGGGCAGTGTTGTCCACAGCCCTGTCAATCAGGAGGCCGTAGTCGACAAGGGATAGGACTGAGGAAGTTATAGCCAGCCTCAGAGCTTCGGGGGGAGGCAGCCCCTGTGGGGTAAAGTAGGCCAATTCGTGAGTTGACAGCAGAGCAGAGAGTATGGTTATAGTCGTGAAAGGAGTGAGCAGGGTCAAAAGTTATGCCAAGGTATTTGAAGACATTAACTCATTTGCAGGGGAGGAGTTTACTGGACATAACACTAAGGGGGAAGTCTTTGTATTTATTTTGGTTGTAGGCAAAGAGCATGATCTTCATCTTCTTCAGGTTAAGTACAAGTCTGTGGTCAATAAATTGGCTTTCAGCCTGGCTAAAGGAATTTTGGAAGCAAGTTGAAGGTGGATGGGGTCCAAGTGTAATGAGAAAAGGACCGCATCATTGGCATAAAGAAGAACATTTCCTGAGCAGTTACTAGGGAGAGCATTTAGATAAAGACTAAAGAGCAAGGGCCCCAGGATAGAGCCCTGAGGGATCCCAGAGTGGACAAGGCAGTTACTAGAGAAGGGTGCTATTAATTTTAACGCGCATTAGATCCCACACCTGGGGTGTAAGCCATTTTGAAGTGTTGCCTCAAATCATTTGCTTTTATACAGTGCATACTTGTCTGTGGCTGTACTGAATTCTTTAATAAAGAAGTCCAGGGCCGGCCTGGTGGCACTGAGGGCTGAGGTGCTGGACGCCTTGCCTCGTGCCACGCCGGTGACCCATGTTTGGGAATGGACAGGGGGAGCCGGGGCTTGGCAGGGAGGAGAAGGATGGATCATCCACAGGACTGCTCTCCTTCTCCAGGGAGGGGTGACTGCAGGGCTCGGTGATTGCCTTCTACCTAGAGGAGGCTGGGGGGTAGCACGTCAGCTCTGGAGACTGGGCAAGAATTGTGGCAGACGCTTGGTGGAATGCACACAGGAGTGTGTGTGCCACCACCGTAGGTGCCATTGCACGCCACAATCTCGAGGGCAGAAAAAGTGGAAAATGGGAATCCTCTGCAGGATGATGATGATCCCCCACCACCGCGGCCCAGGAGTGCACTTCCCCGAATACATATCCGGTCTGGTGGGTTGAGTCGCTCCCCACCCACTGCCATGAAGGGTAAGTTGTGGGGTTCTTGGGAGGGGGCCTCATACCCGGTGTCCGTGCAGGGCAGATGACATCAGAGGGCAGCAGAGGACTCCGAGGGGGAGAAGATAGTAACCAAAAAAAAATAAAGAAGTCCAGGGCAAGGTCTACATCAGGGATTGTGTCCAGGAAGCTCCAATCAACAGAGGATAGGTGATGTTTTAAGACCTCTGTCCTCTTTTATGGAGTACCCTGCTGTTTATAAGCTTGGGAGGGGGTTTGGCATACTTTGCTGACACTTCGCAGAGAACCGGGGAGTGGTCACTCAAGTCATCTGGGAGAACTTTGAAATTGTTGACTCTCTCTCTCTGGTTGAGTGGTGAGTACCCAGTCTATTAATGTACTAGAACCAGATTGGTAGTTTGACCTTGTGCATTCATTTACAGTCTGGGACTGGTATAAGTTTCTGATTTGGTCCTTTTGTGCTAGGTTGGCTTTTGAGTTCCTGTCAGTGTTGAAGTCTCCTGTGACAAGGGTCTCAATGGAGGGACTCATCTCCTGGAAGCAGTGGCAGAAGGATTTGAGACCTTTTTGTGTGTAGTGGGGTTGGGGTGGGGAGTATGTTTTCATGTGTCATTACATACTTGAATGTCCAGACCTGGATAACCTTATAACAAAATGACTTGGCCCAGTGTTAGCCAAAAAGAAAAATTTGCCGGATATACTGAAATTGCAACAAATTCTGAATACAATGACAGATTCTGATGTATCTGCCTAAGCTACCTTTGCTTGTAAGGCATTGCTGTTAGCCTGGAAATGACAATTTTTGTTAAGACTGTATTTTTAACTTATTTATACCGTTTTGTGTAGTGTTGTATTTCATATACTTAACCCGTATGTGCATGTGCTATTGTAACTGTTTTTAATTCTTTTATGGCTGAAACCTTCCTGGAAATGTCTAATAAAGTTGAATCTGATCTAAACTTGAAGAAAAAAAGTCACTATCACTCTACCTGAAAGGAGGAGACAGCAGACAGATGACAGAGAAAATGGCGTCATGTGAAGATATATCAAAAACGTGGCAATTTTTCCATGCCAACCAGGCCATGTAAAATTCTAATACTGTGACTGCCCCTTCCCCCAAGGCTCAGTCTCCTACCTCTCTGCCTGAGGAGCAGGAGGAAGAAATGTACTTTTAAAGGAGGAAGAAGATGGCCCCTTAGAATCAGAGGGTGCACCTGAGCAGGATTTTGGCATTTTTGAATCTTCTCCAAGGCATAATGAAGACCATTCTTCCCTTTTTTCATTTTCCAGGCAAATGGTAGCTACTGCCAACACCCCTCCTCCCCCAAGAAATAGAGTTTGATGATGAGGAAGCTGAATTTATGGATATGACAGGGGTAACACCTACAAGGAGGCTGCTGGTTTCCAAACATAAATTACTTCATGCTTCCTAGTTAGAATGCTCTCCAAGCTTTAAGGAAAAATAAGCAAGACAGTCTCATGTCGGGTTTTAACTGTTTTAATCCAAGTGAATATTTTTACAGAACCAAAGCCAAGGACATGAACCTTCAAATTACCCCAGCTGTTCACCTCCAAATCAAGGCTTCTTCAGGGGGTGGGAACTTAGAGTAACATCAATTCCTTTATAGTCATCACATGATAACATCATT
The DNA here is from genome assembly GCA_016271365.2 of Neoceratodus forsteri. Classification (NCBI taxonomy): domain Eukaryota; kingdom Metazoa; phylum Chordata; order Ceratodontiformes; family Ceratodontidae; genus Neoceratodus; species Neoceratodus forsteri. The sequence goes on from CM028132.1 coordinate 470,990,255, forward strand.
CATTACATCATTCTTGTATGTAGTCATTGATTATGCATCATGTATTTAAACCAACACTTATCAAAAAAGTGGCTACACCATGTGACATTGTTACACCAGTACACAATCTTTTGCACATATTAACAGGATTAGTAGAGTAAAGCAAAACATGAATTATGTAATTGTCAAAATTTCACAAAATGTAAAAAATAATGAACTGCATTAATGTCATCTTGGAAAATAGCTACTAACTCATTTCTTCTTTGCATCCAAAGCAAAAAAGGAGTTGTTCGCCATCACTGTAAGAGGATCTAGTCATGTACCTAATAGGCTGAAAGTACTGCAACATGAATTTAAGCAATATATCAAATATTTACTATAAATGCTCAACTCAACTCTGTCTTCTCCCGAATCTGTAAATGGCTGGAAGGGCACAGACTCGTAGTTAACCTCAAGAAAACCCAGGCAATGCTATTCGGCACTGCGGTCAAAATTGCTTCCTGCACAACGCCCCTAAAAATCCTTGGTACCTGTAACTCCCCACTGGCTACAACAGTCTCTGCTAAGTACCTCGGACTCACCCTTGACCCCCAGCTGGACCTCTCTGGGCACATCTGGAACATATGCAATGCCACAAATGGTAAACCTGGCCTTGCCTATAGGGCCAAGGACTGCCTCACCCCTGCCGCTCGGCTGGCCTTAGCAAGGGGGGGTACTTCTGCCCACCCTCTCCTATGGTCTCGTCGCCTTTTCCTCCGCCCCTTCCTCATGCCTTGCAAAGTGGGATACCACGTACAACAACATATGCCACTTTGCGCTCTCGGCCCCCAAACTTACCCACCGATGTGAGCACTACTCCCGTCTTGATTGGCTCCCCCCTGATAAATTCCGGACATACTCCTTGGGAACTTCATCGACAACATTATCCGTACTTCCGCCCCTGCCTCACTCGCCTTCCCCCTGAAACATGCCTCCTCCATCTACCACCTTAGGTCCTGTGTGTCCCAGACCCACCTGGTCCCTAGGACCCGCACCCTCACTGGCGACAGGGCATTTGCCTCTCACGCACCCAAGCTGTGGAACTCCGGCCCCCCCCAGGTCCGAGCCTCCCCCTCCCACTCCTACTTCAAAACCTCCCTCTGGCACTTCCTGAAGCCTGCTCCTACCTGCCTGTGTGCGGCCTAAATTGCCCTGCCCCATGACCTCTTCTGCCATGTATTCCCCTTCCTAGCTCTCCCCCCCCTTGCTGCTGGCTCAGTGCAGTACTCTACTGGTTCAGTTTGCCACTTACTGTCTTTCACCCTGGGGGGTGTCTCTCACCACCCTGTAGCCTCTGGGTCAGTATGTTTTTGTACCCTGTGGTTGTCTACATACAATACCACTGCTTCTCCTCATTCTGTAATGCACGCACCTGACAAAATGTTTTTGCTCCTGAATGCAATACTGTCTATGTATCTATCAATAATTTATTCTGTACTGTATGCACCTGACAAAATGTTATCTCTGTAACTACTACTCTGTCTTATTGTTGGGGTATACCCGCTCCTGATTGTACTTGTTGTCCATGTATCCTGTCCCTTGTAATTACCCTGTTATTCTCCCGGGTCGCACCTGAAAATAGGCACTGGCTGTCTAGTGTGCTTACCCGGTTACCAAAAGCAAATAAATAAATAAATAAATTTCGGTTCCCCACTCCCCAAAGAATGCAGTGTGTGTTGTATGTTATATGCTGAAATTGTATACTATGTTTAGATAAGTAATTAGTCTTCATTTTTTTTTACTCTTCCTGCAGGTCCCAATGAACCTGGAGAAGTTTTGGATATAATGACATTTCATTTCTCATGCTGGTAGATCCCCAGAAAAAGGAAAAACCATGGCAATTAATGGGTGATCACAAGTTATGAAATAATGTAAATTTAAAGGCACCAAGATTTTGTCTCAAAACACTATTCACTATAAATTAACAAAGAATAAATTAGTAGCTATTTTCCAAGATGAAATTGATGTGATTCATTATTTTTTACATTTTGTGAAATTTTGAAAATAACATAACTCCATCTTTCAGATGAGACATTAAACCAAGGTCCCATCTGTCTGGATTGGTGGTAGTTCAGGTGGATGCTAAAGATCCCATGGCACTTATCAAAAAAGAGTAGGGGAACTTTTATTGAAAAGAGGACTCCAGACAACCAATGAATCAATTACAAAAAAACAAATACATACAAAAATAGATTGGAGAGCATCTCAACAGAAACAGAAGGAACATAAAAAATTAATCAGCCCAGCCATTTTTCACAATTCACCCATAAAGAAGAACATTTCACTCGGCCATAGATATTCATATCAGATTCATAAATTTTCTGCAAAGTAGTCGTAATATTAAAAAAGAGTTCCTCAAATGAAACTATACGCTGCTGAGTAAACCAAAAACATCTAGATTGCCAAATATAACAATGAATAACAAAAAAAACTAACAGTAAAGTGTCAGCAGGATACATGGACCATTCACCCCTATTTGTACTGTACATTAGAGTCTCATAAGAAATCGATTTAAATAAAGGCTCTTTCCATTTTGTTGCCAACATAACCCAAAAAGATTTAATATAGGGACAGTCTAAAAAAAGATGTTCCTGTGTTTCTAACAATGATACACACGTCACTCGGGTACACCATCTATCACTAAGCTGTTTGTGTTTATGCGTGTTACCCACTGGTAATCTGCCATAAGAACTCAACCAAACACTATCCCATATAAAGTCAGGTAAACGCTTATGAGAGAGCATCAATAGAACTCTTCTTGGGACTGAGGAGGACAATCTGGAAAAGCAAAGTATCAGAAAATCAGATAAAACAATATAACTATGCAATTGCTTCCTAGTCATTGTTTCCAATGAGAAACAGTGATCTTCCATTTCAATAAAAGACAAAGATCTCCGTGCCATACTTGGGAAAACCGTAGCTTTAGTAAAAGAAGTCGACTTGCTCTGCTTCCACAGAGGTAAACCTAGCAAAACCATAATCTAACATAATGAAACCAAACCTTAGTACCAGGTCTAAGTAGAGGACTGAAATTGTAGGAAATAAAAACACTAAGAAAAAATGCCACTGGATGGATCATACCAATCCCACCTTGTCGTATACTCCTATAAGTGAAGCCTCTTTTAATGGGATTCAGTCTACTACCCCAAAAGGCCTGGAAAAAAAACACTATATATGGAAGTAAAAAGAGACATCGGAGGTGGAAACACATAACTAACATACAAAAAAATAGGCAACATCAAGGTTTTAATAAGCAATACACATTTCCGTTTGGCTATTTGTTTACCCTTCCATCTTGTTACCATTGACTGAGCTGTACCTAATTTATGAAACCAATTTGCATACATCATATCACCATCACTAAATTTGATTCCTAAGATAGTTATCAGATCTTTAGAGATGAAAACACCAGCAAGGGTACTGGTATCCGGGATAGTAGAGGTACCAAAAGGGAAACCTCTACTCTTCACATAATTAATCTTTGAAACAGAAACACTAGGAAATAAATCTAACACAGTACTTACTATGGGACCTTCCACAACCTCTGAAAGACAAACAACCAAGTCATCTGCGTATGCAAGAATTTTTATGGGTAAGACCCTATCAGCAAGACATACTCCTGCCAGACCATCATGAACACTAATCATATGAAGAAATACATCAATAAAAAACACATATAACACCGGACTCAAGGGGCAGCCCTGTCAAACCCCTCTCTGTACAGCCACTGGAGTACCAAGCCAGCCATTCACGTTCGGTAGAAGAGAAGCTGAGTGATATAATATCTGTATCCAATCAATAAAACCCTGTGGCAAACCATAAGCATGCAACACAGAAAACAGAAACCTATGGGAAACACGATCAAAAGCCTTTTCTTGATCAAGACTAAGTAAATAACCTTTCAGGAAACCTGACTGTGATGCAGAAAAAAGTTCCCGTATTAACAATAAATTATCATATTGGGTTCTACCTGGTATTGAACAAGTTTGGTAAGGGCTTATCAAGTTATCCACTACAACAGTCAATCTATGCAATAAAATTTTACTTAAGATTTTTAAGTCCGTATTTAATAAACTTAATGTCCTCCAATTACTCAAATCAGTTTTCAAACCTTTTTTATAAAGCAAAACAACCAACGCTTGATTCATTGAGGGGGCTAACCGGGAAGTCGACAACATTAGGTTAAACACCGTAGTCAAAACTGGAACCAAATCTTCATGAAAAGTCCGGTAAAAAGCCACTCCAAAGCCATCCATACCTGGCGAAGAATCTACATTCAATGAAAAAATAGCATCTCTTAATTCGGATTCAGAAATATCACGCAACATCTGCTGGCTTTCCACTGCAGGTAATTGAGGTATTTGTAAACAATCAAAGTCTAGCAATCCGCTCTGAACATCATCATCTTTCTGATATAAATTTCCCAAATAACGTCCAATGACCTCGAGTAGAGCTGAAGGAGTCTTAACCAAGTCACCCGATTCAGCTGTTAATTCTGTAATGAAACGTTTACCTACCCTGTCTTTACAGTCTTGAAAGGGATCCAACGCACTCTTGTGCAATTTCAGACCAAACCTGTGTTCATGATCTAAAGACTTAGCCCTATCATATCTATATTCCAACATATGTTTTTTAACATTTCTAATTTGAGTACTATAATCAAACCCCTCAGTCTCATTTAAAGAAATAAATTTTTGCAACTGTGCCCTGAGACGTAAATATTCCAAATATTGTGAACTAATCTTAGAGCGAGAGTAAGTCTGAAAAAAAGTTTTCCAGTCCTTCTTAGTATCCTCCCACCAAGAAGCCGCATCATCATAAAAATCAAAAACAGAAAGCCTGGCACGCAATTCTGACTTCCAAGCTTGTTTAAGAGGTTCATCAGTCAATAGGGAGGAATTCAACCTCCACAAATTCTTTTTACATTGAGGAGTACCCTCCCAGGTCAAGCAAACCGTAAGAGACTTGTGATCAGAGAATTCCCATACCCTTAAATTAACCAAGGTGACTTGTAGAACAACAGAAAGGAAAATGAAATCTATCCTGGTGGACAATGTATTTTTAAAAAACGTCTTACCACCCTCAGAATGGACACTACAATATGCATCCTTGAGCTGAGCAGTATCTAATATCTGTATCAACTTGTGAGAGTCACAAAACAATTTAGACGTCTTCATACCTCTATCCCCAACACTAAGTGCACAATTAAAATCACCAGCCCAAACAATTAAATGAGAAGTATACAAACAGGGTTGAATGTCATTTAGTAGTGCAACCTGGAGTGCTTTGGTCTGCGGAGCATAAATATTAATTAATCGAAATCTTTCTCCCCCAAAATTAAGATCAAGTAGTAATGCACATCCCGGACAAATGTCCACCATCCTTGAAACCTTTAACGAATTAGTAAATAATACCCCAACCCCTTCACAAGGGATTCCCTATTCGAACAAAAAGACGCTCCCAAAGACCATAGGTTTCGAGCACGCTGCACTTCACAAATAGTTTTTAACCTCGTATCCTGAAGACAAATCACATCACTGCGTAATTGTAAACAGGACATAGTAGTGACCATCTTTTGTGACTTTTATGCTATTAACATTAATAGAGGTAAACGTTAAGAAGCTCATAATAAAGGTGAGACAAAGAAAATTAGGATGAAAACCCATACCCATTCAAAAATAAACCAGAAATCAAGTGACTTTGGAAACCCGTCTACGCTGAGAGCATCTAGGAAGACCCTCAACCTGTACCACTTCACCTTCATCACCGTCTGAAAAATTGTCAGTGACCACAGAGGCTCTGGAAGAAAGGTCTGATTCTTCACCATCAGAGTCTTCCTTAGACCCCAAAACAGCAAAGCTGTTGCCTAGTTTCCACAACTCAGAAGTAACTCCACTAGTAGAGGTCATAGGTACTTGCAGAGCAGGAACTGGCTTCCCCAATCTATGACGTTTTTTGGCAGTAACCTTTTTAAAAGGCAATACTTGAGATGGAGGAGGAGGAGGCATCTCCAGATCATCTGACTTTTCATATAAAGATAAGTCAGACGTAGAGGGTAATGAGACAACAGAGGGAACTACTACCGAGGAAAGCTGGGTCTTGGTAGCCGGCAAGTCAACCGGAACAGAATCTCCTAGACCTGCGCTTTTAACTGTTAAAGAGGATACACTAGGTAATGGTGACTGAAGAAGAGAGTCTCCACTAGTAGGTGGTGGGATAGGGACTGACTCAGCATGCTGAGCAACTACAATCAAGCCTTCATGAGAAGGACAATCATCCCTATTATGGGATGCCCAAGGACATTTAGCATATCCATGTCCGGTCTGTTCACATAAATTACATTTAAATAAATTTAGACACTTAGCGGCCAAATGCCCAAATTCAAAACAATGGGAACAATGAGGGGTGTCACAGGCTGTTTTGAGATGAGTTCTAGAACCACATTTAAAACAGGACTTCGGCTGACCAACATAAAACAAACTACCTCTATCATTCCCCCCAAAAAAAACTATTGGGTAAATGCTGAGGACCATTATTGGAAGCAAAAAGTTTTACCCTTAATTTCCAACCCCCATTCCAAATTTGCTCACTATCAAGAATTGGTACAGGTTTATCCAGAACTTCACATCTTCTACTCAGCCAGAAAAGAATATCCTCAATATGTACCCCCTCATTATGAAACATAATTGTAATCAACTTAACAGATGCTTTAGCAAGGGGCACAGCTGAAAAAGGTATCCAGAGTGGAGAATTCTTAACAACCTGAAAAGTTGTCCAAAAACGTTCCAAACCTGAAAGGGTTTTGAAACTAATGTCATAGTTGGAGTTACCCAAATGAATCAGTGCATATATATCTGCAGACAAAAATTTCATAGACCCTTTTAGCAAAACTTTAGCAATATAAAGTCTATCAGGCAAATCTTCCAAGCCACCTTTATAAATCAAACGAACAGCATTTCTACGAGGAGCAGATTCACCCTTATTAGAAAATAAGTCAGAAAGCTTAAATTGGGGGGGGGGCCCTTATCCACCTGCACAGGGTCAGAAACATTCATTTTAGAAGTTACACTTGAAGTAGATAATTGGTCAACCAGTGTAGAAACCGCAATAACAGGTACAGCTGAAGTAGACTGTTTAGATGGTACAGTAGCAGATTCAGTACGTGTTGAGGTACAAGAAGCCACTGAGGCAACAACAGGGGAATGATAATGCTGCACTTCTGCATCTTCTGGATCTGGCACTCAGTTACCATTTGGGTATTGCAACCACCCTGCTGCAGCTATCGCTGTTTCAGGCGACCAACCCGAAGAATCATTATTAGCCATAGAGGGTTTTAAACTCTGAACGGCGGGAGAAAGCTGAATTGCAGGGGAAATATGCGAGACAGACACTTCTGTAGGTGTATCAATGCCCGGGGTAACATTTCCCACTCCCATACGTAAGGCCCTTCCCCTCTCAGCTGAAACCATAGAGTCATTTTGCACCACCTCACCCTGCATGACTATGCTAGTCATACCCATCCGTTTTGTTGAGAACGTTGCTGCTGAAAGTACCAGACCTCGTGGTTCTGTAGCTTCCTCATTACGACTGCCAGGGTCTGAATCTTGGGCAGACAAACAAACAGGACCCGACTGAGATTGCGAAACAGGACTGGACTGCATCCGAGGAGCAGGAATGCACTGCTGAGCTCCAAATCCGACGTCACAGTGCCACGACCAGGAAGTATGGGAAGCCAGAGCGGCCAAAACTGGAGAAACTGAACACAATGCAGCAATTTTGTTTAACAGCTGTGCCTTACGATGCATGCATTGTACAGCAGTAGAAAGCACTTAATTTAGTAAACGTTCCTTCTGGGTAAGTTCATTACTCGTTTCCATTGTTTCAGCACACAGTACAGGATTCTCAGCCACCTCAGCAAACACTTTCTCAGTTGTGTCAAAAAACTCCATAGGCAAGGAAGCATCTTGGAAAACAGCTACCAAACTCTCAGCCTCAGGTTCCACAGGAGCAGGGGAGGAGGCCCACTCCCCTGTCCCAGTCACTTCCATCTCCTCCGAAGGCTGAGCAGAAGTGGCCATCTTGCATCCGACCATCAAAGGTTCCCCCCTGACGAGTAGGGGAATTTCCCCGGTGTCCTGGCCAAATTTCTCGCATTCACTAAAAATACCGCCAACAGCTTAATCTGGTTTAATTTCAGTTGCTTACCATCTGTATCCCCCCTCCACCTGGTTGCCCCTGAAAAAGGGACTTCTAGGCCCAGTGGACTTACCGGGTCAACAAAATTCAATAAAAAATAAATAAATAAAATAACTTGTTTTTTGCTTTATTCTACTAATCCTGTTATTATGTGCAAAAAATTGTGTACTGGTGTAATAATGTCACATGGTGTAGCCACTTTTTTGATAGGTGTTGGCTTAAATACACAATGTATAATTAATGACTGGATACAAGAATGATGTAATGAATGATGTCATCATGTAATAACTATAAAGGAATTGATGTTACTCTAAGGTCCCACCCCCTGAAGAAGCCTCGATTTGGAGGCGAAGCACTGGGGTAATTTGAATGCTCGTGTCCTTGACTTTGGCTCTGTAAAAATATTCACTTGGATTAAAACAGTCAAAAACTGGGCACCGAGTCCAAAAAGTGCAGACAAGAATAGCGTTGGCTTGGACCACGTAGCAAAAACTGTGTCGTTTTTTCTTTTGTAGGGGGCTGTGCCCCCCAACACGGGGGGGGGCTTTGCCCACCGCACCCCCTGGACAAATGGATTCTAACTCCAGTTGGGGGGTGGAGATCGGGGAATGTTAAAAATTGTGGGGCCATGGAATACTGTTTTTGTGGCCCCACATAACAGAGTGTAAGTCCCACGTGAACTAAAATGTTTGGAGACCAGGATTAGAACCCTGGTCTCTGATGGGGCTGGCCAAACTTCTCGATGACCCAGCCCTCCACGCCACAGGAGCAACTCCTCCAGACTTCTGGCCCCTGGTGCTCTTGTGCATTGTCAGCACCACGGACAGTGACCAGGGGAGTACTTACAGCAAGCGCTGTAAATCCCCCCTTGCTGTCCGAGTGAGCGCTTGCCACACTAGCGCCAAATAATGTGGTGCTATTCTGGTAGTGCTCACTTGACGGGGCATGAAAAACTGACATAAGACTGTCTTGACTATTTTTTCTGAAAGCTTGGAGTGCATCCTTACTTGGAAGCATATTGTGTTGGGGGCTAGCCACCTCCAGATTTGCACCCAGTTTTTCTGTACACTGGTGCACTGAAACTCCCTGGGATCCATAAATCACTTCAGAAGGCCATCTCAGAAATCATGTCTGCACCTACTTTAGCTGCAGCCTTAGACAGAAAGATTAAAAGAAAATATCAGGCGGACTGATAATGGGTGGAATACCTGTATACCCACCCTGAGAAAAAAACACACAGCCACAAGACATAAGAACTGCAGGTGTTTAGTTAGTTCTAAGTGAATGCAGCTACATTGTTAATTGTATTAAACATTTGATTCAATAGTTTCTAACTTACTGTAGACTGGAAAAAAATGTAGGCAATCTATTTGGTAGCATACAGCTTCATATTTATTTTAGCACATATTTCGTTTCCAGTCCATGAACATGCATATTTTAGTTATGAAAAGGTTTCTTATTTGACTTCCAGTTCTGCCACGGATCAGCGAGGCAGCTAGAGAGAGAGCTCCATCTTTGCCCTGCGATAAAAACCCTACTTCAGTGAGTTGACAACTATAAAAACCAAAATATGTCTGGAGAGGGTATGCAGAAGGACAAAGGCTCCAGAACCAGACCCCAGCAGCCTAGAACAGAGAATGATGGTGAAGGATTCAAACATAGTTTGCCTACCTACATGGCTGGCCATCTCCATGCGGCAGACCCTGTCAATGTGTATGATACTGATGAGGAGACAGACAGATTAACACAATGGAGGTACGATATGATTTTAAAAGAATTAAGGGAAATACAGGTGGAGAACAAAACCATATTTTGTCAGTTGAACCAAAAGTTAAATCAAGTTGAGCGCCGGGTCCAGGAGCTGGAAGACTGGCTCTTGCAGACAGAGGACGGCATGCTGCACTTGGGCCAGACAGTACAGGTGCTTTGTCATCATGCCGTGGAAATGGAACAAAAGTGTCTCGACTTGGAGAGCCGATCCCATTGGGATAACCTCTGACTGTATGGGCTGAAAGAAGGGGCTGAAACAGGCCTGATGGTGGACTTCGTAACAGATTTGCTCCATGATGTGTTGGAGCTCCCCCCACCTATGATCTGTGCATAGAATGCACACATAGAGCCTTAATGTCAAAACCCAAAGAGGTCTCCGCCTGACCATGTTCAATAATAATTAAATTCAGTATCTACAGCACCAAAAAAGATATATTGCACCATGCTTGACAGAAAAAGGAAGTGAAATATTTGGACTCATGTTTGTTCTTTGATCAGGACTACCCTCCTGTGATACAGTGGCAGCATCTTGAATATAATGACATCATACATTTCCTGAGGGAGAAGCAGATAAAATTACAAACTCCATACCTGGCTCATTTAAGGGTATTCTGGGAAGAGGGTCCAGAGATCTATGATATGCCACAGGATGCCGGAGAGGCCCTATGAAAATGTGGTTTCAGCTTTCCAGTATCATTGAGATCAACATCTCAGAAATGGAAGGAGTCAACTCAGGAATGGCAGATGGTTTTGCCCCGATGTGCCAAGCTACCGGCCTTACAGAATACCTCTCGAATGGTTGCACTACTGCAGGACTTGATTAAGATATTACCAGGGGTTTCTGAAAGTGAGTTGGATACAATGGAGAACGGTCACTGAGAGGGGGAGCTTTCCTATTGCTGTATTGGAGTGTCTGACCGCCATTTGTGAGTAAATATTCACTTGCATAATTGATAGTTGCCAGAGTGACCCTGGACTGGGCACTTGTCCTTCTGCCAGTACAGCCCCTAACCCTTTCCATTGGAATTGCAGATGTATACAATAGTCCCCTCCTTCCTGGTTTGTGATTTCCCCCCTTACTGGATGCTATGCTGCTTTGGATCATGGCGGGAGATGAGCCACCTTTCCCCTCCTCTCTTAAAGACTTTAACAATTCCATGCCCACAAGGAACTTAGCAAGTCTACTTCTTGCCTGGCAAGCGACTTTAGATTTCAGATTGCTTTAGATGACCCATGCAGGGATCATCAAACACTGGTGAATAATTTTCCTCTATCCCCAACTGCTAGAGGGATCAGGGGTTTTCCTTTCTCCTTCAGTGGATGACAAATAGTGGAACAATATCATTAGAAATGCTGAAACATACAGTGAATGTTAAGGTTCTCTTACTGGCAATTTGGGTGACTTGGGAGGGGGCAGTGGGGTGACCAGGGTTTGTTGGGGGGTCAGGGGGTATCTGGGCATTACCTACTCTTGGATAGTATTATAGTAAACTTCTGAACTAATTAATGTTGGATACTAGTAGAGCAGAACAACGGATTTTGTGCAGTCAGCAAAACTTTTCTCCCACCAGGGCTGCTGGGGGTAATGGGCCTTCCATTCTTTCACCCGTAGGGGTGGAGAGGGTGACCTAGCCTTCAGTTTTGGGGCACTAATTTGTGGGAGGGGGGATCCGGTGAGGGGGTCTCCTTCCCCCACCTTGGTTTCACCTTACACTGCAAATTTGGGGCAGATGGGGAGGATGGTACTGCATTTTCTTTTCTAAATTCGCCAGCCTTGGTTACCGCACTAGTCCTGTGGTAATTCTCACAAACGAGCCCCACGGTATTAGTGTGGGCTCTGGAAGAGGGCCCCACTGGTTGAGGCAAATACACCTCTTCCTTCCCACCTTTAACATACATCGCACCTCTTGAAAAGGTGCAAAGAGAAGGGATAAGAGGCCAAAACTGGTATTGGCTTCCCGCCTTCGGAGTACTCAATAATTATTTCATTTAAGGTTCATGTTTATATACAGTTTGATATTATATAGTTGGTTAAATAAGTTTTATTTTAGTTTGGGATTGTTAGCTGCGTGTCCCTCGGCTTGTGCTCACTTTCAAGACCCACCCCCTAATGACCAAAACAATGGGAGGGGTAATGGGATTATACAGTGGGAATTAATTTTCCATAGTCATGGATAAGATACATACTCTTTGCTTTCCTTTAACATTAATGTCCTTACTAACCCGATTAAATGGAGTAAGGTTATATCCTATATTAAAAAATCTGGAGCTGATTTTTGTATGCTCCAAGAGACTCACCTCTCTAAAGCAGAGCATGAGAAATAAAAAAAAATTGATTTCTCCCATGTTATGGCCTCCACCTACAAGGGAGGTTGCCATTGGAGGACGGTGATACTGTTGCCAGGCTGGGTCCCCTTTGAATTAAAGGACTCATTAGTGGACCCTGAGGGGTGTTATGCTATGATTAAGGGGGTTTATAATGGGCAAATGATCACCCTGCCCTCAGTATATGCCTCGCCAGGCTAAGACTACAATTTTTATAGAAATGTATTACTGAAATTGGCACTTGGATGGAAGGCACTTTGATTGTAGGAGGGGACCTGAACCTGGCTCTTAATGAACATTTGGATGCTACGTATGGGACACCATGATCAGACCGTAGGGTAGCTATGAAGGTGAGCAGGCTTTTGGTAGAACTGGGATATGTTGATGCATGAAGAAGTACCCACGGCCAGGAGAGGGATTTCACCTTCTTCTCCGCTGTGCATAAAGTATATTCGAAGATAGATTACTTCCTTGTTCCTAAGGAACATACGGCTCAGTTTGGGAAGGTGGATATTAGGGAAATCTACTTGTCTGACCATGCCCCTCTCCTTATGCAAATTCAACTGGGGCAGATGGGGAAAAGAACTTTGTGGCACCTTAATTTATCTCTTATACAGGGGGAAGTAGAACAGAGGTCAGTGAGGGAAATGATTTCAGAAGTGCTAGAATTTAATGATATCCCAGAGGTGACCCCCATGATCTTGTGGGATACAGTAAAGGCCATTGTCAGGGGCAAACTTATAGCATTAGCTGCCCACCGTAAAAGGGAAATGGAAGCTAGAAGGACCAGTTTGCTAACTCAGGTCAGGGATCTAGAGGCCTCATTGAAAGCTCAATATGATGATTCAAAGGAAAGAAACATACTAAAACTAAAGAATGAATTTAATTCTGTTCTGGATTATCAGGTGGAGCAGAATACGCTATACTTAAAACAAAGATATTTTGAGGGAGGCCCCCACTCCTTATGATTGTTAGCCAGTAGGTTGCACCAGAGGAAGGCTAACTCTACCATAACTAAACTTTTCCACCTAGCTTCAAAACAATAACTAGTTACCACTAATGACATAGCAGAGGCCTTTGCTGAATATTATCAGGACCTGCACAGTGCAGGAGTGCCCCTCAGATGTGGATAGGATCAAAGATTTCTTGGAGGCATTATATCTACCAAAAGTTGGATAGGAGGAGGCGGTCAAACTTACTGCACCCATCCAAGAGTCAGAAATACACTCGGAGATACTCCGGTTCCAAACAGGGAAATGTCCAGGAGGTGGACGGGTTTTTGGAGGAGTTCTTTAAGCTCTTCCAAAGTTCAGTCTCCCTTGTATTGGGAACAGCATATAATTTCCCCCTGAGGGATGAGGGAATGGCTACCCACTCATGGATGCAGGCAGTAATTGCTGTATTACCCAAGTCCGCCAGGGACCTCTCAGCATGTGCTTCCTATAGACTGATCTCCCTCTTAAATACAGACTACAAAATCCTAGCTGGCATCATCACCAGGTGCCTGGAAGGGATAGTCCCTCAGCTCATCCATGTGGACCAGACGGGATTTGTCCCAGGCCAACAGGCACAGGATGGTATTCATTAGGCTGTTCATATCATAGAACATCTGATGGTAAATAAACAGCCTGCCCTGGTTATGAGCCTAGAAACTAAAAGGCCTTTGACAAGGTCCTGTGGCCTTTTCTGCAGGCGGTACTGACGGGCTTTGGTTTCCCCCAAGATATTCTGCCGCCTTGTGGCATGGCTGTATGCTGCACCTAGGAGATGTGTCAGGGTGAATGGCCATGTGGGAAATTTCTTCCAGTTAGAGCATGGAACCAGACAGGGATGCTCCCTTTCCTCCCTGTTATTTGCCCTTTTTATAGAACCCTTGGCCCAAGAAGTTCACCTTAATCCAAAAATAAGGGGGATGCAGTTGTGCAGAACGGAACACAAACTGGGCTTGTATGCTGATGATGTTTTGCTTTTTTTAGGTGACCCTGATGCCTTGCTCCCAGAAGTGTTCAAGCAAATATAATGCTTCTCAGAAATTTCACATTATGCTTTAAACACCTCCAAAACAGAGATATTAACTTGCTGTTATCAGGCCCCCTTGGAAATCCAGAAAAAAATACCCGATGCGTTGAGGCATAGATAAATTGAAATATCTTGGGGTGAATTTGGGCGTTAATATGGCCCATCTTTTCCATGACAATTATGTATCTTTAGTAAAAACCATAGCTCAGGATTATAAATGATGGGCACTCCCTTCTTTACCCCTACACTCTAGTGCTCAGGTCACAAAAATGAATATACTGTCTAGATTTTTGTATTTATTCCAAAGTGTGCCATGTGAGGTTCCCCAGCAGGCCTTAATGGGCTGGCAGGAACAGTTAATGGCATATGTCTGGGGTGCAACTAGACCACTGGTTGCAAGGCACATTTTATATCTCCCTAAAACTGGGGTTGGGGGGCTAGCTGTCCCGGATCTTCCTGGGTATTGGATTGCTGCCCAGATGAAGTTGGTCTTGCTTTGGCAAAACTCACAATATACCTCCCATTGGAAGATGATAGAAATGCAGTGAGTAAGGGACCCACCATTGCAGGCCTTGCCTTTCAGTACTCAGTTGCAGATTACTGTGGGAAAAGCACTACCAATGGGAATGAGAGCAGCACTTGAGGGATGGAGGCGTGGAACCCTTAGGGGACTGACGTCACAGTATTTATGGAAATATGCCTGGTGGGCCTGGGATGAGTGCTTCTGGCTTGCGGCAGTTGACCCTTGGTTTAAACAGCAAGCACTGAAGGGTTTCCATTCCCCATGGCAGATACTACAGGGAGGATTCCTGGTATCCTTCAAGGTGGTGATGCTTAGTTTTAATTTAAACTCAACTGATAGATTTAGATACTAACAAATTAGAAATTATGTTAATGCCATGCTTAACAACTCATCCACTGTGGGTGCTTTGGATATTCCTCCCCCTCCGTTTGAAAAAATCTGGGCTTCCCCTTCTGGAAAAGGGGCAATAACTATCCTATATGCTAACTAACTATCAGATCAAGGGTATAGTATGTCATTGGTGAAGATCAGAATCGAGAGAGAGAATCAGAGGTGAGGACTGAACAAAAAAACTGGGATAGTATATGGAAATCGGTGTGGGCTACTACCTCCTCACCAACTTGGCGGGAATTCATGTGGAGGCTCAGGATTAGGTATTTCATGGTCCCTAAGGTCCAATCTAAATTTCTACCTAATGGGTCTGCAATTTGCTGGAGGAGATGTGGGGAAAACTTAGATGACCATGCACACATTTTCTGGCAGTGCCCGCATATTCAGCCCTTTTGACTGGAGGTGAGTGGACAGACAGGAAGGCTAGGGGAATGTTAGGGTGTATTAGTAGGGGTATCACAAGTCAGAAGAGGGCGGTAATAATCCCTCTTTACAAGACACTGGTTAGGCCCCATCTGGAGTACTGCATGCAGTACTGGAGGCCACACCTTCACAAGGACATTAATCAAATTGAGGCAGTCCAGAGAAGGGCAACCAAAATGGTGCAAGGACTGCATCAGAAAACATATGAGGACAGATTAATGAAGCTCAATATGTATACCCTAGAGCAAAGGAGGGAGAGAGGTGATATGATCAAAACATTTAAACACCTTAAGGGCATTAACAAGGTGAAAGAGTCTAACATGTTTCAATATAAGAAAAATAGCAGGACAAGAGGACACAACATGAGATTAGAGGGAGGCTGATTAAGGGGTAATGTGAGAAAGTTCTTTTTCACAGAAAGGATGGTGGATGCATGAAACGGCCTACCTCAGGAAGTGGTGGATATGAATACAGTGCAGGGCTTCAAACAGGCATGGGATAGGCATAAGGGAGCAATACAGATGAGTATGAATAGATAGGTCATTGACAGAGCAAAGGCCGATGGCACATTTATAAGGTAGAAAAAGAAATGGGCAGACTGGATGGGCCTTGCGGTCCTTATCTGCCATCAACTTCTACGTTTCTATGTTTCTATTTGCAGAATATCTTTTTGGGAATTGGGGAAGTGGGCCCAGAACATCTGATTTTAGGAGTGGAACCAGTGCCCTTGCAGGGAAAGGAGGCAAAATATCTATGGCAACTGCTGCTTGCCGCTGCCCTGAAGGCTATTACAAGGCATTGGCTGCAGGCCGATCCACTGGGTATAGGTGAGTGGGTTAAAATTATTTCTATAATACAGGAAATGTAGTGGATTACATTCACCATTCAACACCGCCAGGCCCAATACACCAATTGTTGGACCAGGTGGGAGGTGTATGGCCCGAGTATACAGCTTGAGCCAAATTGTTAAGCATCACCAGGGCATCCTCATGCCTAGATAAATAAAATTAAATTATACCCGGATGGATAGGGAGGAGAGAGAGGATTTTATGGCATATTAAGCTGGCAGAGGTAAAACATATCGCCTGAAGGCTGAACTTTGTCTTAATTAACAAAATTGAAAATTTTAAAGGAGGGGAAGCAACATATTTGGATAAAACTCTGATAGACCATTACAAGGCATCTGTGAGAAGGAGGGTGAAAGGAGAGTGACAGATAATATAAAACAATACAAAATATTACAGTTTAGATAATATTTACTGAACTTTTCACTCTCTTCTTCTGGGGTATGGAGGTTGGGTTTGGGAGACCGCAGCATTAATTTATCAATTTATGAATTATGGTTGTGTTTTTTTTTAATGTTAGGAAATGAGACTTGTTAAATGTGTTATCATACTTTTAAAAAAAAAAAGGAAAATTAGAGCTTGTTATAGACGGAATATTTAAAGACTATGGATACTTTTCCTATAAAAATATAGTTTTATGGAGAAAGCAGAATACTGAAATTAGATCAATGTAAGTTGTATGTATAAGGTCTTGCTTTTTTCCTGATACTATGATAAAATAAAGTATATTAAAAAAAGGTTTCTTATTCACATTAGACTGGAAAGAACTTTGCTAGGGAATCTGTTTGGTACTACATAGTGGTTTATTTTTTTTTTTCCAATTTAAAGTTTATTAGAATTTTACAATACAGAGAATGGACCGTGATACATACATATCAAAAAGATTACATATCAGAAAAAAAGTATGCCATCCTCTCCCCCTCCCCCCCTTAAAGTCCTACATACCCCCACCCCTCCTTCCCGTGCAGAGAAAGCTGGTAATACGTTGTAAGCAATAATGAGCTTTATTGATACAATACAGGCTAAATAGAATAAAGAGTTATTAATGGCCCCCACATCTGGTTAAATCTTTTGATCCTGTTGTGGAGACTCACTACAGTTTTCTCTGTGCGAAGACTGGATAGAAACTCTTGGAGCCATTCTGTTTAAGAAAGTGCTATATCATCTTTCCAATGTTTCAACACAATCTTCTTTACTGACATGGAGATTAATGCCGTATAAAACTTTCAATTTAAAAGCAGGGATAGTTGAAAAGTCACCTAGCAGGCATATTTAGCTGAGAAAAGTTCAGCTATGCCCAAAGGAGGATCAGCTCTTTGCTGGATTAAGGTCCACAGGGGAGCCACTTTGGGACAGGTCCAGAAAATATGTAACAAGTTACCTTCCCCTTAATTACATCTTACACATGTTGAGGATCTCACAATTCCAAATGTAGCCAATTTCTGGGGCGTATAATAAATATTTTGTAAGATTTGGTATTGCATGAGACAAAGTCTGTCTTGGGTAATGATTCTGTGACAGGAGTTCCATAATTGAGACCAGTTAATTTCTGTCTCTGGGAATAAAGCGATCCAGTAATTTGTAGGACCAAATCTATCCGGACAGACCCAAATGTGTGCCGTACTTTAAATTTTGCAGCTGGCATGTGAATGGCATGCTAATGGGCTTAAGCCCCTTTGAAGATCAAATGGGGCAGGCAAGGGAGGACTGACTCCAAATTCCTTGATAAGGAGGCGTTGTATTTGAAATGCTTTAAATATAGGTGACATTGGAAGACTGTCTTTTTCTAAAATTTCTTGGGGGGGGGCAGGTTCTGTCATCCTTAACAAAATAGAGAAGACAGCAGTCTCTGATTTGCAGGAGCCATTTAATCGAAAGAAGTTCTCCCCCAATCTGACATTCGGATTATACATAAGGGGTTGATTCAGGTCAAGGGTATGTTTATATTTTAGGTAACTGCAAAATTGTGAGTGAACTCTAACAGATATTGCAATGGGTGTATGTTTTATTTGGGATGGGAGAGAGGTCGCTTTCATATGTAGTAACACTACAGGGGACAGTCCTTGACTTCTCAGCATATCCTGCTCTATTGTGAGCCATACTGGGGTAAATGGGGAGGCATTTTGTGTTTCTCCCGGGAGTTGCCAGCTAAGATATGTGTTAGCGTGACTCACCCAATAATAAAGGCTTACATGGGGCAAGCGTAGTCCCCCTTTTTCCTTAGGAACAGCTAGTTTATGAGAGGCCATTCAGGGTCTCTTGCCCGCCCAAATGAAGGTAGTGATGAGAGCATAGATGTTTTTAAACCATGATAAAGGCAGCCAAAGATTTAAAAGATTTAGTGGATAGAATAAACGAGGAGACACATGCATTTTAATTAAGTTAACTCTTCCCCATAGGGAGATTGGCAAGTGGGCCCATCTTTTAAAGTCCTGGCTTATTACTTGGAGAAAGGAATCTAGGTTAGGTTTGAAAATGCTGGTTGGGTTTCTTGCAAGCTTAATACCCAGATAAGTCAAGAAATCCTGTTTCCATGTTAGTTCCAAATCGTTAATATTTTGTTTTAAAACTTTATGGTTAAGGAGGAATACTACTGTTTTTTCTATGTTTAACGTATAATTAGGCATGCTACTAAAGTTGTTAATAATGGAAAGCATAAGGGGTATGGATTCTTCTGGATTTGAAATTTGCAAGAGAAGATTGTCCACATAGGCTAACACCTTGACCTCTTGATTTTTTATCGGGATGCCTTGAATTTTTGGGCATGCCTTTAATCTGCAAATGAGAGGCTCAAGATACAAATTAAAAAGGAGTGGGGATAAGGGACAACCATGACGCGTCACGGAATTTAGAATAATAGATGAAGAAGTGGCACCATTACATGTTATCTTAGCCATTGGGGGTTGCATAAAGAGTGCCGATCCATTGTTGAAATTCAGGGAGAAAACCAAATGCCTAGCGGAAATTATCAGTTGACCCTGTCGAACACCTTCTCGGCATCCAGAGAGGCTATGTCTGCTGGGAAATCAGCATCTCTGGAAACCGAAAAGACATGTGACAGGGTATGTAGATGATCAACGGATGAGCGTCCTTTCATGCAACAGACTTGCTCCAGTCCTATGAGATCAGGAAGCATGTCACCTATCTGGTTGGCTAGTAGTTTGGTCAAAATTTTAATATCTTGATTAGTAGCGAAATGGGTCTGTAGCTTGATACTGTTTGTGGGGCATTTCCCTAGTTTGGGCAGAAGCACTATCAATGCTTCAAACATGGAAGTGTCTACCTTCACTCCTGTAAGAATGTATTGGTAAAGGGGTAAGAGGATAGGAACTAAAACTTTTGCAAAAGTTTTATAAAAATTTGGTGAAAAACTGTTGGGCCCCCGAGTTCTATTTGTCGGAAGGGATTTGATTACTTGTTCGACTTCTGAAGTAGAAATAGCTGAGATCAATGAAAACTGTTATTGTTCATTTAATGTGGGCAGGTTAGAATCCTTAAGATAGTCCTCTAGACAGCTAGTGGAGGGAGGTGTGGTCATTGGCCCATATAATAATTGATAGTAGCTTTGAAATTCCACCACTATATCTGTTGGGGAGGTCTTTAAAGTGGTATTATCTGCTGAACAGATAGCCTCAACATATTTAAAAGATTCCTGTTGCTTAATCTGCAAAGCAAGTAGACGGCCTGCTTTCTTTCCTTGATCAGTATAGGTAGCTTTCGTTCTCTGTATAGCAAACTCTGCTTTTTCACTTAATAACTCCAAACAGGAATTACGATGTTGGATAAGACATTATATATCTTGTTCTGAGGACTGGGAGGACATGTATTTATCTTTATCACAGATTTGGGTAAGGAGGAAAAGAAGTTGGGCTTCTTGTTTTTCCTTTTTTTTGGAGGCAAGCCCTATTAAAATTCCCCAGATATACGCTTTTAAGGCACACCACTTGACATCTGGTTTGCCAGTGGTGTTATAGTTAGTCGAGTAGAAAATTTGAATCTGGGATGAGATATAGTTGACCACTTCAGAATCTTTCAGTAACTGATTATTCAGTTTCCATCGACCTCCTAATTTGGGAAGAAAGGAAAAATTAATCATGCATGAAACTAGAGAGTGGTCCAAGGGTGGGCCAGAATGAATTGAGGAGTCTTTAACACATAGCATCAAAGATTGGATAAGAAGCAAATAGTCTATCCAGAATGACAAACCATGCACAGGGGAAGTGAATGTGTACTCTTGGGTATTAGGGTGGAGAACTCTCCAGTTATCACAAAGGCCCAATTGATCGAGCACATCGCGCAGCTCTCTCTGCACTGGAGAGACACCCTTGCGCAACGTACCCAATCTGTCAATGAGAGGGTCAAAGGTTATATTCAGATCACCCCTATAATTATTGGAATAGACAGGAATGGAGTTGAAACATTAAGTAACTGCATAAAAAAAATGGGTGAATCTGTACTGGGACCATACACACTGACTAGTACAATTTTGGTTGTATGAAGGGTACCTTGGACCATTAGGAACCTACCTTGAGGATTCCTTATAATCTGTGATGAAGTAAAGGGAACATTCCTACCCACCAATATCATAACCCCAGAGCTTTTCATGGTTCCTTCAGCTGAGAAGCATTGACCCACCTTCTGCCATCTCAGCTGCAAGCTTTCTGATTGAAGCAAATGTGATTCTTGAATAAAAGAGATATCGGCCTTTAATAGGCTCAGATGTTTAAGTAGTTTATACTGTTTGACCTTGTGACTGGCTCCCTTAACTTTCCAGGTTAAACATTTTAAATCCCTAGCTATTTAAATCATTCTGTTTGTAAAATATCCCTGTAATTTTGTGAAATAAATGTATAGCCTTCCTTGTCTTGGACTGTATATTTTCTGCAATTCCTTCCCTAAACCAAGTCCCCAAACCCCCCCCAAACCACGAAACCCATTCCCCAACAGTTATTGCAAACAGGTATTGTATTAAATTATACAGAAATCCAGATCCCAATAGTATCCCTAAACTAAGGTAGTATACCAAACCCACCCCCTCCCTTTTTCGTTTGAACAACGCTCTGCAGTATACAACCCATTACCTCCTCTTTCCTCCAGCCACCCTACTAAGTGAGTAACATTTAGCATTATAGTCCCTCATCAGACACATCCTGAATGCTATCTTTCTTCCCAGAATCTTAGAACAGATCCTAGAAAATAAAGAAAAAATCTAGTGAGCTTCCTGTATCTAGTTTGCCCAGTTCTATGACCTAATAAAGAAAAAAAAGAGGGGGGGAGGCAGTACTTAATATGTTATAATGAGTTAAAGTACAGCCCATAGTAATAACAGGTGACCTGTAAGAAGACAAAATACTGAATCAGCATGTAACACTCTGCCTGATTTTTTATTTTTTCCCCTTTCTTTTTTTTCCCTCCTTTCCCGTTTTTTTAAACATTAATGAAACATTAATGAAACTAAAAGGATTACCCCTTCAAAAACTATATATAATAAAAAAATGTATTGGCACAGTTTCTTTGGCATCGTCCCGGGAAATTAGACTTGTCCAAACATCAACATTATTGGTGATAATACTATTTCGCCTAAATAAGGGGCCATTCCTTATTAACCAAATTCATCATCACAACTAACACAACCAACATGAGCATGTCTCTAAATCCCTTATGTAACTAGCAAGAAAGAAAAAAAAGAAAATTAACCCAGTTTAAGGAAGTAGTTAGACATGTAAGACTAAACAATTTAAAAATGAAAGTGAACATGAACTGTATTCGAGGTTTAACTTGACAAAATAATAATAAAAAAAAAATTCAAAGCTTCCTTATCTCGTACATAAAAGTAATCCTCCAGTTACAAGGATTGTGATACAAGAACTTATAAGTAGACCATTGCAGATAAAATTAAAAAAATGTAAATATCCAGGGTCAAATGCTTCGTGAGTCCTCAAGGTAAATTATCTTGTTTTCCCAGCAGGCATTAAATCGGAAATATTAATATGTCTCTCATTTAAAACATAAAAGTAACTGATGATGCACAAGAAACTTTTGAATCTGGACAACTTAAGCATTTCATTTTGCCCCTTAAGTGTGCAAGGGTAGGGTTAGAAAAATACTTTTGTCACTTGCAGCTTTGTAATTAAAGTTGGGAGAGCGACCAAAACGGTGCACCATGCATCTGTAGCTTAACTTAGAATGAGAGTGTGGGGCTCCCTCTTGTGGTACAAAACCAATATTATACAATGTGGTAAATCCAATGTCCCAAATCCTGCATCCTGATTGGTTGGCTGGCACAATTACCACCGTGATAAATCCTCCAGTGTACCCACTGGAAGAAGTGCCAGCCAACCTTATAGCCTGCTAATCTGATCGCTTTCACTTCAAATGAAACTGCCGCGATTTGTCCCATCGCCGCTTCGCTAAAACACCGCGCTAAATTGTTTACAAGATGACATCCTCTTTTGAAGTGTAGGGACCTCAGTATGTTAGGAAATAGTTAAAAAACATTAAAGAAAAAACATTCACCATTGTATAATATAAATGTATTCCTCCAGAGTGTGGGTACACTGGAGGACTTAACACGACTGGTGTGATTCGGTCACTCGGCTGCACCTCATGACTGAATCACACCAGCTGTGGTAAATCCTCCAGTGTACCCACACCCTGGAGGGATAAATTGCTTAAGTAGCTTCAAAGAGTTATTGAGTGTATCTGAGACGATCGATGGTGCACACTTCCACACAGCACAGAAGCCACTATGTAGAATTTAGAACAAGTAAGAAGGAGCCATTGGAGCCAACTGCTTTTTGTTAGAATCAGGATGAGCAGGTATTTCTCCTCACCTAAATGTCCCCAATTATAGCAGTAAGCAATCCTGCAAATGAAAGATCGCAAGAGTTATTGGCTCTTGTGCAGGAGATTGGATCCGATCAATGCAGTGCGAGTTGTAATTTGCTTCCATATGCCAGAACTCTAATTGATAAAACATCTTTTCCATTTTATTGTATATATAGCTGAGATGCTCTTTTTATTAGGCTACTTCAAGGGTCCCGGAAGAGATCTGGAAGGGCCACTTTCAGCCCTGTGGCCGCCACTTCAGGCTACTCATAAGACAACCATTTACTGGCTATTAAAACTTGCAGTTTAGCTGGAAAAGACATTTTAAATTTAATCCCAGCAGCTATTAAACGGGAGACCAGTGGGTGAAAAGCAGATTGCTTTTTACGTACAGTAGTTGGCAAGTCCAGTGTAATTCAAATGGATTTGCCTTCCCAGCATACTGTTTGTAATTCTTTAATTTTCAAGATAACATGTTGCCTTTCTAGGAAGTTTAAGAACCTGAAAATTAGTGGCCGTGGGGAAGAGCCTACCGGTGGTTTAGGGCGCAGAGCCCTGTGTGCTCGCTCAATAATTTACTTGTGACCAAATGGAGAAGGGCCTGCAAGCTTTTAAAGTAGTTTTTGTATGAATAAGACGGTATCAGAGCCTACTTTTTCTTTGGGAAGCCCTATTAACACTGCATTGTTGCGTCGACTTCTACCTTCGAGATCTTCTACTTTCAGTTCAAACTTTGCCATTTTTTGTCTAATAGCAGCTATTTCGGTGTCTATTTTCTCCATTGTCCTTTCTAGGGAGATGATACAAGCCATATTGTCTGAGGCTCTTTGAGATACGTCTTCCATAGCCTGTGATAGTGTTTTGATTTCTGTGGAGATGACATCAATCAATCAATCAATCAAAATCTTTATTTATTCAGGCGAACATCATTGAGCATAGCTCATTTACAAGATGGACCTGAGTGGTCATAACAATATAAGGTTACAAATTTTACACAAAAACATGGTACTGAATAAACACAAATACAATGATTTATGAATGAGACAGATATACAAATATTTACATATATACAAGGCAAAATGACAATAAACCTAAATCATATTGAAAGGAAAGAAACAAACAGTATAGTAGGGATAAAGCTCAGGTAGTTGGACTTGGGTGGGCATTTTTGTATGAAGTAGGTTGGAGGACAAGCTAGAAGAACGAAAGAGAAATAGGGGTAGCATAAAAAGGGGTGGGGAAGGAGGGGTGTGAGAGGACTAGGCCTTATGGAAGCAGTTGCATGATTCTGGGAATAGACTAGTGTACAGTTTTTGAAGGATGTTAAAGGAATGAGGTATCCATTCAGGTCTTTTGAAGAGAATTCCAGATAAGTGCTAGGAATAGCTGATTGCAGCCCTTCCATACCGGGTGCAGGTGATAGGAATCTTCAGCATGATGAGTTTATTGATCGTTAGGGTGTAAGGCCTGGATGTGATCCGGTTGAAACAGTCTGAGATGTAGGAAGGGAGTTTGTTTGTCAGAGCTTTGTAGATCCAGACAGCAGCATTTTTGTTTCTTCTATGTTGTAGGGATGTCCAACTGACTGCATTGTAGAAAGAGCAATGATGGGTGCTGGAGGGAAGATCTGTAATGAATCTAATAGCTCTATGATACAAGGTGTCTATTTTATTTAAATGGGAGAGGGAGCAGTGGCCATAGAGGAAGGCAGCATAGTCAATGAGGGATAGGAATGATGCCAGGATTAGTCTTTGTTTGGAATCTCTGGTCAGGTAGTGTTTGATCCTATAGAATAGGCCAAGTCTTTGTCTAAGCTTTTTCAGGAGCTCTTCAATGTGGCTAGTGTAGTCAAGTTTATTGTCAATCCAGACTCCAAGATATTTGAATTTGTCCACATATTCCAAATTTTCACCAAGGATGATAGATAATTGTGGGAGGGTGAATGATGGGACAGTGGAAGAGCAGCTCTTGGTGGCAAAGAACATAGCTTTCGTTTTCTTGGCATTTAGTAGTAATTTCTTTTCTAATAAGTTGTGCTGTAGGAGGGAGAACTTAGACTGTAAAAGCTCACAGGCTTTTGATGGTGAGGGATTACTGACATATAGTACAGTATCATCTGCAAAAAGGTGAATATTAGATTGTGAGAGATTGGAGTCAATATTGTTGATGTAAATGGCAAAGAGGATAGGGCCCAGGATGGAGCCTTGCGGTACACCTCTAAGGAGTGGTTTAGAGGTAGATAGGTCACCTTCATTTTTTACCAGTTGTAATCTTCTGGAGAGATAGCATCTGAACCATTTAAGAGAGAGTGAGTCAAGGCCTATGGAGTTCAGAGAGGAGATTAGTAGTTCATGGTCCACAGTGTCAAAGGCTTTGCTTAGATCCAGGAACACAGCACAGGTGTTATTCTTTTTGTCTAAGGCAGTCTGCCAGTCATTTGTAACTTTTGCTAAGGCAGAGATGGTGCTGTGCATAGATCTAAATCCAGATTGAGCTGGGTTAAGGAGATTGTTGGTATCAAGGTAGACACTTAACTGAAAGTTTACTAACTTTTCAAGCATCTTGGACAGTACTGGTAAGATGGAAATGGGCCTATTGTTGTTGAGGTCCATGGGATCACCTGCCTTAAGTAGTGGAAACACTTGAGCTGTTTTCCATATTGAGGGGATAGAACCAGTGGCTAGGGACAGATTGAAGAGGTGAGTGAGGGGGCAGCTAATGCGGCAGTGCTACTTTTAGAAAGTAGGGATCCAGGGAGTCTGCACCTGCACTTTTAGTTGTATCTAGTTGGAATAGAAGGTCTTCTACTTCTTTTAAGAGTATTGATTTGAAGGAGAATGTGGAAGCAGCCTTTTGTCCCTCAGTAGATTGTAAGTTTAGTGATGATCTCATTAGGTTTGCAGGTGAGGAGTCAAAGCTAGGCCAGCTGTAGTGAAATGATCGTTGAAGACATTTAAGATTTCTTGCTTGTCAGTGATTTCAATACTATTTAGGTGCACTTTGGTGGTAAGACAGGGGTAGAAGTTTGACCTAGGATCCCTTTATGGTACCCCAGAACCTGGAAGGGTTGTGATAGGAGGCATCCAATTCAGCTGTATAGAAGGCAGCCTTGGCATTTCTTACTTGTTTTGTGCAGGAGTTTCTGGCTTTTCTGAATTGAAGCTAGTCATTTGATCCTTTGTCTTCTTGCCCTTTTCCAGAGTTTATCTCTGGCAAGCAGTGCAGATTTAAGGTCAGCAGAGAACCAGCGAC
Organism: Neoceratodus forsteri; assembly: GCA_016271365.2. Lineage (NCBI taxonomy): Eukaryota > Metazoa > Chordata > Ceratodontiformes > Ceratodontidae > Neoceratodus > Neoceratodus forsteri. The sequence goes on from CM028132.1 coordinate 471,016,844, forward strand.
AAGATTTGAGTTTGGTTCTGACACTGGTGAGGGGTGCATGTATATTGAGGGCACTTGTGATAATATCACTTAAGATCTGAAGAGCTGTCTCTATTGAAGCTGTAAGATAGAATTCTTGCCAACGTGTGGTGTGGCACAAATCATGGAGATATCCTGAAATATTAAAGTTCTTTTTTGACCTTCTTAGGGGAAATTTTGCAGGGTTGGGTGGCTTGATTGTTGATCTTATGCCAGCTATGGGACAGTGATCACTTATGTCACTGAATAGCACTCCAGCATGAGAATACAGATGAGGCTTATTTACCAACATGATGTCCAGGAGTGTGCTGTTGAGATTATTCTCTGGGTTAATCCTTGTTGGTTCTTTGATTAATTGAGTGAATCCATAAGTGTCACAGAAGGTTACTAGGGGTTCAGATGCATTGGCTAGCCAATTTAAATTCAAGTCACCTAAAATGATGGTGTCTTCAGGGCCTAGATTAAGTATAGATCCTAGGTGGGATAGGAGTTTGAGGCCTGCAGAGGGGGGCCTGTAGCAGCCAATCAGTTGAAAAGATGATATGTTGGGAAGGGTTATTTTAATTGATAAGCATTCGAATTCCTTTGGCTGTGATGTAATATTGAGGCAGGATGCAGAGATGTTTGCTTTGACATAGATGGCTACCCCACCGCCCCTGGATGGACTGTCAGATCTGAAGAGCTGGTAGTTAGGAAGATTTATTTCACTGTCTTTTGTTGCAGGTTTAAGCCATGTTTCAGAGATAACCAGAAAGTCAGGTAAGGTGTGTGCAACCCAGGCCTGTATTAATGAGAACTTTTTTAGGAGGCTGTAGGCGTTGATGTGAAGAAAACTCAGGCCATTTATGGAGGCTAAGTCAGATGGGGAGATAGAGCTTTCTGTGGGTCCAGGGTTGATTTAAACAGTGCCAACACAGATCAGCAGAAAGAAGATTAGTTTGATGAGGGCACCAAGTGACAGGAATAGGGAGTAGTCAGAGGATTTTCTCTTCTTGCTTGGGATCCAATGTATAGTGGGTGATGATCCTGCTGTGTGGTTATAGATTATGTCATAAAGTACCAGCTTAATGGACAGGCATAGGGGGTCATTGTAGTGCCAGTAAGGAGCAGGGGTCTATGGAGTACCGAACTGGTTGTGAGCCTTTGTGGATACCCCAAGGATTACAGTGCAGAAGTGGCAGTATGTACTTGGGGAATTGAGGGGCATCCACTGGGGACAGCAGAGGGGGACAGGCCCGAGTAGCCGCCCTAATCACCATGGCATGGGCTACATCAGTTTCCTCTTCTGGATCCGAGGAAGGTGAGAGGCAAAGCAGCAATAGGAGGCACAGTAGCATGGTGGAGGGTAGGTAGGGGTTAAAGATACTAAAGGTGATGTGAAGAAATGAGCTCAGGAATTGGCTAGAGATTAGCTATGGGCGGGGAAAAGAGATTTGGCGGGAAAGTGTGTATAAAAGAAACACCCAAGAGGGGGGCGGGCAAAAATTTTGCGAGAGTGAGTTTGCTGGAAGCACCCGTGTTCTGATTGGCTGCGCTGTCCCATACCATCCAAGGAGCTGCAGGTGGGTGTCCTGGTCTTGGTCGGTGGCTGGCTGGGTGCCGGCCGACCGTGGGTGAGCTGGAACTGCCCTGTTCAGGGACAAGCAGCTAGAGAGAGGAAGCCAGAGCAGGTCTTAAATAAAATAGAGGTAAAGGGGGGTATATTTGAGCAGTTTAGTAAGACAAAAGGTAGTTAGACTTATCGGAGCCAAGGCAGAGTGCTTGGATGGGGGGGGCTGCAGGAATAGCAGTCAGACAGAAGAGGTGTAAGCAATTTAAAACAGTAGTAGAAATTACAATCCAGCTAATACAGTAGAAAAACTCCCAATAACACAGTAGAAATGTGCTTAGTTCTATGGAAAGTCTAACAAAGTGCCAAGTGTCTATAGCAGGGGAAAACTCCTGCCAATCAGAGTGGGTTTGCTGGAAGCACCCGTGTTCTGATTGGCTGCACTGTCCCGTACCTTCCAAGGAGCTGCAGGCGGGTGTCCTAGTCTTGGTCGGTGGCTGGCTGGGTGCCGGCCGACTGTGGGTGAGCTGGAACTGCCCTGTTCAGGGACAAGCAGCTTCCAAGGAGCTGCAGGTGGGTGTCCTGGTCTTGGTCGGTGGCTGGCTGGGTGCCGGCCGACAGTGGGTGAGCTGGAACTGCCCTGTTCAGGGACAAGCAGTTCCTCTTTAAATGGGACAAATTTGGCCCAGAGCTGCTGTAGCGTAAGTGACTCCTGATCCATTGTAGGAGAAGCTGCAGTGGCAGTTTTGGTGAATCCCTTGGCCCAAGGCTTCTTAGGGGCCTTTTCCGGGGTCGCAGGAGGAGTGTGTTTTGGAAGAGCTCTCCTCATTTCCACCTCCATTGGATGATTTTGTTGGAAGATTGGTGTAGTCCACAGACTAACTAGACAATCCAGGTGATTAGTATTGTGTAGAATTGGAAGAAAAACTTTAAAAAACAGAGTGAGTAGCTGGAGTGGTAGAGAGGAGCTGTTAAGGCTTGCTCTGCATCACGTGGTCTCAGTACTGCAGTGTTATCACACATCTAGGAAGTCTAGGAAGGTTTATATTTTAATCATATTCATAGTTTTTTCTTATCTATAATAGTCTGGAAAAATCAGAAATTTATTTAATATTTTATAGTTCCTTGTTAGATCGAACATATGCTTAGTTCTTGGTTTATAAAGGTCCTTATTTAAACTATTGTATTGTTAATCATGAAATTACTGAAGTACACATTCTCCCTATTAATCATTGTGGTGGTGATCAGCACCATCCTGCTACAGCTAGTCTCCACCAAGAAACTAAAAGTGCCAATTTGGGACTAGTGGGGTACTAAAAGACCTGGAAACTAAAAGTAATGGGTCAAATCTACAAAATCTTGTAAGAAGGAGAAATTCTTTTTCTCTAATATGAAAACAAATATGTAGTTACTCAAATGTTAGCTTGGTAAGACATAAAGCAGATGGAGGTGTTGATCACCTCCTCCTTTTAACATTGGTCTTGAGTGATAATGTGGAGTTTAATCAGTGTCCAACTGAAAACGTAAAATTGAAGCTCTTATATGACAACACCAGAAGCCTAAAGCATAAAATTGACATCCTAAAAGTATGGATTACACAGGAAGACCCAGATTTGATTGCACTCACTGAAACATGATTGAACAAAACAATAAACCCAAAGGAAATTGATATGGATGGCTATTTCACTTTTCTCTTAGATAGGGAGGGTAGATGGAGGAAGTACTATTGTACTCTAAATGAGATTTAAGAACTGCAAAAAATATGGGCACAGTAGTGGTGGTCAGATAGTGCTGCCGTGGATCCACCAGTGATCTGGCAGATGGCAGCACTATTCGAGTGGGATCTGTCCCAGGATCTAGTTTAATACAGAAGTCAGATACTGAGTCAGATCCCACATTATCTGGTGCTGGATCCAGATCCAGGGATACAACGCTGGATCCAGGGAACTGATGCTGTGTCCCTGGATCTGGCATCAGATCCCAGCACTGGATCCAGGGATCCGGTGTCAGATCCCTGGATCCCATGATGGATCCCTGGATCTGGCCATTGGATAACCTGGGATCTGACCCAGGACCTGACGGCTGGATCCACGGGTAGATAGTGGTGGTATCCGGTGGATCTAATATTCTGCCGTGAGGGCAGGTATCTGGTGGTTCCAGATTGGTCAGCATATCATCTGAGCACCACTAGTACGCAAGGTCTATTGACTTAACTGAATGTCAAATCATTACTTTTCAAAATCTAGTCTTAACAGTGGGGTTGTTTATGTGCCACCAAAAACTAAAGTTACAGTATTTGATGAACTTGGTCAGATTCTTGACAGATACTCAATAAATTACTTATGGTGAGAGTCTTCAATGCTTCAAAAGAGGAAAGAGCCTTAAACAAGTTTAACACAACTAAATGTAAATCAGGTAGTCTCTAAAATGACTAGAAAAACCTTGATAGAAAGCACTGGAAATATTTTGGACCTGATATTTATTTCCCCTGAAATTGTAGTCACAAATGTATCAGTAAATCAACCTATGTTGGGGGACCACAATTCTTTGACCTGTGAACTTGAGCTGAGGTTCACAAGACAAAATAAAACAAATCCAAGGGAAGTCAGAAAAAAGTGTTGGACCTTTAAAAAGTACAACAGGGATACCTTTCAATTAAAAGTATCAGTAGAAAAATTGGATAGAATTTTTCTCATCCAAAGTTTGCACTTAGAAACTGAAAAATACACAAACTGTTTTTTGAATATATGCAATGAATTAGCCCCATTTACTACTAAACCCTAAAAGAAAAATCACCTTCCCTGGATTACAGAGACATTAAAGAAGAAAATAAGAATTAAAAATAGACTTTGGAAGATTTGCTAATAAAACACTAAATTCACCAGATTGGAACGTGTACAAAATAGCAAGAAATAAGCTAAAGATCAAAATTAAAAAAGCAAAAAGAGACTATTATAATAAAAACATTGCAGAAACATCAGAAACATACAAATACTGGTCATTAATAAAATCATTTGAATCTCCACCCCCAATACAAATTGAAAGGAACAGAGTTTTACAGGATAGTAGGGGTTTTGCAGACATTCTGAACTACTATTTGGAGAATCTCTCCAACACTGATATCCCTAAAGGGACGTAGACAGAACAATTAAATGAGAGTGGAAACAAGGCTATTTGGCATGGTAAAAACCCTAGATTTAGGTTTAAAATGATTCCATTTAAGGAAGTGAAAACTGAAATTAAAAAATTAAAGATTAAGAAATGTTATGGCCTCGATGGTATCAAGGCTAGATTTTTAAAAGATGCAGTAGATTATATTGTGCCAACACTAACTAAATTGTTTAATTGAAGTTTAAGGGAAAAAAATATCCATCAAAGTGGAAAATAGCAAAATAATTCCCATATACAAAGGAGGGCTGTTCACCTTGTCATCAAATTATTGCCCAATAGCATTATTGTCAGTGGTTTCAAAAATATTTGAAAGATTAGTACAAAAACAGTTATCAGACTACCCGGAAGGTTATGGATTGCTGTTAAAATACCATTCGGGCTTTAGAAAGGGATACTCCATGGACACCGCACTAACTGACCTGATCGACATAATTGCCTCATCTTTGGAGGATGACCAGGTGGTGGGCATGGTGTTCGTGGATTTATTAAAAGCATTTCACATGGTAGACCACTGTATTTGGCACCATGTATTAACAGTGATGGAATTTCGATGACAGCAACATCAGTGAGTGCACATCGGTGAACACCAAAATGCTGACGTGCACTACAGTGAGGACTGATATAAGCAAAGGTCCTCAATATTGTCCCCATGAGCAACATACTTTTATATTTTTATGAGGGGGGCTAAGCCCCCTGCACCTCCCGTAATTTATATAATCAACTCTGAGGGGGGTGCTGGACTCGGCTACAGGGAGAAACACAGGAAGGGTGGAGAAAAAGTAGCTGCAATACTTTAAAACAAAAGTACATTTACACAAAGATAAAACATCAGCTCTATGAGATTCAAACCCCATCTCACGTTCTCACTGCAGCACACAAATTCATCCACCTAACCCTCTGTACCATGCTGCCTGCACACTTTGCAGCCTCACAGCAACTCCTCTTGTACTCCTCACTACTGATCCCCCAGTGGTAAATTGCTACAATACACTTGCTCATTCTACTGTCACTCAATAGTCACAGTCACCCATCCCTCCTTCACTATTATTGTGGCACTCTTTTTACTTCGCCCAAATCTATTTCCTCATATCACAGCTTACCCTGTATTCTGAGAGAAAGGTTATTGAATATGGGGGTTTCTGAGGAAGCGGCAGACTGGTTTGGATCTTATTTAAATAATAGAATGCACTTAGTTGTAGTGGGAAATGAATACTCAAATACAATGGTAGTTGATAGAGGTGTCCCACAAAGATCGATTTTGGGCCCCACACTATTTCTAATTTACATAAACCAAGTTACAGATGTTATTTATAACACAAAAACATGTTTCTATGCAGACAATACTGTATTGGTGGCCATAGAGTCATCTAAAGAACAAATGATTCAAAAAATATAAACAGCTTTTGAAAATATGCATAGGTGATTTGGAGAATCTAGATTAGTCTTAAAGAGCAAAAAATCTAAGACCATGTTGTCCAGTAAAGATACCTCTAAAACTGAGTCAAAAAATCTCAAAACTGAAATTAAAACACCTACTTGTTGAACAGGTTACAGAGTACAAATACCTTGGCGTATGGATAAACCAGAACCTAAATTTTGAACATCATATTACAAAAATGACCTGAAATTTAAATAAATGACTGGGTGCCTTTGGACGGTCAGGTTCTTGTATAAATGAACACATGTGGAAGAATGTTGCGAATCAACTACTAGTTTCAGTGTTGGATTATGGAAGTCATGTGTACAGTCTGGTTTGTAAAAACCATCCCCAAAAGGTTGATACTGTACAACCGAATTGCCCGATTTGTTCTTCACTACGATTGTAAAATGCACCACTGTAAAATGTACAGAGCATTAAATTGGCTACCTCTTGAACAAAAAAGAAAGATAACATGGGACAATCAAATATACAAAATTGTAAATAACTCTAAACCCCTGTACCTAGCTGAGAAGTTAGAGAAAGTAGAACATAGGTACAACTTAAGAAACAAGAACACTAGGGAATTGAGAATACCTAGAACTAAAAATAAGTATGGGGAGATGTCCTTTTCCTATGTGGCACTAAACATATGGGTAAAGATTTGTGATCAAGTTAAAACTAGTTAGTTTATCTGTCTTGTGTAACTTATGCTAAAGTCTTTTTTATAATTACTTGAAACCGATCTTAAAAACAGGACCACCTTGAAAATAGGACCACAGTCCTAATGGTATATAAATATATCAACAGGAATCCCCCACTATGTTGTAACTCAATGGAGGGTGTTAAATCAATTTTCCTTTGTAAAAGAATATATTGTTTGATAATTGTTATAATGTTATCCCTCCATAGGAAACTGTAAGTTTTGCTTGCAAAACCTAGTAAACAAAAAATACAAAAAAAGTAAAGATTTTTACTACTACTGATCATCAAGGGGTAGTCCAGCCTGCTGTCTGCAAGAGAGCAAAGGTCTCCCTGTCTGCATAGTCCCCTGAAATGGACTCTAGAAAATTGGATGCTCTGATCAGAAAGGTTTACATATCCACTTCCCTGCTTATCAGGTGAGCAGCTTATTCAGCACACATAGCACAGTACCAGAAAACAATGTGGAATACAGTTCTGGCACTGGCCAATAAAGTAGATGGTAAGCTGGCACAGGACATAATTGCCATAGCAAGATGATAATAATAATAATAATATTCCCTACTTTTATTGTGCCTTTCAAAAACCAAGGTGGCTAACAAATATAAAATAACTTATCAGACAGTCCAAACATTTTAAAAATAAAACAAGTAATATAGTTGAAAAAGAAATCAGTCACCAAATGCCTGGTACCACAAGTATGTCTTTAGTGCCTGCTTAAATCCCTCCATGGTCGTGCACTCCCATAACCGATGGGGTTAGAGAATTCCAAAGGGTTGGGGCCACATGCATAAATGCACGGGCCCCAGAAGATTTCAGGCACACCCTAGGAATCTCCAGCAACCCCTCCTTGGCTGAGCGGAGCGATCGCTCTGGGCAGTAAGGAACCAGGAGCTTTTTCAGGTAGTCCGGGTCCAGTCTGTGTAGGGTTTTAAAAGTCAACAGACTGACTTTAAAGGTGATCCGCCACTGTACTGGCAGCCAGTGCAGTCCGCGCAGCACTGGCGAAATATGACAAGACCGGGAATTTACCATCAAAAGCTGGGCTGCAGCATTCTGCACTAGCTGCAGGAGGTGGATTTCCACTCCAGGAAACCCTAGGTAAAGGGAGTTGCAATAGTCCAAGCATGAGGTCACAAAAGCATGGACCAGCATAGGAAGATCACTGGACTGAACAAGGTGCTTAATCCTGGAGATATTCCTCAGATGGTAAAAAGAGGACTTGATGACAGCTGACACCTGCGAACGCAGAGTCAGCCCTTTGTCAAAAATAACCCCCAGGTTTTGCACCCATTCAGAGGTCAGGAGTGGTAAGCCCCCAAGGAAAAGCCCGGAGGGTAAACCAACCCACGGCCCCCCTATCCGGCATGCCAGATCCACAACCAGCACCTCAGTCTTTACTGAGTTCAACTTCAGCCAACTCGAGTCCATCCAGTCCTGGATTTCTGTGAGGCAGTTGTTAAAGACCAAGACAGCTCCATCCTGGTCAGGTGAAAAAGAAAGGTAGAGCTGGGTATCATCAGCATAGCAGTAAAACCTCAGCCCATACCTTCTTACAATGTTTCAGAGGGGCAGCACGTGCACTGCAAACAACATGGGGACAATACTGAACCCTGAGGAACTCCACATGAAAGAGAAACTGGGTCTGAAGAATGAACTCCGGACACCACTGTCTGAGTTCTTCCAGTGAGAAAAGATGTAAACCAACTGAGGACAGTCCGCAGATGAACCTCAGGCAATCAAGTAAGACCCCATGGTCCACAGTGTCAAATGCTGAAGAGAGATCTAGAAGAACCAAGATGGAATGTTTTTTCCAATCTCTAGCCATCAGGAGATCATTGAAGACCCAAATCAGTGCTGTCTCAGTGCTATGTCTCTTTTGAAAACCAGACTGGAGGGGTTCATAGATGTCATGGATGGTCAAATGGTTCTCCAGCTGTATGGCCACTACTTTCTCAATCACCTTCCCCAAAAAGGGGAGGTTAGTGATCGGTCTGTAGTTCGCATGGCAGTTGGGGTCCAAAGAAGCTTTCTTCAAGAGGGATGTTGCCACCATCTTCTTCAGGGAGCTAGGAAACTCTCCTGTTTCCAAGGAGCACCAGACTATCCTTGCTAGGACCAGACCAATGGAATCAATACAACCCAAAATCAGGGAAGTTGGTCCTGGGTCCAAACTACAGCATGTAGGGCGCACACCCCGGACAATCCGCATGACATCCATGAACTCCGGTCGGTTGAAGGTACTCCAGGAACGTTGAGGGGCAGTGACCATGTGCTGGTTGAAAGCAACACCCGTAGATCATGCGGTTGGAGTACCACCCTGAGGTCAGCCACCTTAGTCACAAAGAATCGAGCAAGTTCATCGCACTCTACCTGAGAAAAAGCTTTTCAAACTTGTAGACAGTCTGGGTTGCACAGTCTGTCTACAGTGCGAATGTAACCCCCTCATAAATAGGGGTTCCTGAGAGCCTTCCCGGAGCTTGCCTAAAATGCTCCCTGCCTGACTGGTGTTCGGCGCCATGCCGCCTAACTGTGGGTGTCGTGAGTGCTTCCAAAGCCTCCAGTACTGTCTCTCTAAGAGCTGCCTGCTCGCAGGCTCCAGTGGGTTGATATGGGGTGGAATGGTGTTTCTCTGTTTGAATCCCACCTGAGCTGTGGTGGAATTGCTCCCGTTTGGCAGTCGCTATATGCGCAGGTGGAGCCCCTTTTGAAAGATGTAACTGTTTGGGCATAATTAGTTAGACTGTTGGTGGAGTTACAGTTTGTCTAACCTGCTTCTTCTGCAGATGGGACTGTGTGTGCTGTGCCCCTCCATTTTGGACCAGGACATTCTGAAGGGTCCAATAGGGGTAGGGGGTGCCCCAAATGGAGTAACTGGCAACCAACCAGAATGAGGGCTCTCTAGGGATCCGACGGACCAATGGAGATACAGCTGGTCATTGTGGGAAGTGAAGGCTAGACCATGGCGCCTTTTTCGCACCACTGAGAGCAGGACTAAGTGATTGGCACCTGTAGCCAGCCAATGGGATTGGGTGGCGCCCGAGCTAGGGGATTGCCCCACACTGCCAAGGGGCAGAGATGCTGTGGCTGTGGACAAGGAAGGAGCTCTGGGCTCTTGCGCTGTTGAGTTTTTGCATGGAAAGCGCATGAGAGGCCGGATTTGGTCATTTGAGTAGCCGGCAAGCTTCGGACTAAATCCACGGGGCAGCGGTCAGAGGAGGCTGTGTAAAAGCAAAGCTACCTATCAGGATCACGCTGTAGAGGACTGGAGAATCTGCTGAATCGCACTCGGTCTGTCAGGAAGATGAAGCTGCAGTGAGACTCCCGAGTAACGGTGTGTTCGGTTGGGCCATAGGAGCAGCTGCCTGGTATGGTACCCTTCTGTTGTTTTCCATATAAGTGTGTGGAGAAGTATCTGGAGTGCAGGCTCAGCCCTACAAGTGGTGTGAGAGTGGTTCTCTTCTGGAGTTGTGAGTACTAAAGCAGGGTAGCTCCCTGTCACAGGTTTCTGGCAAAGGCAAGATCTTCAGGTTGCTTCTCTGACTGCATTAACTGAGCCTGCTGGGCTCCATCTAATCTTCATAGGAATTAAACGCTCGTTGTGTCAAGGCCCCAACCAGCTGCATAGAGGAACTAGCCTTTAGGGCTTGGGTACCCATAGACAGCACCTTATAGGTTAGGCCTGTGCACAGAGCCCTAGGTAGCTACTCAGATATTGTAGTGGTAAGCCAATCATCTTGATTCCCCCTGGTCCTTGTTATTTCCCCTTGAATAAATGAGATTGCTTGTTTTGCAAAAGTACACTGGCTAGTTTGTGTATTAATAGTGACCTACTGCACAGTGAATATTGTGTAACTGTACCTTACTTTCCAGGGGGTCCCTGGAGTGAGCTGAGTGGTTGGAGCAGGGGGGAGAGTCTATGGTGAGAACACTGCAACTAAACTGTGTGGGCCACTAGTGGGAAGAAGGGGGGGTTGCAGCGACCCAGAGGGCTGTGACCAAGTCAATCTTGACTGTTCTAACCCGGCCTCTGGGTGGAGGCACCCGCCAACGGATCTGGGCCCCTCATCCTGTTACAGTTAAGGCAGGCAGGGGTAGTAACCCTTAGGATAGCGCCCCAAGGGGGTTACAAAATGGAGGCACTGCTGGGATTAGCGTTCCCTAGTGGCCGAGTGGGCGAAGTGCATAACTATGGATAACTTAAAGGAAAAACTGGAAGGGGATATCATGGCTAAGATTAAGCTGGACCTTATTAAAATGATGGTACATAAATTGATGGGGTGGGGTGAAGCCAAACAGCTGGACTCTCAGACAATTGTGTTATTACTAGATGTACCTCTGGGGACAACGACCGCTGACATTATTTCTGCCGTGGAGCATGTCAAATGTTTGGGCAAGGTAGAGGTGAAGGGGCGTATGGCTGACCTGCTCAATCAGACTTTGCAGGTGTTACTCTTGTGTAGCATAGCCATCTACCCTGAGAGGGTACCCCCAGTGATTTACCCAGAAGGTGCCCAACCGGGGTGGAGGGTCATTCACGTTCAAAGTGGGTCGGTCTCGCACAGGGGGGTCTCCCCAGACTAATAGTTTCAAAGATAAGCTACTTAAATTGTTAGCTGTGGAAGGGAGGACTACCCAAGAGCTAATGCAGGCTTTGGACCTTTCCAGTGAACCCACCCCTCAGGCTTCCCCTGGTACTTCTCTGGAGTCCCCAAGAGTTCTATCTTGGCTCCACCGCCCCTAGTGGTTCCCTCTATACAGCTGGATGCTTACCGTAGGCTAAAACTTTTTTCTGGCACAGTGCCCGTGCCTTCAGGGGAGGATGATTTGGAGGCGTGGATGGACTACGCCACCCCCCTAGTCCGGGAGTGGCAATGCTCTGAAGAGGAGAAATGAAAGAGACTGATGGAGAGTGTGCGGGGTCCAGCTTTAGAAGCCATTCGGTTTTTGCGGGCCACTAGCCCGGAAGCTACCGCCGCAGAGTATCTTTCTGCTCTAGAGGGAGTGTTTGGGAGCACAGAAACTGGGGAAGACTTATTATGGAAATTCAAGTCTGCTAAGCAGTGGAGGAATGAGAAGCTTTCTGCCTTTGTCACTAGGGTGGAAAGGGCTTCACAGAAGGCCTACCGAAAAAGGAGGATCGCTGCCCCAGCGATGAACCAGGTCAGGTTGGAACATGTTCTAAAGTCTGCCAGATTTTCCAGTGTGATACTGTTAAAACTTAAGTTGCATGATCGGCGAGCTGCCCCGCCTGAATACTGTCAATTGATGAGGGAGATTAGAGAAGTGGAGACTGATGAGGAGGGGTGGGAGCCCTATGTGAGGGCTGTGAATTTGAGCCAAACCCCTGAGTCTAGTGAACCCAATGAGACCCACTCTTCAGGGGGGCCTGATGTATGCCCAGAGTTACAGGAAGGGGTGGGGTTGCACGCCATTTCCTCTGATCCCCAAGTAGAAAGTGAATTGAGGGCCAAGGTCAGGAATTTACGAGAACTGGTGAGGGACTTGAAGTGATCCACTACCCACCCTGTTAGGTCTGGGGAACCTGAGTTATCTAGAAACCCATGCCCTGGCCCAGGGGAATCCCCTCGTCCCCCAGAGGGCCCCCAGCAAATTAAGTATCCCCTCCAAATAGAGACTCCCGGGACCCCAAGTACTGTTACCATTGTGGGGAGGATGGACACTTTCAGACTGAGTGCCAGCTGCCGGAGAATTTAAGGAAGGTCAACAGCAGACTGATCACTTGGCATCGTAGGGCCCATGTCCGACCAGCCATGAAGGGTTTTGTGACCCAGGCCAATGCCCAAGCAACTGTTAATGCTGTGCCCCCGAGTGGTCTGATGTGGTCAGGCCCTCAATGGAGGCCCCGGTGCAGGTAAATGGGATTCCCACCCGAGCTGTATTGGATAGTGGCTCTCAGGTGACCATTATGTTTCAGGACTGGTATCAGACACATCTACCTGAGGTGCCACTACAACCCTTGGATGGTCTACATGTATGGGGGCTGAGTGACAAGACTTATCCGTATTTGGGGTATATCCGGATCTGGTTGTCATTTCCTACTTCTGTGGCTGGAGTGGATGAGCAGGTGGAAACTTTGGCCTTAGTCTGCCCCCCCACTGGACTGTATGATGGGGTACCCTTGTTGATTGGGACCAATGCTCACATGTTTGGCCGATTAGCATAGTTGTGCTCTGAAAAGCAGGTGTCCAGGACTGGGCGAGCTCTTAAGATACCCGTTTTGATCCAAAAGGCCTATGAGACTCAGAGAAAAGCTAGTCAGGAGGAGCCTGAGGGCCTGGTGGGTGTTGTCTGGAGGAAGGATCCAGAGCCATTGCTATTAGCTCCAAATGCCCAGTGTGTCTCGCAAGGGGAGGTTTGGCTTAAAAAAGATGTCAAAAATAAACTATTGATGCTGGATGTACCTGGGGAAGGGAAGTTTCCTGGAGAACTGCTGGTTAAACCCAGTACCTTGCCTGCTAGAGCCCATGCTTATGCCAGGAGAGTAATGGTGCAAGTTCATAATGTGTCTGACAAAGAGATTCGAGTAAGTAGGGGCTGCACCTTGGCTAGTGTGCATTGTGCGGATGCTGCAGTGCTCCCTCATAGCAAGGGTTTGGGGAAGTATGACAGAGTCACGCCAGACTTGTTTGATTTCGGTGACTCCCCGTTGCCTGTTGAATGGAAAGTAAAAGTCAGTGAGAAGCTTGCCCAAAGGGACCAGGTTTTTTCCTGAAGGAATGGGATGTGGGTTGTGTGCGGGGGGCTGAGCACCACATTTGACTGCATGATGAAAGGCCTTTTTGAGAGAGGTCTCGGTGCTTAGCCCCTGCTAATATAGATGATGTGAGATGGCATCTGCAAGAGATGCTTGCTGCTGGTGTGATACAAGAATCCAGGAGCCCTTATGCTTCCCCCATTGTCGTAGCGAGGAAAAAAAATGGGGCTGTTTGGATGTGTGTGGACGACTGTACCCTGAACCGGTGGACCATCCCTGACCAGTATACCATGCCACGCATACAGGATGCCTTGGACTGTCTGAACGGCAGTAAGTGGTTCTCTGTGTTAGATCTCCGCAGTGGGTACTATCAGATCCCAGTGGCTCCTGAGGACCGAGAGAAGACTGCGTTCATTTCCCCCTAGGTTTCTATGAGTTTATCCAGAAATCTCAAGGGATTTCAGGTGCCCCGGGCTACTTTTCAGTGCCTGATGGAACGTGCTGTGGGGGTTATGAAATTGCTTGAGTGTTTGGTTACTTGGATGATGTCATAGTGTTTGGCAGCTCGTTGGAAGAACATGAACGTCGATTGTTCAAGGTCCTGGATCGGTTGGAGGATTTCGGTCTTAAGTTATCTATAGACAAGTGCCAATTCTTTCAAACTTCTGTGAAGTATGTGGGCCATATTGTATCCACTGAAGGCACAGAAACCGACCCCAGCAAGGTGGAGGCTTTGACTACTTGGCCTCAGCCAAAGAATTTGAAAGAACTGCAACAGTTCCTGGGGTTTTGTGGGTATTATAAGCGGTTTATCAAAAACTATTCTCGAGTGATCCGCCCCCTCCTCAACCTTACTCAGGGCTACCTTCCCACCCACAAAAAGTAAAAAAAAGTTGTGCTCGCTGAGACGGAGAGAAAGTATTTTCGTCCAAATGATGTGTTTGGAAACCGCTGGTCTACTGAGTGTGAGGAAGCTTTCTATGACATTATATATCAACTTACCCATGCCCCAGTGCTGGCCTATGCTGACCCAGCCAAGCCGTACATCCTCCACACTGACACCAGCCTACAAGGATTGGGGGCTGTCTTATATCAAGAGCACCCAAATGGGCTAAGACCTGTAGCTTTCGCCAGCAGAAGTCTGACTCCCTCAGAAAAAAACTATCCAGTGCATAAATTAGAGTTCCTGGCCCTGAAGTGGGCCATTGTTGATCAATTTCATGACTACTTGTAAGGTGCCAAGATATTGGTAAAGACTGATAACAATCCTCTGACATATGTGCAGACCTCAGCCAAGTTGGATGCCACTGACCATAGGTGGCTCTCTGCCTTGGCCACCTACGACTATGCTGTTGAGTACAGAGCAGGCCTAAACCATATAGATGTGGATGCTCTCTCGGAGGCCTGTGCCCCGAACCGACTGGGTTAGGTTGTTAGAACCTGACATAAGAGCCCTTTGCCAAAAATTTGACAAGGAAGAACCAGTGTCTCCTGATACTGTGGACTGCATGGTGGATTGCTTGGGGCCATCCGAGAACTGCATGCCTGCTGCTTACTGTCATTTTTCTGCATTAGACACTAGTGCACTGCCCCAATTTGACAATGATAGTCTCCAACGGGCTCAATCCCGAGACTCCATGATAAAAACTGCTTTGGAGGCTCTGCAAGCTGGGAGAGACGTGTCCCAACTGCGGTCCACTGAATTGAGAACTGCCCTGTTATACAAAGAAGACCCAGAATTGAAACTGAACAATAGACTGTTATACAGGGAGACTGTGGATAAAGAGGGGCAAATAGACAAACAACAATTGGTGTTGCCCACTGCTTTTAGAGAACTGGTGTTGCGGTCCCTGCATGACCACATGGGGCATCTTGGCATAGACCGAACTCTTGACCTGGTACGGACTTGATTCTACCGGCCAAAAATGAGTGCAGACATAGAGCAGTATGTCAAGACCTGTGGTCGCTGTTTGCAAAGAAAAGCCCTACCTCAGAGAGCTGCCCCCATGGTCAATATCACTACCAGCGCCCCTATGGAGTTGGTCTGCATTGATTTCCTAAGCTTAAAACCTGATCTGAAAAATATCAGCAACATATTGGTGGTCACTGATCATTTCACCCGGTATGCACAGGCTTTTCCTACTAAAGATCAGAAAGCAACCATGGTGGCTAAGGTGCTTGTCGAGAACTTCTTTGTCCATTATGGGGCCCCTCAGAGAATCCATTCCGATCAGGTGAGGGACGTTGAGAGCCGCCTGGTTAAAGCAATGCTATCCTTGTGGGGAGTACGAAAGTCAAGAACCACCCCGTATCATTCCCAGGGGGAGTCCCAACCTGAAAGTTTCAACCGCACATTGCTTGATATGTTGGGCACACTGCAACCCAAAGACAAGTCTAGATGGAGCCAGCAGATTAGCACCTTGGTACATGCTTATAACTGCACCAAAAGTGATGCCACTGGATTTTCCCCATACAGACTGATGTTTTGGAGAGAGGCTAGACTGCCAGTGGATGTGTGTTTTGGGGTTTCCCCAGATGGTGTGCAAGCAGCAAATCATCTACAGTATGTACAGAAGTTGAAGGCCCAATTAAACCTTGCCTACCAACTGGCCCAGACCATGGCTGCTAAGCGAAACCTGGCCAATAAAGAGAGGTATGATAAGAAAGTGAAAGCAATGGAACTGAGAGAAGGAGAAAGAGTGCTACTGAGGAATTTGGGACTGCATGGCAAGCATAAGATTGCTGACAGATGGCATCACCTCCCTCATATTGTTGTGGGAAAACTGGAAGGTTTACCTGTACATAAAGTGTGGCCTGAAAACAACTCAAAAGATGTGAAAACTATACACAGAAATCACCTGCTGCCAATTGGACAGATTTTGATAGAAGCTGAACCTCTCAATGCTCCCCCCCCCCGGGCCTGTAACTAGAGCTGCTAGCAAGAAAAATAAGAGCGACGGACTCTTCACAAATTAAACTGCAGAAGCCTTCTCCACCCCCGCTGGAATTTGATTGCCAATCATGTCTGAAGATAGTGAGAATAACCTTGATTACTACCCCTCTTATGAACTGAGCCAACGGTTTAGGGGCAATCCCCTGATTAACTCTGGGGATGAAGTTGGGCTTCTTGGACTGTCTGAGCCCCCAGCTTTATCTCTGGAGCCAATGCTCCCCGAGGATGAAGTGAGTAGCAACAAAGTTGAAGAGAAGGGATCCTTGAGCCTGGCTGAACTGTCTGGCCTGGCTGAGCTATCTGACTTTTCAGAAGAAGGAAGTGATGTGGGGGAGCAAGCTACTGATATGCCAGAACCTGAAGAATATTTTGAGTGCCCTGATAGCCTCCCGGTAGTGCCAGAAATGTCCCTAGCTGAACCAAGCAGCGTGGGTCCTGATCTAGGGGGTCCTGTTCCCGAAAGTGCTATGGGCCCTGGGTCCCCTTCCCCTATGGAGGTCCCCCCTACTAACCTAAATGAGGCTGAAATGGAATCAGGGCTTATGGCAGGGTTTTCCGAGACCCCTAGATACACTGGTCGAGAAGTACGGCCTGTAGTAAGGTTGAGCTATGACTCCCTGGGTCAGCCTGCGGATCTGCCTTTAAATGTAGTCCATAAAGGGGTGTATGTGTCCCCGAGCTCCTTGCCCAAGTTAGCTTTGGGGACTGGCTCCAGCCTGTTAGTATTGCCCTCTGAGTATGGTGCCCCTGCCTCAGGTAGCCTGCAAGTAGCTGATAAGGAAGGGCCCCCCTTTTTTCCAGGTGTCCTGGGCAGGAAGTAATGACCTGATTTAGAAAGAAAAAAGGTTGTCTATGTGTAATATTGCATGAACAATAGTAAACTGTGAATACCATGCCAATTTATGTAACAAGAGGTCTAATGTGCTGTCAATCTAAACTGTTTGCCTTAAAGTGATTTAAGGGTAACTACTTGGCGCGGACGCCAAGTTCTTTCCAGGCCAGGAAGGGTGTAACCCCCTCACAAATAGGGGTTTCTGAGAGCCTTTCCGGAGCTTGCCTAAAATGCTCCCTGCCTGACTGGTGTTCGGTGCCATGCCGCCTAACTGTGGGTGTCGTGAGTGCTTCCAAAGCCTCCAGTACTGTCTCTTTTAGAGCTGCCTGCTACAGGCTCCAGCGGGTTGATATGGGGGAATGGTGTTTCCTGTTCGAATCCCACCTGAGCTGCGTGAATCGCCTCATTGGCAGTCGCTATATGCGCAGTGGAGCCCTTTGAAAGATGTAACTGTTTGGGCATAATTAGTTAGACTGTTGGTGGGGTTACAGTTTGTCTAACCTGCTTCTTCTGCAGCTGGGACTGTGTGTGCTGTGCCCCCCCCATTTTGGACCAGGACGTTCTGAAGGGTCCCATGGGGGGGTACCCCAAATGGAGTAACTGGTGACCAACCAGAATGAGGGCTCTATAGGGAGCTGATGGACCAATGGAGATACAGCTGATAATTGTGGGAAGTGAAGGCTAGATCATGGCACCTTTTTCGCACCACTGAGAGCAGGACTAAGTGACTGGCACCTGTAGCCAGCCAATGGGATCGGGTGGCACCTGAGCTAGAGGATTGCCCCACACTGCCAAGGGGCAGAGACGTTGTGGCTGTGGACAAGGAAGGAGCTCTGGGCTCTTGCGCCGTTGAGTTTTTGCCCGGGAAGCACGTGAGAGGCTGGATTCAGCCGTATGAGTAGCCGGCAAGCTTCGGACTGAATCCGTGGGGCAGCGGTCAGAGGAGGCTGTGTAAAAGCACAGCTACCTACCAGGCTCACCCTGTAGAGGACTGGAGAATCTGCTGAATCGTGCTCGGTCTGTCAGGAAGGTGAATCTGCAGTGAGACTCCCGAGTAACGGTGTGTTTGGTCGGGCCATAGGAGCAGCTGCCTGGTATGGTGCCCCTCTGTTGTTTTCCATATAAGTGTGTGGAGAAGTATCTGGAGTGCAGGCTCAGCCCTGCAAGTGGTGTGAGAGCAGTTCTCTTCTGGAGCTGTGAGTACTAAAGCAGGGTAGCTCCTTGTCACAGGTTTCTGGCAAAGGCAAGATCTTCAGGTTGCTTCTCTGACTGCACTAACTGAGCCTGCTGGGCTCCATCTAATCTTCATAGGAATTAAACGCGCATTGTGTCAGGGCCCCAACCAGCTGCATAGAGGAACTAGCCTTTAGGGCTTGGGTACCCATAGACAGCACCTTATAGGTTAGGCCTGTGCACAAAGCCCTAGGTAGATACTCATATATTGTAGTGATAAGCCAATCATTTTGATTCCCCCGGTCCTTGTTATTTCCCCTTGAATAAATCAGATTGCTTGTTTTGCAAAAGTATGCTGGCTAGTTTGTGTATTAATAGTGACCTACTGCACAGTGAATATTGTGTAACCATACCTTACTTTCCAGGGGGTCCCCGGAGTGAGCTGAGTGGTTGGAGCCGGGGTGTAAGAGTCTATGGTGAGAACACTGCAACTAAACTGTGTGGGCCACTAGTGGGAAGAAGGGGGGGTTGCAGTGACCCAGAGGGCTGTGACCAAGTCAATCTTGACTGTTCTAACCCCGACCTCTGGGTGGAGGCACCCGCCAATGGATCTGGGCCCCTCACTCTGTTACAGTTAAGGCAGACAGGGGTAGTAACCCTTAGGATAGCACCCCTTGGGGGGGTTACACGAAAAAGTTGAGCTGGTTCATTTCTGAGCAGCTGCAATCTCCCCAGACAGGAACTCTGCCTTCATATGGGTGATTGCAGATTAATAGACATGGTAATGATCCATCAATCTAAGGTGGTCAGCATCAAGGGTGGATTTCCTCCAGCAATGCTCTAACCTTCGTCCTAGTTGCCACATCTCCCTCAGAGACCCGTCAAACGATGGGGATCGAGGGCGAAGGGAGAGAGGATGAACACGGACAGGAGCAATGACATCCAGAGCCACTGAAATGGCCATATTATAGGTCACCATAAGGGCTTCTGGGTCGCTGTTTGCCTCTGGAAAGGATGATAGGTCAAGTACTGCCGCTAGGCCTTCAGAGCTAACATCTTGCAAAGGGCAATACCTGACCATCTCTACAGGGGTAGGCCTGCGAAGGGGGGTGCTAAAACTAAGTCCTACGGTGCAGTGATCAGACCATCCAACTGGTTCCACCCCCAAGTCGGAGGCTTCGATTCCCAGGAGGAAGACTAAGTCAAGAGAGTGACCATGTTTATGGGTAACAGAGGTAACTATCTGTGTAAGGCCCAGAGATGACATCAACTGGAGGAAGTGTTGTCCAAATTGCTAGAATTCATCATCGACCCAGGAGTTGAAGTCGCCCAGAACTATTAGTCTGGGTGACTCAAATGCCATGTCGATGACGGAGTCCACCACTTCCTGAAGGAACCGCTTCTCATCGCGGGGTGGACAATAGATGAGAGCGATCCTACAGCCTACACCTGCTACCACAGTACACTCAAATGACTCAGTCTCCTCAACTGGTACACTTGCGAGATTAAGTTCGGTCTTGAAACAGACCACAACTCCCCCCCCCCCTGCGATCCAATCTCAGGCGGAGGATCACTGAGTACCCAGCTGGAGTTAGAGCCTCCAATATGGGGCCGGAATTCTTGTCCAGCCAGGTCTCAGTGATGCAAGCCAGGTCCACTGTTCCCACAAGATCTGCAATACCTGCAGTCTTGTTTTTAATGGACCTGGCATTGCATAACACCGCCAGAGTTGGATGAACCTCCAGGGCTGCCTGAACCACCTGCCTACTAAAATTGGTAGTGCCCTTGGGTATGGAAACCAGACATGGCAGACCATGATACCATCCTTCTAGTCAGGGCACTGGCTGGGATCAATGGATGTGAAAGATGCCTACTTCCATATCCCAGCCGTAGATGCCACTAAATAGTATTCTCACACTGCTGTGGACACTAGCAACACTGCTGCTGGGGTTTTAGCACATTTATTTTTTTATTTTTATTTATTGAAATGTTTCACCAGGAAAGGTACACTGAGCAAATTAATGCTCATCTCACGGCACGTCCTGGGGAAGGGGGAGTGTGATATAAAGCATATTTAAATGTTACAAAACAGTACAGAGACAGGAACATAAAATACATGATAATCAATGCATACAATAGTATTACAGTGTAATCATATAGGGGATTCATGATGACTCAATAACAGCAAGGGAGGGTAACATGAGTAACAAGACAAACATAGTAAGTGCTAGACACATGCAGTGTCCTTAAGAAGATATTCCTAGTTAAAGACAACCATCATTTCCCAGCACAGTCAGACCAAAGCAATGGATTTCTCCTTTGAGGGAAACCCATTTTCTGGTGACAAGACAGAGGCATATATATAAAATGAAGTGGACAAATACAAAACCATGTACAAGAGTTAACAATGAGAAGGAAAAGGCCTCTACCTCTTACAGGCCTAATGTAAGGGGAGGCAGAGGTAGGGGATACTTCCCAAGAGCATATACTCCATACATTCCTTATAAGGGCCAGCTTCAAAGAGGCTACTGTAGGGGCAGAGGCAGAAGGGGCTCTAAGTGTGCTGCTGCATCACTAGCCCCCAAGACTCAACCAAAGCAAAACTCATGACAATTCTGTGCAAGTCGCCAGACCATTGCCAGTTGGGGGAAAACTGTCCCACTACTTCCAGGAATGGGTAAACATTATCACATACAAGTGGGTTCTGGAGGTAGTGGACCAGGGTTTGTCCCCGGCGTTCAGAAGATTTCCAAAACTCCAGAAACACAAAAGCTTTCCAGCTCACTCTGACACAGAAAGAATTCTGCTGGAATTGGAAGTGAAAAGAAACTGCTGCAAGCAAAAGGTGTGAAAAAAGGACTCTGCCTCTCAGTGGAGCAAGGGCCTATTCTCAAAGTACTTCCTGACCCACTTGAAAATTGGAAATTGGTGACCCATTTTAGATCTCAGATAGCTGAGGAAACACACACACACACACACATATGAAAAGAGAAATTCAAGATGGTCACACTGAGAACAGTGATACCATCCTTGTAGTCAGGGCACTGGCTGGGATCAATGGATGTGAAAGACGCCTACTTCCATATCCCAGCCAGGCCTTCCCATAGGAAATATTTCAGGTTCAGGCTAGGAAACTATCAATATCAGTTTGCAGCCCTTCCCCTCAACCTTACCTCAACACCAGGGGTATTCACAAAGTGTTTAGCAGTGGTGGCAGCACTTCTGAGAAGACAATGTCTGGTGAGTTTTCCCTGCCTAGACAACTGGCTAATCTCAGGGAAGACAGAACACAAAGGCAGGGTGTCATTCAGACTGTAAATAGCACCTTGGAGAGTCTGGGATACTTGACAAATCTGCAGAAGTCCCAAACAGAACCTTTTCCGGTGCTCATACTTCTCAACATTTTGTCCCCCAAATGTGGAACATTGAGTGTAAAAATGTGGAACAACTGGGCAAAATGTGGAACACTTAATCAAATCTTTACCTAAGAAGCTCAAAACACTGTTAAAATGTTGCATTTATGTTCAGAAAGTCTGTTATTAATCAAATAATATATTTTTTGCATCATTTACTATGGATTTTTGCTTTTAAAATGTTGACTTTGAGTGTGGAACAAGTCCTCACAATGTGGAACAGGGAGCTTTTGTGAAGTAAAATGAGGAACGTTCCTCGTAGTGTGGTACAGTTGAGAGGTATGCCGGTGCTGGACTTCATAGGACAGGACTGAACAAGCTGCAGGGGAAAGCCTTCCTCTTGCAAGCCAGAGTAGCAGCTTTGATGGCCATAGTAGAATCCTTCACAGTAGGCCAGTCAAGACCTGCAAGGGATTTCTTGCAATTTCTGGGACACATGACTGCATCCATATCTGTGGTTCCATGCGACAGAATCCATATGAGAGATATGCAGTACCACTTAAGAGACAACTGGTCTCACAGATGAGATCTGCTCTCAAAGCTAGTGCCAGTTACAAAAGCATTGGTAAAGTCACTAGAGTAGTGGAAAGAAGAAAGCAATCTCAGAGAGAGCATTCCCTTCCTTCAGTGAT
Organism: Neoceratodus forsteri; assembly: GCA_016271365.2. NCBI lineage: Eukaryota > Metazoa > Chordata > Ceratodontiformes > Ceratodontidae > Neoceratodus > Neoceratodus forsteri. The sequence goes on from CM028132.1 coordinate 471,039,422, forward strand.
CACCAGCTAGTATCCCTGCAATAGATGCTTAACTCCTGGGGTGAGCGCACACCTACATGATCTTACAGTAAGTGGCACCTGGAGCCCTTAGGAGTTCCTGGAGCACAACCACCTGGAGCTCAGGGCAGTGTTGCTGGCAATACAGTCATTCTACAGCTAGCTGCAAGGTCAGTATGTCCAAATCAGAACAGACAACACTACAATAATGTACTACATAAACAAGTTTGGAGGAACAAGATCCTTAAAATCATACAGAAGCGATGAGGATCTGGGACCTGGCATATTCCCTAGAAGCAAACATCTCTGTGGTGCATCTGCCAGGCAAAGACAATGTCCTGGTGCTCCTTAAGCAGAATCAACGATGTAAATCATGAATGGGCCTTGAAACAACACATTTTGGTCACAGTTTTCAGAAGGTGGGCACTCCAGAAACAGACCCGTTTGCCTTCTGGGAGAAAAATCAGCTCCCACAGTTTTGTTGCAGACCACACCTGAGAGTGAGAGGGACAGTCCCAGAGGATGCACTGGCATTGGACTGGACAGAGAGGTTCCTGTATGTCTTCCCACCATTCCTGCTGATACAGAAAGTACTCCTGAAGTTCAGGAGAGAACCTGCAGCATTGATTCTATTAGTCCATGACTATGCCAGACAGGTTTGGTATGCAATGCTCCTGACCATGTCCAGCAGGAATTCAATCAACCTGTCACTGAGTCACAATCTGCTGTCTACATTCCAGGACAGGATAACATTACCAGACCCCAGGACATTACGCCTGAGGGCATGGTTCTTGAAATGCTAGAATACTCTGGATTGAACATCTCACAGGAGGAACCTGAAGGTGCTTAAAGTTTGTAAGAAACCAGCAATTAGGAAAGCATACTCCTCTAAATGGAAGAGATTATCATATTGGTGCACCCCCACAAAGATAATCCCAATAGAGGCAGGGTTGCATATAGTACTGGAATGCCAGGTACACCTGACATTCTTAGGCCTATGGCCATCAACACTTAAGATGCACCTAGCAGCAATATCAGCCTACATAGTGTTTACCTATTAGATTGCTCACTATTGATACCAACTTGTGTAATACCTGTTCTCAATTTACATGTACCCTGTAACCCAAATGTATTTGTCTGACCACAGTGTGACGTTGGCGCCTCTGTTGAACGCCTATTGTTTTGCAAACCTACGCTATGTAACCAAAAACACAATGTTTGTCTTTATGTGACTAAGTACCTTTGGAAACGAGCCTCTGGCTCAAAGGTTGTAAACTGATTTTGACAAATAAATAAATAAATAAATAAACATATCAGTAGGCAGAAGAAAGTCACTTGCATCACAACCCATCTTCAAACATTTTTAAAGGCCTCAGTCACCTGTATCCACTGGTAAGGTAACCAGTCCCACCATGAGATTTCAGTGACTACTGCCCAGTTTATTGAGGCTCCTTTCGAGATTATGGACACTACTGAATTTAAGTATGTCACATGGAAAACCATATTCTTGATTGCCATGACCTGTGCTAGGAGGGTAAGTGAGCTACAAGCCCTCTGCACAAAGCCGAATTACATAATCTCCCACAGAGACAAGGTAGTCCTTAGAACCAGTATGAAGTTCTTACCTAAGGTGGTGTCAGATTTCCACCTGAACCAGTCAGTTGCCCTTCTAGTTTTCTGTCCTGAGTTCTGCAGTCCAGATGAGCAGAAATTGCACAGTCTGGGTCTGAAGTGAGTACTGAGCATCTACGAGGACCGGACAAGGGATGTCAGGTCTCAGTCCACTCAACTTTTTGTTACGTATGGTGAGGTTGGGAAAGGTGATCTAGCAATCAAGAGGTCTACCTCTCACTGAATAGTCTCTTGCATTCAGTTTTGTTGGGAGAAAGCTGGGAATGTACCACCCAGAGTCTTAAGGGCACACTTCACAAGGGGTACTGCTACCTCTCTGGCATCTCAAGGGACATTCCATTGGTAGACATTTGAAAAGCAACTACCTGGAAAACAATACACACCTTTGCAAAGCACTACTGTTTGGACATACAGTACAGTCCAGGAGGGATGCCAGTTTTAGAACAGCTGTCTTGCAGAACCTTTTTTTCCTAAGTAGGTTTTGGACCCAATCTCCCAAGGTATTGCTGTATAGAATGATTAAAGTGTAAACACTAAGTGAAGGATTCCTGAGCTTAGAAGACAAAATTACTCACCATAGTGATGTTGTTTCTTCTCAGGGATCCCTCACTAAGTTTACACTCTCTAACCCTCCTCTTCCAGAACCTGAATATAGGTTCACAAAAATTAGTTATTTTTGTAGTAATTGCTTGAACATTACTGTTGCAGTATTGAATTACTCTACAATTGTAAAGTTTGGTTTCTTAAATAGTTCAATGATTTGTACATTTACACATCTGCTGCAGTTTGATCTGTGTTTTCAGAAATTGCTTAAAAAGTATAGAATTTGTGGTAGCCTTTTAGTTAGTTTTAGTAGTCACAGGTCCACTCTATCCATAGAAATACATCTAAGCAACTGCCGGAGTGCAGCATGCATGCAGTATTTGAACCTACATTCTAAGATTCCATCATTTGGATAAGGTTCTACCTCTGGGGCATCTCTGTACATGGAGATTAGATGCTTAAACTATAAACATAGTGAGGGATCCCTGAGAAGAAACAACATTACTGTACTACGGTGAATAATTTTATCTTCTGTCTTGGGTGTGTTGTCTATCTGTGCTTCTGCCTTGTCTAGGGTGTTATTCTGGTAACCCCTTTTGGTGAATCTTCCTCTCCGGAAATCCTTCTCCTCCCTGAAATTACTGTTTCTGTCATAACCGTGTCTGCTCCTAAGGTATTGAGATTAGGGGATACTCTCTATGAGGTGAGGGATGTGAAAACTTTCACCACGTAAAATGGTATTTCTATCAGTTTCTTTTCTATGGATTGTCGTGTACAGAATATTTTTTTTTTGATTACCTTCATGTCCAGACATGGGACTGTTGCCTTCTCTGTCTATAATGTGAATTTCATTTTCTCCTTCCTATTATTAGTTATTAGGTAGTCAGCTTGCCTGTCATAAAATGTTAGGTAGTTCCCGGTGTACATTATACCACCTGCATTTTTTTTGCACTGTTTGTTATATGATTTAGTGTCTGCCTAACAAATGCAAAAAGCAGTTTCTGCCGCCAACAATTTTTTTATTTTATTTTAAATTTGCTAACCAGGTAAGGACACTGGGCGAAGCCCTTCTTTCGGACCGACCCGGACAAAAAATAATACAAATGTAAAAAACATTCACATACAAAATCACATATAACAATTACATGCATTTAATGACAATAAATGAGTTTTGAATTGGGCTTTAAACCCAGGCAGAGAAGTGATTGAACGTAAGGACAAGGGCAAATCATTCCATAAGCTTGGTGCAACAGATTCAAAAGAGCGGGTGCCATACTTAGTCAACTGTGTTGGTTTCTAGAACCATTCCCCTATTAGATCTCAAATTAACAGATGATTCTCTAATCACAACTACATCTGACAATGGGAATGAATTTTTAGGATGTATTGTTTGGTAACCCAGACAACCCAAAGAATAAATAAATGTTGACATTGGGGATAACCAACCTAAGGAAGAATACAAGGTACAATGGTGAGTTACCAGTGAAACTGCAAGCATAACATGACAAATGTTGTTATATGCCATGCCCAGCCCATGACTCTCCCTCACACATAGATTATGGTATAGGGAAGACACATAGTCCACATGTGGCAACAAAGTAACCAATGCAGTAGATCTTTATGAATCACAGGACAAAAATTGTTTGAATTTGTACAACAAACCTGACTTCTGGTTTATAGTCCTACTAACCATCTTAACTTGAGCATGGAACACTAAATCTAGGTCAAGAAAGACCCCTAAATATTTAAATTCATTGACTTGCTCCAGCAATATACCAGAACAGTAATGAATCTGCAAATGGGGGTTCTTCCTCAATCTAACTGTACTACCAAATACCATTGTTCCTTTTCACGTTCATAACCATTATGTTAGTGGACAACCAGGAGCATAATAATTGAAAATCTTTCTCTAAAACAACTTTAACTTGATCAATGGTTTGACCCTGTGAAAAAAGTATCAGATCACCTGCATAAAGAAGACATCTGCTTAAACTAAAAATAGAAGGAATTTGATTAATGAATAGTGAAAACAGCAGGGGTCCAAGTATGTACCCCTGTGTACATCGCATAAGATGCAAAGCGGGGGATTAATCAAATCAAAAGCCCTAGTCAGGTTCACAAACACCACCTCCGTCAGAACAACCCAATCACATCCCTGCAGGACAGCGTTTGTCAATCTGACCAGGGCAGTGCCAGTCCCACTGCCATGTCTGAAGCCATGCTGTTCAGCGCACAGGACACCACTAGATTCCAGAAAACTAACAAGCTGCTTAGCAACCAGCTTCTCAAGAATTTTACTTAGCGGGTTCAGAATAGATATAGGGCGGTAATCCTCGACACCCACAGCATTTCACCTTTTGGGCACTGGCATGACCCACACATGCTTCCAATGTATTGGAAAGACTCCTGTTACAAGACACACATTATAAATGGAGCAAAGTGGACCAACAGTAAGAGGTGCAGTCAGTTTGATAAACCTCCCATCAAGGCCCCTCCCACAATAAGTAAAGTTACTTGGCATCAAGTGTGGTAACTTCAACACCTCAGTGGAGGTAACCTTCCAAAAACAGAAACTAGGAGAACCACTAAACACCCCAGGACCATCCTTCTTATCATCATCAGAGCTGGCGTCCAAACCGAGGGCATTGGGCACAAAGCTACTGTAGATACATCCGAGAATTTATCATTAGTAAATTAGCCATTTCAAATACATCAGTTACCTTGTGTTCTAAGGACTGTAGGGAGGTAATAGCCTCCCTTTCTTTAGGAGCCACCAGGGTATTAATAGTGTCCCATAAACCCTTGGGATCTGAAGATACGGCCTCAATTTATTTCTAAAATAATCAATTTTGGCTTGCTTTATCCTGTGATTCACCAAGTTCTCAGATGACCTTAATCAAGTTCTTAAGGTCCTTAGTGGACCATCCATTTTCAGACCCCCTTACCCGTTGTGATGGTGTGGGATAAAAGACACAGCAACCAAGGTAAAGTGCACAAAAAACGCACAGGTGCATTTATTAATTTATTGTCCAAAAATCCTAAATAATAAAATAATTAAAGAAAGTAAACAAAATCATTGATTAGTCCAGCACAAATAATTCAGACCTCTGCTTCCATCAACAGATTCTGTGGCTTTTGCTTCAGCTAAGATAGCCTCACTATAATACCTTCTTACACTTCTCAACTTATGGTGTGAAAACAGCACACTCCAAAAGTAGATCTTACCCTGCTTACTGTCAGCACTAGGCTCACCCGACTATCTGAGGTCCCCTAGTGGTGAATCCTTTTTTATAGTACCTTGTGCTGACATCATCCCCTAGGGCTCCACCCACTTTTCCTTTTTGTCAGGAAAACAGACCTTAAATAGGGTACCTCAATACCTTTACACACTTGGGGGGACGGCATAGACTCTAAAACCTCATATAGCTATAATTCATATTAATAGAGGCATTCTATTTCTTTGAAATGCCTAATAAGCATATAATAAGGCTAAGTCCCTCCCCTTGGCTGTGACATCACTCCCACAGGATGCCATATAAGATGCCAGACTGAGGGCAGCCAGCCCTATAGAAACATCTCTGATAGAAGGCTCCTCACAGGTAATACAACTTCTTATACCTGGTTGCAGGTGTCCCTGGGTTGACTAGGGGAATGGGAGATTGAGGGTGCACTCCTCATCTCCCTCCTCCTGCCAGCTCATGAGACCTGTAATTGTAGCATAAAATATGTAAAATGGAAGTATATACTTTGTTTAGTTTATTAGCTGAAGCAGTAGTTTTTCTTTATTTAAACACAAAAAAAACCCTATTGGGCTTTATTTTGCAGCTTCCCTTGCTGCAACATTATTTGCCATGCAGGGGCTCTGCTCCTTGCTTCCTGAGCCCCTGCCACAATCCACCAGTACAGTTTTCATTCAGCTGATGGCTGAAATTTCAGCTGTCGGGCATACTTTTCATTTGGGCCTTTTCTTTGCCCTCTCAGTCCTTGGCCTTATTGTTTACTTTTATTTATGTAAGTTAGCCCCATTTACAGCATCCCTGGGGCTGCACTACCTACTGGGCACACTTTGTTGGGTTTTGTGATACTACGGGGCTTTCTCTTTCATTGCCCGTAGTGTCCCGCTGTATTAATTCATTCTCTTCTCTGGCAGCACCCTCGGCACTTGCTCATGCTTCGGAGCATTCTTTTGCTCTGAAGCATCTTTATAATTTTTTATTTCAGCTCCTCCAGAGACATTTTTTTAGTTAGCCACCTCAAGTGGCAGAGCCATAACACACAGAGCAGCCTGTTCCAAAAATACATTTAATGCTGTGTTGCATTCTTTATTTAGCTGCATCTTGAGGCAGACGCAATTCGGGGATTAGCACCAGAGGAGCACCTCGCTCCTCAGAGTTTCTTTCCTTCAGAGTCATCATTTTTTATTAATTAAATGCAGCTCCCTTGTGTGGAGCATTTCAGGGCATACATTTTATTTATTCTATAAAGCGCTTCTGGCATTTCAATGTACAAAGCGCAACGGTCCTTTTATTTTAAATCTCCCGCTCGGGAGATTAACTTAAAGGTGCCAGCAACAAGAAAAAAAAAAGGACAGTAAAAGGTTGAGGGGGTCTGTCAGGTTGGCCACCCCGACAGAGAAAAACAGGAAAGACAGAAAAAGAAGTATAGGGCAGAAAGAGAGAGAGAGAGAGAGAGAGAGAGAGAGAGAGAAAGAAAAGGTGCACATGTTTTATTTTATTCCAAGGGGACTCTAGACTTATTTATTGATTTATTTATTTGCTTTTGGTAACCAAGTGGGTGCACTAGACATAGAGATGCCTATTTTCAGGCACGACCCAGGAGCATACAAGTGAGAAACAATACATGAGCAGTACAATGGGATGCAGCCCAAGGAAGAGGTAGACAATGGTATTGTCTGCGATACAAACAAAATTGGCAACTGGATGATATATACAGAGTTAGATAATGTCAGATAATATAAACAGTACACTTAGGAAAAGGTAAATATATAAACAAACAAGTGCCAACAAGTCTGTACTAGAGCTGGCAGAAAAGTGCAGAAAGACAGTAAGTGCCATCGCAAGGCTCAATGTAGAGAGAGAGGGAGGGGGGAGGAGGGGGTGATGGGAAACAGGGTGAAAGGGGTGAGAGGGGGAAGAAGAAGAGTGCAGGAAAGAACAAGGATTAAGAGTGGAAGGAATAAATAAGCTAAGGTGGATGGAAGCATGTGCAAGTATTTGAGGTCAATAGATGTTCACGGTGGAGTTTCTTGAAACCAGCATGGGTAGGAGCTAAGCGAATAGTTTGAGGGATAGAATTCCAGTACTTAGTGGCTGAGTAAGAGAAAGCACTTGCACCCATAGTGGTTTTGCATCTGGGGATGAACAGAAGGGCATAGTCATTTGATTGGAGACCATAGGAGGGGGTTTGGGAGAGTAGTAAGAAGGAGAGGGATTTGGGGAGACCTGATCTAGTTGTACTATCAAGTAGGTAGCCAAAGGCCAGTAAGCAGAAGGGCTGGGCCATTTTAGGTCAGCATAAAGCTGACAATGATGTTTGAAACGTGGTGATCCGGAGGCATAGCAGCAGATGTTATTATAGGTGGTGTCCCATTTATGGAGGGAGGTCTTTGATGTCCCTAGGTAAGTGACTGAGCCATAGGCTAGGGCCGGGAGCAGTAGGCCTTGAGCCACAGCAAGCCTGGCAGATGGCGTGAGGGCATAGCTAGTACTATAGGCACCTCCGATTTTTGCGTTGACCGATTTGCAGGTGGCGGTGATATGGAGGTCAAAATCCAGGGATTCCTTTAGGAGGATACCCAGGTATTTGAGGGAGCTAGCACTAACTACCGGGGAATCATCAGCAAACAAAATTTGAAGGAGTTGCAATTTGATTTGAGTCTAGCTGGGGAGCCGAAAAGCATGGAGTGTGTTTTGCTTGCATTAAGAACAAGGTTGTTATCTATTAGGCAGAACTGAAGACTTAAGAAGGCACTGGTTAGGGAGCGGTTGATATCCACGATATTACTTCCACTATGGTAAATGACAAGGTCATCTGCATACAGCAAGGAAGAGCAGTCTGGTGCAGACAATTGGAGGTGATTTATAAAGATAGAGAAAAGTAGCGGTCCAAGTATGGAGCCTTGGGGAACTCCCATAAGTATGAGAGAGGGATTGGACATAGCCAAGTTAAAATCTACAGCCTGCATCTGGTTGGATAGGTAACTGTTGAACCAGGCAACTGATTCGTCGGAGAAACCGAATGAGCGGAGGTTAGTAAGGAGAAGGGTATGGTTAACCAGGTCAAATGCCTTAGTTAAGTCAATGAAGATAGCACCTGTCAAAAAGCCAGATTCCATTGCACCATAGAAGTCATTTGTAAGTTTTAGGATGGCAGTGGTAGTACTGTGGCCTTTGCGGAAGCCATGCTGGGAATCTGCGAGGAGGTTATGCTCCTGTAGGTATGCAATGGTTTGGGTCGCCACTAATTTTTTCAGGATTTTATTGAGCACAGAGAGAATGGCAATAGGTCAATAGTTGGACATATCTTTGGGATCACCTTTCTTAAGGATGGGAGTGATTCTAGCAATCTTCCAGATGTTGGGAACCATGCCATGACATATCGATAGGTTAAAGATTTTCATTATGGGGAAGGCAATAAGAGGGGCTGCGATTTTCAGTAGCCTGGGTTCCAATCCATCGGCACCAGAACTGGTGCTATCAGAGGCAGAGAGTAACAGCTTTAGAACTTCTGTTCTGGTGATGGTCCGAAACTGGAATGGTGGGTGAGAGCACGCAGGTTCAGTGTCCATGGAGCTGGAAGTGGGGGGACCCGGGGAGAAGGACATCCTATTACACAACCCCCTCACCAAGAGGGCAAAAGTAACACTGTTGGCAAACACCTTCCCGGAACCCTAGGAGGGTTGGAGCTTCTGCCCGCCCACTCTCAGAAGCGTTGCCTCAGGGACCCCCAAAAATTTTTCAAATGGTATCAACATCCAGATACATCAATATCTCCAATATCACTGTATTCCCTGAGGCATGTTAACATGGGTTATAAACAAACCCATATTACTCTAAATTAAAAACATTTCAACAGTTCAACAGTGACCCATGTACATCATAACCACACATTTCATCAGGTTACATCAGCCTGAGCCCCATAACGGGACAAGAAATCAGCATTTTGGTGTTTAAACCCCACCCTACGTTCAACCGTAAAGCGGTAAGGCTGCAATGCCAGGTACCACCTCATGATCCTGCCATTCTTGTCTTTCATTGCTGCAGCCAGCACAAAGGGTTGTGGTCAGTGAGTGCCTCAAATTCTGTTCCCCAGAGATAATATTTCAAGGCCTCAATGGCCCATTTCAGTTCTAAACACTCTTTCTCCACAGTCAAATACATTCTCTCCCTTTCATATAGCATTCAACTAATAGAAATGACAGGGTGCTCCACACCTTTCTTCTTTTGGGACAGGACTGCCCTGATGCCTGTATCAGAAGCATTGGTGTGCACTTTAAAAGGGAGAGAAAAGTCTGGGCTAAGCAATACAGGGAAGGAACATAATGTAGCCTTTGTGCTACAGAAAGCTTCATCACACTCCTGGGATTATTAAACCTTATTAGGACATTTATTTTCAGTCAGGTCCATCAATGGCATTGCTATAGTGGCAACGTTTGGTATGAATATATGATAGTAACTGGCCAGACCCAAAAAGGAAAGTACATGTTTCTTTATCAGGGGGATGGGATTATCAGCTATGGCTCTGACTTTACTTACATCGGGTTTAACTGTACCTTCCCCAATAACAAACCCTAAGTACTTCGTTTCTGTCCTGGCAATGGCGCATTTAACTGGATCGATTGTCAGTCCAGAGTCTTGAATGGACTGAATGATAGCACTAAGGTGTTAACAGTGTGTTTGCCAGTCAGGGCTAAAGATGACAACATTGTTAATGTATGTGGCGCTGTACTGGGTACGGGCACATAATACCTAACCCATGTACCTATGAAAAGTAGCAGGGGCACCATGGAGGCCAAAAGGCATGGTCGTAAACTGGTAAAGGCCTACAGGGGTGTTAAAAGCAGTCAGTTCCTGTGCGTGCAAAGCTAGAGGGATTTGCCAGTAATCTTTTATTAGATCAGGTGTGCTGGTATACCGGGCATTCCCAATTTTATCGAGTAAATCATCTATGCGGGGTATAGGGTACCAGTCAAAGGTGGAGATGGCATTAATCTTTCTGAAATCCAAACAGAGACAGATACCCCCTTCTTTCTTGTCAACCACCACTGTAGGTGACAACTAAGCCTATGGGATGGTTTGATCACCTCCAACTGTTCTCTTCTAGCTATCTCCTATACAGCATCCTGTCATACTGTTTCCGGGAGACAGTAGGACTTCTGGTGGATGAGTTTTGACTGGGTTACTTTGATTGTATGTACCAACCCTTTTGCCCTCCCTGGGATGCTGGTAAATGTGTCCCTGTAGTATTCCAGCAATTGGTCTACTTCATGCCTCTGAGTGACATCCAATGCTGAATTGATTTGTACCCCTGTACCATCTACTCTTTTCTCAAGCCTTTCATAGGCCTCCTCCAGTTCTGTTATGTCTTGTTCAGGATGAATAAAATAACTGGGTATGGGATCCTGTTTATTAAACCATTTTCTCAAAAGATTGGCATGATAGATTTTCTTCAGGGACCTTCGGCCCGGCATTTCAATTTCACAGTTAACTTTTCCCACCTGTCTGCAAACTACAAAAGGGCCTTGCCATTTGATCAACAGCTTATTCTCTGATGAGGGTAACAATAATAAAACTTTATCCCTTGGCTGGTACGTTTTGTCCTTCAACCCTTCATCATAAATTTCTTTTTTTCTACCTGTCTGTGAACAACATTCTGGTGGGCCATGGTAACAAATTTCACCAGTTTTTTTCGTAAGTTGGACATATAGTCTACAACATTTGTATGGCCCACATCCTTCCCTTTTTCCCAATGTTCGCTGACCACATCCAAAGGGCCTCTGGGGCTTCTCCCATACAAGAGGATGAAAGGTGACAACCCTGTTGTGGCTTGGGGCACCTTCTGGTACGCAAACAAGAGATAGGGTAGATATTTGTCCCAATCATGCCCCCCTGCCTGCACATATTTCTAGAACATGTGTTTTAGTGTTTTATTAAAATGCTCCACCAAACCATCTGTCTGGGGGTGGTAGGGAGATGTTTGGACAGCAGAGACCCCTAGCAATCAGTTCAACCCCTTAAGGAGACCTGAGGTAAAGTTGGTACCTCTGTCTGTCAAAATGACTTGAGGGATACCCAGTCGACTAAAAACATTGGCCAATCCCAAGAAGCTGTTAGAGTTCGAAGGGGTATCGCCTCAGGATACCTTGTGGCATAGTCACAGACTACCAAGATAAACTGGTTACCTTTCAAGCTTTTTGTTAGGGGGCCTACCATATGCATTGCTATTCTTTCCAAGGGGGACATTACAGCTGGTATCAGCTGTAGGGGTATCTTATCCCTCTTCCCACCTTTTGCCACCAATTGGCATTCCAGGCAAGTGCGGCAGTACTCAGTCACACTCTCATGCATACCAGGCCAGAGGAACCAATTGGATAACCTACCTAGGGTCCGACCTCGGCCCTGTGAAGATGGCAGCCGTGTTGGGCTAGCCATTGTGTTGTTGCACTATTTGTATCGTGTTTGTTTGCACGTTTATTCATTTTGAGCTCTCTGGTGTTTTAGCATCTTCCAGCACCTCTTAATGTCATATTTATTAATGCTTGTTTTATTTTATTTTTTGTTTTGTTTAGTAGTCTTATCATTTCAGCAGCCCTATTGCTAGTCCATTTTGGGGATCCCTTTAACTGGATCAAGACTATCTATACAGCCTACAGATATTGTGTAGCGTTCCCTGGACTGTATGTATGACCAGGACTTTTTCTTTTAGGGGAAAATCTCTTTTCCTTTGTGGAGTTCGACTGATTCTGCAGTGGCAGGTGTTATTTTGGATTTAAAAACTCAAGATCTGAGGACCGGATTCTGATTTGAAGTGTTGGACCGATGTGGCTGAGTTTTTTGGAGTACCTGAGAGAAGAAGTTGGCTCTATCGATTCCTATTGATCTTGGTGTGGTGAGATCTTTTGAAGCAGAGAGAGGAGTTTGTTTCTGTCTCCTTGATATATTTCTGACTGCTTGTTATTTCGAAATTTAAACTAAGGAGTTTGTCTTGGCATGAGACTTTTGGGGTGAGCCACCTGGGGTGGTTGCAGCCGTTGGCTGGGTTCGGGGCAGACGGCGCTGGTTTTGGACCTGTTGAAGGATGGGCCCAAGTAACTGGTGTATCTTAGGTTCACCAGGGGGATCCGCTGGTGAGTGGATTCTGTGTTGGGGGCCATTGCTGCGGACTCGACTGGGGGCAGTGACCTCCTGGAGAGGTGATTATTTCCCCTATGCTATAAAGTGGAATTAACAGTGCTTCTGGTTCTGGAATCTGCATCTATGACTTCTCCCTAAAAACGTTCAACTCCTGAGAACGCTGTCTTTTTCTGGACTTCCTCATCATTTTTCTGTACTCTCTTTTGGACTCTTGGTGAGAGCAGAGTCTGAGAGTGAGTTTTGGTTTGGCCAGGAGAAGCGAGAGATCCCTTGGCCCCTCAACAAAACAAAAGCTGGATTTAGACTGATATGTGTTAGACTTCTGATATTGCATTAAATTGGAGTATTATTGAACTGCATGGATTGGATTAGACTGAAATGGACTGAAATCTGTATAGGACTTTAATTGGATTGTAATTGAAATAATCTGTATACTTATTTTAGTTAGATTGTTTATTTGATTGTTAATTATTTGTGTGTCATTGATGATTTGAATGGTGTTATGGTATGTGAATGGTTGATAGGATTCTTGTGGGGTGTATGGTTGAGTGAGATGTGCCCCATTGGAGGTGGGTGTGTATGTGTGGTGATAATAATTATAGTGTGGCAGTGTGACTTTATTATTTTGGGTTTATTTATTTTGAATTATTTTGGTTGGGATGTGCTGGGAGGGTGTTAAGATGGTCAGCTATTATTCCCACACTGTGCTCCATGATCTACGCCCCTTTCACTGTTCCTCATTATTGGCCAAAGTTTATAGGAGATGTCGGGTGATGGGGATAGTGAGGAGGCAAGTGAAGGGTATATGGACTGGGCACAGTGGGGGAATGGAGAAGGGTGGACGGATAGAGGTAGTGGGAACTAGGAGATGCCCTGGGGTGAAATGAGGTCAGGAAAGGGGTGCTCCCTGCCTGATTCCCATGCCCAAGGGCTCCACAAATTGTGGGCAGGTCCTGGGATCTTCCTTGAAAACCCATCCAACCCGGGAGGTGTTATGTAATGCTAGGTCGCTTAGGAGCAAGACCACTATTATAGCTGATCTTGTTGCAACATCCGACCTGGCATGTATCACCGAGACCTGGCTGGATGAGAATGCAGGCCCCATTTTGGCATCTGCTGCTCCAGCTGGGTTCTCAGTGTTACACTGCCAGAGGTTGGATAGTAGGGGTGGAGGTGTGGACATCTTTTTTAAAACGGAGCTGGGCCTTGTGGATGTGCCAGTGGGTTGCGCTCGATCTTTTGAGTGTATCCTGGGAGCAGGTGTAGGGTTCAGGATTCTCTTCATCTACCGTTCACCCGGGGATGGTGGAGAATTCCTGAAGGAGTTTGCAGACTTCATTATCGATGTGGCATTGGAGTCACCCAGATGGTTGATTCTGGGTGACTTCAATGCCTGGATTGATGATGAACTCTCACAGTTTGGAAATAACCTCCTCCAACTTATGATTATGTTGGGCCTTACACAGGTGGTTACCTCTGCTACCCATATAGGGGGTCACTCATTAGATCTTGTGTTTCTCCTGGGGATGGAGATCACAGGATTGGGGGTGGAACCAAATGGTTGGTCAGACCATCACACCATAAGATTCAGCGTCGGGGCACCCCCATTTAGGCCTGCCCCTATGGAGATGGTCCAGTTCTGCCCTTTGAGGGGGATTACCCCAGAGGGCCTATCGGTGGTGCTGGACCTGTTGGGTCTATCAAGTGAGTGTATGAGTCCAGGGGATCTTGTACTTGCCCATAATAAGGCAGTGGGTGGTGCCCTGGACTTAATTGCTCTTGTTCGTGTTCTCCCACTCACTTTGCGCCCAAGAACCCCTTGGTTTGATGGGTTCTTGAAGAAGCTGAAGAGAGTGGGGCGAAGGCTAGAGAGGGCTTGGCAGAAATCCGGTCTTGATGTTGATAGGCTTAGGTTGATGGACCACTATGAGGTCTATCAATCAGGAATCACCCATAAGAAGGCAGAGTTCCTGTCCAGGGAGATTGCTGCTATGCAGAACCGACCAACTCAACTCTTCCAGACTGTCGACAGACTGTGCAATCCAGTCTGTCTGCAGCCTGGAAGAGATTTTTCACAAATAAAGTGTGATGAGCTTGCTCGGTTCTTCACAGATAAGATTGCCAGCATTAGATCGGGTATCAGCCCAGCTCTTTCTTTAAGGGATTGCGGAGACTGGCATGAGGTGGCAAGCATCCGTGTTGCCTGGTTTGACTTTAGCAGACCGGAGTTCATGGACATTGTGAGGATTGTCCAGACTGTACGACCAACCAGCTGTAGTTTGGATCCGGGCCCTACACCACTGTTCCACTGTTAGTAGGTTGTGTAGATGTTATCTGCCCAATCCTTGCTGAAATTGTCTGGAAGTCCTTGGAGCAGAGGGTCTTTCCCGATCCCCTCAAGGAGGCGGTCATTCGACCACTCCTTAAAAAATCCTCCTTGGACCCAGATTGCTTAGCTAACTATAGACCTTTCTCTAACCTGCGCTTTGAAGGTAAAGTTATTGAAAAGGTGGTTGCTTTGCAGCTGGATGACCATTTTACAAATCACAATGTCTATGATGTTCTCCAATCTGGGTTTAGGAAAAGACACAGCACTGAGACTGCCCTGGTCCAGGTTTTAAATGATCTCCTAATTGCGAGAGATTGAAAGGCTTGTACTATTCTAGTCCTTCTTGATCTGTCTGCAGCATTTGATACTGTGGACCATGGTGTGCTTTTGGAGTGCCTGTGGCTTCTTTGTGGACTGTCTGAAACAGTTTTACATTCGTTTCGATCTTTTCTTACAGGCAGGACACAGAGGGTTGTCACTGGAATGTATTCCTCTGACACCTTCTTCCTGTCTTGTGGGGTGCCGCAGGGCTCCATTTTGGCACCCATGTTGTTCACAGTTTATATGCTGCCATTGGGAAATATCATTAGGCGATATAGTTTGGGTTTTCGCTGCTATGCAGATGATACCCAACTGTATCTGTCCTTTATTTCCGCACAGGATTATGTGATCTCCGTGCTCAACAGCTGTCTAGCTGAAATCAGAGATTAGATGAGCACTAGCTGGCTGAGGTTAAACCCAGATAAGACTGAGGTGTTGGTTGTGGACCCTGGTCACCTTGAGGCGGGTCCTAGGGCTGGGCTTCCATCTGGTTTATGGCTTGATGGTGTCCAGCTCTTGAACTCAGACCAGATGCATAACCTGGGCATTATTTTTGATGACGGTTTGACCCTGAAATCTCAGGTGTCTGCCGTTGTCAAATCTTCCTTTTACCATTTTAGGAATACCATCTGGGTGAAACACCTGATTCCTCATACTGACCTTCCCATATTGGTCCATGCCTTCATCACCTCCCGCCTTGATTACTGCAATGCCCCTACCTAGGGCTACCGGGGTTTGATATCTGCTGCTTGCAGCTAGTGCAGAACGCGGCAGCCAGGCTTCTGACTGGTACGTCTAGGTCTAGTCATATTACACCTGTGCTGCGCGGACTGCATTGGCTGCCGGTTCAGTGGCAGATCACCTTTAAGGTCGGGTTGCTGACCTATAAAGCCCTACATGAACAGGGACCCCAGTACTTGCAAGATCTTCTTAATCCCTACTGCCCCTCCCGCTCACTCCAATCCGCAGACGAGAGATTGCTAGAGATTCCCAGGGTTCGTTTAAAGACATCTGGGGCACGTGCATTTTCTTATGCTGCCCCTTCCCTGTGGAATTCTCTACCTCATCGGATAAGAGAATGCCTGACTGTCTCGAATTTTAAGTCTGAGCTCAAAACCTATTTAATTTTGATAGCCTATCCTGAATGATTTTAAATATGATTGTTTAATTTAATTTAACTGTTTGTTTTAATGTGTTTGTATAGTGCTTTGGTTTTGAAAAGCACTTTAAAAATAAAGTTTTACTTTACTTACTTACTTTCATGACCAGCCCTGAGTATATCATGGGCCAAATACATCAACCTGTCCTGGTATTTCTGGGGCACCAACATTCGTTCCAAGTATTTCCCCACAGCGGGGTTAGTACATTTTCTATACAAAACATCTTTTGATAGTACTTATTGGGGTTGCCCTTCTACAACCACCTGGTCCACCTGTAAAAATAAAGGCTTCAAGGTCTCATCAAGCTTTTGTTTCAGTTTTATATAAGTACCGGTTAAATCAGATACAATATCAGGTATTCCTTCCTGATGGGTATCCCTCCATTTCTTTTTGTCGGCCTTCCTTTCCTTCCTTGTTTTCCCAGAACCCTCATATTTGCTCTCATCAAAAGGAAAAATGCTCTGGGACTGTTCTTCTTTTGCCTGGGCCCTGGTGGTTAACTGCCACAAGCTGGTCACAGGTCTGTTGACCTTTCATTAAGCAATCAAAATTGGGGAAGTCCTGACCAATAATAATGGGGACTGGCAACCTGGGTACTAGACCAACTGTAATTTGTTGTTTTTCTTGCTCCACAATCATTTCTACAGTGGTCATTGGGTACTGGTGGACATCCCCATGTACACAGATCACTTTAGCATTGGCCCTGTATTGTTTGGTTCATTTAAAATGTCTGCCCTCATCTGGGTCTGTTTACGTCCTAAGTCCAGTAACCCCAACATTTCATTTTATCCAGTGCTAACTGTCATGACATAACCCCAATTTGCCAGTGCTAGGTGGGCAGGTTCATTTCTTCTGTTTGGGCAGTTACATGCTATGTGACCCTTCCCCAAACAACTATGGCAAATAATATCCACTGAGTAGGGCTTTCCCCTTTGATCCCTTCTCCAGTTGGTTCCCCCAGCAGGTGACTGTCTCTGATAATTCAATTCAAAAGGTCTTACTGGTGTTGTAGGTTGGGGTGAAGAGCCTTGGTATCCACAGGGGTTTCAATGGTCGGCCGCCAGGTAATCCTCTGCCGGAGTGATGGTCTTCTCAGCTGTGTCTGGCTTATGCTCCTTCACCCATACCTGGACATCTGGAGGCAACACCTGAATGAATTGTTCAATTTGTTCAAGTTCCAAAATCTGGTCGAGTGTTTTGACCATTGGCTGTAACCACTTGCAACAAAAGTCCCAAAATCTGGCATAAGTTTCCTTGGGGGTATCCTGTCTGGTCATCTTCTGAGAATGAAACCACTGTCTGTACGTTTCAGTGTTGATGTTGTACCTGCGTAAAATTTCCACTTTCACCAGATCATATTTATTGGAGTCAGGGACACTGAGATGACTACAGACAAGCTGGGCTCTTCCAGACAGATAGGGGGCAAGTCTGATGACTCACTGGTCTATGGGCCAAGCGCATGTTTGTGCTATGCACTTGAATGTAGTTAGATAGGTTTCAATATCATCAGTCTCAGTCAGGTTCGTTAATTTAATGTCCCGGGGAATATTTCAATTGGACTGCCCTGGGGTAAGGGTCTGGATAGCCTGCAAGGCACCCCGCAACCTCTCATCCTGTCTCTTCCGATCCTCCTCCTCTTGTAGTCTCCTGTCCTTGTCTCGTTGTTGGCCCTCTGCTCGCTCATGCTCTATCTCCAGCTGCTTTAAACAGAGCAAGGGCAGCAGGTCACTGGGGTCCTCTGGTGCACTTTCCTCCATCTGCTTCCTCTCCTTCCGATGGATCCTCATCTGTGCTTTCCTCTCTCTCCTTCTTCGTAATCTTTGGCCGGGTGCCTGGGTCCAACCCAGGCACTGTTTTCAATCTGAGCAATTCTGCCGTAGCTCGAGTCCACTGGAGTTTCTCCAGATCAGCACTTTTTCTTCAGTGCATGTGTACTGGACTATATCACCTGGCAGCGTCTCCCAAGCAGTCTAGATGAGCCAGGTATCCCACTTCTTACACCATTGTGATGGTGTGGGATGAAAGACATAGCAACCAATGTAAAGTGCATAAAAAATGCATAAGTGCGTTTATCAATTTATTGTCCAAAAATTCTAAATAACAAAATAATTACAGAAAGTAAACAAAAACATTGATTAGTCCAGCACAAATAATTTAGACCTCTGCTTCCATCAAAAGATTCTGTGGCTTTTGCTTCAGCCAGCATAGCCTAAGTGTAATAACCTTCTTACACTCAATTTCCAGTGTGAAAACAGCACACTCCAAAAGCAGGTCTTACTCTGCTCACTGTCAGCACTAGACTGACTCAATTATCTGAGTTCCCTTAGTGGTGAGCCCTTTTTTATAGTGCCTTGAACTGACATCATCCCCTAGGGCTCCACCCACTTTTCCTTTTCATCAGGAAAACACATTAAACAGGGTACCTCAATATCTTTACGCATATGAGGGGAAGGCACATACTCTACATATCACAGAAACCTCATACAGCTATAATTCATATTAATAGAGGCATTCTATTTCTTTGGAATGCCTAACGAGTATATAATAAGGCTAAGCCCCTCCCTTTGGCTGTGACATCACCCACACAGGATGCCATATAAGATGCCAGACTGAGGGCAGCCAGCCCTATAGAAACATCTCTGACAGAAGGCTCCCCACAGGTAATACAACTTCTTATACTTGGTTGCAGGTGTCCCTGGGTTGATTAGGGGAATAGGAGATTGAGGGCACGCTCCTCATCCCCCTTCTCCTGCCAGCTCATGAGGCCTGTAATTGTAGCATAAAATGCATAAAATGGAAGTATATACTTTGTTTAGTTTGTTAGCTGAAGCAGTAGTTTTTCTTTATTTAAACACATAAATAACCCTTATGGGCTTCATTTTGCAGCTTCCCTTACTGCAGCATCATTTGTCATGCAGGAGCTCTTCTTCTTGCTTCCTGAGCCCCTGCTACAATCCAGCAGCACAGTTTTCATTCAGCTGATGGCTGAAATTTCAGCCGTCGGGCATACGTATCATTTGGGTCTTTTCTTTGCCCTCTCAGTTTTGGCCTTATTGTTTACTTTTGTTTATGTAAGGCAGCCCCAGTTACAGCATCCCTGGGGCTGCACTACCTACTGGGCACACTTTGTCAGATTTTGGGATACTATGGGGCTTTTCCTTTCATTGCCCGTAGTGTCCAGCAGTATTAATTTATTCTCTTCTCTGGCCGCACCAGTGGCACTTGCTTATGTTTCGGGGCATTCCTTTGCTGTGAAGCATCTTTATTATTTTTTATTTCAGCTCCTCCCAAGAAGCTTTCTTTAGTTAGCCTCCTTAAGTGGCAGGGCCATAACACATGGAGCAGCCTGCTCCAAAAATATATTTAATGCTGTGTCGCATTTGGTCATGTAAAATTAAGGATACCATAAGTGGCTTGGTGGTCATTTACAGAGCCACCCAAAACACCAGGGTGTGATACTATGTTCATCTTAGTGGTAACTACCCAATCCAGTATGGAGTGGTTCTCTGATAATGAGTTAAGTCGGGTAGGTTCACTTATAAATTAAAATAGACTAAATGAATTCAAAAGATTCTCATGTCCTTGAATATCACTCTTGAGCCAATTTAAGTTAATGTCACCAATCAGAATGAAATCTCAATTCAGAAAACATGAAGAAACAATTTCCAGGAAATCCTTTAACTCAGATACTCCACATTGGAGTGGGAAGGGGGGGATTATAAAGGCAGCCAATAGCCACATGCTTAGACCCTCCCAAAAGCAGGCACAGTACCACGCAGTCATTATACAACTCAGTATTCTGACTAGTAAATAGTATAGAAACTTCTAAATGCTCTAGATAATACACCGCCACCCCTCCACCTTTCTTTTTACCTTTTCAGTCTGCATAAATTAATTTATACCCAATTGCTTTTCAGTTCATGAAACGGGGATGATCCTGTTACAGGGACAGGTGAGCCAGAAAGTTCAAATTTGAAATCCAGCTTGCCATGTCACCTGATCTCTGTCTACCACTTTTTTACCACTTGAGGAACATTGCCTGAATTAAGCCCTTCCTTTCGCCTGAGGACATGTCAACAATAGTAAATGCCTTGGTGACCTCTAGCCTCGACTACTGTAATGCTCTGTACTTCAGGGTCATGGGAGGGGCCCTCTGCAGGCTGCAGCTAGTGCAGAATGCAGTGGCCCAGTTACTGGTGGGCCTTTTGAGGTCCAGCCATTTAACCCCGGTTCTCCGTGCTCTACACTGGCTGTCAGTCAGGTGGAGCATCCTTTTCAAGGTGCATCTTCTCACCTTTAAGGCCTTATATGGGCTAGGTCCTGGTTATCTGTCTGAGCTCCCGAAACCAGTGTCCTCTGCTTGCATCCTCCGTTTATCCTTGAGGGGCATCCTGGATGTTCCCAGGGTTTGGCTCAAGACCTCGGGAGATTGTGTTTTTAGTGTCTGTAGACCAACCCTGTGGAACTCACTTCCACCTACTGTCCGGGAGGCTCCCTCAATTCAGGTGTTTAAGGGGAGGTCCACCTCTTCAGCTTGGCCTTTGATTGCTGATACCATCCCTAACTTTGGCCAGTCCCTGAAGATTGACTTCTGGAAACCTCAGTTTTACTGAATATTAATCTTGTTACATTTTTAAATGAGGTTTTATTATGGTATATTTACTGCTGTATTTCCTTGTTTATGTTCGGTGCCCAGAGCCTCTGGGATTGGGCACCTTATAAATAAAATTGTCTTGCCTTGCCTAAATGTTAACTGGTTCATTTTTACTATTTTCCACAAGAAATGATGGAATGTTTGATACCTTTTATTAGACCAACAAGTGTCTTGTACAAAGATGGAATTATACACCAGCTTTTGGGGCCTCACAGGTCCCTTCTTCAGGTGAATGGCACAACTGAGCAACATAAGCAATATATATGGTTACTGAGGAGCAATTAAAAAATAGCAGGAAATGAAGTAGGAAAGAGATAGAAGGGAATTCAAGATAAAAAGTCTATATAAGATGCAAAGTAAAGAAATGAGTGACAGAAAATGGGAAGGGGGACTAGTCAGTAGGAGATGAAAGGAAGCCAGAAGGGGAAAAAACAAAGGATCAGACAGGAACATAGATAAAAAAGATCTGAGATCAGAGGTAGGCTTGTAAAGGTAGAATGGACAGGAGATGCCTAAGAAATGCATGGAAGTCAAGACACTAGAGGAAACAAAAGAGCAAAGGTGCAGATAAAAAAAGAGTGTGAGGTAGTGTATGTCACAAACCCACTCAGCAGGTCAGCCCTCTACTCCCAAAGTGTCAACCTCCGATTAAAACACTTACCTTTTTCCAGTTTGGTATCACCATTCAAGCTTATGTACAGTGTCTGCCTTAACCATATATGCTTCACTTGTAAAGGAAAGAAATTCAAAGAGAGACCAAGTAAGCTCTAAAAATAGAGTTTTACTAAAATAGATAAAAAATATGTAAAACATAAAATACAGAACTATTTATCACAAGAACATACACATCTTTTAAAAGAACAAGGTTTTAACGGTGCAATTCCTACTACAATACTTAGATTTTGTTTCTCTCTCTAAATAGCTGCTTAAAGTGCTCAAAGATGTTTCTTTGTCAGAGTGTAGATAAAAGTGTCTCTGAAGAAAAACAGAATATTGTTTAAAAAAACTGTACTTGCCAACCCCTTTGTGTGAGGTCACCTAGCTCCTCCTCTGTCAGAATATAATATATATATATATATATATATATATATATATATATATAAACAAAAACAGGATGCCTTTTCAAAGTATTAAATTATGCAATCCTCAGCACAACTCATTTTTTTCAAATGATTTTCTTTGATCTTATGATCAGCTTTCCTCTTTCCAGGACATCAAAGCATCTCTTATGACTTCGCACTAAAACGTCACAACCTGCTCTTCTTCCTCTAAGCATTATAAAAGTTTATGATCTATCTTGGGAGTTAGGTATCTTCTAGCCTGTAATTAGCTTCTGGCCTTCCAGGTAACACCTTGCATCTAAAACCTGTGTGTGTGTGTGTGTGTGTGTGTGTGTGTGTGTGTGTGATCTCACATGCTGTTTCAGCATTTCTCATGAGAGACAGTCCATAACCCATTTTTATATTACAAAAAATGATACAGTGATCAGAACCAGCTGCTCAAGTGTCACAATTCCTCCCCACCTAGACTGAATTTGGGTTCTCTATCCCCTGCATGGGACGAGCTTCCCAAATCAGTTCACTCCTCATATACCCTAGACAGCCCATCTGAGTTCTGATTTTTGGCTCCAGCCCTATGTAATATTATCATATCATACCTTTGCAAAGCAAGACTCCATCTTAGCTACCTACCTACCATTGTTCTTTCCCATCTGTGTCAGCCAAGCCAGGGGGTTGTGGTTAGTCTGCACCACAAAATGCTACCCATATAAGTATGGCTCCAACTTCTTTAGGGCCCACACTATGGCAAGACATTCTTTTTCCACCATGGAGTATGTCCACTCCCTGGAAAGTAACTTCCTACTCAGGTACACTACTGGGTGATCTGTCCCTTGGCTGGATGTCTGACTCAGTACTGCCCCAATACCCACGTCTGAGGCATCAGTCTGAACTATAAAGATTTTGCTATAGTCAGGACTTGTCAAAACAGGAGCACTGCACAGTGCCTCCTTTAGTTTGGAAAAGGCTTCCTCACAGACTGGGCCCTAGGTAATTTTCTTGAGACATCCTTTTCTTTGCCAGGTCAGATGGGGAGCAGCCAGGGCACTGTAATTAGGTACAGATTTTCTGTAGTACCCTGCTGTCCCTAGAAAACTCCTGACCTGCTTCTGTGTTTCTGGTCTAGGCCATGCCTGGATTACCTCTATTTTTATTTGGTTAGGACGGAGTTGTCCCCGGCCTACCACATGCCCGAGGTATGCCACCTCTCCCATGGTCACCTGGCACTTCTCAGCTTTGACAGTGAGCCCAGCCCTCTGTATCCTGCCCAGCACTTTCCTAAGGTGGGATAGGTGTTCCTCCCAGCTGGTACAAAAGATGGCAATGTCATCCAGGTATGCCATGGCGTACTCCTCAGCACCATTTAACACCTGGTTCACCAACATTTGGAAAGTGGCCAGGGCATTTTTCATTCCAAAAGGCATTACTTTAAACTCAAATAAGCCTATCAGAGTGATGAGGCTGACCTCTCCCTAGTTCTGTCTGTCAGCTGTACCTGCAAATACCCCTTGGTCAGGTCAATAGTTGTGAGATAGGTCACCCCTCCCAACTTGTCCAGGAGTTCATCCATCCAGGGCATCAGGTGGGTGTCTGACTTCATGACTGCATTTAGTCCATGATAGTCCACACAGAAATGAGTAGAGCCATCTGGCTTAGGCACAAGGACTACAGGTGAGGCCTAGAGGCTGTGGGATCTCTGGATTACCCCTAAATCCAGCATCTCCTCCACTTCCCTCCTAATAACCTTTTGGACAGCCTCTGACACCAGATATGCTGTCCACCGTATGGGCGTCTGTGTCCCTGCCTCCACATTGTGAGTCACTAAGGGGGTTAGTCCAGGCTTGGTGCTAAACAATGGGGCAAAGTCTGCTAAAACCTCCCTTAATTTCTGAATCTTGTCCAGGGCCAGCTGAGGAGACCATTTTACTGCCTCCACAGAGGACTCCCACTTACTTTCTTCCAGCAAGTCCAAAAGGGGGTCTCCTTCATCCGTCCCCTCCCCAGGACTACACACTGCAAACATCTTATCAGCTCTATTAGCATATGGCTTCATCATGTTGACATGGTACATCCTTTCTGTCTGTCATCGGTCAGGTAACTCCAGAATGTAGTTCACGTCATTTATCTTCCTAACCACTTTGTATGGTCCTGCCCACTTAGCCTGCAGCTTGTATTTCCAGACCGGAATAAGGACCATGACTTCCTGACCTACCATGTACGAGCAAGCTCTGGCTCTGCAGTCATACCACACTTTTTGTTTCTGTTGGGCAGCTGCTAGGTTGCTCTGGGCTGTCCCCATAAGCTCCTTCAGCCTTTCCCTAAACCTAAGGACATAATCCACAATGGGAGTTCCCTGGGTTGCTTGCTTGCCTTCCCAGTCCTCCCAGATCAAGTCTAGGGGCCCACGTACCCAGCGTCCATATAAGGGTTCAAAGGGGGAAAATCCTGTTGACTCTTGAGGCACCTACCTGTATACAAACAACAGGTGGGGGAGGTATTTCTCCCAGTCCCTCCCATGCTGTTCAGCCAACGCCCAGAGCATTGACTTTAGGGTACCACTGAATCATTCCACAAGTCCATTGGCTTGTGGCTGATATGATGTTGTGCATCTCTGCACCACTCCACACTTCTCCCATAAACATTTCATCAGGTCTGACATGAATGAACCCCCTCAATCAGTGATTACCTCCTGCGGAAACCCAACATGAGAGAAAATCCCAAGTAAAGCATCTGCCATATTGTCTGTCCTCAGTGAGGATAGGGTGACTGCCTCTATGCATAATCCACCACAGTCAGTATGAATCTCTTTCCTGAGGAGCTGTGGGTATTTAATGGCCCCACAATAGCCATTCCCACCCTCTGGAATGACTTCTCTACTATGGGCAATGGAATCAGGGCAGCTTGGATTTTCTTGCCTGCCTTCCCTAGTTCTTGGCACCGGTGACAAGACCTGCAATACTTCTCACCTGCTGGGTGAAGTTAGGCCAATTGAAATTCTGGACCAACTGCTGCATAGTGCATGTGATTCCCAGATGACCAGACAAGGGAATATCATGTGCAATCTTGAGCAACTGCTAACGATACCCATGGAGAACAACAAGCTGCCTGCTTAGCATCCCTCCCTCTGTCTGTACTGCCTGAGTATACATAAGTCCATTTTCCCAATAAACCTTATGTCTGCTGTCACCCCCCTGTGCACCGTCCGAGTCTGCCCAAGCTGTCAGCTTCTCTAAACTAGGGTCACTTCTCTGGGCAGCTGCAAACCCCTCACACATTCCCAAGGCATGGGACAGGTCCCCTTTAGTCGCTGAACTAGGGTCCCTAGCACTAGCATCAGAGCATTCAGGATCACTGTCAATCCCAACCCTCTGACAAGGGGTCACCCCTCCCTCTTCAGAGTAACCCTCTGTAGCTGTGTGGTTACTTGCTACTGGGGAAATTTCTACCCCCTTTTTATCAGTCTCCCCCTCTGGAAATACAGGATGGGGAACCAGCCTCTCAGTGGTTTCCACAATGGCTTCTGTGGGGTTCAGGGAACTACAATTTTCCCTTACCACTTGGCTATGGGTAACTGCACATACCATCCCCTGTTGGAGATTGTTGCCCAGGATCACATCCACTGCTAATGTTTTGGCTACAGCCACCTGTTGCACAGTTCCCCCTGTTTCACTCCAGTCTAAGAGAACACTAGCGAGGGGCAATGTTTTCTCCCCACCCACAAAGTCCTGTACAGTGATGTATTTATTGGGTATAACCTGACCAGGCTGTACCAGATCCCCCTTTACCCATGTCAGGGATGCCCCTGTGTCCCTTAACCCTGCATCTGTACCCCATTCACCATGACTGGGTGCATGTGTTCCCTCATGTTCACTGGCATGCTTCCAGGGACACACAAACAACCCACTTATTTTCTAGCACCCAGTTGTGTATTATTGCTCACCTTTTTGGGACACTGTCTGGCAATATGCCCAGTTTCTTTACACAACCAACATTCATTTCTTCTCTCAGAGAACTCTTTTCTCTGAAACCTGGGGTGCTGGAGTTCAGCAGCCTCTTGCACTGTTTTGGGATCTTGGTCCTCCAGCCAGGTTTTCAGCTCTGCTGGGCACACCAAGAAAAACTGTTCTAATAGAATCACATTTTCAATTTTATCTACAGAGTTTGCCTCAATTCCTTTCCACCAACATTTTAAAAACTGACGTTGTTTCATGGCTAGCTCCTCATAGCTCATGTCAGAGCTTCTCCTGAGCTTACAGAAAATAGCTCTGTATGATTCAGCAGTTAATTCAAATTTCTTTAACAGTGTAGCTTTAAGTTTGCTGTAATCATCATTATCCTCATTGTCCATTCGACCCAATGCATCCCGAGCTTTCCTGGTAAGTAGCAGGGATAGCTGGAAGCTCCAGGACACTCTAGAAATTTTAGCCTGAATACAACCTTTTTCAAAAGAATTTAAAAAGGCATCCATGTCCTCCCCCTCTTTAAATTCTGCTATTAATTTGGAATTCAATTTGTAACCCAGTCCTGTAGTCCCAGTTAAACCCAAGCCACTTACCTGCTGTGGTGCCACTGGTTGGAGTCGTAGCTTCTCCAGTTCATGTTGCCTCTGGCACTCCTGCTCCTCATGGTCTGTGTCTTGGCATTTTCACTCTCTCTTCTCCTCTGCAGCTCGCTGGTGCTCACGCTCCTCACACTCTGCATCTCTCTGTTCTCGCTCTGCCTCATGGCATTCTAGCTCTGCCTCATGGTCCGCCTCTCGTTTCTCTCATTCTCTCTTCTCCTTGAACTCCAGCTCCATCCTGCACAACTCAGTTTGCAGCCTGAGTACCTCTGGATCCAGGATACTGGTGACCTTTCCCTGCTCCTGTGGCCCTTCACTGACAGTGGTCCTGTTGCCCTCCTCATTGGATCTGGACACTGCACTGGCCATTAGCCCTGCCATTCTCGAGGTTTGTTCCTTTTCAGTCATGGTCTGTGACTTGCTGATCTGGGTATCTGCTACCATCAGGGCATCTATGAGGTTCTGCTTGCTGACTTTCACCTCGAACGGGAATCCTCTGTCCCCCGCACAACTGCCTTAAGTAGTCTACAGTGTGCCTGCTGTAGTTGGAAGCCTTCTTCCCTCACTACTGCTACTCTGACTTGCACTTTAGAAAAAAAAATAAAACGGGTAGGAACTTGACTGTACACCAAGTGATATAGTTCTGTTTTCTTTTTAAAATAAATCACTGTCTTTTTCTTTCTTTGCAAGTGAGCTTACAGTCTCAAGTTGAAATGCTGAATAATAAAAGCTTGTGATACCAAAATTATGCCACTGCTGCCAACCAATCTGTCACCAACCCACTAGCAGGTCATCCCTCTACTCCCAAAGTGCCAACCTCTGATTAGAATGCTTACCTTTTTCCAGTTTGGTATCACCATTCAAGCTTATCTACAGTGTCTGCTTTAACCATATATACTTCACTTGTAAAGGAAAGAAATTCAAAGACAGACCAGGCAAGCTCTAAAAATAGAGTTTTACTAAAATAGATAAAAATATGTAAAACAAAATGCAGAACCATTTATCACAAGAACATGCAAATCTTTTAAAATAACAAGGTTTTAACGGTGCAATTCCTGCTACAGTACTTAGATTGTGTCTCTCTCTTTAAATACCTGCTTAAAGTGCTCAAAGATGTTTCATTGTCAGAGTGTAGATAAAAGTGTCTCTGACGGAAAACAGAACATTGTTTAAAAAAAACTGTCTTGGCCAACCCCTTTGTGTGAGTTCACCTAGCTCCTCCTCTGTCAGAATATATAAAAATATATATTTATACAAAAACAGGATGTCTTTTCAAAGTATTAAATTCTGTAATCCTCAGCACAACTCATTTTCTTCAAATGATTTTCTTTGAACTTATGATCAGCTTCCCTCTTTCCAGGACATCAAAGCATCTTTTATGACTTCACACCAAAACGTCACAACCTGCTCTTCTTCCTCTAAGCATTATAAAAGTTTATGATCTATCTTGGCAGTTAGGTATCTTCTAGTCTGTAATTAGCTTCTGGCCTTCCAGATAACACCCTGTATCTAAAACCTGTGTGTGTCTGTGTGTGTGTGTGTGTGTGTGTGTGTATGATCTCACATGCTGTTTCAGCATATCTCATGAGAGACAGTCCATAACCCATTTTTATTTTATAAAAAAATGATACAGTGATCAGAACCAGCTGTCCAAGTGTCACAGTGTAAACAATAGGTGTGAAAATGATCAGGGAGCTGACAGGACTGAGCTGAAGATTTTATAGGAGAGGCATGGAGGAATTAAAGTACAGACAAAAAAACCCAGATATGGCAGGAACTAAGAAAAAGACAATAACAAGAGAAATACAGAACCAAAGAATGAAAAATAATGTCATGATTTAGTCCACAATAAAGAGAGAATTACAGTTTACCATAATGTGTCATGAATCCAATGTCCCGATTCAGTCCAGAAATGTTAGATTTAAATAGTTTAATATATTTCGGTTCCCATGTCCTTCTGTCCTGTGTGTTTTTGAAGTCACCTCTTAGTATGAAGACAGACAAATCCAGGAGAGAGTGATCTATTTGTGAAAATGGTTTCCTACTGAAGTGCTGATAACCTTGTTAACTATTGTGTGACGGTGGTGATTCATCCTGGTTTTTAGCGGTTTACTGGTTTCCCCAATATAGCATCCATTAGTGCACTTCTTGCACTAAATTAGGTACACCACATTGCTGGATTGACATGTGTAGCATCCATTAATTAGTATTATGTTGTTCTGGCTTATCATGATGGTTATCTGTGTGCATATGTGGGTGAAGGTATTACTTCTTGCCATGTTGCATGGTGTTGTCCCTCTTGTTTCTTGCTTATTATGGTCTGCTGGGAGTTTTTTTTGAATTATTATGTTCAAGAAGCTGGGAGGCTGCTTATAGGCAATGACAGGTGGTTCAGGGAAAATGTCCTTCAGTGTTTCATCTTCTCTCAGCATGGGTTGCAGTTCTTTAATAATTTGCTGAAGGTGGTTTAGCATGGGGCTGTAAGTGACCACTAAGGGTGTGCAGTCAGTTTGATGTTTTTGCCTGTATTCCAGCAGATTATCTTGTGGTATTTGTATGGCCCATTCAAATTCTCTATCAATTTGTCTTGGAGAGTGGCCCTACTGAATTAGGGAATTCCGAAGTGTGGAGAGCTGTCTGTCTCTTGTTCTCTCATCTGAGCAGATTCGATGGCATCGAATCGCCTGACTGTAGATTACAGATTTTTTTGTATGGTTTGGGTGGAAGCTGGAATTTTGCAGGTAGCGGTGTCTGTCAGTGGGTTTTCTGTAAAGAGCAGTTTTTATAAGTCCATTTTCGATGATACTGACTGTGGTGTCAAGAAAAGGTATGCTGGTGCTGGAATATTCAATAGTGAGATTTATAGAGTGATGAAAGTTGTTATAGTCATGATGGAATTTTTTGAGAGAGCCTTCACGTTCTGTCCAGATCGGGAATATGTCATCAAGATAATGGAGGTAGACAGATGGTTTGTAGGGGTGGTGTTTAAACAAATCTTCCTCTAAACAGGCCATAAAGAGATTGGCATGTTGTGGTGCCATTTTGGCACCCATGGCTGTTCCCATGATCTGTAAAAAGTGCCTACCATTAAAGGTGAAGTTGTGGGTTAAAGCAAATTTTATTTGGGTGCTGATGGTGGTTTCTGGAATGTCTCCTGCAGATGTGTTTTCCTTTCAAAAATGCTGACATGCTGCTATGCCATCTTCATGTGGAATATTAGTGTACAGGGCAGTGACATCCCTTGTGGCTAGAATAGTGTTCAGTGGCAGTTTACACTACCTCACACTCTTTTTTTACCTGGACCTTTGTTCTTTTATTTCCTCTAATGTCTTGACTTCCATGCATTTCTTAGGCATCTCTTGACCATTCTACCTTTACAAGCCTACCTCTGATCTCAGATCTTTTTTATCTATGTTCCTCTCTGGTTCTTTGTTTTTCCCCCTTCTAGCTTCCTTTCATCTCCTACTGACTAGTCCCCTTTCCCCATTTTCTCTCACTCATTTCTTTACTTGCATCTTATATTGACTTTTTATCTCGAATCCCATTCTATCTCTTTCCTACTTCATTTCCTGCTGTTTTTTAATTGCTCCTCAGTAGCTATTATACTGCTTATGTTGCTCAGTTGTGCTATTCACCTGAAGAAAGGACCTGTGAGGCCCCGAAAGCTTGTGTATAATTCCTTCTTTGTACAAGACATTTGTTGGTCTAATAAAAGGTATCAAACATTTCATCATTTCTTGTGGAAAATAGTTAAAACGAACCAGCTAACATTTAGGCAAGGCAAGACAATTTTATTTATAAGGCGCCCAATCCCAGAGGCTCTGGGCACTGAACATAAACAAGGAAATACAGCAGTAAATGGCACAGCACGTCAGCAACCTTCAAGGTCACGTGCTGCCATCTGTACAGTCATGTGAGCACATGCTGCGTGCATATGTATGTCAGGTGTTTGCTATTTACCAAGCTCTGACATATGTATGTCGGTCTTGCAGCACTGTCGAATAAGTCATGACAATTCATGTATATGGCATATTCATTGTATAACCTTGATGAGCAGGTGCAAGGTGTCATTCTCTCAGCCACCCCAACAAGCACATATTACAGCTGACCCACTCCACTTCTGAGGGTCAGTAAAAAGACCATGCGGTTCAGTACATTACATAAATTACCGCACAGCTAATATGTACCTCAGGATAAACAGAGCTGCTTCCTCAAACTGATGACACACACCTGGGCAGGCAACTTTTGCCCTCTGTTGTGAAGTCATGTAATGAGGAATGAGCTTATTTACTGTCATGAATCACATGATATTTCTAACAGCCCTCAATACTGGAGTTGGTCAGCTGTCATATATGTTTTGGGGGGATGGATGGGGGAATGACAATGCGCACCACCTCTTTAATGTTGTATTACAGAACTTTGAATTAAAAATAGTTGAAACAATGAATAGATAAGAACTTTGAATCAATAAAACATGTATCATAACTCATTAACTGCAGCAAAACTTAAATGAGTTATAGACCCACATTTATGACAGGTTTTAGGTTGGTCAGCATAGACACACAAACCACGGTCCCTACCAATGTAAAAACTGCTAAGTAGGTGTGCTATTCCTGCATCATTTTGCTTAAGCTGTACCTTGACCCTCCAGTTTCCCATCCAAACCAAATCTTCACCCAATATTGGGAAAGGTTTCTCCAAAATGGTGTACCTTTGGCTTAACCAATATTACAAGTAGGCAATATTCACCCCCTCATTCCTAAACAACAGTGTTATCATTTTAATCATGGACTTGGTTAGTGGAATAGGAAAAAAAAAATTCCATGCAGAAGTATGCTGAACAGATGGATATTTTGCACAGAAATTCTCTAATGTAGTACAATACTTAAAGTTAATGTCATATACTAGTTCCCCCTTCACATGTATACAAGCAAACAATTCCCTTGGAGATAGATCCATAGAGTCTTTTAACATCGTATGAAGGACAGTCTTCCAGTCTGGGGTCTCAGCAGGGTCCCCATTAAATTTCAGTCTAACAGCGTTTCTCCGCAGTGCAGGCTCACCCACATTTTTGAAGAGGTCAGCCATCCAAAAACGCTGAGGTTCCTCTGGTTCTGAAGTAGGTTGTGGTGGCATAGAGTCCTCTTCTTGTCCCAGGACAGACTGCTCAGGTGTAGTTTCACTCATGAGTGGCTGTTCTACATAGAAACATAGAAAGTTGGAAGTTGACGGCAGATAAGGACCGCAAGGCCCATCCAGTCTGCCCATTTCTTTTTCTACCTTATAAATGTGCCATCGGCCTTTGCTCTGTCAGTGACCTATCTATTCATAGTCATTTGTATTGCTCCCTTATGCCTATCCCATGCCTGTTTGAAGCCCTGCACTGTATTCATAGCCACCACTTCTTGTGGTAAGCCATTCCATGCATCCACCACCCTTTCTGTAAAAAAAGAATTTCCTCACATTCCCCCTTAATCGGCCTCCCTCTAATCTCATGCTGTGTCCTCTTGTCCTGCTATTTTTCTTATATTTAAACATGTTAGACTCTTTCGCCTTGTTTATGCCCTTAAGGTGTTTAAATGTCTCGATCATATCACCTCTCTCCCTCCTTTGCTCAAGGGTATACATATTGAGCTCCGTTAATCTGTCCTCATATGTCTTCTGATGCAGTCCCTGCACCATTTTGGTTGCCCTTCTCTGGACTGCCTCAATTTGGTTAATGTCCTTGTGAAGGTGTGGCCTCCAATACTGCATGCAGTACTCCAGATGGGGCCTAACCAATGTCTTGTAAAGAGGGATTATTACCTCCCTCTTCTGACTTGTGATACCCCTACTAATACTCCCTAACACCCCTAGCCTTACCTACTGCTTTAGAGGTCTGCTTGATGATTTTAGGTCATCAGTGATGATGATGCCCAAGTCTCTTTCTTCCTTTGTGACTGCTAGCAACTCCTCCCAGCCTATAAGTGGCTTCAGGGTTTCTCTTCCCTATGTGCATGATTTTGCACTTCTTTGCATTAATCCAGTTGCCACTCTTCTGACCATTCTGCTAGTTTATCCAGATCTCTTCTCATTCTGCCCACCCCATCTGGATCATCTACTCTGTTGCAGATCTTGGTGTCATCTGCAAACAGACAAGCCTTACCCTCTAGTCCATCTGCGGGTCACTAATGAAGATGTTGAATAGGACTGGCCCCAGGACTGATCCTGAGGTACCCACTTGTGACTTGCATCTCTTCTGACTGTATACCATTTACCACCACTCTCTGTTTCTGCCAGTCAACCAGTTTGCCACCCAGTTGACCAACTTCTGACCCACCCCGAGCCTACCTAGCTTATTTATCAATCTTCTATGTGGAACAGTGTCAAAAGCTTTGCTGAAGTCAAGGTAGGCGACATCAACTGCTCCCCCTTGGTCCACCACTCTGGTTACCCAGTCAAAGAAATCTATGAGATTAGTTTGACAGGACCTTCCTTTTGTAAACCCATGCTGTCTTGGATCCTGTAGTAGTTATGGCAAGTGGTACCAGTGGATATGCACTATTTGTCAGCATTTCTGAGAGCCGTGGTTTCTGTGCGGCATTTGCATTTGTTATCATCTCCGGTAAATCAGCTGTTCGAATAATCTCGCCAGCATGCGCCAGGCCAGGTGAAGACCAGGAAGTTGAGAATGGATCCTTCTGCCAGTCTACGGCTAGCAATGCGGCTTCAGAGGACCAGAGTCCTGAAAATCACTGGGAGTCTCTATTCCTTTTTGGAACGATGACGTGGCACAGCTGATCAGTTTGACAGGAGCTGCAGCTTCTGTACCATGAGAAGCAGAGGCCATAGGGAATTGAGAGGGAAATGGCATAGCATTAGCACTGTTTTCAGGTACAGAAAAATGTTTTGCAGCTGTTTCAGTAGCAGTATCCTCCTGTAGTAATTTGAGTAGTAACATTTTGTGCATTTTTACTGCGTGCTTTAAAATCTCTTCCTGTGATAAGTCCATAGATACAATTTGTGCAGGTAAAGATTTATGTACCTGTTGTTCCAGAACATCTCTAGTACAATGTGCTTCAGAAACTTAAGAAATTTCCATAATTTCTTCAGCAGGAATACTTGTAATATTGGAAGTCATCTCATGAACCAGTTTAGTTTGTAAACTAGCAGACTTTTCTGTGGTTATTCCCAAACTTTTGGAGCTTCCAGAATCAGCTTCCTTCAGAGTACCTCCTCCAACCTCTCTGTCGTCTGCCATCTTGGATTTGGCAGACAAAGGCTCCCCCTACAGCAACAGTAGGGGAATTTCTTTATTAAAACATAAAAATAAGATACAAACCAAACAGTGTTTCGTCACACAAAATCAGAAGAACAGAAATAAGTATTACATAATACATAGAAGCAAAGTGTGCTCAAAACTAATTTCCCCGCCTGAAACCATGGGGAAAAATAAAGACAACCCAAATAGGTATTACAACATACTTTAACCAAAAAAACATACATTGTACATAACCTCAAAACTAAAAAGAAAATACTCCCCCCCCAAAGAAAAGAGTAGGGGAGTTTTTATTAAATAAATAAATGGTATACAGTCAGTGCACAAAACAAATACGTCATATATTTTTTTTATTGTTTTCCATATGTACAAAAAAAGCCAGGAAAAACAGAGAAACAACAAAGCTCCTTTCATCTAAGAACAAAACTTAATATAAGTAATAATATAGTAATTTCTATATGTCTACTATACAGGTAACATTTCCTCTGTGTGTTAATATATATCTGAAAAATTGGTCCTTGGAAAGAAAATTCCATAGTCTTTCAATATCCAATCACACTGAGCCCAATATTTATTGTGCTATGTCTTAGATATAGTTTTCTGTTCAGAATAATAAATTGACCTTAAATCCAACAGTATTTGGTTCATAACATGGACCCCATTAAAGGTTTTCTGTTGCAATAACTGGGCACACCTAGCATGCCATACAAAATATCTACATAGGGCAAAAATAAGTCTTAAAGTGCTGGCATGATAACTTGTCAGAAATGGGGGAAAGATTCTGTAAACTAGAATTTCGTACATGACATGATGGAAAAGCTTTTCCTTCCATTTATGAAGAAACATATTCCAAAAATCTGCACTATATGGGCATCCTAAAAGAAAATGGTGCATTGTTTCCCTCTGGGTGATGCAAGTCTCCCAAAAGAACATCAACTCCTCTATGGACTTATGCTTATGATAGTCCCGTACTCCCAGCTTCCCATGACATGCTAGCCAGGTAGTATCCCAGAGTTTGTTTGGTAGTCTGGAATCTGTGAGCTGTAAAAACACAGTATCATTATTTACCACATTATCCTGGGAATCCAGCAGTGTTAGGGGTTCAAAGTAATTGTTATATACTGTAAGATATGAAAATAAAGTTGTTTTTGTGGCAGGGATGTGATCATGTTACCATCTATTTTCCATAGTTTTATTTTTAATAGAAGGGACAAGGAACCTCAGAGTAACATTTTTCCTAAAATTCCTTGGAATATTGGTCATATTCCTAAATCATTCTAAACACATAGGAGAACTTAAGCTATTAATAAAGCAGTCCATTGTGGGTGGGGGTGCGGGGGGGTCCTGGAGGAGAAATGGAATTGTACATTTGCAATACAAGCAGAAAAAAAAGACTATAGGCTGAATCATTCGAACCCTCCCCCACAAAAACAATAATCAGGATACATATAGGAACATTTGATAGGGTTTAGCCGACTGCCCCAAAACCCTTGGAAAAAAATATTATTTATTTTAACTTCTAAACTAGAAGGCAGCGGATATACAGAGGCAGTGTGTAAAAAGATAGGAAGTACTAAAGTTTTAAGCAATAAGATCCATTTTCCTTTTGCTACAATCTTCCCTTTCCAGGATGCCACAACTTTTTTTGCTTTTTTCTATTGTAATAGACCAATTAAAATTTGGATTACTTGATAAGTGAGACTTTACTTTTTCTAACCTAATAGCCACCAGGGACAGACAGACTCCCTGGCCCATCTGCTGCCTTAACCTGCGATGCTTCCTGTACCCTATCAAAGTGGTCAGGCGCATCGGCCGCAGGATGTCTACTAAAGTGGGCACTCCCCCTCTGAGGCATTTCCCCTGGCTCCTACTGGTGACACTCATCCTGGCAAGGGATATGGAGTTGAACCCAGGTCCTACATGTCAAGCCCTCTCCTCTCCTGTGGGCTGGCAGTCAGAGAATGGGCTGAAAATAGCTCATCTTAATGTCTGTAGCCTTCTGCCCAGCATGGCTGAACTCCATGCCTGGGTCATCCACTACAAGCCTGACATCCTAGGGATAACTGAATCTTGGCTTAAACCCTCGATCCCAGACTCTGCTTGTGTGCTTCCCGACTTTGACTTCCTCAGGCAGGATCATCCAGGAAAAAAGAGGAGGGGTGGTATTCTGGTTTACTACGGGAGCCACCTTAACTTGTCGGTACTGACCTGCCCTCAGCCAGAGCAGTCTTCCTGTGAGCTGTTGCACACTGTTCTGCTACTTGGGAATGCAAAGAAACTGCACATTATATGTACCTATAATCCCCCCATGGGTGGTGTACTGGGCTTATCCTCCCTTCTTGAATCTGTTGGTTCCAGGACAGAAAACAATGAGGTAATAATCCTAGGGGAACTCAACCTAAACTGTCTTGGAGGCAATGTCAAGCAGTATGAAACTCTGCTAGCTGGCTTCTCAATGTCCCAACTCATTCAGAAGCCCATCAGAAGGTTGTCCATAGGTGGTAACAGCTCTCTCCTGGACTGGGTCCTGACCAACAGGCCTGAGCAGACTAGCTCCTCAGGTACCCTCCTGGATTCCATCCCTGATCATACCCAGCATATGGAAGATCTCGGCCCCCAAGATCTCTCCCAAAATCATCCAGGTCAGGGACTTCTCCAGGTTTGACCCGGGGACTTTCCAGGAGGATCTCATGTTCCTTGACTGGTCTTCGGTGGTGGATGCCCAGAATGCTTCCTTGGCAGTCTGTCACTTCAATACTATCTTTGGGATGTTACAGGATAAGCATGCCCCCCTTGTCAGATGGAGGGTAAGGGGGGCTGTCACAAAATGGTTGCATGGGAGCCTCCTTGCTCTCATGAGGGCTAGAGATAAATGTTGGGCCAGTTTCAAGGTCTCAATGGACCAGACTATATTCCAACATTACAGGAGGCTCAGAAATGAGTGCAAAAAGGCTATCAGGTTTGCCAAAAGCGACTTCTGTAAAGCTGCCTTGCAGACCTCAGCTAAGGACCCTAGGAACTTATGGAGGAATATTAAAAACATAGTGAGTGGCTCCTCCTCCTGTGAGGCTCTGGACATGCTCTTTGATGGTGCTAGCTGTAATAATCAGCTAACCATCGCAAATGCATTCAATGCTAACTTCTCGGACCTGTCTGCGTTCACCTCACTATTCTCCACCACTGGTCATGATAGTCCTATCCAAGTCCCTCTGCCTCAAATGGCAC
Source organism: Neoceratodus forsteri (assembly GCA_016271365.2). Taxonomy (NCBI): domain Eukaryota; kingdom Metazoa; phylum Chordata; order Ceratodontiformes; family Ceratodontidae; genus Neoceratodus; species Neoceratodus forsteri. The sequence goes on from CM028132.1 coordinate 471,076,533, forward strand.
CTTCCCCTCATCCTCCATTCTGTCTCAAGGCTGTGATGGTAAAAGAAATGCAGAGTTTGTTAACTGGTCTGTCACCCTTTTCTAGTGCTGGCCTTGATGGCATGGAACCATATCGTCAACCTATCCTTAGCCTCTGGGATTATTCCAGACCTGTGGAAGGTGGCACGGATTGTCCCTGTGCTCAAACAGGGCAATCCCAGGATCCTTGACAACTATCATCCGATTGCCATTCTGCCTGCCATCAGCAAGCTCCTTGAGAAAGTTGTGGCGGAACAACTCTTGGATTATATCCAGGCTCATGAGCGTCTGTCTCCCTCACAGCATGGCTTTCAAAAAGGGCACAGCACCACCTCTGTGTTGGTCTCTGTCACTTCTGGGATAAGGGCTGCTATGGACCAGGGCAGACTCTCTGGGGCCATCTTTATTGATCTCTCTAAAGCCTTTGACCTTGTTGACCATGCCTTACTATGCTCTCAACTTGGGTCTTTGGGTTTATCCCTTCCGGCCCTGAGTTGGTTCTCCAACTACCTTCATGGAAGGTAACAACTGACCAAATATAGTAAGGTGCTCTCGGACACCACCCCATGTCCTCAGGGTCCCCAAGGGGTCAGTCCTTGGACCCCTGCTTTTTTCCATCTTCATCAACAACCTTCTCTCCTCGGTGGCCTCCTGCAGAGCTGTCCTGTATGCTGATGACCTTGTTACCCTCACTCATTCAAAGGATATTGGGGTCATTAACCACCAACTGAGTGAGGATTTCAGGAGTGTCCATTCCTGGATATCATCCCATAAGCTGGTCCTAAATCTTAAAAAGACCCAGGCCATGCTGTTCGGTTCCTTGGCCAAGTTAAAGGCCTCCTATGTTCCTATGTGCATCTCGGGTATTGATGGCACTCCTGTTCTCACCATCAATTCCATCAAATACCTTGGGGTGACACTTGACCCACAGCTCGATCTTGGTCAGCATATCCAAAATGCGTGTAGAGCTGTTAACTGGAAATTGGGTCTGGCTTACAGGGCAAAGAATAACCTTACTCTGGCTGCTCACCTAGCACTGTCTAGAGGGGTGTTTCTACCATCCCTCTGTTATGGGCTTCTGTTGTTTGCCAATACCTCCAAGATCCACCTCTCTAGATGGACTGTTGCCTATAATAACATCTACCATTTTGCTCTTGGAGTCCCTCATCTCACTCATCACTGTGATCTGTACAGTAAGCTCAACTGCTCTCCCTGCCCAATTATTTGAATTTTGTTGAGGACAGTTTCACGGGTAAGGTACTGGGTACTGGCACCCCCCCAGACTGGCGGAGCTCTTTGTGCCAGCAGCCCGCTCTACCTACCCCCTAAGGTCACTGGGCCCTGCTATCCTTAAGGTCCCTCCTACTCATACCAAAATGGGGGACAGGGACTTTGTGTCATATGCCCCAAGACTGTGGAACTCCTTTACTGTCCAGGTCTGGACTTCCCCCCAGTCGGGCCTACGCACCTCCCTGTGGAACCACTTGAAGCTCTCATCAGTATGTGACTGTCTTAACCCTCTCTGATTAGCCTGGTCCTCTGCACAGTATACTTGAGTGTATTCATTCCATGTATCTTGCAAATGTGTAAATTCTGTATATATCTGTATATATATTGCTGGTGACGTTGTGTCAGTGACGCTGTACCTTAGCATATTGACTATGATTACTATTGTGACCTGAGATATCTTACTATGTATGTTATGCTTCTCCTGACATCTGTGTATCTGCCCTACTTGCTTCAAATTGTACTCTGTATGTTCTTTGATTTCCTGTACTCTCCCGGGTCGTACCTGAAAATAGGTATGTGTTTGTTTAGTGTACCTACCTGGTTAACAAAAGCTAAAAAAATTAATATAGAATTGTCTAGACTTCTAAAAAAGGACCTACAATATTGATGAGATCTAATGAAATTGGGAATTTGGCTATACTCTGTATATGAGGTGCATTATTAGAGCTAGGAAACAATTTTGCTGTACTTTTATGAAAGTTTAATTTTGACCTGGAAATTTGTTAAAAATTCTATAAGTGTTGTAATGATGTCATGGAATTTTAAAGCAGGAGTGGAAACTATGCACAAATCATCTGCATAAGCGGAGATAGTAGGAACTAAATAGCCTTTTAGTATTAACCTGGGAATATCCAAAAGTGCAGTTATTTTCTTCAAAAGTGGGCCTATCTGAAAAGTATAAAGTAAGAGGCTTAGGGGGCAGCCCTGTCTAACTCCTTTCCTGCCTAGGAATGCCATCCCAGTGGAATTGTTAATATGAGGGGTGACCCATGCTGTATTATATAATATTTCTATACAGGAAATAAATTTGTTTGGAATACAATAAACCCTTAAAACCTTAAATAAATAGCTGTGTGAAACCCAGTCAAACACTTTCTCCTAATCTAAGGAGAGAAAAAGCGCTGTGCTATCTGGGGAGCGTGAGCTTATTATGTCCTGATACAAAGATGAAGTGTGCAACATAGATCGATTAGGTATAGCACATGTTTGTGCAGTGCTAATAACTTGAGCTGCAATAGGCAAGAGCCTTTTTAAAAGGACTGAAGTAAAAATTTTATAATCTACATTAAGAAGGCTAATCGGCCTCCAAATCTTTACATCTGCCCTGTCTCCTTTTTTGAATGGCAATATCATAGTGGCATTTAAAAATTGCTGGGGGACAGAGCATGTATTAATAATGTTATTAAAAACAAAAGTCAGAATTGAGCTAAAGATATTTGTGAATTTTTGATATAGTTCAGCAGAGAGCCCAATCGCCCCCGGGGAAGTGCTTTGTTTTTGTTTTCGTATTGCCTGAGATGTTTCATCTACTGTAATGAGGGAGACTAAAGCTTGAAGAAGAACATCAAATACTATTGGGATCTCTATACCCGTTAAATAAGGGGTAGCTTCTGGACTTGAGTCTGTAGAGGAAAATAAACTTTCTAAGTGGGATTGCACTATACATTTTATCTGAGGGAGGGAGAGTGTGTAATGTGAGATATTGGATCATTTAAGCATTCAATAAAAGTAGCATAGTATCTGCACAACACATATAAATGTCCAAATAAGATTTGTCATTTGAGTCCCACTTTGTGCCCCCTGTCTTAAGGGAAAGGCTCTGTTATATTGAAAAGTGGCCATTTCTGTTTTTAATTCCTGTATCTGCTGACTGTAATCAATCGTAGTTTCATCAGCCAATGAGATAATATTTAACAGCTGTTGTCGTAAGGAGGTGTATTTAAAATAAGCAGATAGAGATTTCTTTTTTGCAATTTTCATTAAAAGACATCGAATGTTAGTTTTAGTATTATCCCACCATGAGATGGGAGACTGGTTGGCATCTCATGGTATCCATAAGTAAGGAATTAATTTCCATCATAGTACAGATTTATAGGGATAGGGTCCACCAGCAGGGGAACGTGTTGAAGAAACAGCTAAATGGTCTGATGTCTCACAGGGAATTACCATGGCATGTTGGACTTTAATATTTCTGGACACAAAATCATTATCAATAAGGGTAGCATAAATACTCTTATAATAGGTTTTAGCTCCTCTGGGATGTACGGCATATTATCCGTCTGTTAACTGTGCGGTCTGAATAGTTTTAATTAAAGCTGCGATGTCCCCGAATGTTTTATGTGCATCGCTCCCCCTATCTAAAGTAGTAAGCCCACAACTGAAGTCTCCTCCAGAATCTACTTGCTGAGCAGTAAATAAATAGGGTTTGATCTGTGTAAAGAGGGATGATCTACCTGCTATGCTCTGTGAGGCATATATGTTGAGTAGTCGAATTGTACTAGATCCAAAAGTGCAATCAATTAACAGCGTTCTGCCAGGATATATATCAATTACTTTAGTAATTGTAAAATTAAATCCAGAAAATAAAATCACTGCTCCATTGCAGGTGTCCTCACCCTGCGACCAGTAAAATGGACCCGTCATCCATTTATTTTTTGCTTGAGAAGGTTCTTGTTTGGTTTTTAATCTGGTGTCTTGATAAAAACAAAGATCTTATCTCAAATGATGTAAAATACTAAACATAGACAACTGTTTCCTAAATGTCTTTATGCTGCAAACATTCAGAGTGCAGCATCGAAGCTGTAAAAGGTTAGACATTTCAAGGAAAAGCAGCAAGGAAAAAAAAAAAAACAATCAAAAAGGGTCTAAAGAAAAGGAAAAAAAAACACATTCATCCATCTGGGATCTGGGGAACCCGGGGGGTGCCCTGAATAAGAATCTCCTTTACTTGATTCTGAAGAGAAGTCCATCCTGGCAGAAGATGCAGCAGAATAATCTGAATCTGCATCTTCACCTTCTTGTATCGCCCCATTGTCTCCTCTTCACTAAAGCCTGAAATTTGTTTCTTGTTAAAATTGTTTTAGTAGGAGTACAAGAGTCGGCTTTTCTTTTCCCTTTACCTCTTTTGGGTGCTGGAACAGGAATAAAGGGATAGTCTGCTCTGGAGGGGGAGAAGACATATTTTGTGTGGTAGTCTCTACAATTGGGGGGTGGCCTCTTGAGCCCTAGAGGGGTTTGAGCAGCTAGAAGGTGTATGTGGCTCCATAGCAAGGGGGGCAGGATCTACAGGGGGCTCTCTGGATGGTAAAGTTGTTTCCACCAGTTCAGTTTGTGGTGTAGAGAGAGAGAACTCCTGTATTCTAGCAAGGGCTTGAGCTTGGAATTCGATAATTATATTAGTGTGGTCCTGTGGTACTCAGTTCACCCTGTTATGCTCAGCCTAGGGACACTGTGGATAAGTATGCCACTGTTTGTCACACAAGTTCCAGACTCGGGGGTTGGGACAGCCTAAACTTATATGCCCATAGGCAAGGCATAAGGTGCATCTCAGCTGGTCACAAGAGTAACTCAAATGAGTGCAAGAACCACACTTATGGCAGGTTCTAGGCTGTTCTGGGTAGAAGCATAAGCCCCTGTCTCTGCTTATGTGGAAACTGCCAGGTAGATGTGAAACCCCTTGCTCAGTTTGTCTGAGCTGTATTTTAATCTTCCATCCTCCTGTCCAAACTAAGTCTTCATCGAGTACAGGGAGTGGGGTATCTAATATCTCACACCTCTGTTTAAGCCAATATTGAATATCATTAATATTAACTCCCTCACTTCTGAAGAGGAGTGTGATGAGTTTAACCAGAGGTTTGGTAAGGGGAATCAGTAACAATGGAGACCAAAGTGGAGAAATTGTCATTGTTTCACACTGAACCCCAAATCTTTCAAGAGTACCAACATTTTTAAAGCTAATATCATAAACCAATTCCCCCTTAATGTGGATAAAAGCAAAAAGCTCTGTGGGGCTAATCCCTAGGGAGTTCTTAAGCATATTGTGTAAGACAGTTCTGTGAGAAGGAGCTGAAGCTGTATTATCCACATATTTAAGGCGGACAGCGTTACGTCTTTGGGCTGGCTCCCCTACTGCTTTAAACAAATCACTCATTTAAAAGTTTTCATTGTTTCTACCTTGTTCATTAAACCTAGAGTCCATGTTTTCTGCAGAAGTTGACTCATTGGGGCCCTTGTGTTGATCCCGACCTCCGTGTTGCTGGACAGTATTAAAACTGCTGATTGGTTGTTGCTGAAAAACCTTCTGAGGTTCCTTAGATGAATTAGAGCTCTGTGCAGTTTGTAAATCCAAAGGTATAGGGTTCTTTGCTGAAAGAATAATATCTGATGCTGCAACTGGTCCCAGGAAAGTCCACCCTGCACCTTCTTTAGTTTGTTGCCATCCAGCTGCTTTCAGAGCAGCATCCGGAGACCATGAATGATTGGGTTCTACCGCTGGTTTAGAACTCGGTCTCAAATTCTGCTGTGGTATTGAAGAAAATTCAGTGACTGGGGTTTTTACAGACAATTCTTTGGAGTTAACTGCAGAATAATTGGCTTCTGGAATAGAATCCTGTGTATCCACATCCTCTTGAACAAGTTTTAGCAAAAAAGTTTTATGCTATTGGAATACCTGTTTAAGTTGTTCATCTGAAAGTTCAGCTTGGGAGGTACACACCTGAGCAGACCCAGGTAAGTTTTGTTCAGAATTTAGATGCTCTAAGCCTTCTGCAGTCTGTTGCAAACCAGTAGAGTCCATAACACCCAGTTGTACGATAACATTCAAAGCAATTCCAGGATCAGTAACATTAACTTCTTCTCCATATCTTCCTCTACCTCCTCCTCCACCATCTTGGACTTCGGCCATCTTGCTGAAAGGATGGCCAGGGGTTCCCCCTACAGACGAGTTGGGGAATTTTTTATTATAAACTTCAAAATCAAACAAATACAAACAATGGGAACTCACACAAAGGGAAGATACAAATCATAAGAAAATCAAATAAGTATTAAAGTCATACTTTGTCTGAAAATAAATTAATAATAACCTAAAGCATATCCTAATACATAAAAAGATCCCACCCCCACCCCCACTAAAAGACTAGGGGAATTTTATATTATAAACTGCAAAAATCAAACAAAAACAAACAGTGTGAACTCACACAAAGAAAAAATACAAATCAGAAGAAAACCAATAAAGTATTAAAGGCATACATTTGTAGAAAATAAAACAGTATAAACCTAAAGCACAGCCTAAAGCAGATCCCCCCCCCACTAAGAGAGTAGGGGAATACTTCATTACAAACTTCAAGCCAAAGATCATCATACCCAGCCCTTCACAGAAGCACAGATATAAGACCCATCCCTCCCTCCCCTCAGCCTCCATATTCGTGAGAAAGGATCCCCCCAGTCTAAACCGCCAGGAAACATAATGCCATTAGGGAAGTGATCCAACACCTCAGCCTGTGTCTAGCCAAGTCATCTTTCTCAGCCACAGCCTGTAAAGGTCAGGATGTACCCTCTCCCTTTCCAACCTTCGCCACCTAATTACATCTCTATTAATGTTTTGCACAATCTGATATTCTGATTTCAGTTGTTTCCTAAGTGTTAAACTACATCGGGCCAGCCAGAGCTGATAACCTATAAAACCCATCAAAAGTCTTATGGTAATATTATCATAAATCACCCATGAACCAGGCAACACTCCCTCAGTCCAAATACCTGCAGACTGGCCCCTAAAAGGGTTCAATGGCCAGGCAGCATGGAAAGCTGACCAAAAAGACACAGCAAAGGGACAATCTGTAAAAAAATGTGATAACGATTCAACAATGCCCAAACATGTCTCCTCCCTGGGACAGAACCTCTCTGACAGTTCTTTATGCTTTAAATTCCCCTTCACACCCAGTTTTTTCTGCAGGCAGAGCCACAAAAAGTCCCATAAGTATAAAGGGACCCTCTTGCTGGACAATAACCTCAACTTAGAATGTTGATCCGCTGTAGGCAAGTCTAGAAACCATGGGTCAGCATAAAAAAATGTCCTCACCACACCAGAATACAGTTGCTTCTGAGAATACACACTGATGGCTTGTTTAGTCATCTGCCAAGCCTTAAGTTTCCCAAACAAACCCTGAAAGTAACTAGGAAGCTGAGACACCCTGGTTTGGTGGGGCAAAAATGCAGAAAGATCCCACTTGTCAATTAACTGACCAATAACATCACCCACCCATGGGAACCATAACGTGGACTCCCCCTTTAACAGGGGCATCAAATTGTAGGAAAGAACAGTAACATAATAAAACACCACAGGGTTCAACATCCCTAAACCACCTTCACCAATGGGTAAATAAGTAATACCCCTCTTCACCGGATTCAGTCTACTACCCCACAAGCAAGAAAAACACAGCATAAAGAAGTCTCTAAGGAAAGTGGAAGTACCGCTGCAAAAACGAAAAATAAGGTAACAAAAAGGTCTTGATAAGATAAATGCACTTTGCTTTTGACATCTGACCTCTATTCCAAAGTGCCACCCTATTTCTAGCAGCCAACAACTGCTTTCCCAGTTATAACTGGGAGCATCTGACCCACCCAAATAAACACCAAGAATTCTTCTATAACCAAATTCAATAGGAATATGCCATATTAAGGCAGCATCAGCAGCATCATATCCCAACGGTAATATCCCACTCTTCAAAGAATTGATAGAAGAACCAGAAACACCAGAAAAGGTCTTTAATATCTTAAGGGCTGCATTGGCAGAAGAACTATCAGCCAGTACCAACACCAAATCATCCGCGTGTGCTACTGTCACAGCCAACAGAGAGACCTATAATCCATGGTTCCCTATTCAGGGCATAAAGGAAGGGGTCTAATGACAGCACATATAACAAAGGACTCAGAGGACAGCCTTGACGTACCCCCCTGTGCACCATTACCCTACGCCCTGTCCAGCCATTTATACTAGGCAGTAAACTAATATTTCTGTAACATGTTTTTAACCATGCTATAAAATTCAAAGGAACCCATAACTATGCGTCACCTCCCAAAGATATGCATACTCTATATGATCAAAGGCTTTCTTCTGATCTAAGCAAACAAGATGACCAAAAATCTTCTGTGAGGATCCTTTCTGCAAAATCTCCCTGAGTGGGATAACAGCATCTTGAACCCGCCGCTTTGGGACACCACTAAATTGTGAGGGATGTACCAAAACCTCACGCAACCTCTTCCCCAAAACCTTCATTAAAATCTTATAATCTGTATTAAGCAATGACAAGGGTCTCCAATTAGCCAAATCACCCCTTTCCCCTGTTTTATAAATCAGTAACAATAAACCCTGCAGCATGCTCTTAGGGAGATTCCCAGACTGCAACCCCACATTGAGTACCTCACCCAGTTCTGCCCCCAAAACTTCCCATATGTCTTTATACACTTCATGAGGTAGCCCGTCAGAACCCGGGGCAGTCCCTGCCTAAAGAGCCCAGATAACTGATCTGAGTTCCTCCAAGGATATAGGTGCAAGAAGAAAACTCCCCAAACCTGAATCCAGCTGAGGTAACTGGCAACCTACCAATCAAGAACGCATAGAATCAAGCGAAAGGGGAGTACTCAGAAAAGTCTTGGAAGCATAAGTATGAATTTCGGACAAAATGCCAACATTTGAAGTTACCCTTTCTCCTCGAGCAGTATTTAAATAAGTCATACTTCTTGACTGTCTTAAAAAACTAGCAGATTCAAACGGCAAAGTAACTCTCTTTGACCCAGAAATCCCATACTTGTGCTTCCTCTCCATCTCACCCAAAACTTTCAGTTGTAGGTGAGCCAATTCAGCCTTTAACCCCTTAATGTTATCCTGACACCCAGATCCCCTCTGTTGTCAGAAAGCGGACCAAAAAGCAATACGCTCTCTCAGATATTGCATGTTATTATGCCACTGCATCCCATTAATACGACCCCCCTTTTGAAAATACACCCTGATATCGACTTTTGTGTCTTCCCACCACTCATTCAAATTTTCATATAGAAAGAAAACAGACTGACGGGCAAGCAAAAGAGAATGCAACCCCTCCCTTATGTTGGGAATGTCCAACAAAGTAACATTCAATTTCCAGATACCAGGCCCCCTCTGGGCCTCAGGCACATCCCCTTAAACAAGCTTCAGCAGTAAATGATCAGAAGTGGCTACATCCTGCAACTTTTGAGATTGTATAATCAAGCCGAGGGAAAGAAAAAATAATCAATCCTAGAGGCCCTAGGACCTCAAAAATAGGTCTTATGATTAACATTAGTTAACATCCCAAAAGCATCCACCAACCCAGCATCCCGCATAACCTGTGCCAAGCATGATACATGACAATAGACCTTCTTCCTCCCACCAGCCAAAGACTGGGAGGGTAAGGCACAATTAAAATCACACCCTAAAATAAGAGGAGAAGAAGTGGAAAAAAAGGGGAAAATGGACTTAAATAAAGCAACTCTATCAAATTTATTTTGGGGAGCATAAACGTTAATTAATCGAATAGGGGTATCTCCCCATTTGATATCTAGGAGCAAAGCTCTACCTTCCAAAATCTCTATGTGATGCACCACCTGTACATGGGACAGAAAAAACAGATCCCATTCCCGCTGCATAAATCCTGCCCCTGAGACCAAAAGAGTCCCCCCATATCCATCCTGCAGTAGCTGCAGCAGACAATTCTTCTGGAGAGTGCAATCGAATATCTTGACAAAAGACACAATCCAAGTTCTCATGCACAAAGTCATTGTGGTTTGAAATCACAGAAAGAGCAGAACCAAACCACACAAAAACACGTATCCTGGATTTTAGGGGGGCAGACTTTGGGAAAATGGGGAGATGCTTGAAAGAGGCATTAAGGGGAATGGGACAGGAATCAGGGATTGAGGAACAGTGGGCAGTATTTAAAATGGGGATTATAAGAACAACAGAATTATGCATTAAGCAGGTTAGCAAGAGGAAAAGAAAGAGGAGACCATTATGGTTTTCCAAAGAGGTAGCAAAGAAAGTGAAAGCCAAAAAGATTGCATTCAGGCAATACAAAAAGACACAGGCAGAAGGGGATAGGGAGAAGTACCAGGAGAAACAAAGGGAGGCAGGGAAGACAGTAAGGGAAGCCAAAGCTCAGACAGAAGAACACATTGCAAAATCAGTGGTTAAAGGGGACAAAACCTTTTACAGGTACATAAGTGAAAAAAGAAGGACAAAGGGAGGGATAGTGAGACTGAAGGGGGAGGATGGGAGCCGCGTGGAGGATGACAACAGTAAAGCTGACATATTGAACAGGTATTTCTGCTCAGTCTTTACTAAGGAAGAGGGGGGTAATGGGTCTGAAGGGAGTACAAGGGTGAGAATGGTGCAGAAATGGACACAAGTCCCTTTACGAGAAAGGGTCCTGAAGGAACTGGAAGTAATAAGAGCTGATAAAGCAATGGGACCAGATGGGTGCAGGGTCCTTAAAGAACTAAGAGAGGTGGTGGCTGAACCTCTGGCTATCCTGTTCAGCCAATCACTGGAAACAGGAGAGGTACCCAAAGACTGGAGGACAGCAGATGTAGTCCCCTTATACAAAAGTGGGAACAAAGAGGAAGCAGGAACTACAGACCAGTCAGCCTCACCTCGGTAGTGGGAAAGATCATGGAAGCACTACTGAAGGAGAGATTGGTGGAACATTGTTGTCAATGGACTACAGGACCCAAGGCAGCATGGTTTCACCAGGGGAGGTCATGTCAGACCAACCTCATTGAATTTTTGACTGGGTGACTAGGGAGGTGGATCAGGGAGGCAGTGGACATGGCCTATCTGGACTTCAGCAAGGCCTTTGACACTGTGCCACATAGAAGACTATTACACAAACTGAGGAATATGGGTGTGGGCAGGACAGTAGTGTGGTGGGTAGGTAACTGGCTGGGTGGCAGGACACAGAGGGTGGTGGTAAATGGCTGTCACTCCACAGAGGAAGAGTGACCAGTGGGGTACCACAGGGATCAGTGCTGGGACCGGTCCTATTCAACATCTTCATCAGTGACATTGCACAGGATATAGAAGGCAGAATTTCACTGTTAGCTGATGACACAAAGCTCTGTAATAGAGTAGACACACCAGAGGGTGTAGACAGAATGAGAAGGGACCTGCAGAAACTTGAAGAATGGTCAAGGGTTTGGCAGTTGAAATTCAATGCAAAGAAGTGCAAGATAATGCATATGGGGCACAAAACCCTGGCACAATATATCAGTTGGGGGTGAGGATATAGCATGCACCAAGCAGGAAAGGGATCTTGGGGTTGTCATCTCTGATGACCTCAAGGTAGGGAAACAGTGTGACAAGGCATCAGGTAAAGCAAATAGGATGCTGGGATGTATAGGCAGGGGCATCACCAGCAGGAAAAGGAGGTCATAATTCGCTATACAAGACACTAGTGAGGCCCCACCTGGAGTACAGTGTACAGTTCTGGAGACCATGCCTACGTGAAGACATAGACAGGGTAGAGAAGGTTCAGAGGAGGGCAACAAAGATGGTGCATGGGTTGCATCACAAGTCCTATGAAGACAGGTTCAGGTTGAAGGAACTGAACATGTACTCCTGGAGGAGAGGAGGGAGAGAGGGATATGATAGAGACATACAAGTATCTTACAGGGAGGAACAGGGTGCAGGAAAACACTATTTTTAAGTGAAAAGATGTTTCAGGACTAGGGGCATGAGATGAAGTTGGAGGGAGGACGATTCAGAGGAAACATGAGAAAGAATTTCTTCACAGAACGGGTGGTGGACAAGTGGAACACCCTGCCAGAGGAAGTGGTGGGGGCTGAAACAATCACGGGATTTAAGAATGCATGGGATAGACATAAAGGAATTCTAGAGGTCAGGGGTAAGGGGAAATAGACTTCTAGGAAAACAAACTGAACTTACAAGCTCAAATGGGCAGACTAGGTGGGCCATAGGCCCTTATCTGCCGACACTGTCTATGTATCTATGTAAACTGGGAAAAGGTGTTACAACACTTCAACAGGGATTTAATGCTATTAGCATTTAAGGACACCACCCGAAATAGAAAAGGAGCCATCAGCCAACCCAGAAACCTCACTTCACCTTGCTTGGGGCTCTCATCACGCTGCCACTTATGCAATCCTGAGGTCTTTGTCCAGCCTGACCCTCTGGAAGTATCTGTGAGACAGGTTGCGAGAGAGACACTGCCTCATCCACACCCGCTGATTCATCCACCAAAACCTCATACTGATTAAGGTCTACCAGAGGAAGAGAAGAGGCTATGGAAGTAGATTTCTTTGTCATCTTAGACTTCCCTTTTGCCTGCCTACCCTTCTTCCCCATAACTACAGTAAAATCCTCTCCAGTGGACATCGGGATGGGTGGGGGCTCACTAGAATCCATAAAACCACCTACTGTATCCATCATAGGTGTCAGAGACATGGGACAGGAGGCAGCATCAGGGCCAAGAGCCACCACAGCATCGAAAGCCCGTTTTCCCACCATCTTGCCCCCACTAGAGGCTACATTAGATACCTTCCCCACGGGAGCGTGGCCCTGCTTAACCACTACCCTGATGAAGTGATCTTGTATCCCAAAATCAGCCTCCTCCATGTTCTGAGCAGCCACATGATCCAAAAGCATGACCAATCTCATCGCAGAGTGCACTCTGCCTGTTGCAAGCAGTGAGCACTAGGGTGGCCCATTTCACCACAGTGACCACATTTAAGGACATCACAGGTGGTGCTAATATGCCTCTTGGAACCACACTTAAAACAAACCCTAGGCTGACCTGGGTCAAAAAGAAAACCCTTATCCCTCCCTGGAAAAAAACAGTTAGGTAAATGAATAAGATCAGTGTCAGTAGCATGTAGTTTAACCCGAAATTTCCAGCCCCCATTCCAAAAACCTTCATCATCTAAAATAGGGACAGGAGTGCCTTGAATGTCACACTTTTTCCCCAGCCAGTGCATAATATCAACAACATTGACCCCTTAATTCTGAAAAAGGATGGTTTTCACTCAAAAAGGCTGTTTAGTGAGAGGAAACACTATAAAGTCAGACCATTGGGGATTTGTTTTTAAATTCAGATACAGACACCAGAAAGTTTCCAACAAAGCAGTGGTATGGAAGCTGATATGAAAGGAAGATTTCCCTTGAACATAAATAAGGGCATAAACCTCTGCTGGAGAAAATCCCATACTTTGCTTAAGCAGCACCTTCCCCACAAAAAAATGATCGGGGGTTATCCCGAGGCCCCACATAATGTAATCGAATGGCATTGCATCTTTTAGCTTGTTCCACAGTCTGTTGAAAGTGGCTAGCATACGTGGGCCTAGCCTGAGCCTCCAAAGCCTGTGGCTAGCCTGCAGCAATAATCCCAGTATTCACCTCACCCTCAGGGATGTCAAGAGGGGGAGTCTCTAGAGGAGGGGGACCGACACTCTCCCCCCCCATTTGTACAGACAAATCAGAAGAATTGGTACTTAGCTCAACCGACAGTCCATCAGCTGCACCCTCCATCACCTTCGCTGGTTTCCAATGGCCATCCGCCATAGGGATCCAACCCGCATCATGCAGGGCCCTATCTGCGACCAGGTAGCATCCACAATGTTTCCCCAGGCCTTACCCAATGAAACCGGGACCGACATAGCCCTTTTCTGTACACGCATTAATTTTTAGCGTACCCTCTGACGTAGTAGCACTCGGGGAAGTGTTATCTCCTTCCGCTTGTGATCTTCCTCCAAACTCTGCTTCTGCCCTTCAGTAGCCAACAACTTACTCACACGCAACAGCTCATCATCCAAGCAGCGACGCTGCTCCGCCAAACTTAAAGGCTGTATCGAATTCAATGTAGAGGGACCACTGTCTCAGGCGATGTGCTGGCCACCCAACAGGTGCAACCCAGCCACCTTCACAGTGGAAACCTCCTCCTGAAGAACTTCCCTTTCGCCTGACTCCTGGGCCATCGTAGCCCTTTCCTGCAGACCTTCCACCACCAGTACCTGTTGCAGAATGACCACCAGTCGCAGTGTCAGGGTCCCCCTACCGACAGAGTTGGGGAATTTCCCCAGTGTCCTGGCCAAATTTCCCCCCATACACTAAAAATACCACCAACAGCTTAATCTGGTTCAGTTTCAGTTGGTTACCATCTCCTCCGGCCACCCCTGAAAAAGGAATTTCTAGTCTCATTGGGCCTACCTGGTCAACATTCAATCAGAACACTTTATAAATGTTGCCAAAATTTGGTAAATAACATTTAGCATAATTTCATAAACACATCATCCAGGGATTTTTCTTGTTTTTTATTTTTAGGAATTTTGCTAGCAAGCTGCTGATTTTGCTGGAGACTGAAAATGAACTAGAAATGTTCCCTTGTTAAAACTGAAGTGCAAACAGGAAAAGCCTCACAGTGACATGATAAAGACTGCAAAACATGGTGGCCATGATATTCAAAAGCTTTGCGCTGGGTGCTAGCCATTAGAGCTAGCACTACACCATTTACAGTCTGTTTTCCCATATTCACTGGATAGCACTATGCCTATCATTAGCGCTAATGGACAAGCACAAATTTAATATGTGCAAAGCCCAAATGTAGGAGGTGGGATTTGACCTGCAAATGAAGGGCAGTGTGATATTCAAAGTTTTAGCACTGCGCTAATGGAATAGTGAAGCAGCATAGCACAGTGTTAATAATGACTAAAGAAAGCAGGTCTAAACATGGGGCAACCCCCAGAGGTGGGGAGAGGCACTGCAGAACACACACACACACACACACACACACACACACACACACACACACACACACACACACAGAGCTGACAACAAAATGGCACATATGGTTTACCTGATGTAGCAGATCATGCAGGATGCAGAGTGGGCCAGTGAACCCCCAGGGCCCCAGCGCAGGCCGCAAGGCACTTTACTGCAAACAGACAGT
Organism: Neoceratodus forsteri; assembly: GCA_016271365.2. Taxonomy (NCBI): domain Eukaryota; kingdom Metazoa; phylum Chordata; order Ceratodontiformes; family Ceratodontidae; genus Neoceratodus; species Neoceratodus forsteri. The sequence goes on from CM028132.1 coordinate 471,091,811, forward strand.
ACCGTCCATGAGTCACATTCAAAGTCCTCAGTGAAGAGCAAATCACAGGCTGATACAGGATCTACACTCAGGCCCATGATCATGCAGCTGTGTGAGCTGCTGCATGACCAGCTTCAGACAGACACCCAGCACAGCCATGCAAAATCCATAGCTCTCAAGATGACAGCAGCACTGTGCTTCCTTCCTACTGGAACCTTTCTGACACCAGTTGGGGGACACCATCGGTATCTCACAATCTGCTGCCTCTCACCTGTTGGGCCAGTTCCTAGATGTTCTGCTGGCCCTTGCTGGAGAGTTCAGCGTATTCCCCACCACACCAGCAGGAGCGAACAGCAACCATGCAGCAATTCTGTTAAGCTGCACATCTACCAGCCATACTTGGTGTCATTGACTGTACCCATGTTGCCATCTGGGAATCCACTAGTGATGGATCCAAGGCATGTGTGAATAGGAAATGTTTCCATTTCATCAGCCTCCAGGTGGCATGCAATGCAGCCAGGCACATCATCAGTGTTCTGGCATGGTTCCCCAGCAGTGCACATGGTGCCTTCATCTGGCACAACTCCATCCTGTACCAGAGGTTTGAAGGTGGTGCTAACTGTAGTGGGCAACTCATTGGTTAGTATACCCCAAAGGCCCATCCCCTTCATGTTGCAGATGATGTCACTAACCAATCCTGTTTACCTACACAGGGGACAGTGCATATCCCTTGTGTCCCTGGCTCCTCACACTTGTCCTGTGACACACATCCATTGTAGAGAACAGGGATAATGTGGCACACATCACTGCATGCAACATCATTGAGTGAGTCTCTGGCATGCTTAAAATGCAGTTCAGATTCCTTGACCATTCTGGTGGTGCATTACAATACACCCTCAAAAGGTTTGTGCCATATTGCTTGCTTGTTGCATACTACACAAAATAGTACTTAACCGTGGGATATACTTCCTGGCCCTAGAGGAACACCCTTCAGTGGATGCAGAGCCAAAGGCCCAGGTGATGTGGGATCAGCTTGACAGGTGTGATCCCATTATGGCCAGGAGGTTACGGCAGTATAGAGCCTGCTGGATCAAAGATCTCTTTGGACCCAGATGGTGAGAATAGGCCACACAGGTGACTATAATAAAATCAAAATTGTAAGAAAGAATAACAATGATGGTTAGGAACAAACAAAATAAAAAGCCATTCTTGTGTGGGTGGGGGGGTGGTGGTGGTAAAATGGGCTTAAAGAAAATAACATGCCATCCCTGCAATGGGGTTAAAGGGTTAAAAATAACATGCCATCCCTGCAATGGGGGTTAAAGGGGCTAAAGAAAATAACATGCCATCCTGGTGGGGGGCAGGAGTGAAAGCCAATAGTAAGCTATACCAGCAGAGTGAGTGCTGGGAAAATGGGTACTGTGAGATGTCGGCGTGAGGTGGCTAATGTGGTATAGGGCTGAGGGGGTCAATGTGCACCCTAGGTGCTGCCTGTACTGCCGCTATGGAGATGGACACTGCATGAACCCTGTATCTGAGAGATTAGTGGGAGGGGGTCATCATCCACACAACTGGGGATGAGCATGGTGACAGTGTTAGCTGGTCACAGCCTCAGAGTGGTACTAACCCTGCCAAAGAGCAAGTCAAGGGTGTGCGATGTCTTGGGCATCCTAGGTATGCTGATGCCTGCACTGTGGGTGGTGGTGGTACACCAAGGCATTCTCTGTGGGGTAATAGTACCCCCACTTAAACATCTGGGGCTTGACCCAGCCATTGCAGTGCCTGAGATTGTGGCTGCAGCTCTCAGCACAGCAGCAGACAGTCTATCAAAGCCAGCATCAATGCTGGCAGACAAGTACTGCCGCAGTTTCACCAAAGTCACCATATGCTTCATATGGTGGGCCTCCACATGCTACTCATTGTCCTGCAGTGTATGTATGTCGGTTCTGACTGCACGCCCATCTGTGCCCCCAAGGCTGACTGGAGCAGCTGCCTGTTGGCAGTCTCTTGCTGTTGTCATGGCCTGTCCTGGAGGCCAGGGTCAGGCTGCACCCAGGGCTGTTGTGGGGCCCGGTTGGGACTGTGGTCAAGGTGCTGTGCACTGTTCATGAGGCCAGGGTAGCATAGCAATGGCTGGGCTGTTGGTATTGGTTGGTGTGGCAGGATGCTAGCTGTGCCAGTGGCTGGGTTCAGGGTTGGCACAGCAATGGCTGGGCCATTGGGGTTGGGCAGGGGGCAGGGGGTTGGCCATGCCAGTGGTGGAGTCTGGGGGTGGCATAGCTGTGAATATTCCAAGGGCAGTGGGTGGGGCAGCATGTTAATGACAATGCTGGGAGGTGAGTGCCAGGCCCCGTCAGTAAGTGGGCCAGCAGCAGAGGGAAAACACTCATGGTCCAAGCCGGACCCCTCTTCTGGCCACTCCTCAATGAGGTTGTCATCCCCATCCATCTGCTGGTCATCATTATCCTCTTCCTCCTAACTGGAGTTGGATTACACTGCATTTCGGGTTGGCATCAGTGGCAGGCACCGCCGAGATGGTCCCCAGCCATCGGCAAGGACTGTGTTCATGATGATAGAGTGAGCTGTTGAGAGACCAAAAGGGAGAGATATAGCAGAGTAATGTACATACCTGTGTGCTGACAGTGTCAACATGCAGGCCCAGTGTAATGTGCAACAACACCCATGCCACCCTTGCAATGTAGTGACCATACACCTCAGGTGCTGTACACTCCAGAAATCCCATTACCAATGATCACACAGGTGACCACAAATGTGGCACAATAGTGGATTCCCCCAAGAGACAGCAGGCACAGCAGGATACCAGTAAATGGTCCACAACTCTTAGGGACAACAGCCAACAGTCATGGCTGCCCAGCTGCTCCAAAGCAAATCCAATACAGCAGAAAACCCAGGATATCTATATTGGAGTGCCAGGGAGACACATGCATGTGAATATTACAAGTCAGTATTATACACTAGCTCATGGTGTTCCCCATACCAATACGATGGAGTAGTAATGGCCTCCTGCTGGGCCTATGACCACTGCACAAAAATACCATTACAGACAGGGAATGCACCAGTATCGCTGACTAGTAATGGCCTCTTGTTGGGCCTATCACCACTGCAAATAGATATACCATTATAGAAAGGACATGTACCTGTAATGCTTCACTTGTGTGTTGTTCCAAGGACCATGTCTTACATCCCATTACCCCGCACTGTGCCTGTGCGTCCAAGACAAACTGAGCCTTAGCACACCCTGCACACCCCAGCACCACTGGTGTATACACACACACACACACACACACACGTGTGTGTGTTGTCCCAGGGACCCTGCCTTACATAGCATTATACAATGGCATAAAAGAATCTTGAACTCTGATTGGTCCATCTGAAACTGAAGCCTTGATGTTATCCCAGTACAACATCATGGTTCTAGTCCCAGCACACAGATGACCACAAAACAATTAAAGAAATCCCTTCCTCCCACTGCAAGCCACCACAAAGCCGACACTGGTCTGTCTATGAAGAACCGTTACCCAAACATTACTGGACAGTGAAGCCACCACAACATCACCCCCCACAGTAATTTCCTCTTACTGGCATTTTTTAAAACTCCAGCTTAACTGCCAGCCTTTTCTGTTTCACAGTGTCACACACACTCACAATCAACTGCTCCACTACAAGTGGCATCACCCTTCAACTCCCACTTTCCCTTTCCCCAGACTCAGTCTCCAGTCACAATAAAATTAACAGCGCTCCACCTGTCCTTTTCACAGTCTCACACCGAGACAGAACTTAAATTTAAAAGAAAAGAAAATTTAACGATCCGAGCGGCGTACTGGCACGCACCTTCATGTACCTGTGTCTGGCATGCGCTCAACTTGTTCTCCTCCATACCATACAATTAGCAGTTGCCAGCTCCACTTTCTTTTGTCCTCCACTAACACACACACACAAAAAATATTTTAAAACCTACTGTCCTGACATCAGTTTGCGTTCAGTAGCCAGCTGAACATAATGTACCTCTCCAATCCCAAAACAGGAAGCTGCGCATTCCCACTCAGCTGCCGGTATGGACAGCATGAACAACCCAAAACTGAAAGCCGCTTAGTCCTGTACTGCAGATCAATCAATGCTGTCTTGCATTTTATGCTTTGCAGCTCACACAACGGCACCTTGCCAGCTCCATTCTCTGATGGCCTCTGACACCACCTCTGCATTTTAAATGTACAACTAAAAAAGGAAACACAAAGGAAAAAAAAAACACAGCCAGCATGTAAAACTCCTGTGTGTGGTAACAGAAAAAGATGTAGCGAGGGGAACACATGCAGATGACAGTGTCAGCACCATCTAGTGGCCAAAAACAGAAACTGTGGACTTTTTTCTCAAAACGTATACCTCTACATATGAAATAAATGGCAAAAAAGCCACAAAAACATTTGTTTTTCAATTTTCTTATTTTATTAAAAAAAGAGCCATTAAATAATAGCAATAGTGCACTACAGGGTGTGTGTCGTGCTGGAATAACGTCCCTTCGGGGCACTGGACGCACTCGGCCTCCGGCCTCGTGCCCAACCACCCCAGGCGTGACGTTATGCCAGCACGACACACACCCTATTGTGTATTATTGCTTAATTCTCCCACACTGTGCCTGTGTACCCAAGATAAACTGAGCCTGAGCCCACCCTGCACACCCCAGCACCACTGGTGTATACACACACACACAAACACACACACACACACACACACACACACACATATACATACACACACGCCAGATATGACAGTGTAGCTGTGGTTACTTACATGGCTGGGCAGGTCTGACCTGGCTCTTGTATCCATCCCCTGGCACACCAACTACCTCCAGTGTGCATGGTGTGGAGGGCACCAACTCCTCTGCTGGAGCTAGGGGGATAGCTCTCCTCTGGCCACCAACCAGGGCCTTGTAGTCCCACCTGGCCTTGAATACCAACTTCTTGGCCCACCTCTTCACATCAGTGAATCTCTTCCTTGCATCTTTGTGGGTCAGCTCTCTTCCCCCTGACCGCATTTGCAGCCTCTGTAATAGCCTGCCATGCCACCCATGATGCAGTCCAGGGCCCCCTCTTTTTACAAAGAATGTGTTCCTATGCCACATGTTCATGTGCCAGGGTCATGAGCCCTTCACTGGAGAATTTCTTTATATGTGGAGAACAACAGCACTTAGCATTGCATACTCACAGCAGAGCACATAAAAAAGGTACAGTGGGGCGCAGGTCTCATTGCCTCTGACTCACACACATACATGTTCCTGCATTACTGGTCCCAACACACAGCAAGCTGCCTGCCTAACATAGACATTGGCCATGTGCAGAGAGAGAGAGAGCAATAGTTTAGTCCTGATACAGCATACACACTGTTCTGTCATCACCCATGTCCCTGTTGTAGGCCATTCCACAAAACACTTACCTCAAGCCACCTGCAGTTCCTCTGTGGAATCTGTGTGGTGCACATTGCTTCTTTCAAATGCACCAGACACAGTGAGGCATGCAAATGAATGAATACATTCCAGTATTGGCATATAAATGCAGAATCTGCCCTCTGGTTGTGAAATTAGATGATTTCCATATCCTGGTTGACTACTGCTGGTTTGCCCCTAGCCCTATCATATTAGTGCTAGTGCTTGCACTAATGTAACACTAGCATTACGGCCATATCCAGTGCGTACATGATATCACATATCTGGAGCGACATCACGTTACAGTGCCTGGCTCCACACTAGGATAATGCGGTCTGGCACTGTGCACGTGCTGCGTACATTGTGCATGTGCCACTACCAGTCTGTTGCATGCAGAATGCTCCCCCACCAGAACCATGCATACTGCTGTGCTAATTGGCCTTAACAATGCACAGATGCCGAAACATGCAGTACAAATGCAGGGACACACCCACAGCGCCTGGCACCTGACAGCAGCACAATGTGAAGGCTGTAATCACTGGATGAACTGACACTACCATGTCTGACAGGAAGAGGAGGAGGCGGCCAGTGCCGCAGAGGAACACCAGGTGGTATGCCACTAAGCTGGCCAAACTGGTGGACCCTGTGATGGCCAGAGAGAAGCAGCTCCTGGGGAGGCAGATGAAGACAGTCCCAGGTGCGAGGTGTGGGCATCTATGGGCAGGCACCTTACACACTGCACATGGGTCACTCACACTGGTGACCAGTGTAGGAACCAGTACAAAGACCTGAGCCGGAGGGAGTCATACCGCCTATGGCAGCTATGGGTAATGGTGGAGAGTGGTACAGTGCCAAGGCCAGGTGAGTACAGATGGCTCTATGTATGGTTTTGGTTGTGACCTGTGTGCGGCAATGTTTCACTGCTAAGAGACCTCTGTGTTATTGTTCCTGAAGGACTGTGCACTGTACCTGTGTGTCTCTGTTGTGTCCCCTCTGTCCTGGGGGACTTCTCCACTGTATAGCTTGCTCTAACCAATGCAGGTGTACAGGACCACTGTCCTAGTACATGACCCCGGTGCCATGTGCATTACATGACCCACTTGGAATCAATAAGACATGCACCTGCCATGGCACCAAGGGAGTGTAGGTACACAGTGACATGGTTGCAGTGTTAGAGTGGATGTATCTGTCATGTTAAATGGGTCTACGTGTATCTATGGTGGCATGTGTACCCAACAGCACCCTTCATAGGCCGTGATCTGTGTATACCATTCATGTTCTGTACCATGTGTGCTGGTATGCATATGATATGTAATGCATGGTGTATTTAAGGAATAATCACTGATCAGGTGTGGGTTGGGCCAGGATTTACCCATGGCTGGAGTGCTTCGGTAATGAGGGAGCAACCTGAGTGATCAGCCATGCCAGCCATGGGTAAATCTCTGTCCAACCTACACCCAATCGGTGATTATTCCAATTATACAATTTGTAAATGTAAGCGTTACAAAAAAGTGAAGGAAAAGCTTTTTTTTTTCTGTTTATATGCCAATTTTTTAATAATATGTCCTTTCCCCCTACGAAAAATAGTTTGTTGATACTGAGCAGCTGGCAGCAAGGTGAGTGAGCTGAGGGTCGTAAGACATACTAACATACTAAAATGCCAGCAGAATAGGCCTAACGGTCTTTCGTGTCTGTTCGTTTGGTCAGCCCCCACCCTGGGTGCTGACCTTGCTGTCCCCCTCGCCTTCTCTGGCTTCTCCCTTCCCAGTTCCGGATATTCTTGCTGCATTGGATTTTGCTTCCAGAACCCTTCCCCTGTACCTGTCCCACCCCCTCTTGAACCCCTCCACTGTCTCTGCCTCCACCAGCCCCCTAGGTAGTGCATTCCATGGCTCCACCACCCTCTCAGTGAAGTAGCACCTCCTCCTTTGTCCCCTGAATCTTCCCCCCTCCAGCTTCCACCCATGCCCTCTAGTGGCCCCTTCCTCCTTCCTTCGAAGCACCCTGACTGTTCCTCCCCTATTTACCCTCTTCATGTACCTGAAGACCTCTATCATGTCCCCACCGTCCTCTCTCTTCCAATGTGTACATATTTAGCTCTTCGAGCCTCTCCTCATAGGTCCTGTCCCCAAGCCCCAAATCATTTTGGTTCCTCCTGGACCCTCTCAGGAGGTTAATGTCCCTCTTTAAGTGTGGCCTCCAAAACTGCACGCAGTACTCCAGGTGTGGCCTCACCAAGCAGTTATACAGAGGGAGTATCACTTTCCTCCTTCTGGAGGTGATCCCCCTAGCGATGCATCCCAGCATCCTGTTGGCCTTGGCTGCTGCCCTCCTACAAGTCTCAGAGTGATTTTAAACAGTGATTTTAAAATGAAAATATCGCTGTTAACTCTCAATGGTCTCCCAGTATATTTTTTTCTATTTTTACTGGAACTGCCATTTGCGGGTGGCTGGCATTGGGGATTTGGGCTTGGGGCTTAGGGGGGTGTGTGTAAAGCACTGCGGGGCATTACATAACACATTTGGGAATTGGGGCTTTTGTGTTTTGGGGTCAGGGCGGAGTGGGGGACGCCAACTATATGCTGGTGTAATTTATGTTGGCGGTTTTCCTCTGAGGGTTGTTGAAGAATAGTGCCCTGGGGACTTTGCTGCTGCCCTTCCAGAATAGGGCACAACTACTGCCATAAACCCCCTAGCACCATGTTGCAGGGGGTTTACAGTGTAACTGGTGGCATTAGTCCACTTTGGCACAAGCAGCCTGCAGCATGTTGTAGGCTGCTTTGCAGAATACTGTATGTCACAACTGCTGGCGTAACTTGCTATTTGCACCATTTTCTTTGGCACAAGTCAAGTTACGCCAGACGTAACCTTTTAAGAATTGGGCCCGGCATCTTTTATATATTTATTGAAATCAGAGATTGCAACCTTTGAGCCAGAAGCTCGTTTACAAAGGTTCCACATCATGACAAAACACGGATACAGTAGTTAAATTGTGCAAGTCAAAACAGTGTGTTAACAAAGAAAACAAACAGGCAATTCAGATACAGCCATTTAACATGTAGGATTATAAAAGTGCAGATATTATGGTACAGTACATGCAGCAACAAGATCATGTGTAACAAAAGTGCACCAATAAAGGATGGGAAGGGACTGGTAGCAGGGGGTGAGGAGAGGGAGGAGAGGGATAGTGAAGGGAGGAATAAGAGAGGGGATGAGAGAGAGAGAAAGAGAGTGGGTGAGTGAGCCATGCAGTTGGGTTGGTGGGAGGCACAGAGAGAGAGAGAGAGAGAGAGAGGGAGACAGAGAGAGAGAGAGAGGGCAAGTGAGCCATACAGTTGTCAATTAGCAGCACTTTCCAGTGTTCTCTGTCTTGGTCTGTGTGTTCAACTTCGGGCAGAAGTGCATGTTCTGGTGCCCACTCTCTCGGTGTCTTGTGTGCTTCGGGTAGAAATAACAGTGAGGTCAAACAGGAAAGTATCGGGGTGAGTAACCTTAGGAATGGTACCTACAGAGAGCAGGACAGTGAGAGACAGTGACCCCGAGAGTCCAAGAGTGGGACATGTCCTTTCTCTCTCTGTCTCTGTTTAAGTGAATGCACACTTTCCTGGATATGGAGAGAAGGAAGACACACAAAGTGAGCCGTGGTGTGTGAAGTGGGGGAGGGGCAGAAAGTAGAAAGTGCATGCATTTGTAATAAACTTTATGAACATAGAAATGTCAGAAATCATGTCACAAATGTATTTCTCACATTTGAATGTTCATAAAGTAAATCACATATGCATCAGTTCTGGGGACTACTTTTCAAGTCGGCAGGATACATTAACATTTTCCCTATTTAAACAGGGAAAACATCTTTATGAATATTTTTTTTTATTTTAAACATAACCCATGTTATTATAAGTGTAATAACCTACTCCAGGGTATGGGATTATTGGGGATTAATCAACACCACAGGTGCTGTGAGGACACTTGGCTCATAGCCTCATGCCTCACAACACACCCAGGGTGTTAATTAATCCCCAATAACCCCATACCCTGTCATGGGTTATTGCTTACTTATTGCCTGCCTTTGCAGACACTAACAGAGTTACTAATCAGGCTGGAAGACAACACTGAGAATTAAGGTATAATATTAAACTACCTCAGCCTACTTGTATTGCCTGGTAGGTAGTGTAATTTGACTGCAGTAGTGTAGTATGGGGGCTAGCTAGCCTAAGCTTTCCGCCTGGGCCTGGGTCCTGTGCTGTGTGTGTGGTGGTTGAAATATCAGCAACAAAAACTCAGTTTAGTCACATACAGTATATCCTTGCAGAGTACATATAGGTTTTCTACACTTACATAAAAAACAAGCATTTGTCAATGCCGAATGTTTGCTTGCTGGCATTGTCATTGGTAGTGTAGGAGTTACAGAGCTGCATAATAGGAATGGCAGTGAAGTACTGAACTGAAGCCAACCCCATCACCACACTGCAGAGAGTGACAGGCATTGGGCTGTGCCTTTGGGTCATCAGGCATAACAGCCGCCATTTCACCACACTATCGTGCAGACACGACAAGTGTCCACGGTGTGCCTTGGGGTCTTTAGCCCTTATGCACACCCTTCCATCAGGAAATATTGTGAGATGGGTGCGGTATGGGAGAATGGGGTGAACTTTGAGGGCGAAGAGTCAGAGCACACCTCAATGCCTCTCAGTGGCTGCAGGGTGTGGGTGGGGGTGGGGGTGGAATGGTATGAGCATTGCAGGTGACAATCCCAAGTCACAGCTCTGATGCCTGTCATTCTCTACAGGTTGGGGTGTTATGGTCGGAAACCCTAACACCTCAGGCATTCGTTAGTATTTTCACTCAAAATTTTCAAAATGGGTTTTTTGTGACCCCCACCTCATGAACAGTGGCGATATCAGTTTGTTAGCCGAAAGTTGCTTTTGCACAGCAACTATGGCATTTGTCACCACAGGTGCAAAAACACATTCTGAACAGGATGTGAAAAATGACAGCTGTACTGTTCATGGGGAGGTGTAAAAAATGGCAATGTTGAAAACCTTCAAGTGAAAATATTAAAAAAACAGGTGAAGTCACGAACGTGCATGAGAAGCTGTGCAACGTGGTACCCGTAATGTAATTAATTTGGGAATTGTTTACAGCAGATTGTCAACACAGGCATTTTGGGAACTCCGGTCATGAACAGTGTCACTGTGATTTTCTTTATCTGTCCGAACAATGATTTCCCACAGCGACGCATTTCTATGCTTGAAAGTGTGAAAACACATTTCGGCCATGTTGTGAAAAATGACAGCTGTACTGTTCATAAGGAAGTGTGGAAAAATGCCACTGGTGAAAATTTGGACTGAAAATATTACAAATTCATGAACTTACGAGGGTGTGTGGAAACTGCGCAATGCTCACTCGTAACACAGTCATTTTTAGGAATTTTTTCACCAAATTTTCAAAATAGCCATTTTAAGACCTCTGCTCATGAACAGTGTCACCGAGATTTTCTTAATTTGTCCCATACATTGATTTCACACACCGACTGTGCCATTGTGTGCTACATGGGCGGAAACATGTTTTGGGCGAGATGTGAAAAATGACAGCTGTACTGCTCATAAGGAGGTGTGGTAAAATGGCAATGTTGAAAATCTGGAGTGAAAATATTGAAAATTCGCGAACTTATGAGCATGCATAGGATTAGCACAACAAACGCTCGTAAAACAGTCATTTTGGGGAATTTTTTCACCAAATTTTTAACATAGATTTTAACACTTCTGCTCATGAACAGTGTGACTATGATTTTCTTAAAGCGTCCCATACATTGAGTTCGCACACCGACTGCACCATTGTACGCTACATGTGCGGAACACATTTTGGGTGAGAAATGACAGTTGTACTGCTCATAAGGAGGTGTGGTAAAATGGCAATGTTGAAAATCTGGAGTGAAAATATTGAAAATTAGCGAACTTACGAACGTACGTAGGAACAGCGCAACGCATGCTCGTAAAATAGTCATTTTTGGTAATTTTTTCACCAAATTTTTAACATAGCCATTTTAACACCTCTGCTCATGAACAGTATCACTGTGATTTTCTTAATGTGTCTGGAACATTGATTTCGCACACCGACTGCGCCATTGTGCGCTACATGCGACGGAAACACATTTTGGGTGAGATGTGAAAAATGACAGCTGTACTACTCATAAGAAAGTGTGGTCAAATGGCAGTGTTGAAAATCCAGAGTGAAAATATTGAAAATTCGCGAACCTACGGGCGTGCGTAGGAAAAGCATAACTGCCAGCTAAATAAAACAGTCATTTTAGGAATTATGTCACCAAATTTTCAACATAGGCTTTTGAGAGCCCCTTATGAACACTAGCACTGTCATTTTGTTAATCCATCCTGAAAGGTGATTTCGCGCAGTGACCGCGAAATCACCCTTCGGGCCCGATTAACGCCATGACAGTGACAGAATTCATGAGGAAGGGTCCCAAAAACCCCATTTTGAAAATTTGGTGCCAAAATTCCAAAAAAGGCCTGAGATATGCAGCAAAGTTGAAAAAACCCTATTCATTACATTATACAGTTTACCGGCATTTCCTCAGTTTGCGGTCGGCTTTGAAGAGTGCAGGCGTGATCCTAGTGCACTGAAGATTGTCGTAGGCTCCGGTAGGTATGGGGTGAGATGGGGTGTGGGGAGGCAGGGTGCGCGGTGGGTGGGTGCGGTGGAGAGGGGTGAAGACAGCAGTGAGGGAAGGTTTTTTTTTCAGGTTTTTTTTTATTTGGACTACGCGGGACATTTGCCACGCTGGGGTAGGCTCCTAGCATGGCAGCTGGAAGGCTGTTGGGGGAGCAGTGGAGCCGATGGGGGGTTGGGCACCCCTGTCGGCCACAGGATCTGTTGTCACGCTGATGTGGGCTCCCAGCGTGGCACGATAGTCTGGGGGACAGTGGAGCCGACGGGGGATTGGGCACCCCCGTTGGCCATACAGACTGTGGGGGGGACAGTAGAGCTGACAGGGGATTGGGCACCCCGTCAGCCATACAGTGTGTTCTTGCGGGAGGTAGGAGCGCATGAGCACACAACGTGTGAGCATGCATGTGTGTGAGGGTAGGGGGAGCACTGCTCACTCAAGCGGTGCGCTCCCTTTCAGCTGTACGGCACTGCATTTTGGATCATCGCATTATGTTTCTTGCACATGCGTGCAAGCAAACATAAAAAGGCAAGAGTCTAGGGTCCAGGAATCAAAGGACACAGCAACAAATTCTAGACCACAAAAAAACAATCCAAACACTAGAATTTATTATGGATATCAGAAATGTTTTCAGAAAGACTGACACTCCACAGCTACGGTCTCAATCAGAAGGGAAAGGAAGTATGTATGGTAACCGACATAGCAGCACAGCAGTCACTATCCACTGTAGCATGTCTGCATGATTTAAAAGGATACTATTATACTATCTCAAAAAGAAGGGAAATTAATTGCAAAAAACTTTATTAATGCATCAGGGTTGTTAGTACAGTGACAAAAGTCTGGAAATTTGGTGTTAGGGTTACCAACCCTACCATCCCACCCCCACACACCAACAGGCATCGAGGTGTGCGTTGGGATTGTTGTCCCCAACTCTCGCCCCATTTCATGTGAAAACAAGCTGAGATGGTACAATATAGGAGAATGGGGTGAGAGTTAGGCCCGATGACTCCAAGACACACTCCAACGCCTGTTGGTGTGTGGGGGATGGGGTTGGGGTGGTAGGGTTGGTAACCCTAACACCGAATTTCCAAACTGTTGCAATTAATTTCCCTTCTTTTTGAGATACAGTAGTATAATAGTATCCTTATAATCCCACAAAGTTGTGCGTGTGCATAGAATAACAGAAATATAGAAACATAGAAACATAGAGGTTGACGGCAGATAAGGACCACAAGGCCCATCCAGTCTGCCCATTTATTCTACCTTATGAATGTGCCATAAGCCTTTACTCTGCCAATGGCCTATCTATTCATACTCATCTGTATTGCTCCCTTATGCCTATCCCATGCCTGTCTGAAGCCCTGCACTGTATTAATAGCCACTACTTTCTGAGGTAGGCCATTCCATGCATCCACCACCCTTTCTGTGAAAAAGACCTTCCTCGCATTACCCCTTAATTGGCTTCCCCATAATCTCATGCTGTGTCCTCTTGTCCTGCTTTTTTTCTTATATTGAAACATGTTAGACTCTTTCACCTTGTTAATGCCCTTAAGATGCTTGAATGTTTCAGTCATATTATCTCGCTCCCTCCTTTGCTCTAGGGTATACATATTGAGTTCCATTAATCTGTCCTCATATGTTTTCTGATGCAGTCCTGCACCATTTTGGTTGCCCTTCTCTGGACTGCCTCCATTTTGTTAATATCCTTATGCAGGTGCACCTTTAGTACTGCACATAGTACTCCTGATGGGGCCTAACCAGTGTCTTGTAAGGAGAGATTATTACCTCCCTCTTGTGACTTGTGATACCCCTACTAATACACCCCAACATCCCTCTAGCCTTCCCTACTGCTTTAGTGGTCTGCTTGGATGATTTCAGGTCATCTGTGATGATGATGATGCCCAAGTCTCTTTCTTCCCTTGTGATTGCCAGCAACTCACCTCCCAACCTATAGGTAGCTTCCGGGTCTCTCTTCCCTATGTGCATGATCTTGCACTTCTTTGCATTAAACCCCAGTTGCCACTCTTCTGACCATTTTGCCAGTTTTTCCAGATCTCTTCTCATTCTGCCCACCCCATCTGGGTCATCTACTCTGTTGCAGATCTTGGTGTCATCTGCAAACAGGCAATCCTTAACCTCTAGTCCATCTGCAATGTCACTGATGAAGATATTGAAAAGGACTGGCCTCAGGACTGATCCCTGAGGTGCCCCACTTGTGACTTGCGTCTCTTCTGACTGTATACCGTTTACCACCACTCTCTGTTTTCTGCCTGCCAACCAGTTTGCCACCCAGTTGACCAACCTCTGACCCACCCCGATGTAAATTCAATAGATGCCCGTAACCTGGGCATTTTCAGGACTTTTTTCACCAGTTTTCAACATGGCCTTTTGGGGAACCTGCCTCATGAACACTGATACTGTCATTTCATTAATCTGTCCCAAAAGTTGATTTTGCACAGCAACCTCGCCATTCTGCGCCACAGGTGCGAAAACACATTTTGGGCAGGATATGAAAAATGACAGCTATACTGTTCATGAGGAGGTGTGAAAAAATGGCAAAGTTGAAAATCTGGAGTGAAAATATTAAAACTGCGAAGTTAGGGTGTGTGTAGAAACACACAATGCACACTCATCTTGGTCATTTTTGGAATTTTTTCACCAAATTTTCAGCATGGGCTTTTTGGGACCTCCCCTCATGAACACTGGCATTGTTATTTTGTTAATCAGTCCCAAAAGGTGATTCTGTGCAGTGATGGTGAAATCACCTTACTGGTCTGATTAATGAGATGACAGTGACAGTGTTCGTGAGGTGGGATCCCAAAAAGTCCACATTAACAACTTGGTGAAAAAATGTTAAAAAATGGCAGAGATAACAACTTAAGTTCAAAACACCATCGACAACTATTATAGGGCACTTACCTTGATTCTTCAGTTTGCAGTTGGGCTTTGAAGAGTGCAGGTGTGTCCCGGTCCAGAGAAGACATCGCTGACCTCCAGAGGTAAGTATGAGGTAAGGGGTGCGAGGTGGGTGCGCAGAGGGAGAGGGGGATATGGAGGGATGGGTGAGATGACGAGGACCATTTTCTTTTTTCAGGAATAAAATAAAGCGTTGGGGACAGTTTCTTTTTTTAGATAGGAAAAAAATATATCAGGACACTAGGAGTGGGCTACCCAGTGTCCCACCATACTGGGGGGGGATTCAACTAAAACTGGGGACACTGGCAGTGGGCTACCTAGTGTCCCAAACTGTTGTGGGGGGTAGATCTAACATGGAATTGGGCACCCCGATGTTGGCCCTCCAAAAAAGGGGATGATTAATAAGAAATGTTTCAGTACATTGGGAGTGGGCTCCCCAGTGTACCACACTGGTCAGGTGGCGGGGGTGTATTTATATTCTGCCGACACAGGGATTGGGCACCCTGATGTCAGCAGAAGAATTTGAATAAAAACAAGAAACCTTTGTGTGAAGCAAATAAACAAATCAAAATGAAAGAAAAAGCCACCATAGTTTTCAAAAGAGATGGTGGGGCAGGTTAGGGAGAAAAAGATAGCATTTAGGAAGTATAAGGAAACACAGAAGGAGCAGGACAGAGAACTGTACCAGTTAAGGCAGAAGGAAGCAGGGAGGAAAGTCAGAATAGCAAAGGCCCAAACTGAGGAAAAGATAGCCAACTTGGTTAAGAAGGGGGATAAAACCTTTTATAGGTACATCAGGGAGCGTGGAAAGACAAAGGGAGGGATAATGAGACTGAATAGAATGGACGGTGGGCAGTGAGGGACAGTGAAAAAGCAGGGATACTGAATGAATGCTTCTGCTCAGTATTCACAAAAGAGGAGGAGAGGGAGGTGTCTAATCCAGTTAACAGAAGCACTCTGGATAGGGGGGGTCGATCCCAGTCCTTTCACAGAAGAAAGGGTTCTGAAAGAACTCCTAAAACTGAAGGTGGACAAAGCAATGGGGCCTGATGGATTCACCCCAGAATTCTAAAAGAATTAAGGGGAGAACTAGTGACACCACTGACTACCCTTTTTAACAAATCATGGGAGGATGGTGTGGTACCTGAGGACTGGAGGAAGGCGGATGTGATTCACCTTCACAAAAGTGGGAGCAAGACAGAGGCAGGAAACTACAGACCTGTCAGTTTGATCTCTGTGGTAGGGAAAGTGATGGAATCACTTCAGAAGGAAAGAATTGTTGAGTACCCAGAGGCCAGTGGGGCACAGAACCCAAGGCAGCATGGGTTCACAGTGGGAAGGTCATGTCAGACAAATCTAATTGATTTCTTTGACTGGGTGACCGAAGTAGTAGACCAAGGAGGGGCTGTGGACATGGTCGACCTAGACTTTAGCAAGCATTTGACACAGTCCCACACAAAAGATTAATAGTCAAATTAACCAGCCTGGCAGTGGGTCACAGGGTGGTAGCCTGGGTAAAAATTTGGCTGGATAACAGGACACAGAAGATAATTATAAATGGAGTCCACTCTGAAGAAAGAGAGGTTACTAGTAGGGTACCGCAGGGTTCAGTCCTGGGCCCAGTCCTTTTTAATGTCTTTATAAGTGACATTGCAGAGGGAGTGGAAGGAAAAGTATGTCTCTTTGCAGATGACACAAAGATCTGCAACAGGGTTGATACACAAGGAGGCGTGGAAAGGATAAGAAGGGACTTGGCAAGGTTGGAGAAATGGTCAGAAGTATGGCAGCTTGGATTCAATGCAAAGAAGTGCAAAATAATGCATCTGGGAAACAAAAAACCAGGGGACGATTACACAGTGTGGGGGAGGTAGTAACAACAACAACAAGCATTTGTCAGTGTCGAATGTTGTCATGCTGGCATCGGCTTTGGTAGTGCAGTGCGGAAACACATTTTTGGCAGGATGTGAAAAATGACAGCTGTACTGTTCATAAGGAGGTGTAAAAAATGGCAGTGGTGAAAATGTGGCATGTATATATTTTAAATTTGCAGAGTTACAAGGGTGCGTGGGAAATGCGCAACGCACACTTGTAACACAGTCATTTCATGGATTTTTGGCAACAAATTTTCAACATAGGCATTTTAGCACCTCTGCTCATGTACAGTGTCACTGTCATTTCCTCAAACTGTCCCAAAAAGTGATTTCACACAGCGACCGTGCTATTCTGCACCAGACGTGCGAAAACACATTTCGGGCAGGATATGTAAAATGACAGCTGTACTGTTCATCAAGAGGTGTGGAAAAATGCCAATGGTGAAAATCCAGAGTGAAAATATTACAATGCACACGTTACGAGCGCGGCGTAAAATCCGCAATGCACGTCAGAACACAGTCATTTTATGAGAGATCACCAAATTTTCAACATAGTCATTTTAGGACCTCTGTTCATGAACAGTGTCACTGTCATTTCCATAATCTGCCCTGAACACTGATTTCCCACAGCGACTGTGGTGTAGCCTAGAGGTTAGAGGAACGAGGTGTGAACAAGCTTGATACATCCAGCAGACCAGACCTGAGTTTGATTCTTACAACCTCCACTTGCATACTGTGTGACTCTGAGCAAGTCACTTAACCGCCCAGTGCAGGTACTTGTGCCTAGTGGGCCTTACTTGGTTGTCAAAGACTAAAATAAAATAAAATTAAAAAATTTTGCGCCGGAAGTACGGAAACACATTTCGGCCAGGATGTGAAAAATGACAGCTGTACTGTTCACAAGGAGGTATAGAAAAATGACAATGTTGAAAATCTGGCATAAAAATATTGCGAATTCGCGAAGTTACGAGCGTGCGTAGCAACTGCACAACACACGCTCATGAAACAGCCATTTTGGGGATTTTTACACCAAATTTGCAACATAGATTTTTTGAGAGCCCACCTCATGAACACTGCCACTGTCCTTGCGTTAATCGGTCCCGAAAGTTGATTCCATGCAGTGACTGTGAAATCACCTTTCGGGACCAATTAATGTTATAACAGTGACAGAATTCATGAGGAGGGGTTCCAAAAACCCCATGTTGAAAATTTGGTGCAAAAATTCCAAAAAATGCCTGAGATATGCATCAAAGTTGAAAAAACCCTATTTATTCCATTATACAGCTTACCGGCATTTCCTCAGTTCCCGGTCGGCTTTGAAGAGTGAAGACGTGTTCCCGGCCCACCGAAGATCATCACACCAAGATCCAGAGGTAAGTATGGGGGGTGTGGGGAGGCAGGGTGCGCAGTGGGTGGGTGCGGGTGGTGGGTAGGGAGACTACGAGGGACCGTTTCTGTTTTACAGGTGAAAAAAAACATCGTGGACAGTTTTCTTTTACAGATGGTTTCTTTTGAGAATTACAGTAGCTGATGGGATTGGGCACCCCGTCAGCACAGAAGAAGGGGATATCATGCCGACTGGGAATGGCTCACCATCTGACATTAAAGCGGGAAAAGGGGACAGATGCCAGCGAGGATTGGGCACCCGTCAACAAAGCTAAACAACGGTGCGGCATATTCTGCCAATGGGGAGTGGGCCTCTGGCACATACTTGAGGGCAGGGTAGCTGACTGGGGATTGGGCACCCCAAAGTAGGCAGTTTAGCTGCCACTGTGCTGCCATGTTTCTGGCTGGCAAAGCACATAGGAAGGGTCCACTGTGTGTGACGAGCTTTGCTGGCATTGCAGCGGACCTTTCCTTAGATGTGCTCACCACATTAGTATGCATGGTGTGGCGCCAGCATACAGGCTGATTGGGGAATGAGGGACGCACCTACTGGTGTGTGCCCTGCATTTGCCCAACAGCGACCACGGCTCCAAATCTGCACTACCGCAAGATGATGGCTGAGCAAGCATGCCAACATAAAAATGGAAAGGGACCTGAGGGTAATCATATCAGATGACCTTAAGTTTAGCAAGCAATGTGAGAAGGCAGTAGGGAGTGCTGGGGGGATACTGGGATGTAAAGGAGAGGCATCACCAGCAGAAAACAGGAAGTTGTTATCCCTCTGTACACACAATTGTGAGACCCCATCTGGAGTACTGTGTCCAGTTCTGGAGACCCCATCTCTGCAAGGATGTAGACAGGATGGAGGCAGTCCAGAGGAGGGCAACTAAAATGTTCAGGGTCTGCAAGAGAAGCCATACGAAGAGAAATTAAAGGAACATAATATGTATACCCTTGAGGAAAGGGGGGGGGGACATGATATTTATTTATTTATTTATTTGTACATCGGTTTACAACCTTTGAGCCAGAGGCTGATTTCCAAAGGTACCTTGTCACATTGAGGACAAAACAGACAGTAAATTTTGGTTACAGTAAAGTGTTACACACATACATAAAAAGACAATATATTTTTGATTACAGCAAAAGTGTTACACACTTAGGGTTACATAGAGTGGTTCCGTACATTTTAAACAATTTGGAAGAATATTACAATGATACAGCTGAGTACCTCAGTGGAATCAATAAAGTCCAAGAGGGTAGCATCTTTCAGAAAAAGAGATGTGCAAGAATAAGGGGACAAAATTTGAAGACAGATGGGGGACAGCTCAGTGGCAATGTGAGGAAGTATTTTTTCACAGAGAGGGTGGTGGACACATGAAACAGCCTTCCTAAGGAGATTGTCGGGTCTAAAACTGTAGGAGAATTCTAGAATGCATGGGCAAGACATAAGGCAATCCTTGGGGGGGGGTAGGAAGAAATAGGCTGTTGGGTAACTAGGACCTGCAGCTTATCCTGTAGGTAGGGAAATGGGCAGACTAGGGGGGCCAAGCGGTCCTTATCTGCCATCAAAGTCTATGTTTCTATGTAAGAAGTCATCCATATTCCTGATGCAAGGCAGCCGCACATCTGACTTCTTGGGGAGTGACAGGGGACTACAATTCCCAGCGTGCACCGTGATGGGTAAGTGCTCACCACAGGAGCAATACTGTAGTAATGCGGCTGTACAGAACTAGAAAACCTTGAGGTGGGAGGGCCAATCTGAATAATTCTCAAACTACAAATCCCAGACCGCACAGCAGCAGGTGGGGCTGCTTTTAAAAAATTCCCCATTACACTTATGAAGCACCTACCCGCACTGTTCCTTTCCACACATGTGCAGAAGCAGTGGCGCTACTGCACATGTGCAGAATCGGCTACATTCCACACATATTTATTTCATGATCGAACAGTGATCAGCTGTTTTCCAGCTCTTCCTTTTGATGTTTTCACACAGCCACTTGTACCAAGAAGTTTACAGCACGCAGGCGCAGCGAACTTAAAAAATGAGACCCCAGACAGCATTTTATTTATTTTATTTATCAAGTCTAGGATTACAAATATCTTTGAGCCATGGCTGTTTTACAAAGGTTCCACGTCAGAGAAATGCAAATTATGGGAACATCAAGACAGGCATTACAACAATGTGGACATTGCAAACAGAGTACAGATTAATACAGTTCAAGGGTAGCATTGTAACAAGGCAGCCAGCGGCATTTGTCAGAGAAAATAGACAACAGATAAGAAGTGCCAGAGTTATAGGGAGAGGAAGAGGGTAGGGGGAGAAGGAATATAGGAAGGGTGGCAAGAGGGTGAAAAGTGCAGCATTGGTATACCAAGATGTGAGGGTAGAATCCAGTGGGGGAGGACAACTAGAGCAGAAAGGAAGTGGAGAAACAAGGTTAGTTGGGCAGTCACAGGGCTGTTGGTAGAGACAGTCCTGGAGCCTAGTTTTAAACATACCAATAGTTGGGGCAGAGGAGAGATGGTTGGGCTGAGGCCATTGAACCAGAGTGGTGCTCGATAAGCAAAAGAATGTTGTCCCTGTGAAGTGTGACAGTGGGGGACTTTCAGTAGCTGTAGCGTGGATCTCCTAAGGCACCATTTGTTAATTCGGTGTTGTAACAGAGTTGAGACCCCAGAAGGTGCAAGGCCAAGGTAGGTTTTTTTGACCATGGATTAGGTGAGAAACTTTATGCGGTTTGATAGTTGGAGCCAGCCGGTCTGAGTGTACAGGTCACATGTGTGGGTGAGACGGTAAGCACCAGTGATGAGCCGACATGCTTTATTTAAGGCAGTTGAGAGGCGTCTAAGGGTTGTGGTTGTGGCCGAACCATAAATGATGAGACCATAGTCTATTACAGAGATCACAGAGCTCAGGACTGCAACCTTCAAAGCTTCTGGCGTGAGGTGTGGTCTGTGTTTGTAGAGGAGACCAAGCCGTGTATTAGCAGCTCTAGCTACATTATCTACGTGAAGTCCATAGGAGAGATTAGGGTCAAGCTGAATCCCTAAGTATTTGAAGGACACCACCTGATCTAGAGTGTTGCCCTGGGTGGTGGAGATAGCCAAGTGGTGTAGCTTGTGTGGGTTATGAGAGCTGCAGAAGAGCATAGATTTGGTTTTCTTGTCATTGAGGACCAGTTTGTGATTAAGAAACCATGTCTCTACAGAACTGAAACCAAGTTGAAGGTTGTGTTGAAGAGTTGCAGGATCTTTGTGAGTGGAGAATACAACAGCGTCATCGGCATATAGTATGATCTGCTCAGAGCAGTGGTAAGGAAGGGAGTGTAAGAAAAGGCTAAAAAGGAGGGGTCCCAGTATGGATCCCTGTGGGACGCCCGAGCGAACAGGCAGGGTGTTAGAAAGAGCGTCCGCAATTTTTACTCTCTGTGACCGGTTTTCTAAGTAGCTTTTAAACCAGAGATAAAAGTCAGGTGATAGCCCGGCATGAACAAGGGAAACTTTCACAAATTCCTAGATTTTATAAAAAAAAATTGATTCCTTTCTCACAAAATTCAGACCACCAGATAATGCAAGTTATACAACACCAAGAAACACTTGCAGTCATTATTCAGGTGATTAATATCAGCAGAAATGTTTTCTATAATGGTCAGTGAAGCCAGAGATAGTAAAAAAGGTGAACAGCTCACACTCTCTGTGCGCTATGTAAATACCAAGGGAGAGATAATGGAAAGGTTTCTTAGGTTTACTAAAATGGATAAGTTTGATACTGCCAGCATCACTGCTGCATTAGAAGTCTGGAAACAAAATAAAACTGACAAACTATTGTGTGTTGCTCAGGCTTATGACAGATCTTCTGTGATGAGTGATCATGTAAGTGGAGTTCAAGAAAGGTTTGGTACATTTCATGATAAGGCAATTTATGTAAATTTATGTGCATTGTTATACCTATGAATTAAATCCTGTGCTTTGTAATACATGCAGAGAATTGCCAGAAGCACATGACCTTTTTCAAACTCTTGAAACGTAGAAACACAGAAACACCGAAGTTGTCAGCAGATAAGGACTGTTAGGCCCATCCAGTCTGCCTGTAAGCCCTACACTTGTTTGCGTCCTCTGACCCTACCTGGTCAGCAGCTTTATGCCACTCCTTCCCACCTCTGAGGTTCCCTTATGCCCATCCCAGGCATGTTTAAATCTCTCCACCGTGCTCGCTCCAACCACTTCCTGTGGCAGGCTATTCCATGTGTCCACCACTTCTCCCTAAAGAAAAACATCCTCACATTTCACCTTAACCTGCCACCTTCCAATTTCATATCATGCCCCCTCGTTCTTGTACTCCTGCTATATTGGAAGATGTCTCCCCCCTGCACCTTGTTTATGCTCTCAAGGTACTTGAATGTTTCTATCATGTCTCCCAGATCTCTTCTCTCCTCCAGCGAGTACATATTGAGGTCCTCTAATCTCTCCTCATATGTTTTCTGGCGCAAGCCCTGTACCATCTTTGTCACCCTTCTCTGGACCACCTCCACCCTGTAAATGTCATTACAAAGTTGTGGCCTCCAGAATTGCACACAGTACTCTAGGTGAGTCCTCACTAGTGTTTAATACAATGACATCGCTACCTCCCACCTTCTGCTAGTGATACATCTGCCTATGCACCCCAGCATGCCACAGGTCCTCCCTACAACCTTTGTATTCTGCATAGATACCTTTAGGCTGTTTGAAATTATAACCCCCGGGTCCCTTTCTTTCTTGATAATCGTCAGCAACTCTCCCCCCCATCCTGTAACTCTCCCAAGGGTTCTCTTCTCCCAGGTGCATTATTTTACACTTCTTTGAACTGAACCTCAGTTGCCACACCTCAGACCATTTTTCAAGCTTCCCCATGTCCCTCCTTATTTTCTCCACCCTGTTTGGAGTCATACCTTTCAACCTTTTCTCCACCAAATGTGGAACATTGCCTCTCAAATTGTGAAACAAATGAGCAAAATGTGGAACACTTAATCAAATCTTTACCTAGGAGGCTCAGAACACTGTTAAAATGTTTGCATTTATGTTCAGAAAGTCTGTTTTTAATTGAATGATATATTTTTTGCATCATTTACTATAGATTTTTGCTTTAGAATGTGAATACTGAATGTGGAACAAGTCTTCACAATGTGGAACAGGGACCTTTGGGGAAGTAAAATGAGGAACATTCCTCGTAATGAGGTACAGTTGAGAGGTATGTTTGGAGTATCCACTTTGTTGCAGATTTTGGTGTCATCAGCAAACAGGCAGACCTTTCCATCCAGCCCTTCCGCAATGTCACTAGTGAAGAAATTAAACAAGACTGGCCCAAAGACCAATCCCTGAGGTACCCCACTGGTCACCCCCCTTTTCCCAGGTTGGATCCCATTTGCCACCACCACCCTCTGCCTCCTGTCCATTAGCCAGTTCCTAACCCAGTTTACCACCTTGTGCCCCATGACCAGACTACCCATCTTGTTTACCAACCTTTCATGTGGGACAGTGTCAAAGGCCTTGCTGAAATCGAGTCCACCGCCCCCCTTCCCAATTTATTTCCTTTGCCACCCAGTCAAAAACATCTTTCACATTCATCTGACATGACCTTCCTGCTGTGAATCCATGTTGTCTCGATCTGGGGCACCAATGGATTCCAAGTGTGCCACTATTCTTTCTTTTTTTTTGCAATTTATTATGCCTTTTTCTTTGGCCAACTTGCATCCCTCCAGCAGTTTTTATTAATTAATTAATTAATTATATTTATTTATTGTCATCTCGGATTATTTATTTATTTATTTAAAATTTTGATGACCGGGAAAGGCACACTGAGCCAAGTCTCATTTCCAGGTGCGACCCGGGTACAGTTTGTACAGAGGGTTACTGTCAATTGAGGAGAGAAAAAAATAAAAAAACAGACAGTTGGCACAACATTTTACAAAGCAGTTACAATACATTTTGCAGCAGTGAGACAGCTAAAAATTTCATGAGGAGTTGGAAAAGGGAGATGAGGGTCAGCTAGGACTATGCAGCTGGGGTTGGTGAATGGGGACTTTTTGGTGCATCGGCTGCATACTGGGACCATTTGAGCATTTAGGGCAGTGTGGAGTAGGTTGGAGCCTAAGGAGCTGAGTAAAGGCCGAACGGGAAAGGGCCAGGTGAAGATTAGGGGGGAGGTTATTCCAGAAGAGGGGGAGGCGGTACAAGAAGGCAGCTTGGCCGGTAAGAGAGCAAGGGCAGGGGAGGTTGAAAGTGCGGGGATCCCTGTGTCGCAGAGGATAGCTTAAGGAGGTGGTTGGGTTGAGATGGGAGGTAAGGTAGGTGGGGAGGGTCCCATACCAGAATTTAGCTAGGAATGAGGCATCATGGATGGTTCGCCTATGGCAGAGCGGAGCCAGGGAGAGAGGAGCGTAGAGCAGGCAATGATGAGTGAGTGGCTGAGAGGCGGTGGTGAAGCAGCAGAAGGAGTTGAGAAGGATGTCGAGTCTGGTGAGAGAGGAGGATGGGGCCATACCATAGACTATATCGGCATAGTCTATTACAGGTAGGATAGTGTTACGTACAAGCTCGCACTGGTTGGGGATTGGTAGGCTCAATTTGTGGCGATAGAGGATGGGGAGTTTTGGCTGGAGTTTGGTGCAGAGCACCTCGATGTGAGTGGAGAAGTTGAGGTGGCTGTCAAGCCAAACTCCCAGGTATTTGAAAGCTGGGACTAACTCCAGAGGAGAGTCATCCTTGATGTTGATTGCAGGGGGGGGGGCTGGAAGGTTGGCCAGTTTCTGTCTGGAACCAAAGACCATAGTGACCGTTTTGTTTGCATTTAGTGTGAGCAGGTTTTCTTGGAACCAGAACTGGACTCTTACAAAATCATTTTGTAGAGTGGGGAGGATGCTGTCATAAGTGGGGCCTGATGCAAAGATGACAGTGTCGTCTGCGTAAAGGTGCACGTTTGAGGCTAAGCAGGAAGAGGGAAGGTCATTTATGAAGAGAGAGAAGAGGAAGGGGCCAAGAATAGAGCCTTGGGGGATGCCAGATACGATATGAAGGGGAGAGGAGAGAGTGTCATCTACTTGAACTGATTGTTGTCTGTTGTGGAGGTATGATTGGAACCAGAAGATGGCAGGTTGGACGATGCCGAGAGAGCTAAGTTTGCTGAGTAGCAGCTGGTGAGAGACAGAGTTGAATGCTTTAGCCAGGTCTATGAATATGGCAACTGTGACTAGGCTATGGTCCATGGCTGTGAGCATGGAATCAGTTACGCTTAGAAGGGTGGTGACAGTGGAGTGGTGCTTACGGAAGCCAGACTGAACTGGTGAAAGGATGTTGTTGGAAGAGAGGAAGTTTGACATTATTGTACCTTTGAGCTAAGAGCTCATTTACAGAGGTTCCACGTCATGAAGTTAACAATACAGTAAAAAACAGAGAGAGTAGATAATTTATTACAACATTACAGAAAATTACATACATTAAATTGTACTTGTGATAACTTGCAATACACAGAATATGGTGGTACATTGGAGGGGCAAAGATGGGGAGATGAGCGAAAAAGTATAGGATAATTGGAGATAACAAAAAGCACTGGGCAACAAGAGTGCTACTCATGGGAAGGGGGACAATGGGGGAGATAGTGGATAAACAGGAACAGGGTGGAGATTGGAGATATAAGGAGCAGCCTTCAGGGCCTTGTCAGTGCCATGAGGGATGAAAGAGGGGAACCCAGGTGGGCAGGATAGAGGAGTGGGCAGGCATGGGGGAGCATAAATAGGAGACGGAGGTAGGAAGGGGGGGAGACTTCAACAACCAGAATCATGACCTCGTGACTAGGAAAGCTGCATCCTTAAACTGGTCCTCCCTTTACCTGCTTGATAATGTCTCCTCTGCTGTCACCTTCTTCTCCAGCACCCTTCGGAAATTACAGGACCGGTATTTTCCAATCAAAACCAGAAGAGTTAGAGGCAGCTACACACGTTGGATAACAAAGGAACTATTGATGCAAATGAAGGTCAAGGACTCTAAATGGAGAGCATTCAAAAAATCCCCATCCCTCAACTATGGAACGCCTACAGGCAGCCGTGTAATGCCTGTAATCAGCTGGCAAGGTCACTAAAAAGGAAAAACTTTAATGAGCTCCAAAAAATCACCCTGTAGAATCCTCGTAGATTCTGGGCCTCAATTGGATCTATACTAAATCCCAAATCCTACAAGCGAATAAGAGAACTTACATCCCCATCAGGCACCATCAATGACCCTGCTGACATCGCTGACCTCCTCAATGCTATGTTTACAGACCTGACCCCATACATCAGCAAGCTCCCTCCCCACCTCCCTGCCAATCCAAATGGAAACGGTAACCCCTCCACCCTTCCTAACTCTGAAACATCTACCCCCCCTTCTATTTCAGGACCATTGGTCCTCAGACTATCATAAAACTCCTGAAAACCCTCCCCTCCAGCGGTAGCTGAGGAAATTACGGGCTCTACCCTGCTTTTCTGAAGATCATCTCCCCAACCCCTGTCAGACCGCTAACTCACATTTTCAATTTGGCACTGTCTACATCAACAGTGCCCGACACCTGGAAACAGGCAAACGTGGTTCCCATCTTCAAGGCAGGAGACCCCCTAGCTCCGTAAAACTATAGACCCATCTCTCTACTACCACATATTAGCAAACTGCTAGAGAGGGAGTTCATTCACAAATAGCTGAGCATCTTAATAAATACAACCTCCTTTGTCCCTATCAGCATGGTTTCTGCAAACACCACAGCACCTCCTCTGCCCTGGCAACTTTTTCAAACCATGTCTTCAGAAACACGGACATGGGAAAGGCCATGGGTATAGTCTTTGTAGACTTGTCTAAAGCATTTGACCTCGTAGACCATCATCTTCTCTCCACTCTTGGTCAACTTGGCTGTGCCCCTGGACCTGTAGCCTAGTTTCAAAGTTACCTCACAAACAGGTCACAATCCATGCTCATAGACAAAGTTGCCTCAACTTCACTTCCCACCTGCACTGACATTCCCCAGGGATCAATTCTCAGCCCCCTTCTCTTTTCTATGTTTATCAATGCTCTACCGATAGACAGCCTAAATTGCAGTGCACTCCTCTATGCAGATGACCTTGTCCTCTACCAGAGCAATATGTCCCTTGAATTCATCTCCTCCACTCTCACTGGCAGCTATGCTGTGGCAGTTGGGTGGTTTGCAACCAGAAAACTCCTTGTAAGTGGGAAAAAGATGAAGGCCATGCTGTTTGGATCCAAGCCCTTCCTAATTAAGGCTGCCAAATCAAATTCCTCCCTCACAGTATGTACACCCATAGGCCCTCCACTTGAGCAGTTCACCTCCTTCAAATATCTCGGGGTTACTCTCGACCCATCGCTTACCTACAATGATCATGTATCTCTGACCATAAATAAGATGAACCAGAAGCTAGCTGCAACGTACCGCACAAACTACCTGCTATCACCAGAAGCTCGCCTTACCATTGCACAAGGCAACCTTCTCCCACTCCTGGATTACTGCTCCCACATCTACTCCCACATGTCCATAAAGCAACACTGACACCTCAATATGACATACAATGCCATCTGTTGCTTTGTTCTCAAAGTCCCCTCGTTAACTCACCACTGTTCACTCTACCAGTCTCTTGCATGGCTCCCTCTCCAGGCACACTTTGACTATACCACAGGCTGCCTAGTGGACAGTGCTCTCAGAAGTAACCAACTATCCCACTATGCTTCCCTACTCACAATTAGAACAGCCTCTAGACCGCTTAAGGCCTCCTCCAGTCAAATCCTTTAAGTTCCCTGTGTCTCTACAGTGATGGGTAGCAAGGCTTTCACTGTCTCTGCCCCCTCCCTATGCAACTGCCTTCCTGAAATTGTCCATACATCTCCATCCCATGTGTCTTTCAAATCTAACCTGAGGGCCTGGTTGCTGGAAGAATCCACCTGTAAATGCTCACAGGGCAGAGTAGTAGCCCGAAAGTCACCATAATCCTACCATAACCTGGTGCCCTCTTTTGCCCACCCCTGTCCCCTATGCTCGGAGCAGAAACCTACATGCATTGTACAAATGCCACATTGCTTTGTCCTCCTTCAGTTCTGTGAGCTCCTTCAGGACTCTCTCCACTATGAATGGACTTGTGTTTACCTCTGCCCCCTGCTTTGTGTCTGTTACCAAGCTGTGGTCCCTGACCCTCTGCCTTTTTAGTGAATATTGAACAGAAGTATTCTTTCAGTATTTCCACCTTCTCCAGGTCTCCCTCCTTACACACCACTGTATCCCCTCTGAGCCTTACAATCCCCCCCCATTTTTCCTTCATTCACTGATGTACCTATAGAATGTCTTGTCCCCTTTCTTCACTGTCTGCACCAATCTTTTTTCGGTCTGCACCTTTTCACTCCTTACAGCCTTCCCTGCTTTCCATGGGTTCTTTAGGTACACCTCCCTGTCTTCTTCTCTTTGAGTCTACTTATATTTCCTGAAACCCACCCTTTTGACCCTTACCTTGTCTGCCACCTATCTTGAGAACCATAGCAGTTTCCTCCTCCTCCTCCTCCTCTTGCCTTTGTTTACCATCTTGATGCGTTGGTTCGTCACTGCCTCTATGGCTACCTTCAGGTGTTCCCACTGCTCCTCGACTCTCCCTTCTATCTCCCTCCTCACCAAGGCTTCTGATATGCTTCCCCATTTTAGCAAAATCCACCCTCCTAAAATCTAAGACCCTTGCCTTTGTGTGACTAGCTTATGTCTCTGTCCCCATGCTAAACCACACTATGTGGTGGTCACCGGATCCCAGTTGCCCTTCCACCCAGACGTCTGTGATTCTGTCCCCATTGGTCAGTGTGAGGTCCAGAATTGCCCTGTCTCTGATGGGACCCATCATTAGCTGTCCAAGGCCTGTCCCCTGTAGGGTATTCAGGATGTCATGGCTCCTGGTTGAAGCAGCTGCTGGGATGGTCCAATCCATGTCTGGGGTATTGAAATCACCCGGCACTAATATCTCACCTTTTGTTTCCATCTCATGAATTTGATCCACTAGATCCCTATTCTCCTCCCCCTGCCCGGGAGGTCTGTAGATCACTCTGTGCAGACTGCTGTGCCATTGCCTGGCTCAAGGGTGGCCCACAGTGCCTCAGTCTCCCCCTGTCTACCCTGCACCTCAGTTGCTTTTATACCTTCTCTTACATACAGGGCCACTCCCCTACCCATCTTTTTTACTCCCCCTATCTCTCCTGAATAGAGCATAACCCAGAACACATTTGCATCCCAGTCATGATTTACGGTGCACCAGATCTCTGTTATTGCTGTTACGTCCAGGTCTGCCTCTACTATCAAGGCCTCCAGGTGGGGGATTTTGTTTCCCAGGCTGCAGGCATTTGTAACCATGGTCTTCCATGTTTTGCTCCCTGTCCTCTCTCGAATCCTGTGTTTGCCCTCCTGCTTCTTTCCCCCAACCCCATTTTCCTTTTTATACTGCCTTCCTACCCCTGTCTTTCCCTTTGTATCCAGTACTGGTGTCCCTGTCTGCTACCTACATTCATGTTCCTCATTTCTGGCTACTGTAGCCTGTTGGGGTGGACTCCTTGAGTCTCCCTGCTCCAGTTGACCCCCTCCCCGGCTAGTTTAAATGCTCATCCAGGAAACATTTAAACCATTCACTGAGGACTGCCATCTCCCTCTTGGAAGGATGTAATCCATCCTCCTTGAACAGGGCTGCATTGTTCCAGATGAGTCCCCAGTCCCCAATGAAGCCATACCCCTTCTCACTTGTTGAAGACGCTGATATGGAGATTCATATCCTCCCTCGTACTGTGGACTGGCAGCATTTCTGAAAAGTCACAGAGCTTGCTACCTTCTCCAGGCTCCCTCCCAACTTTCTGAAGTCCTCCTGCACCTGATCTTTGCTTGCTCTGTCCTTGGATAAGTCATTTGTTCCTAGGTGGACAACAACCTCCAGCTCCCCTCTCCTTGCCACCACTTTAGCAATCCTCAGGATCCGCTCCCCCCCTCCCTCCAAGTGGTGCCTCCTGGAAGGCACTTAACCTCCCTCTTCTGCCTACTGTCTTTGCCCAGAACCATCCCCTTGGACAGTTGAGTCCCCCAGCAGGAGTAACTTCTTCTTCCTTTGGGGTTCTATTCCTACCACCACTGGGTCTCCCACTTGGAGGACCCTCATATCCTCCCTGCTCACAGCCTCAGGTTCTCTTGTGGGATTCTCCCGCTCCTTCAGAACATCATAGGAGTTCTTGAGCTGGACTGAATGGGGGATGTGTGTTTCACTACCCTCCCTAAACCTCCCTGAGCCCACCATAGTCCCATCCCACCTTCTGCCCAGGCAGCTGTTGTGAATTTCTACATGCTCTTTTTGTTTTTCTGATTTGGTGAAACAGCACCAGCAGTTCATGAGTGCATAGGGGGACCTTGGCATACCACCAGCTGAACGTGCGCAGCTCTTGGGCACCAGATGTTCTTTCAGACTGTGGCCAATTAAAGAGCAGCTGACACCTCAAAGAAAACTTCAGAAAGCATAATACTAGTTACAATTCAGCTTGCATTCTATATATGTTTTACAGATATCTCCCACCTGTTATTTATTACTGAGGGAATATGCATAAATACATTATCTTTATCCATTAGAGTTCATCTGCCTCAATAGCTTACTCCCTACTTCAAATCATAATCCTTTGTTGTGACATCACACTCTTTTGTCATGGGAGTAACTGTGATGTCACAAGCAGTGCATTATGACCTAAGGTAGAGAGAAAGCAATGGGAATAGATGAACTCTTCAGAAGCAAAGGGTTTTCATGAAAATTACCTCAGTAATAAATAATGAAGAGGAGAAATACAGAACTAATGTGAAATACACGTTGGACTGTGTCTAAATATTATGTTTTGTGAAAGTTGTCCTGAAGGTGTCAGCTGCTCTTCAATGCTATGTTGAAAACATTTGATGCACTTATACGTTGCCTTAATATGGGGTCTGATGCAACCGCTCATGGATTACTGAAGAAGCTTGCAAGCTGGGCAACAGTTTCCTGTCTGTACGTGTTGAGACATTGCTGAGTACAACCCATGGGTTGTTTAACCTGCTGAATGAAAGACTCTCTTGATTTGTCAACTGCTGCTGTTCAGACTGGCACCACAACTTTCTCAGACATGCAACATGAGGCAGCAGCCAATGACATGTATAATAAAGCCAGTTAGTTTTCTGAAAGACTTGATATACCAATTGCACAGATTTCAGAACACAGCAAATGTAAAGGAAATCGCAGGTTGGGTGATTTCATAGTTGAAATAACCTCTGGATCAAGTGAAGTTACCCATAATGAAGAAAGTTTCTAATCCAAACTGTGGTATCCTCACTGAGACAGAATGATTGTAGAACTTGATAGAAGATTGTCCGCTGTAAATAAAGGAACATTAACAGGCATTCAAGCTTGTTCACCTTCATCATTAACACTTCTGAACATGCAGCTCATCACTACGGAATTGACATTTTACATGAAGAAGTTTTTGCCAAGAACTTTGTGAAGCATTTTAAAAATGAAATGAAACGTATGACAGCATTTTATAATAAGCTTGATATTCTAGTGTTTCCTTCCCGTTAGTCAAAGACGCAGTGACTATCACTGCCGCAAATTGTTCATGAGAACGTAGATTTAGTGTTCTGAGACATCTGCACACATAGCTCTGTGCAGCAGAGAGGCTTCTTTAGCAATGATGTAAACTGAGCAAGAGACAGTAATGTCAGTCATTACTGATTCCATTATAGACAATTTTGCAACAGTGTCAAAGTGGTGACACCAGCTATCCCACTAACCCTATTCAAATCCAATGATATTATCAATTTGGACTAGTTCCAAGTGGTTATAAATGCAGAACAACTAGCAAATAAATTCAGTCCACTGTTGTACAGATTTAATATTCCCTCTCAGTCATATCAGTGTGGGTCTGTACCAGTTATAAATACAACAGGATATTTTATTTAGTTTTTGTTAACCAGGTTAGGTGCACTAGCCAAAGTTGACTATTTTCAGGCACGACCCGGGAGAATACATATATAAAACAAGCATTTGTCAATGCCGAATGTTGCTTGCTTCTATGTGCTGTTTAGGTATTTGGAAGCCATTGGAGTGCAAATATTGAAAATTTGCTAACTTACGAGCGCGCGTAGGAACTGCGCAATGCACGCTCGTAAAACAGTCATTTTAAGACCTCTGCTCATGAACAGTGTCACTGTGATTTTGTTAATGTGTCCCATACATTGAGTTTGCACACCGACTGCGCCATTCTTACATGGGTGGAAACACGTTTTGGGCAGGATGTGAAAAATGACAGCTGTACTGCTCATAAGGAGGTGTGGTAAAATGGCAATGTTGAAAATCTGTAGTGGAAATATTGAAAATTCGCAAACCTACGAGTGTGCGTGGGAACTGTGCAACGCACACTCATAAAACCAGTCATTTTTAGGAATTTTTTCACCAAATTTTCAACATAGCCATTTTAAGACCTCTGCTCATGAACAGTGTCACTGTGATTTTCTTAATTTGTCCCGTACATTGATTTCGCACACCGACTGCGCCATTCTGCGCTACATGGGCGGAAACACATTTTGGGTGAGATGTGAAAAATGACAGCTGTACTACTCATATGAAGGTGTGATAAAATGGCAATGTTGAAAATCTGGAGTGAAAATATTGAAATTTCGCGAACTTACAAGCCTGCGTAGGAACTGCGCAACATATACTCGTAAAACAGTCATTTTTTGGAATTTTGGCACCAAATTTTCAACATGGGGTTTTTGGGACCCCTTCTCATGAATGATGTCACTGTCATGATGGTATTCAGGCCTGAGGGTGATTTTGCAGTCACTGCGCAGTCACTGCACAAAATCACCCTTCGGCCCGAATAACGCCATGACAGTGACATCATTCACGAGAGGGTCCCAAAACCCCACGCTGAAAATTTGTGTAAAATTCCCAAAATGCCTGAGATATGCAACAAAGTTGAAACCCCCTATCTAGCCAGTTATACAGCTTACGCATTTCCTCAGTTCAGGTCGGCTTTGAAGAGTGCAGACGTGTTCCCGTCCACCGATCGCCGCGCGAGTCTGGAGGCATAGGTGGGGTGTGGAGGTTGGGTGCGCAGTGGTGGGTGCGGTTGTGGGGCCACGGGACCGCTTTTGTTTTTCAGGAAAAAAAAAAGACGTTAGGGACCGCTTGCCATGCTGGGGTGGGCTCCCAGAGTGGCACAAGGACGTTGGGGGCATTCAGCCGACGGGATTGGGCACCGTCGGCCATGAGAGTTATTGCCACGCTGGGGTGGGCTCCCAGCGTGGCACAAGGACGGGGGGGCGTTCAGCTGATGAGGATTAGGCACCCCGTCGGCAAAGGACTGTTTACCATGCTGGGGTGCGCTCCAGTGTGGCATCTGCTACTGGGGGGCAGGGATGCAGCTCAGCCGGCCGGGATTGGGCACCCGTCGGCTATACAGTGCGTCTTGGCGCGCGCGGCAGCGTGGGGGGAGCTGCTGGCGTGACGGCGCCGATATCTTATCGGTGCTCACTCAAGGCGTAACTCCCCGCACAATTGTATGCCACTGCATTTTGAGTAGGTCATAGATGGCTCCAAAATGCATTGGCTTACAGGGCCGCGCCAGCACACTGACTGAATTGGAGGAGGAGGTGACACACCTCCGAAATCTCCGATGATGGCACTATGTTTCTTGCACATGCGTGCAAGCAACATAATGAGATGCGATTATACAATACATAGTATATAGTACAGGTAGGTTAGAATACGGATCAAGTCAGACATTACTCGAGATAATACATATAGCTATGCAGAGATGACAAAAGTGACATTAGTACATGCAAATATATACCAGATCTACAGCTGTCATAAAGAATTATGTACCAATAGGAAAATACAATTAATCAAGATCTCATTTAATCAGAAACCCTGGGCATGTCCTGTTCTTCTGTCCTGCAGTCTCACTCCAAGCAAGCGGCGCCCTTCTAAATCCTTCTTCTCTGGAATCAGTGCAACAAGTTTGGCTTCTTTAAGGCAGGATAAACAGATTTACCTCATACCTTTTTATTTTATTATTGCTGTGACCTATTGCATAAAGCATTTTAAGGAAGGTACAGTACATCCTCCACCAGTCATAAACAAAGCAGGATCAACCTGTATTGTTGCCTCCCTAGTTCTATGCAGTGTTACATGCTTATAAAGTCGCCCAGAATCAGTCTCCATCAGAAATAATCCATGGGCCTTGACTTTTTCCCAGCCCTCAGTAATCATGCTGCACTACTATTATCAATTCTTGGCTTACTGGATCACTCTCAGTGTGTATATATATATATCTAGGTATAACACAGCAGGATAAACTAAATGATCTTTTGTGCAGTTCAGCACATCTCATATGAAGTGTTTCCAGACTTTCCCCTTTTATAAAAGGATTACACCACCCATTGTTCAAAGCTCTGTTTGTAATGTTTGAGGGCTTACAATAGATCAGAGTTTCACCTTTATAGTAGGTAAAACATCAGCGGCTTCACCTGTGCGACCCCGAAATGTCTGGCATGAGACCATAAATCTCAGGGCAAGTGCCACAAGTGCTGCAGGAGCCTACAGATGTTCCTGATACACCCACTCTGTGGCAGAAAACACATGTGCCATTGATGGTGACATTGGCCAGGAACTATGCCACAGCCACCACCACCATCACCCCCTGCAGGGGCAAATGTACTATGGACTCACAAGCTTGTGCCCATTTATTTATTTATTTGTTTATTTATTTATTTTTTTAATTGTATTTAGTATGCTTTTTGGGTTACCAGACCTCCACTGGGATGGCCTTTTCTCTTGGTTTTCTTTTCCCCTCAGTGCCTTTTAGACAGGAGGTTTCCTTTTTCCTTTTGTCCCACCCATCCCCCTTCATTATGGGTGGTTGCCCTTTATCTTTTGTTCTGCCCCTTTTAGACGGACGGTTGCTCTTTTCCTTTTATTTTCTTTGTCCCTTTGCTATGGGTGGTTTCCCTTTTTCTTTTGTTCCTCCCCTTTTAAGTAGGCAGTTACCCTTTTCCTTTTGTTCGTCCTTTTATAGGGGTTCCAGCAAGTTGCATCAACAACAAAGTTGCCGAAATGAGGCATGGCAAAATCCACAATGTCGAAAGGCAAAATTTCTCCTGTCAGACATTGACTGTTTTTTTGTGGGGGGCTGTGCCCCCCCCCTGACTTTTTAGATAACAAACTCCGAGTCAGAGTTTGTTGAGAAGGGGGCGAAACACCAGTGAAGGCAGCAAAATTTCTCCATCGAGTCCATTACAGTGACAATGTCAAATTTGTTTGAAGTTGTTGCTGTAATGGATTTTGATGTCGAAATTTCCTTGTGTCAATGGTATACCCTTTTTAGGTGGACAGATTCCCTTTTTCCTTTGTTTTCTCACCTCCTTTGCTACGGGTGGTTGCCCTTTTTCTGTTGTCCCCCCCCCATCTTTTAGGCTGGCGGCTGCCCTTTTCCTTTTGTTTTCTCCCCCCCTTTGCCATGGGCTGTTGCCCTTTTTTTTTGTCCCCTCCTCCTTATAGGCAGGCAGTTGGCCTTTTCCTTTTGCCCCGCCCTTTACTATGGGCAGCTGCCCTTTCCCTTTTGTTTTCTCCCTCCCTTTAGTATGGGCAGTTGCCCTTTTCGTTTTGTTGTCCCCCCCATTTATTATAGGTGATTCCCCTTTTCCTTTTGTTTTCTCTCTGCCTTTACTATGGGTGGTTGCCCTTTTCCTTTTGCTTTCAGACCCCAAGAATTGCTCACTATTCTTTACCACTGCAAATCAACACACTGGTTTGAGCTGCCATGGAGAGTAGACCTTTATGTTAATTATGCAATTTTAGAATGAAATTCAAACCTCTGCTGAGTGGTTACACTCCACTCTGCCCTCTAATGTCAGATTTATTTCTCTACCTGAGGAAGAAGTCGCCCCGAAGAGCATTTCTGATTCTTCTGTGCTGTTGCAGTTTTGTTGTGATATTTTGTTTTCAATTTTAGTGTTTTCTTTGATTATTATTTAGTTTTTCAATCTTCTGCATTAGTTAGGGTTGTTTTAGTGTGGTTTTTAATACTTTCTTCACTATTCTTCAGTTTCCAGTCAGTCCCTTGGAACTGGAGAAAGGCCTCTGAGCCACATTTTTCCCACTCTGGGAACTTTTCGTTTTGTGTGTTGGGGGGAGAAATTAGTTCTCACTTTTTACCACTTTGTGGTTACTGTTTTGTCCCAGTTCCCTTTTTGTGTGGGAACTGAGACATGATTGGAGTTTTTTCTCTTAAGCTAAATTTTAATACTGTAACTGTTTAAGTAGTGGTTTGGTCTTTTTATGGAAACTGAACAACAAACTGAATTTTATTTTCTGTTTCTGGAACCAAACCCATTTTGTCTTTGTCTCAGTAGGCATGACAGACAGAACCAAAAAGAAAACAGGACCTACAGGTTTCAAAAATTGTAAGATTTGTTTCAAACTCCTAGCAAAGGCAGACTGCCACTAGTTGTGTTTGAGGTGCCTGGATCCAGATCACAATTTCTCTAATTGTGAGCTTTGCATTAAGTTTTGCCCTAAAACTATCAAAAAAGGCTACAAAATTGGAAGTATTGCAGTCTGCTTTCATGCAGGGTGTCTGAACGGGGGAACCCTGAAACCAGCAAACATAAAATGTCCTCTGAGGGGGCACCAGAGATGGTGCCTGCAAGGAAAAAAACACAAAGAAAAACATGTCACTGCCCTTCCTCCTGAAGAAGTAAAGGAGGCATCAGTGGACAAGAGTAAAATGCCCTTAGCAGGGGATATGACCAAGGCATGGCAGTTTTTCCAGGCCTTCCATGCTGTGAGATTGGTCATGGATATGCCTGTCCCCTCTCCCCTGATTCCAGTACCTGCCCTGGCACCAGAGGAGAAAGGGGTTGAGTTGTTTTATGATGAAGAGGAGGAGGAAGAACCTATCGAGCCTGATGGTTCCCCAGAGCAGGAATTTGGCTGCTGTCCTCATGCCCAGGATGATTTCTCCTCACATTACTCCTTTGTGAGACAAACGGTTAACACAGTCAAACTCTCGACCCAGGAGATGGCTGAGGACGAGGATGAAGTGGAATTCTTGGCCATGATGGGGCCAATCCTTACCAAGAGGTTGCTTCTACCCATTCACAAATCCCTTAAGAAGGCAACCTATAAGCTCATGGAAACTGCCACCTCTTCCCCTTTTATTCATAAAAAGGGAAAAAATACTAAGTGAAAAAGCAGGGTGCAGAGTACATGAATTCTCACACTGCCCATATGGGGTTAGTCCAGGCGGCAGCCTGTGACAAAACTAAGGTTCCCATCTCTTCTCAGCCTCCTGACAAAGATTTCAGGAAACTGGATAGCATGGGGAAGAAAGTTAGTACCTCAGCTTCTTTACTTTTCTGGCAAGCAGCTTGCATGGCATACACAGCTCAGTACCAGAAAGCTCTGCGGAGCTCTATTCTGGCTATGAGTGAGAAAACACCATGTGACTTGGAACAAACTCTAGCAGACATTGCTAAGACTGCTACTGATGCTACCAAGTACCAGTTCCACATGGCAGGGGACACGAATGACACTGCCTCAAGAGTCATGGCTCATGTAATGTTCCTGAGGAGATTTGCTTGGCACAGAGCCATCATCCTCTCCAAGGACGCTCAGATGAAGGCAATGGATTTTCCCTGTGAGGGGAATTCCCTGTTTGGTGACAAGACAGAGGTATACATGAAAAAGGTGGAACAGTATAAGGCCACCTATAAAAGCAATGCTGAGACGGAAAAGGCTTCCACTTACAGCAGGCCATATGAAAGGGGATGTAGAGGCAGGGGTTAGTTACCTCTTGGGTTCCGCACCTATGATTTATTTCAGCTAAGGGACTTCTGCAGAGGCAGAAGGGCTGGAGCTACGCTGACAAACCCCAGTACCCAAGAGACAGCATAAGTAGAATCCTGACAAGTTGGCCCGGTTGTCCATCCATTGCCAGTGGGGGGCTGGCTCACTACTTCCAAGAGTGAAAACATTACCACAAATGAGTGGCTCCTGAAGTAGTGAGCTGGGAACTGATCCTGCAACTCAAAAGATTTCCAGGACTGCAGGTTCACAAAAAACTTTGCACTTGCCACCCCAACAGAGAAAATCCTGTTAGAGTTGGAGATAAGAAAGTGACTGCCAGCAAATGCAGCAGAAAAGGTGCCTCCCTCTCAGTTGGGAAAGAGCCTCTATTCAATATGCTTCCTGACCCACAAGAAAAGTGGTGAGTGGTGACCCATTTTAGACCTGAGATACACGAACAAACACCTGAAAAAGGAAGAGTTCAAGATGATAACCCTGGCATCAGTAATCTCATCCCTTCAGCAAGGGGACTGCCCAGGGTTTCTGGACCTGAAAGACACCTATTTCCATATTCCAGTCAGGCCCTGTCACAGAAAATACTTAAGGTTAAGCGTAGGGAATGGTCACTACCAGTTCTCTGCCCTTCTGTTCAGACTATCTTCAGCTCCCAGAGTGTTCATGAAGTGACTGGCTGTGGTGATAGCACATCTAAGAAGGCAGGGTGTGGTGGTCTTCTCTTATCTTGGCAACTAACTAGTCACAGGGAAATCACATCAGGAGGCAAAGGCCTCTCTCCTTCTCATTGCACACACCCTAGACAGGTTGGGCTTAATTACAAACACTCAAAAGTCCCAGACAGAGCTGGTGCAAGTACTGGACTTTTTAGGTGCACAATTGGATTCCCTCCAATGTAGGGCCTTCCTCCCTCAGGAGGGTTCCACCATGTGGGTTTAACATCAGTATTGTCAACCGACATCCCAGCAACAACAAAATGCCGATGGCAACCATGTCGTCTGGCAATCGTGCCGCCCGACCGCCATTGCGGCAAAGCACTGGGGCACATCCCAGCTGTTTGAGGGGGCTTCGCCCTCCACACCCCTCAAAAAATAATATAATCACATACAGGTCAGACGTGTAGGTGGAAACATTACAACACCCCTGGAGCAGCAAAATGGCTGGTGCTGCAAAATTCTGATTGATGGAATGACTGTCGATCGGCTGCAGTGCCCTCATTGCCTTTGATGTAGGGGTTTCTCTGCGCTGATGGCACACCCCTTAGGAGAGGGTACAAAATCTGGTATACCTGGTGAAGTCCTTTAGATTAGGCCAACCCAGGCCTGCAAGAGACTTCCTTCAGTTATTGTCCCTCCCTGTTTGTTGATGTAGTACATGGACACATGGCCTCATCCACAGCAGTGATGTCCAGTGCCAGGTTCCAAATAAGAGACATCCAGTACCACCTAAGGGCTGACTGGTCCTGAAGGTGAGACCCTCTGTCACGTCTGGTGCTTGTGTCAAAGTCTCTGTTAAGGGAACTGGACTGGTGGAAGGAAGAAGACAACCTCAGGGAGGGTATGTCTTTCATAGGGCAGTCACCCACAGTAGTGCTAACTACAGATGCCTCCCTCCCTCCTGGGCTGAGGTGTCCATCTGGACGACCTACCAATAAGTGGGGTGTGGTCTTCCCAGGAGTCCCAGGAGCATATAAACCTGCTGGAGCTTGGAACAGTGTACTTGGCTCTACAGGCTTTCACCTCCCACATCAGAGGTCAGTCAGTCCAGGTCAGGACAGACAACACCACTACCATGTACTATATCAACAAATAGGGAGGGAAAAGCTCTTCAAAGCTATACACAGAGGCAGTGAAGATCTAGAATCTACCTTATTCCCTAGCAGTGCAGATGTCAGCAGTTCATCTGCCAAGAAAATATAATGTTTTGGCAGACTCCCTGAGCAGGATCAGCCAGGGACATCACAAATGGACCCTGAACAAGCAGGTGTTGCCTGAAGTGTTCATAAGGTGGGATACACCAGAGAAAGACCTATTTGCATCATGGGAAGACCACCAGCTTCCCCTGTTTTGTTGCAGGCCCCTTCAGTGGGCTCAGTTCCACTGGACACCCTGACTCAGGACTGGACTGGACAGGGAAGTTCCTGTAAGTCTTCCCTCCTTTTCCATTCTTGCTGAGAGTGTAATGCCCCAAAGTTGGGGCATCACAGAAAAAGCAAATAAACAAATGAATGAGGGGTTTAACAGGTGCCCAGGGTGCCTGCTACAGGTGGAGACTGCA
This sequence comes from Neoceratodus forsteri, assembly GCA_016271365.2. Taxonomy (NCBI): domain Eukaryota; kingdom Metazoa; phylum Chordata; order Ceratodontiformes; family Ceratodontidae; genus Neoceratodus; species Neoceratodus forsteri. Next base: position 471,132,269 of record CM028132.1, read on the forward strand.
GGGTAGAGATAAAAAGGGGCCCCTCACAAGTTAATTCCCCTCCCTGTATAGTGGAGAAACATTGTAAATAATAAAGAAAAGTGCCTTGTGCACTTAAAACACTGTCAAAAAGCAGAATTAATTGCAGCACACGTAACAATGGCTTGGATGGAATGCTGTGCTGAGCTGCTCATGAACAGCATTCCAGTCCACAACACTCTAGAACTAGAAGGTTTATCTTTAAAAATTAAACTGTTTAGTCAGTCTGTTCCTGCTAGCTGTGTAGAGGAGAGGACACAGAAAGTTAAGGAGAATCAGGAAGGCTTACCTGGAGGGTTGAAGCCGTTCCCCAAGGGCTGTTCTGTGTGCCTGCTCTGGCTCCAGCTAGTGAAGCCATCAAAAAGCTGCTGTTTGCCCCTAAGTTGTGTGGAGCGGTTGGTGGTGCCATCGGGGCACCATGAAGAAAGAAAGCGACCAGTTCAGCCGTTTTGGGCTTAAGAGCCCTGTCCATTTCTTTATTTTGCCCCTTATTTCATTTTAGAGTTTAATTTCGGTCCCCTGCCAGTGGCAGAGAAGCGGCACATTGCCGCTCGTTCTGTCGGCTCTCCGAGGCCCCCATAGGTCGTCCCTTGCTCTGCTTGCTGCTTCACACACTCCCTTCTACTACCAGAACAAGTTTGGCCGTTTGGGGCTCAAGAACCCCGTCCGTTTCTTTATTTTGCCCCTTATTTCATTTTAAAGTTTAATTTCGGTCCCCTGCCAGCGGCAGAGAAGAAAAAATTACTCACCTTAGTAATTATGTTTCTTCTAATGGAGTCTTGCTGTATTCTAACTATTGCAGTTAGCCCCAGAACTTGAACTGCCTTGAGCTCGGTTCAAACTTCTGTCTGCTGCACTTTGAAGCACAACCGTCAGATTCTTACAAGCTAATTTTAACTAACTACTATGTGGAAATTGTAAAATTTTTACTAGCCAAGTGGCAACCAAATATTTTGGATCCCTAAAAGCCTCAAGTCAAGAAATCAAAAATCAAAAACCAGGTAGTGAACAACTTAAGACTGTTAAATTAATAATATTACCCACTCCCCCTCTCTAAAAGGATGGAGTACCAAATGCACCCCTGGGGTGCAAAACTGCACCTGCCAGCCCACTTCCCCAAAACAGGTTCTGAGAGGGAAGATAGGGAGGGAGGTCAAAATACAGCAAGACTCCATTAGAAGAAACATAATTACTAAGGTGAGTAATTTTTTTCTTCAAACAACATGAAGTCTTGCTGTATTCTGACTATTGCAGACTACCAAGCAGTACCGCCATGGAGGAGGGAATCGAACCTACCTTGGGAATAGACTCTGCAGTACTGCTGTACCAAACCGAGCATCACTCCTAGCCCGGATGTCCAGGGAGTAATGCTTGGTAAATGTATGGACTGTTTTCCAGGTGGCTGCTTTACATATCTCTAGCAAAGGAATATCCCTGGCCGCAGCCAGGGAAGCAGCTGTACCTCTAGTCGAATGAGCCCTCAGGCCTGAGGGAGGTATTTTGCCTAGCTTCTCATAGCAGAATTGAATACAAGAGACAATCCACCTGGCAATAGTTCTCTTAGTGGCAGGTTTGCCCTTCTCCACTTCCCCATAAGTGAGAAACAACTGGAGGGAGTCAAACCTGTGAGCCTTAGTACACTCAATGTAGTAACTAAGGGCTCTTTTAATATCCAAATTATGTAAACTTCTTTCTCCTAAAGAAGAATGACCATTGAAGAACACAGGGAGAGACATAGATTGGTTCAGATGAAAATCTGAAACCACTTTAGGTAAAAACCTCCTATTAGTTCTAAGGACCACCTTATCTCTATGGAATGAGATAAAATCAGGCTCCACTGACAGAGCTTGCAATTCACTGATACGCCTGGCAGAGGTAATAGCTACCAGGAACACAGTTTTCCAAGTCAAGTACTTAAGCTCTGCTGAAGACAAAGGCTCAAAAGCTAGGCCTTTAAGATGAACCATATAATCCAGAACTGTAGACAATTCAGCAGTGTCTGGAGATATATGCTTCTTGGAACACCAAATGCTGAATCTTTTCCTTTTGGAGTTATAAGTTTTTCTGGTGGCAGGCTTTCAAGAGGCTTTGAGAATATCCAGAACCCCTTGGGACAGATAGGCATTTTAGGACCTCTGCTTATGAACAGTATCACTGTCATTTTCTTAATCTCTCCCGAACACTGATTTCCCACAGCGACCGCACTATTCTGCGCCAGAACTGCGAAAACACATTTCAGCCAAGATGTGAAAAATGACAGCTATATTGTTCATAAGAAGGTATGAAAAATGCCAGTGTTGAAAATCTGGTGTGGAAAATATTGCAATTTAAACACGAAGGCGAAGCGTAGTAACCGCGCAACGACGCCGTAAATCAGTCATTCTTTTGGATTTTTTCCACCAAATTTCACAACACAGGCTTTTTGAGAGCCCACCTCATGAACACTGGCACTGTCGCTTTGTTAATCAGTCCCAAAAGGTGATTCTCCGCAGTGACCGTGAAATCACTTCTGAGCCGAATAACACCATGATAGTGGCTGAATTCATGAAGAGGGTCCCAAAACCCCATGTTGAAAACTTGGTGCCAAAATTCAAAAATGCCTGAGATATGCCCCAAAGTTGAAAAACCCTATTTATGCCATTATACAGCTTACCGCATTTCCTCAGTTCATGGTCGGCTTTGAAGGTGGAAGCTGTTCCCGGTCCACCAAGATCATTGCGCTGGGCTCAGAGGTAAGTATGGGGTGAGGGAGTGGTGTGGGGAGGTGGGGTATGCAGTGGGTGGGTGCAGGTTGGGGAAGGGGACACAGACAGCGAGGGAATGTTTTCTGCTTTTCAGGATGTAAAAAGAAAATATAGCGGGACGGTTTTCCTTTTTACAGGTACTTTTGGCATGCTGGTGTGGGCTCCCAGCATGCCATCTGCGTGTTTTGGGTTGGGGGGCACTGGAGCTGACAGGGATTGGGCACCTCCATTGGCACATACTTGTGGGGGGGCTCATGAGCCAAGGGGGATTGGGCACCTCCCTTGGCACACAAGAGAAGGGGGGGACATGCCAACAGGGATTGGGCACCCCTGTTGGCAAAGAAAGAAAGGGGACATGATGCCAAGGGGAATTTGGCACCCCCTCGGTACACAGTAACTGAAACTGATGGGGACTGGGCTCCCCGTTGGCAAAGTAGATGGAGGAATGCAGGGGACCACCCTGCAATGATGGGTCACTCCCTCATTGCAGCAGATGATGCTGCAGTGACGAGGTGGCCCCTGATTGCAGTGGCTGAAACTTTTCAAGGTTGTGGCACACTGGCTCTTCTAGTGTCAGCAGCAGCATGCTATGGCATTGGGGAATAGGGGCCAAGCCTTAAAAGGCAGTGGCGGCATTAGCGGCAACAGTGCCACACCTCCACAACCTGCTTCTGGAGCAAGCTGCCACAACATGTTTCTTGTGCATGCACGCAATCAACATAAAAATTATTGGGGGGGGGGGGCTGACACTAATATTAGTACTCCATTCCAAAATTCACAGCACATACTTATACTGTGCGTGCAACAGAAACCACTTCCCGATTTCCTGAACTAGCAGCCGGCTCCATTATGAATACAAAGAAGAAAACTTTCTGCATCCCACACAAAGCAACAGGAGAATTAGTCACATTTAGACCCCTAAACAAATGCAATACTGCTTACAGACCAGATGAGATGTTAATCACACAGCTGAAGTAGACATTGCAGTGGAAAACATTGCTTTACATCTAAAAACAGAAAAAATTTATTGATTTCTATTTCATTTTATTTGTTAACCAATAAAAATTCATAAACTCCTATGTGAGTAAATCATCTCAATCTGGGGGTTGGGGAGGAGAGGAGCTAAGGAGAAACAGTGAACACACAAAAACAGAGGTGGTGCATGCTTCATATTTATCTTACACATCAGCAATCATCCAAAACAAGCATGTTGAAATGACTGCTTAAACAGAGCAAGTGTGGCTGAGGACAGACCATTAACTGGAAGACCACCACCGTAAGGTCACAGTCAGATAACACCAGTCATTAAAAAAAAAAAAAACATACACACAGCACACTTTCTTGCTCTGTTTAAACTACAGTAAGGACCATCTCATTTTGTGTGTGTCCACTGTTTTTCTATGCCTTAGGATGTGCCTCCTCCCCCCTCTCCTCCTCTTCTCAGGCCGTTACAACAGTAGGCAATAGCACTGGGTACTAGTATGCCAGTCTTGTCCCTAGCTGTCCCTTCTTACTCACTGTCTCAGTTCCTAGGCAGGAGACCTCCTTGACTGTCAAATGAAACCTAATGATTTCTGTACTGGTAAGCCTTTAAGGAGCCACGGTTCTGACTCCCAAACCCCAACTTGCAAAATGCTAATTGTAAGGCACAGAATGAAGAAAAGGGGAAAGAAAGCTGGCAATAAAATTACTGTGTAATTGACATGCGGAGGTCCCAGATTATTTCATTAGGGTCCTAAATGATCCAATTTCACAACCCCCCACTCTTGTCTGTCACCATTTGTAACCCTTGACCCAGGTGGGGAAAGACAGGAGTCCAAATATCCAGTTGGCAACCGCTTTGCAAACACTGGTCTTTTTCCCCCCTCGCCAAACACACCCAAACTGAGCTCAGCAACAAAGACAATGAATATATATAAAAAAAAATGCATGCTACCATGTGGCTGGCTGCCTCCATTCCCACAGTAAACCCTTGCATAAAGTGATCATAAATATGTCCTACAGTTACTAGAACAATCATTTTGTAGCAGTCGCATTACTGAGATAGCATATATAACACATTGCATACTTTAAGCATCTGTTCAGCAATTATGGGCTTAAAACCCAAATCACAGCTTTAAGTTATTATTAACAAGGCACCTTATATAAAACATCACCCTGAAAACTAACAGAGGAAGGCACAGTAGTGTATTGTTCAAATAATTGGTGCTTGGAAAACCGGAACCAACACTATCCTCCTCATCGGTACCTGCAACCCCAGCTGCAGTCAGAGGGACAATGTTGGGAGTTAGACTCGTTCCCATTGACCTGCCAAGCAGCCACATTGGGAGGCAAGCATGCCCACTTCCTCAGGTAAAAGTAAGACAGCTTCACTCTCAATCATCTGACCCCCTAATTTCTCCACCTACAATACAAGCTCCTCTGTAGTCCCCCACTCCCCCTTCTCTCTACGTACAATGCAAACAAACACAAGATGTAACAAAGTTCCTTTCTAGTCCAGACCCCCTGTTGTGATCTGAACAGACGGAGGACAGTGAAGAGTAAGGCTGGGCTTACTGGCTTACCTTGTGCGGTTGATGTTGCAGTGCCTGTGGTAGTGGTAGTGGTGCAGAATCAGTGCTGCTTGTCTTCTTCAGTTCGTTAACTTACTCTCAGACTCCTCCGGTATTCTGAATGTATGAATTCTGTGCTCTGGCTCACCGCTCTGTCTCATGCCCCTGTTCACAAAAAAAAAAAAAATCATGCAATCACTGTTACACTCGACTCGGTTGTTAAATGCCGCGCTCCTTCAAGCTGCCTGCTGCAGATCAGAGACTTCAGAGTCAGGTTAAGTGCCACGAATCCTCACTATGCTCCTGGCTGCTGAACTTGAAGCCTTCAAGCTGCCTCCTCATTGTCGCTCGTTTGCCGCTGCTGCTTCCGCCGCTTCCTGCTAATTATCCGCCAACTCGAACAAAAGGGTCACCATGTCCTTCTCTCCAAAAAGAAGATCAGGGAAAACATAGAGAAAAACTGGGGCTTTAATTGCCCTATTTTGAAAAGCCCACTGCTTCAACCCCACCCCTCAGCTAATTGCAGTACTGTGGGCATGGGCTACTCTCATCACAACGTCGGAATACCTTAATAGCTTGTAGCATTAATATGCTACCACACCCATGTCTCCATAGTCAATGGAAAGGATTAGGAAGTGGGAGACTACTTCCTTACTTATGTGGCACTAAGGCAGCATTTAGACATGTAAAGAAAGATAAACTTGTGTTCTACAGTTGTTAAGATGTGATCAGTGTGCCTACTGTATGTAAGTGATACATCAAGCCAGATTCCTAGATATTGAATATGCTGACCTACTCAATAGTGTTGCGATATGATGCTTTGTAAGTGGACCAGCTAAATGAGTTAGCAAATTCTGGGATCCAAACACCATGGACTTAAAATATCATGTGGTACAATATATCTTCACTCACATTTTTTGAGAAATAATGTTTGAATTTCATTATAATCCAGGCATGGAACTTTGTAGCTTGCCGAAGGAAAAGAGTTGAAGTGCCACCTAGATTTTGGAGACTGCTTTGTATGAAATAGATTGAGGGTTCAGTTCTCCAGGAGCCAGAGAAAGAACAGAGTCACCCCAGTTCTGACTAAGTCAAGGGGGTCTGCAGCATCACAAATGGTGGCACGGTCCATAGGATTGGATGGCTCTGGTCCCCTCCAATGAGGTCTCTCGAGGCTGAGGACCCAGTCAGGATCCAGATGGGAAGAACACCCCAAGAGTTCCAGTTGGGAGGAGGTGGACTGCACCTAGTGTCTAGCCTCAGGGGAACAAGACATTCAGAACCTGATGGAACCAAGGAAATTGTGGAGGACCACCCCTTAAGGGAGGTCACCGGTGTCTATGAGAATATACTCCTGTCAACCATACACAAGAAAGAGAGCAAGCATGTAAGTTAACCTTTGTTGAAAATTATTCTGTGGGAGAACAAGAAAAGCTTAGGTATGCAGCTACACTATGTAAGCCCCTGAGGAATGCCCTGAGTGAACGCTCATCAAGCAGAGGGGGCTGATAATAGTTGGGGTCATTAAGTCCCCAACATGGGGCTGAACATGAGAGTTCTTCTTTAGGCCACTTGGGCTATCAGTGTAGTTGCCAGAAGGAGGCACACACGCCAGATCAGTTGTAAAGTAACTTAGGAGTAGATCATTATGCTGATGTATTGAAACCAAAATGTGAATGCCACTTGCCGACACATAAAATAAGCTCAGAACTGTTTGCTCTCAGGGCAGTGCTCGCCCTGCCTGAGAGGATGCCACTAAACATAGGTCTTGGGATCACCAGTGCTCCATGGAACCCAATAAATGGGGGACAGAATTTTGGGAAGTGAAAGTAAATGTTAACAACAGTGGCAGTGCCCCTTCAGAGCAAAGGGAGGGAATTCTGGTATATTGAAAGAAGCAACAGTGTAATATAGTGGGTGTCAGACACATTTATGGAAAACGGAATGTGCAAAACTTGGTGACTATGGAAGTAGAGTAAATATTTATTTATTTGTTTGCTTTTGTTTACCGGGTAAGCACACTAGACAGCCAAGTGCCTATTTTCAGGTACGACCCAGGAGGATTACAAGGTACATACATACATACAAGAATATCAGGAAGAGTCAAGTTAACATACAACAAACATTGGGCATAACAGAAATTAATAGGTAGCTAACAGCATAAGAGACTTCAGGCATAACAGATTAATGTATAGATAACAGCATAAGATACATAACAGATTAATTAGGTAGATAACAGCATAATACAGAATAGTACAGACATTGTCAACAAAGCAAACAATATGGGGTATACTATACCCCTCAGGGGGTTAGGTGGTTAACAGGAGGAGTACAAAAGTGCAGGAGAGAGATCTGGAAGAGAGGAATAGATAAGGCAGGGTACCCCTCAGGAACAGGGAGTGGGCCCAGTGCAAATTGACAACTTATTGTTATATCAAGCGGTTACAGGAGTTGAAGTGCATTAAAATGCAGGAGCCTCGCCCCCACCAGTTGAAACTGGGGAAAAAGTGTGCCTCAGATGGTGGTCTATGAGGCACAGAGACAGGCGGAGGCCGATTTTAGGAAGCTCCATAGGGAGGCTTTAAAGCAGGGATGGGAGGAAGAGGAACGAATTAAAGCAGGAAGGGAATTCCACACTCTCAGAACATAGACGGTGAAGGCCCGATCACCAGCAAGGGTGCGGGTTTTTGGAACCAGGCGGTCCTGCGAATCCCTAGATCTTAAGTGGTACGCTGGAGTTCCATGTTTGAGGGGTAGGGCAAGGGCAGAAGGGGGTAGCTGTTCTGACGATGTTGTCAATGAAGTTGCCTAGGACAAAGGTGCAGTGCTTTTCGGGGGGGAGCCACTCCAGCAGCGTGTAAAGATCACAGCGGTGCATGAGGAGAGGGTCCGAGAGTGCAAAGCAACATATATTGTTATATGCAGTGTCCCATTTTGGGAGACTAGTTATAGGGACAGGGGCAAAGGATACAAGCCCATAACAGAGCATTAATAGGAGTACCCCACCTGCCTAAGGCAAATCGAGCAGCCGGGGTGTGGCAGCTCTTTGCTCTATAAGCAAGTCCGAGCTTGTCGTTAGTTGCCTTACATATGTTCCAAATATGGAGGGTGAGGTCCAGTAGCGGATCAAGGGTGACGCACAGATACTTGACGGAATCCACTGTTTGCAAGAGGGAGCCATCAGCCCCATAGATATTTAAGGGAGCAGGGCAGGTTTTTGTCTTGACCATGGAGCCAAATAGCATGGCTCGGGTCTTTTTTAGATTGATGGTCAGCTTATGGCCCTCTAGCCAGGTTTGAATGAGCAAGTCAGTGTTAAGTCAGGAGTTAATGGTAGTGGTGTCCTGGAAGCTGACCAGGATGATGAGGTCCTCCGAGTATAGGGTGGTAAGTCCATGGGCAGTGACGGAGAGCAGTTCATTAATGAAAAGGGAGAACAGAATGGGTCCAAGGACGGATCCCTGGGGGACCCCACAGTTAACAGAAGAGGTGTTAGAGAGGGCACAGTTGAAGTTAGTGTATTGCTGCCTGCTAGAGAGGCAGTTAGAGAAACAGGCATGGGGAGGGGGGAGAACCAAAGAGACCAAAGAGAGGCGCTGAGGAGGGAGCGGTCAACCATATCGAAGGCCTTCGAGAGGTCTACGAAGATGACTCTGGTCAGTTTGCCTTGATCAGCAGCGATCCTGATCCTGATCCAGCAAAGGCTGTGGACATGCTGTGCCCTTTTCTGAAGCCGTGTTGTGCAGGGGAGAGAAGATCGTAATTCTGAAGGTAGTGGGAGAGCTGAGAGGCAATTACCTTTTCAAGAAGCTTGCAGATCGCAGACAAAATAGCAATGGGCCGGTAGTTCTTGATATCTTTGGGATTGCCTTGTTTGAAGACAGGGACAACCTTGGCCACTTTCCATATATCAGGGATAATCCCCGAGATTAGAGAAGTGTTGAAGATGTGCGTGACAGGCCTAGCAAGGAGGGATGCCCCCAGGCTGAGCAGTTTAGGTTCAAGGCTGTCGTGCTCCGCCCCACTGTGAGGGGAGAGACCAACAAGGAGCTTCTGGGTCTCCATTACAGAGACCCATTTTAGGTAGAAGGGCAGTCGGGGGGGGTGTCCACTCAGGGAGGGACCAGGAGACTTGGGGGTGGGGGACTGGGAAGAGGGAGCAGGCAGGTCAGACAACAGGGACTTAAAGGTGTTGGCAATAGTGAGGGGGTTGTTGCAACTGACCCCGCCGATGAGCATGTCAGTGACCTGTACTCTAGAGGACCCTCCAACCGTGTTTTTGATATTTTGCCAGAAGCTCCTCGGATTGCTGGCATTGGATAGCAGGGCAGATTGGCAGAACTCACTCTTGGCAGAGTGGATGGCTTTTTTACAAGAGTTTCTGAGCTGCCGATATTCTAAGAGGTCGTTGTTGTTACAGGAGATCTTGTATCTCTCCCAGCATTTGTCCCTAAGCTTTATGAGTGAGAATAAGCTGCCATGGAGCCATTTTGTGACAGTGTCCCTCATCCTCCTTCTTGTGAGGAGGGCATATTTGTTTTGCAAGGGGACAAACCCCGCTATAAAATGGTCAAGCGCTCCTGCAAGGTCATTTGTGGCTGTGACCCGTGACCAGTCGGCCTGTTGTAGGTCCACAAGGTAGTCATTTAGGTTAAATTTTGAATAATCCCTGAACTGGATCAGTTTACTGGGGATTTGGGGCAAGGAGATGCCCCATACGCAGTAGGTGGGAGAATGATCTGAGATGACATCGGGGAGAATGCCTGAGGATACTATTCTGTCTGGCCTATTGCTCAGAACCCAGTCGATAAGGGATCCTTTATCCCCCCATAAGGAGAGCCTTGTGGGTTCCATCATGAGTTGGCAGAGGGCAATGCCCAAGAGTAGGGGCTCATATTGTTTGGAGTTGGGCCCCATCCAAATGAGGTTAAAGTCACCAAGGACTAGTACCTCATTTGAGCCAGCCTTGTCCCTAATGCTGTCAAGTAGTGAGGAGAGGCCTAACACTCCACCCTTTAGAGGGTTGTAGGCACAGACCAGGTGTACTTTTTTTGTGTATACTAGCAGGAGAAGGGCATGCAGGAACTCGCAGGCTGGGGATGTAGGTGGAGTGTGATCAATAATAGACACATTTAGGTGCACCTTGTAATAGAGGAGCACCCCGACCCCACGCTTGTTCCCTGCCCTGTCTTGTCTGATGTGGCTGTAGCCTGGAAGGGCACAAAAGGAGTCAGGGATGTGAGGCTTCAGCCGAGTTTATGAAATCCCCATTATATCCGGATTGTAGTGTGCCACCCAGGCAGTAAGTTCTGCTAGGTTGTGTAAGATACTATGAACGTTCAGGTGGACAATTTTTAATCCTTTGGCAGATAGCCAGGTGGGGGGGGGGACTTGAAAGAGGGCAAGTTGGCTTGAGGTCCAAGAATTTTGGTCATGCTCCCAGCAGTTTCAGGGAGGGCCATGGCGACAGACCTGAATGCCGCAGATATCAGCGTGATACAGGGCATGGGAAATTGGAAGGGTAGAGTGCAGCAGCCAGGGGTCAGCAGGAATTTGGCCAGGCAGATTGTGAGATGGCACTATACAAGCGGCAGTGTACTACCAACTGTGCAGTTTCTAAGCCCCCCGAGGCGACCGCACAGGAACGGTACTAAATTACAGATATCAGGGAAGCTCCGAGGGGTTGCTGTAACTGCAGTCCTAAAGACACACTTGTTCTAACACAAAAAGACTCAGTGTCAGGCAGCTGCTGGAAAGAGGCAGGAGGGCGGCCACTAGTGGTGAGAACAGATAAGCTGCTTATGGGAAAAAGGGCTGATAGGTTATTTAAGCACACGTGACACAGCCTATATAAGACTACGCTCACCTAGGGTGGTGGCGGGGTCTCACTGCGCTCTGATAGGTATATGCAGGCATCTGTAATCACCGAAGGAGAAAGACGGCTGAACTCTGCTGCTGCTGCTGCATGGCATGCCTGTGCACTGGGGGTTGAGGAAAATCCACGGGGGTCCGGCTTGCTGGGGGGGGGGGCAGGCTCCTAGGCCCTCATGACCATCTGAGGAGAGAGGAGAAGTGAAGGGGTTATAAGCAGGAGAAGGTTGGCTGGAGGAGGAGTCAAGTTAGAGCTGTAACTTATGGCATTAATTCACTTTCATTAACCAGCTGGAATACTTTTACACTTGTTTTGGAGAGACGTTTACAAAACTGGTTTGCACAAAACCAGTTTGCACTGGCTATGCACCTTGCAGGGAGCCAGGTCCATTTTTAACTGTCTTCCCACACCGAAGGCACCTTCTGCAGTGGAATTCCTAGTGAAATTAAGGCTCCCCCAGAATGGTGCAGAAACTGTTGATTTCCAGCGTTTTCAGCTTAATACATAAAAATCAGCATGCACAGAAAGGCACCTTCTGCTGTAGATTCACAGTTAAATTAAAGCTCTCCCCTGAAGGCTGCAGAAACTAGATATCTTGTGTTTTCAGCTTAAAGCATAAAAAGTCAGCACACACTGAAAGGCACCTTCTACTGTAGATTCCCAATTAAATTAATGCTCCCCCCAGAGTGGCTACAGAAATTTGGCTTTTGCCAGAACGACTAATATTCCTAGTTAAACTAAAGCTCCCCCAGAATGGTGCAGAAACCATAGTAATTCAGCATTTTTTTTCCTGAAAGACTATCACCATTGCTGTGCCAACAGAAAGGTTAGCTTGGCCCTCACAAAATGGTGCCAAGTTTGAATGTCCTATTGTTCACTGCCTCACTGCACTCCATTGGGTATATGCAGGCGTCTGTAACCACCGGAGAAAGGCAGCTAAACTCTGCTGCAGCGTGGCGTACCTGTGCACTGGGGGTTGAGGCAAATCCGCGGGGGTCCGGCTTACTGGGGGGGCAGGCTCTGAGGCCCTCACGACCGTCTATGCACGGGGGTTGAGGAAAATCTGTGGGGGTCCGGCTTGCTGGGGAGGAGGGCAGGCTCCGAGGCCCTCATGACCGCCTGTGCACCGGAGTTGATGAAAATCTGTAGGGGTCCGGCTTGCTGGGGGGGCGGGGCAGGCTCAGAGGCCCTCACAACCTTCCAAGTTATAGTTTAATAACTGCATCCTGCTTGATCCAAGCTCCCAGTGTGAACCTTTATTTACGAGTAATCTCCTGGTCCCCGTTTGCTTTGACATATGGTGGCAAGGTAAAGGTAGAGTTCCTGTTGTTTCATGGTGTAAGGCAGCTAGTCCTCTGGATGAGAGATGCTATACCCCTAGGCTCAGGGGATACTCAGCATTTACACATGTGGATTCATCTTTCAGGATTTGGGAGATGGTGTAATTGGGAGAACCCTGCACAAAGTAGCCACCTCTTGCATTGTTTAAAATGTTTGTGGTGCAAGCCGTTTCAAAATCCCCTAAGATATGGGCCACAAAGCTTTATAGTTTGAAAAAATACTTTTTTTGCAGTTTATTTCCACACCTAATCGGAGTGCATGTTGGCAGATGACACAAAAATCTGCAACAGAGTAGAGACACTGGAGGTTGGGGGTGGAGAAAATTAGGGACAATCTGAAAAAGCTGGAAGACTGGTCAAGGGTATGGTAACTGGGTTTCGATGCAAAAAAGTGCACATTCATGCAATTGGGACACAGAAGCCTGGGGACGATGTACCAATTGGGCAGGGAGGTATTAGCAACCACCAAACAGGAAAGGGACCTGGGGGTAATCACCTCTGATTATCTGAAGTAGCAAAGCAGTGTAATAAGGCAGTGGGGAAAGCTAGCAGGATACTTGGATGGATAGCGATGGGTATCACTAGCAGAAAGTGGGAGGTTTGTGTTACCCCTGTATAGATTGATGGTGAGGCCTCACCTTGAGTACTGTGTCCAGTTCTGGAGGCCCCATCTCTGGAAGGACATAGATAGGGTGGAGACGGTACAGAAGAGGGCAGACAAAATGGTGCAGGGACTGCATCAAAAGCTCTACAAGGAAAGACTCAAGGAATTAAATATGTACTTTCTAGAGGACAGGAGGGAAAGAGAGGACATGATAGAAATGTTCAAATACCTCACAGGTATTAATAACGTACAGGAAGGTAGCATTTTACATATAAAAAGATGCTCAAGGACAAGGGGCCACGCTATGAAGCTGGAGGGGGTACTCATAGGAGATGTAAGGAAATATGTCTTCATGGAAAGGGTGGTTCTTCATGGAAAGGGTGGTAGGGTGCTAAAATGGTAACAGGATTCAAGCATGCATGGGATAAACAGAAGGGTACCTTAGAAATAAAGACTGGAGATCAAGTAGGGTCTGCTGTGGCTCAGTAAATAGGAAAAATAGGGAAGACTAGGTGGGCCAAGAGGTTCTTTTCTGCTGACAACTTCTATGTTCTGTGTTTCTATGTTTCTGTGTGAACTGTCTGGAAGAGGAGTGGCTGGTGCCTGCATGCAATGTGCATGGTGCTGAGTGACTGGAGTGCAAGTTCGGTAAGGCCCACCCATGTCTGCAAATCGGCAGAGGTTGAAGAAGGCCTGGATGCTGGCTGCACATGTGAGAGTTGTGATGCATGGAGATGCAAGAGGATGATGATAGCAAAATAGTGACAGAACCTACCCAGAAAGGCCTCCATTAGAACCAATCAGAAACCAGACCACAGCCCTACAGTCCCAACAGAACCACAATTCACCCTCAGAGCCTTCACATAACTGCCAAGGACCCCAGATACCCATCGTCAGCTGTCACCGCAGCAACAGAGCCCAAGGAGTCAGTGCATGATCCAGATTTCTCCACAGTGCTTTCACTTGCCCAGAAGAGGGAAGTGTGCCTGCCAACCTCTGCCAGTATTCACAGTAAGACCTAGTATGAGGACTGCACTAATGAATCTGCCCTCTGGGGATTCATCACACTTATACAGACCCAAAAGGTACCAGTACAGGGACCAGTTCACTTAAACCAAGTAAAAATATTTTTTTCAGTAACTGTGGCAAGCCTCTTGTGTGTGTGTGTAGGTACAGACTACTAAAAACCGAGCTTTATCGAACTTTTTGCAGAAAGAAAGTCAAGTCAGGAAATGTCAGGGAGCGGGGACAATGAACATATTAGGAAGTCAAGACTTGGTCAGCAACTAGAAGAATGACTGCATCATCAATAAATTAGGGCCATAAGACTAAATTGTAAACAAGCACTAAAAAGGTTGCTGAGATGTCTACAGTGACCGCTGTTTCAATCATACTACAAAAGTATAGGTTCTAAAAATGTGTGAGCCATAATACAATCATACCATTCTGGATCCTGGGATAGCAACTGTCCCAGACCTTAACCTATGATCCCCTGGGTTTGGCCCACTGAAGAAGGGGAGAAGACACAAGCTGCTCTGCCTACCTCCATCGCCCCCACCAATTTAACCCAGCTAGATGCAGAGGCCCTAGCCAAAGGCTTAAAGATCACCTTTCCTAGTGCTCACACCAACAACTGATTAGAACTTTCACCTGCCCCAAAGTCAGACTGTGGCTAAATTAGATTTTTTCATGTTCCCTATTTTGGAAGGGCAGGGATTGTAATTTGGCTCTGTGGATCCGAGCCACTGATCCATTTCCACTTCCTAGTACTGCGATCCGCCCATTTTTCTCATGTCACTATATGGACAGCATGGGGATGCGCTCCATAGACATGAATGGGGCAAATTTTTTTATTCCTTTTTAATATTTCAGATAGCCACCACGAACAAATCAAGGATACTGCTCAACTATTAAGGACCTAAGCAGTGCCCTTGATTTGTTTGTGGTGACCATCCAAAATATGTAAAAAGGAATACAAAAAATGCTGCAATCATGTCTATGGAGCACATTCCCACACTCTCTGTATAGTGACATAAGAAAAATGGGCGGATTGAAGTACTAGGAAGTGGAAAGGGATCAGTGGCTCAGCTCCACTGAGCCAAATTACAATCCCTTCCCTTCCAAAATAGGGGACATGAAAAAATCTAATTTAGCCATGACATGACTTTCAAGCAGGTAAGGGATCTTACCAGTTGTTGGAGGGGGCAATGCTACAAAGAGCAGGAAAAGTGCTCCTTAAAGGAAGGGGAGAATGCCTTTGCTGAAGGCCTACATCGAGGAAGAGGCACACACCTGGCAGAGACACCTGTGCCAAGGAGGTGACTGCTGGGATGCAGGGATGGAGCTTGACCATACAGTTGGAGGCCTGGAGAGGTCAAGGATGCGTTCGCAGGCCTCCTCCCTGGCTGACTCTGCAGTGAGCACAGGGTTTGGTGTGCTCACTAGTGAGAGTGGGTCGTGGTCCAAGGTGAGTCTTAGACTGTCCAGAGTGGTTAGGCCAGTCACCGACTTGAAGACATCTGCCAATTACATTACTGTCTCCTGGCATGGCTACTGACTCTGTGGGCTACCTGCAGGTCAGTACCCAGTCAGCCCTGCTTGGCCCTCAAAAGAAGAAGGATAATAGCCAGATTGTTACACCTCATGAACAGTAAGAGCAAGAAGAATCCACCAACGTGGTGGAGGAGGTCATGGATGAAGAGGTTGCAGTAACACACCAGAACCCTCCATTGCAATTTCCAAGCCCCCTCCTGTGACCATTGCCATCACACCAAAGGCATCAGAGCCACAACCAGCAGAGGCCCAGACAGTGGAACCCAAAAGAAATCTGCAGCAGAAGACAGATGACAACACAAAGATATGGTATTATGGACCATGGTTACCCCCAGGAAAAGGTGAAGTGCTTTGAAAAGTTTATCCAGGCAGATTGCATAATCAAGAAATGGGTTGAAACCAGCTATGGATGTTGCTTCCCTTACATGTTTTGATGGCTTTGAGAAATAGTGATGGCTTACTGTGAGACTCATAGAACCAATGAATTTGATGGCAGATAAGAACCACTTGGCCCACAGAGTCTGCCCATTTTTCTTGCCTATCTTGTTCTGTCACCTTAGACCCTACTTGATCTCTGGCTCCCTCCTCACCTTGCTTCCCAACTAATATTCCCTTGTGTCTATCCCATGCATGCTTGAAGCCCATAACAGTTTTTATCTCCACCACCTCCGCTGAAAGACTGTTCCAGAAATCCACCACTCTTTCAGTGAAGACATACTTACTGACGTTTCTCCCAGATTTCCCCAATTTTCCCCTTCCAGAATCATTGCACGTCCCCTTGTTTTTGTGCAGCTTTTCTTCTGAAAAATACTTCCCTCCAGCACCTTATTTAACCCTGTGAGGTATTTATAGATCTCTATCACGTCCCTTATCTCTCTTCTCTCTTCCTGGGTGTACATATTCGGGTCCTTTAGTCTCCCTTCATGGAGCTTCTGATGCAGCCCCTGCACCATTTTAGTTGCCCTCTCTGGACAGCCTTCACCCTATGTCCATCCTGAGATTTGGTCTCCAGAACTGAACACAGTACTGCAGATGGGGTCTCACCAGCGATCTCTATAGTGGCAACACCACCTCCCTCTTTCTGCCGGTGATACCCTTCCCTATGCATGATAGAATTCTGTTGTTACAGGCTGGGAAAGATGCACCAAAAGGAGACCAGTCCATCTATCTGCACAATAAAGAAAAAGTAACCCACACTGCAAGCTCAAATGTTGCCACTTGGGATGTGGGAAGGAGCATCCGGATGCACAAGATTATTTACGCAGATATGAATGGAACACAGACTGGTTACTATACATAACAACTGTCAGACCAGATGAGGAATGAGTAATGAAACCCCATTTGTTGCATTATGCATGAGGCAGTCATCTGTTTTTTTTTGTTAAAGAAAGCCAACAAAAAAGATTGGAAGGCTTGGAGTCTTTGTCATGAGGAGCACCACTGTTAAAGCAATGGTTCAAGAAGAAATAGGCCTCCTCCTTCACCAAGGAGGGAGAAAGTGACTTTGCTACTCCACAAAGGGTGTAGCCTGTGACCTCAATTCCTTGAGGACACAGCTTGCCTGGTGTATGAACTCTGCAGCACAGGCCACTTTTGAATTACCTCAGAATTTGCACTTTGGATCTCTTCAGGTAGACCCAACCCCCATAAAGAAATGGGGTGTAACTGCTCTCGAAGAATGCAAAGTAAAAGACTACCTTTAGTTAAAACAGTTTTGCACTTTTGAAAAAGAAGTGTATATTTAGATTCTTGCATGCGGTGTGTTTTCTTTTTTGCCTGCTGTTTTGCAAGTGAAGCTGGGCCTCACCATCACGTCCCTGCAGGTACCAGAAGAGCAAAGGGCAGAGAAGAGAGGCTGAAGATGCCAAGAAAGTGAAGACTGCTGCAGAATGCCTGGGTGGTGCCCCAACCCTTAGACAAATATTACTAATTTAAGTGAGTAAGAGTAAGTAATTTATTATTTGTTTGGCACCTAATCCCAGAGGCTCTGTGTGCTGTTGCATTTGGGATCAAAGTGTTTAGTTGTGTTAGTGTAACCCCCCTACAAATGAGGGTCCTCAAAAAGTCTTCCTCAAGCTTGCCTAAATGCTCACTGCCAGGCTGGTGTCCTGCATTTTAGCAGTTTAAATGTGATTGCCAGAGAGTGGTTGTATAGCCTCTGTGTACTGTCTCTTTAAGAGCTGCCTGGATTGCAGTCATAAGTAATCTGAGAGGGAGCTCTGTTGAAAGATATAACTATTTGCTGAAAATCATATAGAGTGATAATTTTATTTATTTATTTATTTTGTGTTTGTAGACCAGGTAAGTGCACTAGACAAATCTTGCATATTTTCAGTCACGACCCTGGGGAGGGGGATACAGTTGAATGCCCACTGACCT
Organism: Neoceratodus forsteri; assembly: GCA_016271365.2. NCBI lineage: Eukaryota > Metazoa > Chordata > Ceratodontiformes > Ceratodontidae > Neoceratodus > Neoceratodus forsteri. Next base: position 471,150,331 of record CM028132.1, read on the forward strand.
TGAATCAGATGAAGCTGTTGGTGGTATTTTTTTAGTGAATGAGGGACTGAATAATGATAATGAAGTTTGTCTAACTTGCATTCTTTGCAGCACGGACTGTTTTGTTTATCTCCACTATCTTGGTCCTGGACTGCGAATTGGACCAATCAGTACTGGTGGTGCCTAAAATGGAGCTGGACTACAGGAGCTGTCTGGAGTTCAGATCTGTAGAAATTGTAGTTTTGGGCTTTTTGTGCCTTTTTGCACCTGAAGGGGGAGCCTTTGTTGTGACTGACAGGAGGATCAGCCAACCGAACCTTTTGGATCTTGGGGAATTTCCCAGGCTGCTGCAGCTAGTTTCAGTTTTGAGTGGAGAAGTGAAGAAGCAACAGCTCAAGTGATTTTGAGCAGCAGTTCTGTGTAGTTTTGCATGGGAGAACTGTGAAAGGGCTGGGTTTTGGCCTGCCTGTCTGCCTGCTGTCCCTGAAAGAGAACACAGAGTTTATTCAGACTGAATCTGAGTTTTGAGGACTATTTAAGCCACTGGACTGTGACCAGGCTTTAACCTGACGAAGACCAAAGATTTGCTGAATGCGATCAGCCTGTCAGGATTTTCAGCTGCTTTTGAATCCCTGGTTTGTGCAGAGACTTTGCAGTCGTGACCGGAGAGTGGTTTGCCTGGTACAGTAGAATTTCCTTACTTAGAAATGTGCTGTGTATTGAAAGTGGGTCGTGATTTGGTTTCCCCACTGTATGAACTGTGTTCTGCTTGCTGGTACTGTAAAATGCTTTACATGTAAATGTGCTGTGTATTGAAAGTGGGTCGTGATTTGGTTCCCCATTGTGTGAACTGTGTTCTGCTTGCTGGAAGCTTTATCCAGCCTAATCGGACTGAATCTGCGTTCATCTCCATTCGGCCTGGGCCATGGCACGCTGGCCCTGCCAGACTATCCCACTGCACAGAGAAAGCCACCGACGAGAGACCTGCCTGGGGATCAGCCCTCTGCTCCACACTTGAATGGGAACGAGCCCTCTGTGAATCGTGTGGGCCCTGCTTCTCCTGGCACTCCAGATTAACCACCTGCTGTCTCGATTTTCGTCCAGTCTGTGTTCAGTCTTGGCTATCATGAGTAATCATCAGGGTAGCTCCCTGCAACAACAGCCTAATCTAAAAGTGTGTAATCTGACTGTCTTGTTGTTTTCTTTTCACAAACTGAGCCCTCCGGCTCCGGATTACAAATAGTGTGTTGTGCATGTTGTTTTCTTCCATCACAGGGTCCCAACCAGCTGCAACGTTCCTGGCTAGCCCACCATTTTCCATCTGGGTACCCAGAGTGTGTGACTGTTTATGGACCCTGAAGTGCATGCATAACTGTTTGATTGATAGAGCCTTTAAGCAAATTAACCTGATTATGCCCCTCCCCCTTGTTCAAGCCCCTTAAATAAATCAGATCTAACTATTTTTTGCATTTACCCTGACTGTGGTTCCAGTTTGTGCAAGAGTACTGTACTGCTGTTATTTGCTGTGTATAACCTTGTTTTACAGGGGGTCCCCAGGGCTGGGCCAGAAGAAAGCCCTGGTGATAAGTGCAAACAGTGTGGGTACTTGTGTGGTGTATCAGGGGTATCATGAAACTGATTATTGTGTATTGTTCCAGCTACTAGTAAGGAAAGAGGGGGGGTTACAGTATTCCGGAAAGCTGTGCCCAGGTTAGCTTGACCACTACCAACCCTGACCTCCAGGTGGAGGCACCAGTTTCAGAACTCAGGCCCCTTAACCTGCTGCTAGCCAAGCAGATGAGGGTAGTAGCCCTTGGGATAGTGTCACCTAGGGGTTACATTTTGGAGACTCTCTGCTCGGATTTTGTGCCTTCTAGTGGCCAAAAATTATGAATTATTGTTAAAGATTAATGGCTACCCCAGTAGAAATGGCTGTACACCAGTTGGTGGGGTGGTGTACTGGGCAGGAGATCGACCCCCAAAATGCTGTACTTATACTGGATATTCCGCTGGCTACCAGTAAAGACACTGTAGATGGAGCACTCTCCAAAGCTGATTATTTAAAAAACCCTGTGGTGGTGGGTCAACAGGCTGATTTGATCGCCTAAACTTTCATAGCCAAGTGTAGTGACCTTGTGGACAGCTCTAAAGTGCCACAGACTATTGCCCCAGAAAGGGTTACAGCTGCCTGGAGAGTGATAACAAAAGACAGTAAAGACCCCGGGGAGGATGAGCTTCCACCATTATCTGAGACTTTTGAGGAGAAATTTGCTAAGTTGTTGCTGGAGGAAGGGAAAACCTTAGAGGACTTTAAGAAACTATTCCTGTTACATGGGGGTGTTCCTTCCCCAACACCCCTTCCCACTCCATCACCTGTTACTGCCCCACCTTCTTTGCCTGTGCCAATGCTGGCTCCTATATCTGTACCTGCCATTGGTCATGACTCCTACCGAAGGCTGAGAATCTTCTCAGGCACCCTTCCCACCCCACAGGGGGAGGATAATTGGGAGACCTGGATAGACTATGTTGCCCCTCTAGTACTTGAATGGCAATGCTCAGAAGCAGAGAAACAAAAGAGGTTGAGTGAGAGCCTCCAAGGTCCTGCCCTAGCTACCATCTGTGCCAAGCGGGCCAATAACCCTCAAGCAACAGCACAGGACTATCTTGATGCACTGGAAAATGTGTATGGGAGCCCGGATTCAGATGAGGATCTGTGGTGGAGAGTAAGAAATGTTCAGCAGTACCCAGGGGAGCCATTGTCTTTGTATGTACCTCGGCTTGAAAAGCTGCTACAAGAGTGCATCAGAAAGGGTAGTTTGCCGTCAAATGAATTAGATCAAACTAGGCTGGACCGGATCCTTAAGTCTGCCCTGTTTTCAGAATTGTTACTGCTTCAGTTGCGCCTTGCCATCCGACTGGAATCACCCCCTCTTATAATGAGCCAATGAAAGAAATTCAGGGGGTTGAGCAAAGGCAATCCCATGGAGGAATTGCACTCATATCTGCTGCTGCTGCACAAGTGACCGAGAGTGATCAGCCAAGTGAGGTTCAGAGGCAAAAGTTGGCACTTAATGAGCACTCTGAGAATGCAAAGGACTTCCCACCCTAGGCCCAGCATTGGAAAGACGAGCTACTAAAGGAAGTCCAAGAGTTGAAGATGGGTGCCTCTGCAAGGGTTTCCCCCATGGAACAAGATTCTGGTTCCTTTCAGGATGTGACTGCCATGGGGGTGGAGGTGCACCCTCAGGCATCCACTACCGAGGGTGGCTCCAAGGCTGAGATCACTGGATTGACTGCCACTCTAAAGGAACTGTTAAGACACGTTGCACCACTCTCACCGCTGCAAGCAGATACTAGACCCCAATCTCTTACTACTGCTTCAGTTCTTCATACGATGTTCTCTCCCAGGATAACCCAGGAGTCTATCATTTGTCACAATTGTGGAAAGGATGGCCATATGAAAAGAGAATGCCGGTCTCAGAAGGACTTAGAAAGAGTAGTAAACAGAGTCCAAGGGAAGCTCCAAAAAGCAAATCAATGGCCAAGGGGTGCCTGAAATGACCACAGTGAGGGTTTGAGAAACCCTAACTCTAATTTCTTTGTGGCTAAATCGTCTGTCCAGGCCTCTGCATCTGCCTCTCCAAACTGTTCCAAAATAGTGGGCCCTTCAGTGGAGACTACGGTGACTGTGAATGGTATTTATACTCGGGCTGTGCTTGACAGTGGGTCACAAGTGACCACTGTATTCCAGGACTGGTATGACTAACACTTATCTGATGTACCTTTGCAATCCCTGGAAGGCCTACATGTGTGGGGCCTGAGCAACAAGTCTTATCCCTACCTAGGGTATGTATGCCTCTGGTTGTCTTTTCCTGCAACTGTAATGGGTGTAGAGGAGCGAGGAGAGACATTGGCCCTAGTGTGTCCCCCCACCGGACTGTATGATGGGGTTCCCCTATTAATTGGGACAAATGTCCATATGTTTGGGAAACTGGCGCAACTCTGTCATGAGAAACAAGGGCGACGGACTTGGAGGGCCCTCAGAATTCTGGCTCTGATCAAGAGAGCCTATGATTTGCAACAGAAACTCGAGGAAGTAGATCCTGATGAACCAGTGGGGATTGTGTGAAAGAAGGATTCCGATTCAATGGTACTGGCCCCTAACGTTCAGTGTACCATTCAAGGGGAGGTCCACCTCCGGAAAGATGTGAAGAACAAAATACTGATGTTGGATGCGCCAGGTGATGGAAAATTGCCAGAAGGATTATTGGTCAAGTCCAGCATCTTGCCTGCTCGTGCCCATGCCTATGCATGATGAGTGATGGTCCAGATTCACAATGTGTCAGATCGGGAGATCCAGGTGAACAGAGGGCACACCCTAGCTATGGTACATTGTGCATATACTGCAGTATTGCCCAGCAACAAGCACCCTGGTGAGAAGGAGAGAGTGACCCCAGACTTGTTTGACTTTGGTGACTCCCTGTTGCCAGCTGAATGAAAGGCTAGAATTAGCAAGAGACTTGCCCAGAGAGACCAAGTGCTTTCATTGAAGGAATGGGATGTGGGATGTGTCCAGGTGCAAAGCATCACATATGCCTGCACGATGAATGGCCATTTCGAGAGAGGTCCCGACGCCTAGCCCCAGCAGACATAGATGATGTGAGAAGACACCTGCAGGAAATGCTCGCTGCTGGCATGATACAAGAATCCAGGAGCCCATACACCTCTCCCATTGTGGTTGTGCATAAGAAGAATGGGTCTGTGAGGATGTGTGTTGATTATCAAACCCTGAACCGGCAGACCATCCCAGACTAATACACTATGCCTCGTATACAAGATGCCCTGGACTGCTTGAATGGGAGCAAATGGTTCTCGGTGTCAGATCTTTGCAGCGGATACTACCAGATCCCGATGGCCCTGGAAGGCCATGAGAAAACAGCCTTCATCTGTCCATTGGGGTTCTACAAGTTTCTGAAGATGCCATAAGGGATAGCAGACGTCCCGGCCATCTTTCAGCGACTGATGGAATGTGCAGTGGGAGATATGAATTTGCTGGAATGCCTGGTGTACTTGGACGATGTCATTGTGTTTGGGAGCACCTTACAGGAGCATGAGAACCGACTGTTTAAAGTCCTAGACCAACTGGAAGACTTTGGCCTCAAGCAGTCCATTGACAAGTGTCAGTTTTTCCAAACCTCCATGAAGTATGTGGGGCACATAGTATCTACAAAAGGGATAGAGACTGATCCCAGTAAGGTTGAAGTACTGACTACTTGGCCCCAGACCCACAATCTGAAAGAACTACAACATTTCCTGGGGTTGTGTGGCTACTACTGCAGGTTCATAAAAGACTATTCCAAGGTGATTCGCCCACTCTTGAACCGTACCCAGGGTTATCCTCCTTCCAATCGTAAATACAAAAAAGGGGCTGTTAAAGAACCAGAAAAAGTATACTTCCTCCCAGGTGAACTCTTCGCGGGCCCTGCTGGATGCCCGACTGTGAAGCAGCCTTCCATGAGATCATATACCAGCTCACCCACGCCCCCATCCTTGCCTATGCTGACCCCACCAAACCCTATGTGCTGCATACGGATGCTAGTCTGCAGGGTCTATGAGTGGTGCTGTATCAAGGCCAAGAGGATGGCCTGAGACCGGTAGCTTTCACCAGTAGGAGCTTGACCCTATCCAAACGAAACTACCCTGTGCATAAGTTGGAGTTCCTAGTGCTAAAATGGGCCATCGTTGATCAGTTTCATGAATACCTCTATGGGGCAAAGATATTGGTGAAGACTGACAATAACCCGTTGACCTATGTACAGACTTCAGCTAAGTTAACGCCACTGGGCACCAGTAGCTTTCTGCATTATCAACCTATGATTATGCTGTTGAATACATACCAGGCCTGAACCATACTGATGCTGATGCCCTATCATGAAGGTCCACTTCCAAGAGTGATTGGGTCAGGCTGTCTGAACCTGACGTTCGAGCATTGTGCCAAAAGTTTGATAGAGATGAACAGATGTCTGCAGACACAGTGGGCTGTTTAGTAGATTGCTTGGGCCCTTCTGACACCTGCATACCAGCTGCTTATTGCCACTTCCCTGCTCTAGATATTAGTGCACTACCTCAATTTGACAATGACAGCATTCAGTGGGTTCAATCCCAAGATCCTACGATTCAGCCAGCACTTGATGCCCTGCGTGCGGGGAAAGATGTGTCTAAGTTACATTCCACTGACTTGCAAACTGCTTTATTGTTTAAAGAAGGCCCCAGATTGAAGTTGCTCAATCAGTTGTTGTATAGAGAGACAGTAGATCATAGTAGCAAAGTAGACAAGCAACAATTGGTCCTGCCCACAGCCTTTAAAGATTTGGTACTCAGGTCCCTCCACAATCACATGGGGCACCTCGGTATTGACAGAACCCTTGACCTGGTACAATCTTGCTTCTACTGGCCCAAATTGGGGGCCAATGTTGAGCACCATGTAAAGACTTGTAGTCACTGCCTGCAAAGAAAACCTCTGCCTTAGAGGGCTGCCCCCTTGTTAATATTACTACCAGCGCCCCCACGGAACTAGTCTGCATAGACTTCTTGTGTTTAGAACCTGATCAGTGGAACATTGGCAATGTGTTAGTTGTTATGGATTATTTCACACGGTATGCATAAGCTTTCCCACCAAAGATCAAAAGGTATCTACCATGGCCAAAGTGCTAGTGGAAAATTTCTTCATCAACTACGGTGCCCTCCAGTGGATTCATTTTGATCAAGGTAGAGACATTGAGAGTTGGCTAATCAAAGAAATGCTCTCTCTCTATGGGGGTGCAAAAGTCAAGAACCACTCCCTATCACCTGCAGGGAGACCCTCAACCAAAACATTTTAACCGCACCCCTCTAGACATGTTGGGCACCCTCCACCCAAAAGACAAGTGTAAATGGAGCCAGCAGATTAGCACCTTGGTACATGCAGACAATTGCACGAAAAATGTTGCTACTGGGTTCTCCCCCTACTGCCTCATGTTCGGGAGAGAGGCCCGGCGGCCAGTTGATGTCTGTTTTGGAGTCTCTCCAGATGGGTTCCGAGCCGAAAACTACTTGCAATATGTACAAAAACTGAAAGCTCAATTGAACCATGCCTATCAACTGGCCCAGACAATGGTCGCCAAGAGAAATCTAGCCAACAAATAGAGGCATGATAAAAAAGTAAATGCTCAAGAGCTTTGACCTGGAGACCGTGTGTTGTTACGCAATTTGGGATTGCATGGTAAATGCAAAATTGCTGATTGGTGGCACCATCTTCCCCATGTAGTAGTTGGAAAGTTGGATGATTTACCTGTGTACAAGGTGTGCCCAGAGAACAACTCCAAAGCTGTCAAGACCATGCACCACCACTTGCTACCTATTGGCCAATTCATGATTGAGGCTGAACCCCCAGAAATTGAGCCCCCTGGGCTGGTGACTCATGCTGCTGCAAGAAAGAGACAGAGTCAACCTACCCCAGTGGTCATAGATTTAAGGTTTCCTCTGCAGCAGGCCCAGAATGATAGTGACTGTCAGTCCACTTCTGACGAATGTGAGTGCGACTATGTGTATTACCCCTCTTATGAACTGAGTCAGTTGTTTCAAGGTAACCCCCTGATTAATTGTGGGGATGAAGCTGGGCTTTCTGGACTGCCTAATCCCCCGGCTTTGTCCTTGGAGCCAATGCTCCCTGAAAGTGAAGTGCAAAGTATCACGTCTGAAGATGTTGAGTCTCTGTGTATTGTGTAACTGTATGATTTGTCTGAAGAAGGGGCTGAGGGTTTGAGTCTTTCTGGTGACATACCAGAACTTGAAGAACACTATGAGAGTGCTGACCACCCCCCCTTCAGTGCCTCAAAGCTTAATTGCGCCTGACCCTTTGCAAAATGAGTCAAATGTTGTAGAAACAGATCCTGCAGAGCAAGGAGCCGACAGTGCCCCAAGTTTGGACATTCCCACCCAGACAGAGGCACCCTTCTCAAGTAATGAGAGTCCCCAGACTAGTGCTGAGGGTACAGAGACTGTAGTTGTCCCCCTCAGAAAGATTGGCTGAGCTGTCAAGCCAGTAGTACACCTCAGTTATGATTCCCCCGGGAGGCCAGTGTATTTGCCTCTCAATGTGGTGCACAAAGGTGTTTATTTCTCACCAAGCTCACTGCCCAAATTGAGCTTGACAGCCAGTTCCAGGTTACTTGTCTTTCCCTTTCACCATGGTGCCCCTGCCCCCTCTAGCTGCAAGTTAGCTGATAGGGAAAGGCTCCTCTTGCTTTGGTTAAGGTACAAGAAGTTATTACCTGATTCAGTATAGTAATGTTCAATTTACCTGTATGAAATATGCACAATGTGTTGTCAGAATGGATATAGTATCATGAAGTGTAGTGAATATGTATAGCAAAGTAATAAGTTTATGTTAACTGATGCATGATGGTACAGACTTGACATGGACGCCAAGTTTTCTCCAGGCAGGGAAGGGTGTAACCCCACTACAAATGGGGGTTCCCGAAAAGTCTTCCTCAAGCTTGCCTAAATGCTCACTGCCAGGCTGGTGTCCTCCGTTTTAGCAGTTTAAATGTGATTGCCAGAGAGTACCTGTATAGCCTCTGTGTACTGTCTCTCTAAGAGCTGCCTGGATTGCAGTCATAAGTAATCTGAGGGGGCGTGCTGTTGAAAGATGTAACTATTTGCTGAAAATCATTTAGAGTGATAGTGATAATGTAGTTTGTCTAACCTGCCTTTTTTGCAGCAAGGACTGTTATGTTTATCTCCACTATCTTGGTCCTGGACTGCGAATTAGACCAATCAGTACTAGTGGGACCTAAAATGGAGCCGGACTACAGGAGCTGTCTAGAGTCAAAATCTGTAGGAATAATAGTTTGGGGCTTTTTGCCCCTTTTTGCACCTGAAGGGGGAGCCTTTGTTGTGACTGACAGGAGGATCAGCCAACCGAACCTTTTGGATCTTGAGGAATTTCCCAGGCTGCTGCAGCTAGATTTAGTTTTGAGCTGAGAAGTGAAGAAGTAACAGCTCAAGTGATTTTGAGCAGCAGTTCTGTGTAGTTTTGCATGGGAGAACTGTGAAAGGGCTGAGTTTTGGCCTGCCTGTCTGCCTGCTGTCCCTGAGAGGGAAAATAGAGTTTATTCGGACTGAATCTGAGTTGTGAGGACTATTTAAGCCACTGGACTGTGACCAGGCTTTAACCTGAAGAAGACCAAAGATTTGCTGAATGCGATCGGCCTGTCAGGATTTCCAGCTGCTTTTGAATCCCTGGTTTGTGCAGAGACTTTGCGATCGTGACCGGAGAGCGATTTGCCTGGTACAGTAGAATTTCCTTACATGTAAATGTGCTGTGTATTGAAAGTGGGTTGTGATTTGGTTTCCATACTGTGTGAACTGTGTTCTGCTTGCTGGTACCATAGAATCCTTTACATGTAAATGTGCTGTGTATTGAAAGTGGGTCGTGATTTGGTTCCCCACTGTGTGAACTGTGTTCTGCTTGCTGGAAGCTTTATCCAGCCTAATCGGAATGAATCTGCATTCATCTCCATTCGGCCTTGGCCATGCCGCGCTGGTCCTGCCAGACTACCCCACTGCACAGAGAAGGATACCAATGAAAGACCTGCCTGGGGATCAGCCCCCTGCTCCACGCTTGAACAGGAATGACGCCTCGGTGAATCGTGTGGGCCCTGCTTCTCCTGGCCCTCCAGATTAACTACCTGCTGTCTTGATTTTCGTCCAGCCTGTGTCCAGTCTTGGGTATCGTGAGTAATCATTGGGATAGCTTCCTGCAACAACAGCCTAATCTAAAAGTGTGTAATCTGATTGTCTTGTTGTTTTCTTTTCATGAATTGAGCCCTCCGGCTCCGGATTACAAATAGTGTGTGTTGTGCATGTTGTTTTCTTCCATCACAGGGCCCCAACCAACTCAACATTCCAGGCTAGCCCACCATTCTCCATCTGGGTACCCAGACTGTGTCTGTTTATGGACCCTGAAGTGCATGCATAACTATTTGATTGATAGAGCCTTTAAGCAAATTAACCTGATTACGCCCTTCCCTTGTTCAAGCCCCTTAAATAAATTGGATCTAATTCTTTTTTGCATTTACCCTGACTGTGGTTCCAATTTGTGCAAGAGTACTGTACTGCTGTTATTTGCTGTGTATAACCTTGTTTTACAGGGGGTCCCCAGGGCCGAGCCAAAGGAAAGCCCTGGTGGTAAGTGCAAAGAGTGTGGGTACTTGTGTGGTGTATCAGGGTATTGTGAAAGTGATTATTTTGTATTGTTCTGGCCACTAGTTAGGAAAGAGGGGGGTTACAGTGTCCCGGAGGGCTGTACCCAGGTTAGCTTGACCACTACCAACCCTGACTTCCGGGTGGAGGCACCCGTTTCAGAACCCCGGCCCCTTAACCTGCTGCTAGCCAAGCAGGCATGGGTAGTAGCCCTTGGAATAGCACCACCTAGGGGTTACATTAGGGAGGAATATGTAGTTAGTATGTGCCCTGCCAGTCCTGTAGTTTAGGACTTATTGCACATAGGCCCACACTGGTACATCTTTAATGCCTTCTGTGTGCTATAACCTGCGCTGGCCACAGCTAGAAGGAACCTAGTACACGATTTCTTGACAGGATGCCAAGAGGGCAGTATCACCCAGTAAAGGAATTGGCACCAGTTTCAGATTTACTCCTGCAGGGGGGCTACAGGGTGTTTGGGAGAGGAGGAGGAGAGTGTAACCTGCCTCTCTCTTCCCCCAGCTCAAGGTCTGTTACTAGAGAGCACTCAAAGAGTTAAGCCTAACCCTAAAAATCGTTCTCTAGTGGGCTCCATTTTGGAAAATGGGTATCTGGAGCTTGTGCCTAGAGCTTCCTGACTCAGCCAGCACTGGGGAAACTCAGGCATGCATATTCATAGCTCTGTCCTTCCCCCCTTTACACTATAAGAAGGGAAGGCAAACTAAGGGATCAGTTCTCTAGGAGCCAGAGGAAGAACAAGTCCAGCCACCCCTGCTGTGACTGAGCCAAGGGTGCCTGTAGCCTCAGGAATGGTGGCAGGGTCCCTGAATCCAGGTGGCACTGGTCCCTTTTGGTGAGGTCTTTAGAGGCATAGGACCCAGTTGGGGTCCCAGTGGGAAGAACACTCCTAGAGTGCTAGTCGGGGGAACTGGACTGTATTCAGTGTCTAGCCACGTGAGAACCAGAAGATCAAAACCCAATGGAACCAAGGGAGTTGTGGAGGACAAACCCTTAAGGGAGGTCATTGTGATCTGTGAGGGTCCGCTCACGTCATCTGAACACAAGGAAGAGAGTAAGCTTGCAAGTTAACCTTCAGTGAAATTGCTCTGAGGGAGGAAAAAGAAAATCTTAGTTATATAGCAGTAGTATATAACCCCTGAGGAGTGCCTTGAATAAATGATCATCAGGCAGAGGGGCCTGATAATAGTTAAGATTGGCAAATGCACAATATAGGACCGGACATGGGAGTCCTTTTTTGGGCCATTAGGGCAGTCAGTGTAGTTCCTGGAATGATATATAAATGGCTGGGCCAACTGTAAAGTAACTTAGGAGTAGAGCATAATGCAGATTTACTGAAACCAGAATGTGAATGCCCCTTGCTGGCATGTAATACAAGCACAGGCATGTTTGACCCCAGGGTAGTGTTCACCCTGCCTGGGTGGATGCCACCATGCAGAGGTCTTGGGAGCGCCAGGGCTCCAGACACCCCAAAAAATGGGATATAGAATTTAGAAAAGTGAAATTAAATGTAACAGCAACAGCAGTAGTGCCCTTTGAAAGCAAATTGAGGAATTCCTAGAACACTGAATGAAGTGAACACATAGTGGGTGTTAGCCACATTTATGGAAAATAGAGTGTGGAAAACCTGGCGACTACTAATATGAAATGAACATGTGAGGGTAATGCCCATCCATGCTGTGTAAGATTGTTTCAGTTTATTAAATGCATCTTGCTTAATCCCAGCTCCCAGTGTAGACTCTGTTTTGTGAGTAGTCTCCCGTTTCTGGTACCTCAATGTGTGCATTGGTTGTCCCTGGTCCCCATTCACCCTGACCCATGATGACAAGGTAAAGGAAGAGTTACTGGTGTTTCATGGCATAAAGCAGCTGCTGCTCTGCACAAGAGATGCCACCATATACCGCCAGGTGTGTGTGTGTGTGTGTGGGGGGGGGGTGATACCTAGTCCTTACACTGAAAATAGGAAAGTATCTTTTTATACTGTGTGACATAATTTACCCCTCGTACATCCTAACATGTGCATTTTAATTCTACCATAAAATAGCGCCATGAATTACTATATAGACTCTTGTATACCCTCTCTGCCTCCAGAGACCCAGAGGAAGTACTTGCAGGGGGATCATTTCAGCTTTTAATGGGGGGGTAACAACTAGTCAGAGGGGCTGTGGGGGTGGAGCCTGGGGCTGAAAAACAAAAAAAAACTACAACGGCCTGAAATGTGGGGTGGGGGGGGGACTGCCCCCCAGCCCCCCTAAATGGCGCCCCTGAGTACTTGTCACAGGACCAATATATTAAAGGGCTAACTGTCTGTGGAGAAACGAGAAAAGCTGCGGGACAGAGGAAGAGAAAGGAATAATTGAAAAGAGCAATGCCCAAAGCTTCTGAGTAGGAAGAAAGACAGTGTAACAGAATGCAGCACACTCTATGTGAAAGGTGAACCTGTAAAACATCCATGAAACTACTGCCATCTAGTGGTTGTACTCTCATGACTTTAATTTGAACAACAAGCCAGTAAACAGGAGTTTAAAGAAGAGCATGTCAAAGTCTGGGGGAAGATTGCCAACCCAGTTCCTGCTCCCTTATCAGCCTCTTCAGCAGCGCTGTATCTTTGTTAAGACCTAGTTGCACAGCTGTTTGCTAGCCAGCATGGCACTTTTCTTATAGCTCACTGTGTTTAATAGCATTTCAGTTGTGATTAAGCGTAACTATCTTTTATTTATTTATTTAATAATCAATGGGTTTCGCTTTCTACCATACAGAAACTCATTGCGCAATTTGCCATTATAAAGGAGTGTTTATAATAGCAAACACATGCCGGGTTTCCGTCGCTCTGTGCATGCACCTTCCCCAGCACTTCGGCGATCTTTGCTCTAGCCACACTCGCCACCCTGCCTTCTCAACACTGCACCACCACTCTGACTGGGTGTAAGTTTCTTCTTTTTTCTTTAAAAAAATACCAGAGCAGCTGCTGTCTTATCAACAAACCAACCACAAACAAACAAACAAAGAAAAAAAAAACTGTAAGTGTGAGAGCAACCAACCAGACCACGGACCGCCCTAATAGCCAAGCGGACCAGTGGCCACGCAGCAGTGACTTTTATTTTATATAATTGCTGTGGCCAGAATGTGAAACCCAGCAATTATATAAAATATGGGGTGGTGTGTGTAAAACTTGAATTTGACCCACACCCTTGGGGTTGGATGCCTAAATAATGTGGCATCCAACCCCTCTGGTGTGTGTAAAATTCTCGTTACACGTACTGCCCCATACTTTATTCTATTTTTCATTTATTATAATTTCGGATTAAAACATCTTTGAGCTAGAAGCTCATTTACAGAGGCTCCACATCATTAGGTAAACTAATAACAGCAACAATACAGACAACTGAACAAATTTAACAGAATACAGTAATTTCAGGTACCATTCATTAGAGAGAAACATATTCTAGGTGAAAAGATAGAGTTTGTGAGAGAAGAGGAGGGGGTACTCAAGTTACTTAGAGGAGGGGGGAGAAACAGAGTTGTGCACGGGGATGTGGGGTAGCAGGATGCTTCTAGGGGAGGGGTGAAGATGACTGGAGCAGCTGTTTTAAAATGGGTCTTAAGGCACATCTTTTTAATCAAGCATTTCTTAATTCGTTTATCATACTGATTTTATTTTTATTTATTGATTTTAACTGCTGATTTTATTGACCCAATTATTTATTTGTAAAATGTATTGTTGTTGTATGTCCTTGCATTACATTGTAAGGCGCCCAGAACCTGCAGGATTGGGCGCCATATATAAATTAAAGCTTACTTACTTACCTTTGAGAGGTGATTGGTGATTGTGTGCTCCTTGTGAACAAGCACTGGCTGCGTGCCACCACATATCATATAAAAAGCAGGACTGGTTTTAGACTTAATGGTGTCTGAAGCAGAAACACTGATGCCCCCAACCCCCGGTCACTGCTTCCACCATCACCTCTCCCTTCTTCTGAACCACCTAGCATCCAAAAAGTGTTAAAGGATCCCTGAATGCAAGGGTCATAACAATGACAATTTTAGTTTTCATATTAACTTTTTTAGCATTTCAGGCATATCTTTGCTTACGTTTTCTATTTAATTTTAATGCCTCCCTTCTCTGCTGGCACCCCAAGCAGCAGTTTGGTTCACTTGTGCCTAACACTGCCTCTATAAAACAGACTGACAGTGGGATGGGGTGGGGAGTATTCCACCCAGCGTGGAAAAAAGTGAAAGGATGATTAGGCCCTCTGCTTGTCTGCTGACCCAGGGTCCCACAGTTTCAATTTGTCAGTCTACATTAGAAGACAAGGAGATGGATCTGGTGACATGTCCTTATGCCATAACATCACTTGGTCTATAAAAGCAACATTGTTTACAACATATGTCCAATTACCTGTACCCTTTCTAATTCAAAGAGTGAGGCAGTCTATTGTCTTAGAGAATATACGTTATGGATAGAGATGCAGCGAAGTAAAATTCCGCCCTTGAAGTGCCTGAGAAGTGGGTACTGCGCGTTACCATTCTGCAATGCGAAGTGCCCATTGTAAAGCCCTACTTTGCCACTTTGCATTGTAAGTATGACTTTGCGTTGTTTACTCCGCCTTAATTCACTTTAAGGCGGAGTGAGAAGTCTGTTGGTAGCCCACACACACACATCACATGTCTTACACTAGTGTAAGTCACATGCTTCAGCCAGGCAGGCAGGAAGTGACTTATGCTGGGAAGAGAGTTTCACTTTTGCCTTGCATTAGTAGAAAGAGGTTGGGAGAACTTGGAGAGTGAGACAGAGAAGAAAAGCTGTTTAAAAAAAGAACACTTTAAATCTTGTTTTTTTTTTTTTGCCCTAGGTGCTTTTGTTTGAGTATTTGTTGTCTGGATTTGTGTTGTGTTTGTGCAGTATTTCTGTTTAGTATTTGTTTTATTAATTGTTTCTCTGTGTCTGTGTGTGTGTGTGTTGTTTGTTGTGGAGAGTTTCAGTGATCCCACAATGGAAGGTGAGAGAAGCGGGGGGTTTAGTCAATGTGGCGGCGATCAGGTGGGTGTGCGCATGTGTGGTGACCAGCTTCATCTGGACCAGAGCACCATCTTAAGGCCCCCACCCATAGCCAGAGATACTGGAGTTGGTGCTGCCATGGAACCACCACCTCCTGTGGCACCACCGACCAGTGCCCCTCCAGTGCCAGCAGCATCTATGTCCTCCATGCCAGTGGCTGAGCAGCCGGAAGTGAGGGAGGAGGAGGTGCCACAGCAGCAAATGCAGCAGCAGGTTTCTGCGCCCCCAGCCCCAACTGTAGAGCCACAGCCCCTGGCTCCCACATCATCTGGGCCCCCTCCATGCCTGTGCCTGGTTCTTCCTGCACCTCCTTAGTGTGGGCTTTTTTTACTGCACTGCCTGGGGGCAGCAGTGTAGTAAGGTGCAATTTGTGCAGTGTGGAGGTGCGCCATGGCCCCCGAGGAAATCACCTCGGCACAGGGGTCAGCGCACCCATATGTACAATCACCACCACCTAGAGTGGCAGGCTAAGGTTGCCGAACAGGCCAGCAATGCACCTGCTGGCCCTGCTGGGGAAGAGGGGGAAGAACGGCACCCATCCTGGTGTGAAGCAGAGGATGGCCATGGTAGGACCTGCTGCTCCACCACCACCACCACAACCTACAGCACATCCTGCTGAGGGTGGCAACCCTCTGGAACTGTCTGACACACAGGCCAATTTGGGCCTGCTGTGGAGCGAAATGGATGCTGCAACCACTGGCTCAACAATGTTGAGCAGCAGTTAGAAAGCATTGAGGGGCACCAACTTCAAATCATGGGGATGCTTCAACTGCTGCTGTCCCACCATAACATTGACTATTAGTTTTTTAGTTTGTCCTGGCTTGCACCCACCACGACCACCACCCTCTGTATGAAAACAAATTTCCCGATCTTGCCCCTGATCCTTCTGCCCTCTGTCTTGAAATTGTGGTCCCTTTTCATGCACATCTTTTGTTCTGGATGTGTCTGCCCTGTTGTTGAGTCCATTACTGTACTTAATAGTTTCTATCCTGCCCCCCTCCCCTTTCTTTGTGTTTGTATGTAATGTCCTTTAGTGTATCTTCGCCTGTCTTCATTCTGATGCATACCCTTCAGCATATTAGTTTCCCTCCTTTGTACAGCCCTTTTCTGACTTTTGATGTGGTGGCTCCCAATACCTCCCAGTATACCCTGTCCTCCATCCCTCCCTAGTTCCTTCTGGCATTTGTCTTGCATACCTTTAGGTAATCTGACACAGGTCTACTATCCATTTTTGTTGTTGTTTGTCCCCCCCCCCCCGTTCACCAGTATGTGTATAAAAATGTTAAATGTGTGTTCTGTTTTTGTTTTGCATAACCTTGTTTAACTCCCCAAAATAGTGATAACCATGCCCAAAAACAGGTTAAATAAAATGAAGTAAAAAAAGGGTTGTCCTTGACCTCATTACATTCCAACTTAACAAAACCAGAAAGTCATAACTCCACATGAATAAATGCCAATAAAATATTTTCACTGCTAGTGCAAATGTATTGATGGCAAAACAAGGCACACAGTAAATTAATGACCTTTGTGCTTTGCTGGCTAGGCCTTCATTAGGCCTAAGCGCCCAAGCGCAGTGGGCATTTGTGTGTGCCTTGTTTTGTCATCTATAAAGTTGCAGTGCCATTGAACAGTTTTTCTTGGCATGTAGTCATATAGAGTGGTGGCTTTGTGGTTTTTCCTTGCACTTCTGGAGCCAGCTCCTATGTACCAGCAGCTGTCCATATACTGCAGAAAGCTTCTTGCGGCCCTGGTATATTCCTACTTAACAACGTCTGTTTACCCTGAAATAGTTTTGGTGTCTCAGTAATGTTTCCTTTCTGTCATGGAGTGTTTGTTTGTTAAAAAGCAGGATTGAGCAGTGCAATAATAATGTGTTAAACAGCATGTGTGCAGTACACTATCATGTGCACAGTTGCACACACTGTCCAGCTCCCTGAAAACATATATCGTATGATGACCTGTTCCACTGTTGATGGTATAAAGAATAAAGATAAGAATATATAATGTATATTTTATTTGTACCATCATCAACAGCTGACCAAGTCGTACAATATGTTTTCAGAGGGCTCGGTGAGCAGTGTGCGCTTCACAGTGCACACATGCGGTTTAGCAGATCATGGCACTGCTCACTCCTGCTTTTCAACAAACCTGAGAGAAATGAAATATTTCTGAGGTACCCAAAATATTTCATGGTAAACAGACATTATTAAGTAGGAATATAACAGGTCCAGTCCACTAGCATGCTGCTCTAACACTGGGGCTGGGTGCTGGTGGAGAGCAGATAGCTGCAAAACTACCACTGCCAGACTAAACCAGACTAAACTAGAAAGTCAGCGTGGCTCAGTTGGTAGCACATCTGCCTCTGGACTAGAAGGTTGTGGGTTCTTGCCCTACACAAGGATTTGACTTGCACCTAAAAATTGCTAGCATCCGAGTGCAATATTAAGGGGGGAGGTGCTGTACTGCTGGGGTGTACCATCCTTTGGATGAGATGTTAAATCGAGATCCCTTATGCCCATCCTGGAGTTGTCCAGGTGGAAGTAAAATAACCCAGGGCACTCTTTGCAAAGAGTAGGGAACATGAAAAAAACATATTAAGCATGCACATGCAGGGTGAAGTCTCACAAAATCAAATATTTTGCACATATACAGCAAATTATAAGCAGTGACCTGCAGGAGGGGGAGTTAGCATACACCCAAATCAGTCATGCAGACAACCAAGCCTGGAACCAGACAACAGCAAAAAAAAAAAAAGTAAAATGTGCTCCACCTTAAAACAAGCATTTGTCAATGCCGAATGTTTGCTTGCTGGCATTGGCAGTGGTAGTGTAGAAGTTACAGAGCTGCGTAATAGGAATGGCAGTGAAGTATTGAACTGAAGCCAACCCCACCACCACCCTGCAGAGAGTGACAGGCATTGGGGTGTGCGTTTGGGTCGTCAGGCATACTTGTGCACGCCATTTCACCACACCCACTCTGCAGAGACTGACAAGTGTCACGTGTTCCTTGGGGTCTTTGGCCCTTATGCGCACCCCATTTCATTAGGAAATACGGTGAGATGGGTGCGATATAGGAGAATGGGGTGAAGTTTGGGGCCGAAGAGTCCAAGGCATACCTTGATGCCTCTCAGTGACTGCAGGGTGTGGAATGGTATGAGCATCACAGGCAAGAATCCCAAGTCACACCCCTGATTCCTGTCATTCTCTACAGGGTTGGGCGATTTAGTTGAAAAGCCTAATACCTCAGGCATTCGTTGGTATGTTAACTCCAAATTTTTAACATGTTTGTTTTGTGACCCCACCTCATGAACAGGGGGAATATCAGTTTGGTAGCCAAAAGCTGCTTATGCACAGTGACTACGGCATTTAGCACCACAGGTGCAAAAATATTCCGAACAGGATGTAAAAAATGACAGCAGTACTCTTTCATGGGGAGGTGTAAAAATGGCTATGTTGCAAATGTGTAGTAAAAATATTTAAAAAAATGGTGAAGTCACGAGCGTACATAGAAACTGTGCAACGCACACCCGTTATATAATTAGGTTGGGGAATTTTTATAGCAGATTGTCAACTCAGGCATTTTGGTGCCTCCGATCATGAACAGTGTCACTGTGATTTTCTTTATCTGTGCCGAACAATGATTTCCCACAGCGACCACGCATCTCTGCACTGAAAGTGTGAAAACACACTTGCCATGTTGTGAAAATGGCAGCTGTACTGTTCATAAGGAAGTGTTGAAAAATGCCACTAGTGAAAATCTGGACTGAAAATATTACAAAGTCATGAACTAAAGAGGATGCGTGGAAACTGCACAATGCTCACTCGTAACACAGTCATTTTATGGACTTTTGTCACCAAATTTTCAACATAGCCATTTAAGACCTCTGCTCATGAACAGTGTAACTGTGATCTTCTTAATCTGTCTAAACATTGCTTCCTTTCCAACAGCACCATTATGAGCTACCATGGGAAACACGTTTTGGGCAGGGCGTGAAAAATGACAGCTGTACTGCTCATAAGGAGGTGTGGAAAAATGGCAGTGTTGGAAATCTGGAGTGGAAATATTGAAAATTCGAAACCCACGAAAGCGTGGGAACTATCAACACTACACTCATAAAACAGTCATTTTAGAATTCTGTCACCAAATTTTCAACATTGCCATTTTAAGATCTCTGCTCATGAACAGTGACACTGTGATTTTCTTAATGTGTCCCATACACTGAGTTCGCTGTGACTGCGCCATTGTGCGCTACATGGGCGGAAACACATTTTGGGTGAGATGTGAAAAATGACAGCTGTACTACTCATAAGAAGGTGTGGAAAAATGGCAATGTTGAAAATCTGGAGTGGAAATATTGAAAATTCGCAAACCTATGAGCGTGCGTAGGAACTGCGCAACACACGCTCGTAAAACAGTCATTTTTAGGAATTTTTTCACCAAATTTTCAACATAGCCATTTCAAGACCTCTGCTCATGAACAGTTCACTGTGATTTTCTTAATTTGTCCCAGACATTGATTTCTCAAGATACCGATCGCGCCATTCGCGCCACATGGGCGGAAACATTTTGGTGAGATGTAAAAATGACAGCTGTACTGCTCATAAGAAGGTGTGGTGAAATGGCAATGTTGAAAATCTTGAGTGAAAATATTGAAATTCGCGAACCACGAGCCTCGTGGGAACTGCATAGCATGCCTTTCGTTAAACAGTCATTTTTGGAATTTTGGCACCAAATTTTCAAAATGGGGGTTTAGACCCCCTTCTCATGAATGATGTCACTGTCATGGCGGTATTTGGGCCCGAAGGATGATTTTGCAGTCACTGCGCAGTCACTGTGAAATCACTGCCGGGCCGAATACTTTAACGTGACATCATTCATGAGAAGGGGTCCCAAACACCACATGTAAATATTTGGTTCAAAAATTCCCAAAAATGGCTGAGATATGCACAAAGTTGAAACCCCCATCTAGCCCATTATACAGCTTACTGGCATTTCCTCAGTTTGCGGTCGGCTTTGAAGAGTGCAGGCGTGTTCCCGGTCCACAAGATTGTCACACGAGTCGGAGGTAAGTATGGGGTGGGGGTGTGGGGAGGCTGGGTGCGCAGTGGGTGGAGTGCGGGTTGTGGGAGGGGTGGAGGCGCACCGCTGGACCGTTTTTTCTTACAGGTAAAAAAAAACGTCGTGGGACCATTTGCCCACGCTGGGGTGAACTCCCAGCGTGCTACGGACTCAGGGGAGGCGTTCAGCCGACGGGGATTAGGCACCCCGTCGGCAAAAAAAAAAAAAAACCATCGCGGACCGTTTGCCACTCTGGGGTGGGCTACCAGCGTGGCACAAGGACTTTGAGACACGTTCAGCCGGCGGGGATTGGGCACCCCGTCGGCAAAATGACTGATTGCCATGCTGGGGTGGGCTCTCAGCGTGGCATCAACTACTGGGAGGAGGAGACAGATGCAGCTCAGCCGACGGGGATTGGGCACCCCGTCGGCTATACACTGCGTGCAGGGGGCGCGCACGCCTGCGTCTGGGGGGGAGCTGCGCATGAGCAGCTTCTTATCACTGCTCACTCAAGCGTAGCTTCCCCTTTTAACTGTATGCCACTGCATTTTGGAGCATGTCATAGACAGCTCCAAAATGCATTGGCTTACAGGGCCCACGCCTGCCAGCACACTGCCTGAATTGGAGGAGGAGGTGACACACCTCCGAAATCTCCGATGATGGCACTATGTTTCTTGCACATGCATGCAAGCAAACATAAAAATCACACTAGAGCTATGTCAGACAGCAGCAGAGAAGGGGTGTTAGCAGACAGCTCTCCTAGTCCCTGTAACTGAGTACAGCAATAAGGACAAAATACCTATCAGAAAGCCAAACATAGCTTTTCTGACACTGATCAAAAAAACTATACTGACCCAAAATAGTCTGTGAAGCAAAAATCTATTTCTTTTTTAGCAAGTTTAAGGTCTAAAAAGTACTGCAGAGCAGCTCTCAGAAACCACTGTCTCCTGTCTTCTACCAGCTCAGAGTGAGGAAGTCACATGGTGTGCTTGCCTTTGAGATCAAGAAACAGTTTTTGATTGGCCAACAAAGCTCTGCGAAACTTGGAAATCTCACTGAATAGTGGCCGAATAGTGAACTATTCAGAAAATGCATCCGAATATTCGGAAAGCCTACTATTCGTGCCACGTGGTATTCGGAAAATACTATTCTGCCCATGCACAGCCCTACTGGCCAGTGCCTAAAAGTGAATTGCCAGGCTTCCTTTAAGTATCAAATGTGTGCCAATCCCCTTTTCAAAGTAGTCTTAGTTTAGCTGCATATTCATTTATTTTTTTGCAGAACTCAAAGTCCAGCTGTTCTGTTGCAGAGAACGCGGATGCTCCTTTCATTAAGCTAGGCACTCTAGCTTGTGTGGTGCCCAGAAAAGGTATTTCTGGCAAGTTTTTCAAAACAGAAAACACCAGAATCTAGCTAAACAGGTTCCATTTAGCCAAGTTCAGGTGTTTCTTTGGAAAATGTATCTTTTTTTTTTTATGTATTTTCAGTGTTTGTGAATTTAAAAGAAAAAACAAAATGGCAGATGGCGTAAGTATTCTCACCACATGATCAGTATTTGTCTCAGCACAAATGGTAAATCATGAAAATAAGGACACAAACTTTTTTTTTTTTTTTACCATTCACATTTTTACGTTCACTCAAAAATCATAACTCTGGAACCATAAAATATTTTGTCATGAAATCTTTTAAAAGGCACACTCATGGCATGGGCCCCTTCAATCCAGGAAATTTCATTTAAAAATTCCACACAATCTAGGCTGTAGTTGAGAGCAAAAAATACGCAATGTTAAGTATAAGGAAACCAAACATGTTTTTTTTTCCATTTTGTGGTGCTTCATATCTCAAAACCCGAACAAGATGCAGTCACAAAACCTGTCAGGCCTTGAGACTCTGACAACCAGGCCACGCATGCCAGATTTTGCTCTATTTCACTAAACCATGCCAAAGTTATTAAGGTACAAAAATTGGGGTTTAACATTAAACCGCCTACTCAACCCTAACTATGGGGTGCTACTGTGTCCCTATAATATGTATTTCTTTTTCTTTCCATACTTAAAGTAGCAGTGTAGGAAAGAGATTTTAGTCAGTGTTTTGGGCCTTTGAAAGTTGTCTTTGAAATTTGTAACCGGTAGTGTGGGGAACCTAAAGCAGGAAATTAATCTGCAGGTAGTCTGTAGGACACCAGGAGGAACACCAAGTCAAGGTAGAAGATGGCACACTACTGCGTTCTGGTATACTGAAGCAGCCAGCTTGAGGGTGGGTAGTTATAGGTAGTGTGTTAACATCTAGTGGGTAAAGATTAATAGGCACC
Organism: Neoceratodus forsteri; assembly: GCA_016271365.2. Classification (NCBI taxonomy): domain Eukaryota; kingdom Metazoa; phylum Chordata; order Ceratodontiformes; family Ceratodontidae; genus Neoceratodus; species Neoceratodus forsteri. The sequence goes on from CM028132.1 coordinate 471,173,001, forward strand.
AAGATAAGGTAGGCACAGGTAGGAGGGTTGAAAAGGGAAATTAGGAGACACTCTGTTCAGAACAGGCTAACAAATAAGGTTCAGGCAAGGGGTTAAGAAGTGGTAGACACCCAGAGCAATTTAGGCATAGGTAGATGGGTTAAAAAAGGGAAGACAGGGGGCACCCTATCTAGGGTAGGGTACCAAATTTCAGACAAGCAGTGGGTAGAAGTAGGAATTCATTGGGCATAGAAAGAAGGCAGCAAGGTACAGGGAACTTTCAAAAGGCACTAAGGTAAAAGCAAAGAGCATGGGAGTGATGCGGTGCAGTGAATGTGTCACTTTCTGAAGACTGAATTACTGCCCCGTTTGTACTTGCCACTGTGGGTTGAGGGCAGAGGTTGCTGAACTGATAAGGGTGCAGAGAACCTTCTGCCCCACCCAGGGGCCTCCAAGTCTGCCGCAACTCCCCCAGAGAATGCCTAGGTAGAGTGGTTGGACTATGGTGGGCTCTAAGAGGGTGGAGGTGGTGGGAAGGGTACTCACTCCTCAGTCTGTGCCTCTGCAGAATTCCTCCACTGTATTGGCAGGGAGGAGGCACCCATAACAGTGGGAAGGGAGAATGTTGGGGTCCTCTGAAGGGAATGCCCAAAGGAGGGGGGAAGAGGCTGATTCCTCCTCAGCTGGCGAGTAGAAATAAGCCCACCCATGGGGGGGGCTTACACAGGTAACACCTTGCAAAAGTCACCATGTGTGCCACCTGCCGGGGGCCCTTCCCCAGCTCCCTGAAATCTCCCTGCACTACTCCTACACTGTCCCTTGCCAGGACATTTGTCCCCACTCCCTCCCATCTCCTGCTGCCCTAAAGATCCTCTAGATCTGCTCTCCATTTCTCCAAGTCGAAGCATCTCTCAGGCACTTCACATTTGTCTCCTCCTCAGCTGATGGGGGGACTGTATTGTTAGAGGGATAAACTTGGGAGGAGGAGACAAATGTGAAGTGCCTGAGAGATGCTTCAACTTGGAGAAATGGAGAGCAGATCTAGAGGATCTTTAGGGCAGCAGGAGATGGGAGGGAGTGGGGACAAATGTCCTGGCAAGGGACAGTGTAGGAGTAGTGCAGGGAGATTTCAGGGAGCTGGGGAAGGGCCTCTGGCAGGTGGCACACATGGTGACTTTTGCGAGGTGTTACCTGTGTAAGCCCCCCCCTCATGGGTGGGCTTATTTCTACTCTTAGGGCCCCCCCCATGCTTAGGGAATTTGCACTCTGGGTGTTGTATTTTCTGTTGCCGCCACTTTGGGGCAGCAGAGAGAGTGTGTGTGTGTGTGTATATATATATATGTATATATATAAATATATATCTATATTTATATATATAATGTGTGTGTGTGTGACACACACACACACACACACAACAGTGCTGCATCAGCATGTCATCTGAAAACAAAAAATGGTTATATAAATGCACGCTGAAAATAGTTAAAAATCGACATTTTGACCATAGGTCTTCTTCAGGGAATATCTAAAAGAGAAAAAGAAAAATTAGTGCAGAGGAGCGGTAAAACGAGGAAAATATATATTTATGTTTGTCAAGAGGCAGTTGAAGTAAATTGTTATCTGTTATCTGTGCTATCTGTGTACTTATCTAGGTGCTTGTCACAGGTGTCAGAAGGGAATTGTTATCTGTGAAATTAACTAGGTGTAGAAAGATTTGCAAAGTAGGGGGAGTGGCTTAGCTAGAAGGAGCCAGGTTAAGACCAGATATAAACACTGCCCTAGATAGCTTCTGCCACAAAGCAGACAGAAAACCAGGAGGAAGGAGCTACTGGTATAACTAAACTCTCTACTGGGACTATATTGCTCTCCTTCCTCCCTCCACCCTAAACCAGTTCTACTTTTATAGGCACAGGATTTAACTGACAACAAGAACTTCCTGTTTGGGAGCAGGAAGTGAGAGATCACAAAGCCACAAAAGACTCACCATCCTAGAAGGGCCAGAGTAGCTCTCCGTCCCCCTTGCTGCTGGAGGTCTAACTCTGAGCAAGTAAGGAGACTACTGAGAAATAAAGGAACTTCTTGTCTCAGAACAGGAAGATCAGGAGCTAAAGGGGTGCAGAGACAGTAAGTAAGTAGGGAGAGAAGAGAAGGAGAAAAAAAAAAGAATTAAACAAACAGAGGAAAGAGTAAGTATTCCAAATAACAGTTAGGGGGCCAGAAAAAAGACATGTTGGGAGTGGTGCAGTGCAGTGGCTGTGGAGCAGCAGTCTTCCGGGAGATGTTCTGGATGATGCAGTGTTGTCCCATCTGCAGGCACCTCTCTGGGCTGAGGGAGGAGGTTGCTCATCTCCAGGCTGAGTTGGCCGGGATTTGTGGGAAATACTTCATTGACAAGCATTTAAACTAGCCAAGGGGGGAGGCACTGGAAAGGAGCAGGGAAATTCTAGCCCTCCCAAAATATCAGGGTACTAAGTGAGGTAGACACCAACATAGAGATGTCAATAGGGAGAAGCGAAGGGGTAAATGGAGAAAGTGACAAATGCAGTAAGGACAGGGATGGGGCAAAAAGAGGTAAGGCCATCAAGAAATGGAGAGTAATGAGCACCAATGCCCATAGTCGGGGCAACAAGCTCCCTGAACTGGTGGCCTTGATGGAAGAGGGATGCCTGGATATTGTAGCAGTCACAGAAACATGGTACACAGAGAACCACATCTGGGATGTTAACATACTAGGGTACACAACCTATAGAAGAGACAGGGAGGGCAGAAGATGGGGGAGTAGCTCTCTATGTAAGGGAAGGGATAAAAGCAACCAAACAAAAGAGTAAACAGGGAGGAGAGGAGGCACTGTGGGTCACCTTAGAGACTGGAAATGGCACCACAATCCGCACAGGGGTTGTATATAGACCCCCAAGTCAGGGGAAGGGAATGGACAAAGATATGATAGAAGGCATACTTAGGATGGCAGAGAAAGGGAGATACTATTGATGGGACCTTAATATGCCAGATGTTAACTGGAACACCTTTGTGCAGCCACATCCAAAAGCAGGGCCATTCTTGATGCCCTTCAGGTGGCATGCCTCAGACAGCTAGTTTTGGAACCTACTCATGAGGGAGCAGTCTTAGACCTCATACTCTCAAATGGGGACAGTGAGAGGATCTCGGATCTAGAAGTGGGTAGCCATTTGGGAACAAGTGACCACCAAACAGTGTGGTTCACGATAAACTCAGCTACAGAGTCAAGCCATACAAAAGTGAGGGTTCTGGACTTCAGGAGGTCTGACTTCGGCAAGATGGTAGAGTGCCTTAGAAAATCATTAGCAAGCAGGCTAGAAGGAGGGGTGGAGCAACAATAGGGAAATATCAAAACTGCCATCACAGAGGCACCAAGCCTTTGTGTGAAGCAAATAAATAAATCAAAATGAAAGAAAAAGCCACCATGGTTCTCAAAAGAGGTGGCGGTGAAGGTTAGGGAGAAAAAGATAGCATTTAGGAAGTATAAGGAAACACAGAAGAAGCAGGACAGAGAACTGTACCAGTTAAGGCAGAAGGAAGCAGGGAGGGTAGTCAGAATAGTAAAGGCACAAACTGAGGAAAGATAGCCAACTCTGTTAAGAAGGGATAAAACCTTTTATAGGTATATCAGGGAGCGTAGAAAGACAAGGGGAGGAATAGTGAGGCTGAATAGGATGGATGGTGGGTGGGCAGAGAGTGACAGTGAAAAAGCAAGGATACTGAATGAATACTTCTGTTCAGTATTGACAAAAGAGGAAGTGGGGGAGGTGCCAAATCCAATTAACAGAAGCACTCTGGAGAGGGGGGTCGAACCCAGTCCTTTCACAGAAGATAGGATTCTGAAAGAACTCCTAAAACTGAAGGTATACAGAGCAGTGGGGCCAGATGGAATTCACCCCAGAATTCTAAAAGAATTAAGCAGAGAACTAGTGACACCGCTAACTACCCTTTTTAACAAATCATGGGAGGATGGTGTGGTACCCGAGGACTGGAAGAAGGCGGATGTGATTCCCCTTCACAAGAGTGGGACCAAGACAGAGGCAGGAAACTACAGACCTGTCAGTTTGACCTCTGTGGTAGGGAAAGTGATGGAATCACTTCTGAAGGAAAGAATTGTTGAGTACCTAGACACCAGTGGGGCACAGGACCCAAGGCAGCATGGGTTTACAGCAGAAGGTCATGTCAGACGAATCTAATTGATTTCTTTGACTGGGTGACCAAAGTAGTAGACCAGGGAGGGGCTGTGGACATGGCCTACCTAGACTTTAGCAAGGCATTTGACACAGTCCCACACAAAAGATTAGTAGTCAAATTAACCAGCCTGGGAGTGGGTCCCAGGGTGGTAGCCTGGATAAAACATTGGCTGAACAACAGGACACAGAAGGTAATTGTAAATGGAATCCACTCTGAAGAAAGGGGGTTACTAGTGGGGTACCACAGGGTTCAGTACTGGGTCCTGTCCTTTTTAATGTCTTTGTAAGTGACATTGCAGAGGGACTGGAAGGAAAAGTATGCCTCTTTGCAGATGACACAAAGATCTGCAACAGGGTTGATACACAAGAAGGCGTGAAAAGGATGAGAAGGGGCTTGGCAAGGTTGGAGGAACGGTCAGAAGTATGGCAGCTTGGATTCAATGCAAAGAAGTGCAAAGTAATGCACCTGGGAAACAAAAACCCAGGGGAAAATTACACAATGGGGGGAGGTAGTAACAACGACAAAAATGGAAAGGGACCTGGGGTAATCATAACAGATGACCTTAAGGTTGGCAAGCAATGTGAGAAGGTGGTAGGGAGGGCTGGGGGTATACTGGGATGTATAGGGAGAGGTATCACCAGCAGAAAACAGGAAGTTATTATCCCCCTGTACAGACAGTTGGTGAGACCCGTCTGAGTACTGCATCCAGTTCTGGAGACCCCATCTCTGCAAGGACATAGACAGAATGGAGGCAGTTCAGAGGAGGGCAACTAAAATGGTGCAGGGTCTGCAAGAGAAGCCGTATTTGAGGAGAGACTAAAGGAGCTTAATATGTATACCCTTGAGGAAAGAAGGGAGAGGAGGGATGATAGAAATGTTTAAGTACCTCAGTGGAATCAACAAAGTCCAAGAGGGTAGCATCTTTCAGAAAAGAGATGTGCAAGAACAAGGAACACAATCTGAAGATAGAGGGGAACGGCTCAGGGCAATGTGAGGAAGTATTTTTTCACAGAGAGGGTGGTGGACACATGGAACAGCCTTTCTGAGGAGGTTGTGGGGTCTAAAACTGTGGGAGAATTCAATAATGCATGGGACAGACATAAGGCAATTTTTGTGGGGGGTAGGAAGAAATAGGCTGTTGGTTAAATAGGATCTGCAGCTTATCCTCTAGGTAGGAAAATGGGCAGACTAGGTGGGCCAAGCGGTCCTTATCTGCTGTCAAAGTCTATGTTTCTATGTTATGTTTCTATAACTCAGGTCATGCATATATATATATAAATGAACATATGAAGAAGCCAGCAGAAGGCCATTTGGTCTATCAAGTCTGCTCGTATTACAGGGTCCACAGCTTGAGCTACTGTCCCTGCCCTCCCTCCCCACTCCTCCCATCCTCTCTTCCCATGATCCTTAACTTCCCCCATGCCTATATCTAGATGGCACATAGAATATAACATAACAACTTGGAGTTACAAGAACAGTTGATGATAACATTGTTGTCCTTAGGAATGGAATAAAAATCATAATTATTACATCTATTTTTTGCACTTTGCATGTCCAGAGAATTCAAGAAAAAAAAGACACAGAGGGGATAGCTATTTGTTCACATGAACATAACACACTAATACAGATTAACAAGTATCCAACACATTGGGTACCAACTATAATACTGTAGAATTACAGGCTTTTCAAATCTGACATTCTGGTGCAAAAAGATGGAACAGATTGCACAAAGCCCCAAGAAACAGCAGCATGCAAGTACCAAGCACTCATTTAAGGCCATATAGGACATCCAGACAGTGCTGAATGTAGCCATTCCAAAATAATCTAAATGTCAAAGAACCTCAGCAGAAAACCACCGAGGCAAGGGTTACCCAGAAAGGACACTGGCAAAAAGCCAGATTTCAAACAAATGTAAAATTACATCTATCCCCATAATATAAAACATTGTAGGAAGTATACAAATCACCGTGAAAGAATTTAGACTGGTTCCGCTTTGAGCAAGAGCGTATGGTGGCAAAGGGCCTATCACACACTCTGCAAAAGCTAGAAACACCAGACACAGACATGTGCTACCTGGGCAAATGCTGGCTGCTTGCAGGAGGGGCTGTGCCTCCACATCCCTGAAACTTATTATAATCACCTCCACAGCAGAGGTTTCTTGGGAAGGGGGTGTAACACCGGTGTGGCGCTGTCCTTGCAGGGCACTCTGACAACCAGTTTACCATGATGACAGGTGAACTGGTTGCGGTGCCCTGATCGCATCATAGAAACATAGAAACATAGAAACATAGAAGTTGACGGCAGATAAGGACCGCAAGGCCCATCCAGTCTGCCCATTTCTTTTTCTACCTTATAAATGTGCCATCGGCCTTTGCTCTGTCAGTGGTCTATCTATTCATAGTCATTTGTATTGCTCCCTTATGCCTATCCCATGCCTGTTTGAAGCCCTGCACTGTATTCATAGCCACCACTTCTTGTGGTAAGCCATTCCATGCATCCACCACCCTTTCTGTGAAAAAGAATTTCCTTACATTCCCCTGTAATCGGCCTCCTCTAATCTCATGCTGTGTCCTCTTGTCCTACTATTTTCTTTATATTTAAACATGTTAGACTCTTTCACCTTGTTTATGCCCTAGGTGTTTGAATGCCTCGATCATATCACCTCTCTCCTCCTTTGCTCAAGGGTATACATATTGAGCTCCCTTTAATCTGTCCTCATATGTCTTCTGATGCAGTCCCTGCACCATTTTGGTTGCCCTTCTCTGGACTGCCTCAATTTGGTTAATGTCCTTGTGAAGGTGTGGCTCCAATACTGCACGCAGTACTCCAGATGGGGCCTAACCAGTGTCTTGTACAGAGGGATTATTACCTCCTCTTACGACTTGTGATACCCTACTAATACACCCTAACACCCCTAGCCTTACTACTGCTTTAGAGGTCTGCTTGGATGATTTTAGGTCATCAGTGATGATGATGCCCAAGTCTCTTTCTTCCTTTGTGACTGCTAGCAACTCCCCTCCTAGCCTATAGGTGGCTTCAGGGTTTCTCTTCCCTATGTGCATGATTTTGCACTTCTTTGCATTAAATCCCAGTTGCCACTCTTCTAACCATTCTGCTAGTTGTAGGAAGTATACAAATCACCGTGAAAGAATTTAGACTGGTTCCGCTTTGAGCAAGAGCATCACCCTCATTCTGTTGCTCTGTTGATGGAATACCGTCCTACACATCTCATCTTCCTACGATGCTTTGCATTATGGGGATATGTGTAATTTTAGATTTTCTTGAAACCTGGCTTTATTGCCAGTGCGCTTTCCGTATAACCCTTGCCTTGATGCTTTTGTGCTGAAGTTCCTTGATTTTTAGATTACTTTTCTATTTTGGGCTCCACCATCACCCAACCAGTAAGACTAAAATTTGGCTGCTTCATCTTTTCCCTGGGCTGTCACAGACATGACATACTGATGGGTCCTGTATAGGATGAAACTCACATCTTTTTCCTCTGTGCAGAGTGTGCGAGAGGCCATTTGGCACTATACACTCATTTTAAAGTGAAACCAATCTAAACTCTTTCATGGTGATTTGCATTATGGGGATATGAGTAATTTTTACATTTCCTTAAAACCTGGCTATATTGCCAGTGCCCTTTCCATGTAACCCTTGCCTCAGTGCTTTTGTGCTGAGATTCTTTAACTTTTAGATTACTTTTCTATTTTGAGTTCCACCATTACCCAAACCAGTAAGACCAAACTCTGACTGATTCACTCTTTCACTGGGCTGTTAAAAGAGCCCTTTACATGAAATGGTCTGTAGTGGAATGAGCAGTACAGACCAACTGCAACGTTATCTGTGTGGCATGTACAGGCAATCTGCTCTGCAACAGAAGTAAGCTCAGCTCATGTTGCATTCACCCAGCCATGTACTAGCACTCTTCCACTCATTTCTGTCCCAGATTAAAAGGAAATCCTTTGCTCCCTTGGCTGTTGCAGAGTGGATTGCCTGTAGATGCCACATTGGTAATGTTGCAGCTGATCTGTACCGGCTCATTCCGATACAGATCATGTATGTAAAAGTGCATCGGACCGAGCAGAACAGTGAGATATGGAACCAGCCAGTACAGGTAACCCCCATGTAAAAGTTCCTAAAGACGAGGCACGCTGGTGAGTCCTGTGCAGGATGAAGCACATGTCTGTAGCTTCTATTTTCAGTCTTTGCGGAGTGTGTGAGAGGCCATTTGGCACCATGCAATCTTGCTTGAAGCCAAACCAGTCTAATTGCTTCCATGGTGATTTGCATATACAGTACTTTACGTAATGCTTTGTATTATGTGGCTATATACATCTAATTTTACAGTTGCAGAATAATGTATTCTTTTCTTGAGCCAGAGACAATCTTTTCCCCTTGACACAGAATCTGAGGAAGTTCACTCATATAGGGGGTGGTGGGGCATTAGGTTTTGATTTGGGGGCAAATGAGTGGTGTAACTCTGTCATCTGTTCTGTGCGTGCACCCAGTGCTGGCGCATGCACTAAAAGTCATTGTCATCTCCAGACTAATAGTTACTTTCTGGCCAGGCACTTAGCTCCTTATATTTAAAACAATGCATAACACTTGGATTTATGTGTTTGCTGGTGGTTAAGGTGTCATCTTTTACATCCACTCAATCAATATCACTAACATACAGAGACATCTGGCAGCTGAAGTTCAGTCAAGCTGACAGATTTATGTATTTATTTATGAGAAACGGATACATCATTGAGTCACGGAGTCGTTGACAATGGTTTCTAATGGATCGTTTCCACACATGTCCTGGGAGCACAGGGTGGTTAAGTGGCTTGCTCAAGATCGCTCAGTATGCAGGTGGAGGTCGCTGGAATCAAACCCAGATCTGCTGGATGCACCAAGCTCACTCACAGCTCATTACTTTAACATCAAAGCTATACTGTCAGATAATGAGCTCGGATTGAGCATTTAAGGGGTTGGGCCTTCTCAGAGGGAGGAAATGGACAAGGAAATGATATAAAGTATACTTAGAATGGCAGAAAAAGGGGAGATATTGCTGATGGGTGATCTGAATATGCCAGATGTTAACTGGAGTGCAGTTGCAGCTGCCACTTCGAAGAGTGCAGTTATTCTAGATGCCCTACAGGGGGCATGCCTTAGACAACTAGTACTGGAGCCCACTCGAGAGGGAGCAATATTAGACTTGACACTCTCAAATGGAATGGAGAGGATCACAGATGTAAGAGTGGGTAGCCATCTGGGAACTAGTGACCATCGAACAGTATGGTTCACAATAAACACAGCAATAGAGTCAAGCCATACAAAGACAAAAGTACTGGACTTTAGGAGGGCTGACTTTGCCAAAATGGGTGAGTGCCTAAGGAATGCACTAGCAAATGGGCAGGAAGGAGGGGTGGAAGAACAATGGGGAATAATAAAAACTGCCATCACAGAGGTAACGAGCCTGTGTGTGAAGCAAATAAACAAAAAGACGATGTAAGAAACCACTATGGTTCTCAAAGGAAGTGGCAGTGAAGGTTCAAGAGAAAAAGAAAGCATTCAGGAAGTACAAGGAATCACAGAAGGAGCAGGACAGAGAACTGTATCAGTTAAAGCAAAAGGAGGCTGGGAAGGCAGTCAGAACAGCAAAGGCCCAAACCGAGGAAAAGTTAGCCAACTCAGTTAAGAAGGGGGATAAAACCTTTTATAGGTACATCAGGGAGCGAAGGAAGACCAAGGGAGGGATAGTGAGGCTTAATAAAGGGAGGGAGGGTGGGCAGAGGGAGACTGTGAAAAGGCAGAGATACTAAACAAATATTTTTGCTCAGTATTTACAAAGGAAGAGGGGAGGTACATAAAACAAACAGTAGTAACACTCTGGATACAGAAGTTGATACCTGCCCATTTACAGAAGAAAGGGTTCTGAAAGAACTCTTAAAACTGAAGGTGGACAAAGCAATGGGGCCTGATGGGATTCATCCCAGAATTCTAAAAGAACTAAGGGTAGAACTAGTGACACCACTGACTACCCTTTTTAACAAATCATGGGAGGATGGGGTGGTACCCGAGGACTGGAGGAGGGCAGATGTAATTCCCCTTCACAAAAGTGGGAGCAAGGCAGAAGCAGGAAACTATAGACCTGTTAGTTTAACCTCAGTGATAGGAAAATGATGGAATCACTTCTAAAGGAAAGAATTGTCGGTATCTAGAGGCCAGAGGGCACAGGACCCTAGGCAGCATGGATTCACATGGAAAGGTCATGCCAGACGAATCTGATAGATTTCTTTGACTGGGTGACCAAAGTAGTAGATCAGGGGAGGGCTGTGGACATGGCCTACCTAGACTTTAGCAAGGCATTTGACACAGTCCCACACAAAAGATTAATATACAAGTTAGCCAGCCTGGGAGTGGGTCCCAAGATGACAGCCTGGGTAAAGAATTGGCTGGAGAATAGGACAGAGAGTAATAGTAAATGGAGTCCACTCAGAAGAAAGGAGGGTTACTAGTGGGCACCGTGAGGGTTAAGTATTAGGACAGGTCCTCTTCAATGTCTTTATAGCTTACATTGCAGAAGGACTGGAAGGAAAGTATGTCTCTTTGCAGATGACACTAAGATCTGCAACAGAGTTGATGCACAGGGTGGGGTGGAAAGGATGAGAAGGACTTGGCAAGGTTAGAGGAATGGTCAAATGTATGGCAGCTTAGATTCAATGCTAAGAAGTGCAGGTAATGCACCTGGGAAACAAAAACCCAGGAGAAGAGTACACAATGGGGGGTGAGATACTAACAACAACAAAAATGGAAAGGGACCTGGGGGTAGTCATATCAGATGACCTAAAGATGAGCAAGCAATGTGAGAGGGCAGCAAGGAGGGCTGGGGGGATACTGGGATGCATAGGGAGAGGCATCACCAGTAGAAAACAGGAAGTTATTATCCCTCTGTACAGACAGCTGGTGAGACCCCATCTGGAGTACTGTGTGCAGTTCTGGAGACCCAATCTCCGCAAAGACATAGACAGGATGGAAGCTGTCCAGAGGAGGGCAACTAAAATGGTGCAGGGTCTGCACCGGAAGACATATGAAGAGACACTAAAAGAGCTTAACATATATAGCCTTGAGGAAAGGAGGAAGAGGGGGGACATGATAGAAACTTTCAAGTACCTCAAGGGAATCAACAAAGTCCAAGAGGGTAGCATCTTTCAAAAAAAGAGGTGTGCAAGAACAAGAGGGCACAATTTGAAGATGGGGGCGTGCTCAGAGGTAATTTAAGGAAGTATTTTTTCACAGAGAGGGTTGTGGATGCATGGAACGGCCTTCCGGAGGAGGTTGTGGAGTCAAAATCAGTGGTGGAATTCAAGCATGCATGGGACAGTCATAAGGCAATTCTGGGAGGTGGGGGTAGGAAGAAGTAGGCTGCTGGTTAACTAGGATCTGCAGCTTATTCAGTAGGTAGGGAAATGGGCAGACTGGGTGGGCCAAGCAGTCCTTATCTGCCATCAAATTCTATGTTTCTATGTAATAGTATTTTTTTTTTTTTTTTTATGAAAATACTATAAAGACCCACAATAAAGCACATTGGGGCACATAGATGTAAACAGAATGCATATATAGTAACAGGTAAACTGGTTCCACAAGATCGGAAATTACTAGCAAATGCTGACAGTGTTCCTTTAACTGAAAGCCTGTGTTCAGAGGCCCCTTGGAGACCCAGGCCTAGTGGACATTGGACAAGATTTTCAAAACAGCAAGAATGCCACAAGCCCCAAGTGCACCAAGCATTTGGCCCATGGGGCTTGCGACATTCTCCTGGCCAGCGATCAGGATTTTCTATCCCAAGTGCCAATTGCCACATGTTAGACCAACTTTTTGTCCTGAGGGCCTTTTTTTTTACAGAGCTTTCAGCAGATATTTGGCACCAGCTGCTGAAAATAATGGAAACTGTCTCAACTGCACCCGAGATTGTAAAATCAGGTGCAGTTGTCGTGAATGGGTTTGGCACACTACCAGAACCTAAGCGCCATGGTGCAGGGCTTGTCGTGAGCCCTGCGCTATGCTTTGAAAATCCTGCCCATTGTCTTTTCTACCCTCCCCTTAATCTAGCCATTACAGTAGTGTAGTAAATAATGCTTACTATAGTGTCGCTAGGACTTTGTCTGTTCAGTGACATCACATTTGTGGCCATTTCAAGTTTTTTTCATATTTTAACTGTTATGTTCTGTGAAAAAAATGCAGTTCCAGTATTAATGTAAAAAACATAGAAACTTAGACTCTGACAGCAAAAAAAGACCAAGGGCCCACAGAGTCTGTCCATAATATTATTATTTCACCCCCTCAACCTACAGTAGTATCCTGTGTGTTACCCCTTCTGTGCCCTACCTCCTGCATCCCTTTCTTCCTAGGTTCCCCCTCATGGGAGTATGAATTTCCTTGCCCTGTTCCAGTCATGCTTAAACCCATTAATGGTACCAATGGCCACCAACTCTGCCGGCAATCTGTTCCATGGCTCCACCCACCCTCTCAATGAAGAACAACTTTCTCACATCCCTCCTGACTTTACCCTCTACTAAACTCCATTCATGCCCCCTTGTGACAGCATCCATATTTCTAATAAATAGGTCTTCACTATTCACTCTTTTTTAACAATTTACAACGACCTTTCAACTACACTTTCAACTACAACTATTTACAACAACCTTTCTTTTTCAAAGCTATATTGCTATTTTTTTAAATGCCATGTCAAATTAGAAGGTTTATGTATCCTTTAAATTTTGTTTAAAACTGCATTCTGCACCTTGTTCTCTTTCCTGTTTCTCATTAAAGGATTTTGAAATTATTTTTTTAATTTTTTTTTAACCAGGGAGAGGCTCCATTAAGGGATGCTCATATACAAAGAGGTCCTGGTTAGTAAAGTCAGAAAAGATACAGCAATCGACTGAACAATATGTACAGAATTTAGTAATCAAAGAATACAGAGCAATAACTACAGAACATGGGTGCAAGTGTCGACTTGTTTTGTGGAATTTATATGTACTGTGTGTATGTATATACTTGCATGCTTTTAGAAAATCAGTGATTAGAGACAGTGACCATATTACTGTAATAAGAAACTATCAATCTGGCTGGTGATTCCTAATTTATAGGTGTATCAATTACTTACAGGCCAGACAATAAATGTTTCTGCCATGCTTAAGTTAGATCTCCTGTTAGACAGAAATATCTAAATATTTCACTGCCTGTTTTTTGAGGAGTGTGGGGGTTGTCTTTATCCTTAAGTCTCCTGTTTGGCAAGACACGCTGGTTCAACTACTAAACTACAGTAAATCTCACTGCCATATTAGTGTGGTTTATTTGGGGGGGAGGGCGGCAAGTACCCTGTTAGAGACACTTATGTCCTAAAATACATTTTGCTTCCTTGTTTGGATGTTTTTCTCATACAAGTGGCCATGAACAAAAAGCATAGTATGAGGTCTTAAAATACATTTTGCTTCCTGGTTTGCTGATTAAAGGTCTAAGAAACAGGTACAAGCAATGTCCCAAAATACTTTTTTTTTTTTTTTTAACCTTCGGTTAGCTTCAAACTTTCTTAGAAGTGGTAGAGCATGATTTTGTCTAATAAATTGTTTTGACTTTGTGTGTCTCTTTTCCTGAGAGCTGTATCAGATTATCTACTGTCTGTTTGTCTGTCTGTCTGTCTGTCTGTCTGTCTGTCTGTCTATCTATCTATCTATCTATCTATCATTTTTGTTTAGGTGCACTGGACAAAAGTTTGCCTATTTTCATGCACGACCTGGGAGACTAGGAACCATTAAAACAATACAATGCAAGACAATGACTTCAACATTGGGGTACATAGTAACCTTAGAAGTGCAATACTGTGTAAGACAATAAATTAAGCAACAGAGTGAACAGAGAAGACAGTAGATACTATGGTACATGAATAAATTGAGGATGCATAGGTGAAGAATCATTGGCAAAGCTCAGAGGTACAGACAATCTTAACAGGTTACAGAGTGAGCAACTGCAAGGACTGTCATATACATACATATATTGCTCATAGCCATTGCCGGGGGGGGGTTCGTCTGGTTCGAAAGAACCCCCCTTTTGAAACTCCCTCTTTTTTTCATCATTTGTAAAATGTTTTCATCATTTCTGCTTATCTTGTGACTGTCACAGAGTGCTTATGTACACATGATGAACCCCAGAACTTTCTCTCTGCATGCGCCCCCTCCCATCTGCTGCCATTCAGCTCCTTCAGTGCCAGTAAGATGACTGGAGATGTTTAGTGTGTCTTTTTCCACACTCTCCCCTCATGACTGGCTGACCAATTGGAGCTCACGTCAGCATTGTGAACATGGCCAGAATACAGCACGGCCACTGTCCACAATTCACACTGTCAGCTAGCACTCGAGGAAGATGGAGCATGGTGGCAGACTCAGAGATGACGTCACCAGGAGAGCAAAAAAGAAGCAGAGGACCTCAACTTACAATATTATTGGTCACTAGCAGGTAAATTTTGCTGGCCACTGTTGCCGAAGATGTGTCCCTTAATAACTGTATATAAAGGGATAGGCTGTGCAATTGAGCAAGGGAGCTGTTCAGGTGGGCGGGCTAAAGATTTATAAATAAATTACTTAAATCCTCCTCTATACAAAATGCAAAGTTGTCATGTTTCATATGCCTGTTTTAACTTTTCATAAGTTAAGCAAAAGAGGTACCAAAGTGGAAAGGCAATGCAAGTGTTTGGAAGGGTCTGGCTGGGATCTACACTGCCACCTCATTAACTGTGCTGTTCAGAGAGATCTTCACTGTGGTCCCATTTTCATTGACATTAGGTTCCATTTTTTTGTCTGTGTCATCTGTGCAAGATGCCAATAAAACAAATACGTTGTGATAAGCTTTTTCGCCAGATAACCACGTGTCAGTAGAATGGCATTTGTTGCTACAATTCAGTGTTACGAACATACCTGCTATACTTTTGGAAGCATGGTGGTGGTGGTGCAGGGTAGGCATTTAGGAGATGGTAACTTTGCACTGGGAATCCCCGCCACTGTCAAATTGCCTTTCCCCTCACACCCTTTGTCATGCCTACCACATTGGAGAATGGAGTGGGGCAACAAGTGTAGTACCCAATATTGAACTAAGAATTGTGTTACAGATTTTTTTCCAAGTAGGGTAGCTGGTATAGAAACACAGAAACATAGACCATGATGGCAGAAAAAGACAGAGGTCCATCCAGTCTGCCCAAGTTCCCTATAATCCCTGGAACTTACTGTTTCTCCAGGGTACTAACCCTCCCCATCCTCTCTCTATGCTCCTCCTTGGTCCTGTTGCCCCCAGTAACCACTATTCCCTTCATTGTGTCCCAGCCCTGCTTAAATCCTCTGACTGTTTTTGCAGCCACCAATTCAGCTGACAGACTGTTCCAAAGTTCCACCACCCTTTCTGTAAAGTAATACTTACTCACATCTCTCCTGAACCTAGCTCCTATTAATTTCCATTCATTTCCATGTGGTCACAAATTGGTACCCTGGCTAAATAGTACCCCACAGTTCACTTTGTTAATTCCTTTAGTGAACTTGAAGGTCTCTGTCATATCTCCCCTTTCCCTTCTGGTTTCCAGTGAGGAGTGCCTTGAGGCGCTCTTCAAAGGATCTGCATTGGTGTCCCTGAATCATTTTAGTTACTCTGCACACCAGTAGATACAGGTGCAGATATTAAAGCTGATAACATAATATATCTGAGACAATGCCTTAGGTATATTACAGTAGCAGCATCTTGCTGCCCTCCGGTACTGAAGTCATATATGTATTCACCCTGCAGCCAGCCAGATAATAATTTTGCTTAGGGCAAGGGGTGAAGGAGTTTTCAGATATGACTTCTTTAGCTTCAAAATAAACCACAAAATGCACCACAGAACATCTAGGACCCCATAGTTTCTAGGGTCCTGGTGGCCCTTAGACCCACAGCTTTTTTTAAAAGATTGCAGACTGCATAAAAAGAACCCCCCTTGTGAAAATCCTGGCAATGGCCCTGTTGCTTGTGACTTTGATAGGTTCACTAAAAGCCTATTCTCATGGAACCAGCTTTAAACAGCCTTCAGGTCAGCTGACAGGGTTCTGTAGATGTCAGCTATGTTCTGGGCAGTAGTGAAAAAGACCATGTCATCAGCACACAGGAGAGGGGTACTGCAGTTGAAGCAGTGCTGAACAGAGGTGACATGGAGAGAGAAAAAGAGTGGCCCAAGTATGGAGACCTGGGGAACGCCGGTGGTGACTGGATGAGGTCGCATAGAGAGGGTCTGAGCCTGACACATTACTGTCTGTTGGGTAGTTAACTTCTGAACCAGGGAAGGGCATAATCAGAGAGTCCAGGGGCACTTAGCTTGTGACAAAGCAGGGAATGATCAACCATATTGAAGACCTTAGTGAGGTCTATAAATAATGCCCCGGTGAGCTTCCCCTTGTCAAGAGAAGTGAAGAGACTGTTAGCAAGGGTGAGCAGTGCAGTGGTGGTACTATGGTACTGGTGGAAACCATGCTAGGTTGGAGAGAGGAGACTGTGGCTGGAGAGACAAGCAGTAAGTTGAGTGGAGACTATTTTTTCCAGAGCCTCACCAAGAACATGTAGAATGGCAACAGATATGTAGTTACTAATATTTTTGTTGTTACCTTTTTAAGCTTACTGTGATCTTCTTGCTGTAACTGCCTTTTGAGACGTGTGACACTGTCTGTCCAATGCTGAGTGCTCGGCAATGGGCTTGACAGTGCCACATCAATCATCAGGCACACAAATTGGGATGCTTTTTTTTCCCCATGGGCAGAAACATCCTTTACTTGTGAAGAAAAAGCTGCACCAATCATATGGTGGCTTTTTCTTTGATGTACACGACGAACACCACCCAGCAAACAGCTGATCAGTGATGTCCAATTGCTCTCCTTGCTTGTTTTTGTGCTGTCCACTCACCATCATACAGCCCATTGGGGCTCATCTGCAGGGCCGGCTTTAGGGTTTGGGGGGCCCCCAGCAGATTAATGAACTCGTGGGGCCCCCCTACTTCACCATCACCCCATATGTTTATCTGTAACCAATAAATTTTATTGTATTTTCAGTACTAGTGGCATCTTAAAAAATTTAAAGGGAGACCACAGTGTCAGTGCATACTGTTCCTTCTCTCACATCCATTGTTACCCATCTGCCTCTTATTGCCTGGGTCATAGCTTAGTAAGGCTTTTCATGAACTCATGATCCCACATCAAAATGTGCACAGTCCTTTGTTGCTGTTTTAAGAAGATAATAATAAAAAAAAGATTTAAATTAATTAAGGTAAACTGTTTTAGTTGGGGGGCCCCCCATAAGCAGGGGGCCACCAGCGATTGCAGGGTTTGCTGGTGCCTAAAACCGGCCATGCTCATCTGTAGCTGTGGTGTGGCTCCTCAATAACTTTTCCCCCCGGGGAATGCTCTGCCCTGCCTGCGCATTAAACCTGACAACAGGGGGCCCAATCCTGGTGTTGGTGCTAGGAGCCCCCCTTCCCAGTACTGTGGGACACTGGGGAGCCCACACCCAGTGTCCCGAAATGTTCCGATAATCTGTTTCTGTATACAAAATGAAAACGCTCCGCTGACGTCTTTTTTTCCTGCAAAAAAGAAAATAGTTCCTCATTGTCTCCCCATCCCCTTCCCCCATCCTGAACCTCTCACTGTGCAACCCACCACCCCACACTCCCTCCATGCCCTATACTTACCATCTGAGGTCAGTGGCTGTCATCTTTTTTTTTTGTATATACATTTTTGTCCACCCTTAGAGCCCTGGAGGGCAGCTTCAGCCCTCCCGATGGAGGGACTGTCTCTCTGGTACCCACCGCTCCTGTGCTATGTGGCCCCAGAGTATCCCCCATGGGTTGCCCCCTGTGGTGGGGTTGGAAGGAGATTGTCAGCTTCTTCCCCCTCCCAGAGACCAAGTTCAGATTCCAGGACCACTTCTGGGAGCAGTGAGCCATCATTGAGCCTGCCAGGCTTGATTTTCCTCCAGAATTTGCCCGCCCCCCCCCCTGCTGACATAAGGATGTCAGCCTGCAGCCTCCAGACCTGTACTGCCCTCCAGCCACCACCAGAGGGCAGTCAGCGAGCATGAAGACTAGTCTTCCTCCTCCCAAGAGAGGAGAGCAGTCCTCCAGTTGCTCGATCCTCTCTCCCCCCTGCCAACCCCTGAGCTCGTTCCTGAACCCAGGTTACCAGCATGGTGTGAGGAGTAGCAACCAGTGCCTCAACCTCCAGTGCCACCGGGCCAGCTAGCGGCTGTCATCTTCTATGGACCAGGACAAGTCTACACTTTTCAAAACCAAACCATGAACTGAAGAATCAAGGTAAGCTCCGTATAATGGCTGTCAATGGTGTTAACTTGTGTTGATATCATCCATTTTTCAATATTTTTGCACCTAATTTTCAATATGGGTTTTTTGGAACCCCACCTCATAAACACTGACACTGCCATTTCATCACTCAGTCCTGAAAGGAGATTTCATAGTTGCTGCATGGTATCACCTTTCAGGACTGAATAATGAAACAACAGTGCCAGTGTTCATGAGGTGGTGTCCCAAAAAGCCCATACTGAAAATCTGGTGCAAAAACGCCTGAGCTACGTGCAGTCATTGACATTTTTCTACACATGTAACTTTGGCAATTTTTAATATTTTCACTCCAAATTCACAATATTGCCATTTTTTCATACCCCTTCATGAATAGTACAGCTGCATTCTTTGCATCTTGCCCGAAATATGTTTTTGCACCTGTGGCACAGAATGGTGCGGTTGTTGTGTGAAATCACCTTTCAGGACCAATGAACAAAATGACAGTGGCACACTTCATGAGGGTGGGATCCCAAAAAAGCTATGTTGAAAAATTTGATGAAAAAATTCCTAAAAATGGCCAAGTTACATGTGGGCATTCACAATTTTCTATGCACATGCATAACTTTGGTAATTTTCAATATTTTCACTCCAAATTTTCAATATAGCCATTTAGTCACACCACCTCATGAACAGTGCAGCTGTCATTTTTCACATCCTACCCAAAATGTGTTTTGCACCTGTGTTGCAGAATGCCATTTATATGATTGAACATTTTTTACCCTCACGGGGTTCATGAGGTGGGGTGAGAAGTCTATGTTCAACATTTGGTGTCAAGATATGAAAATATGGCAAAGTTATGCCCATGCATTACAATTTTGGTATGCACACTCATAACTGCAGAAATCTTAAATATTTTCACTCCAGATTTTCAACATAGCCTTCTTATTACCTGAGCTTCTGTATGTCATGGCAGTCATTTTTCAAATGCTGTCCAAAATCTGTGCTTGCACCTGTGGTGCGGAATGGCATTCTATTTTGCATGACAAATTTAACAGTCCCAGAAATCCCAAGTAAAAGTTTCTTTTTTTCCTAGCTTCAGTGTGGCTGTGTGTACAGTGCAAGGGCAAGCTGGCAAAACAAATCTTTGACTTGTGCCATCCAGAGGGGAGAGAGAGAGAGAGAGAGAGAGAGAGAGAGGGAGATTGCACAGTGTGCCTGTGTGTTCAGGGCAAGGGCAGACTGGCAAAATAAATCTTTGACTTGTGCCATCCAGAGGGGAGAGAGAGACATGGGGGGGCACAAGAAATTTAACAGCCCAAGAAATCTCCCATAAAAGTTTCTTTGTTTTCCTGGCTTCAGTGTGGCTGTGTGTACAGGACAAGGGCAGGCTGGCAAAATAAATATTTGACTTGTGCCATCCAGAGGAGAGAGAGAGACAGAGAGATTGCGGGGGGCCCACGAGAAATTTAGCAGTCCCAGAAATCCCAAATAAAAGTTTCTCTTTTCTCCTGGCTTAAGTGTTCCTGTGTGTACATGGCAAGGGTAGCCTGGCAAAATAAATATTTAACATGTGCCATCCAGAGGACAGAGAGAGAGAGAGAGACTGTGGGGCGACGAGAAATTTAACAGTCCCAGAAATCCCAAATAATAAAGTGTCTTTTTTTCCTGGCTTCAAAGTGGCTGTGTACAGGTTCAAGGACAGGCTGGCAAAATAAATCTTTAACTTTTGCCATCCAGAGGACTTGGTTGGTCCAAAAGCTTTGGCACTTTGTTCTTTTTGTAACATCTGAATTGGCCCAATAAAAGGTATCAAACCATTTGGTTCTGGTATCTTTTCTTACAAGGACTAATACAGCAACTAAACTAAATATGTTTGCCATCCAGAGGAGAAAGAGAGAGAGAAAGAGGGAGAGAGGGAGAGAAAGAGATATGGTGGTGGGAGAGGAGCTTTACCTGCTAACGATTAGTGAGTCCATTATATTTTCACGCCTTGTGTCTAAGAGAGAGTAGCACAATAAGAGATAAATGCTGTCTCATCTATCTTTTTTAACATTAACCCCTCACGCCTCTTTCTCTAGCTCAATCTGTCAGTTAGGTTGGCTGTCTGTTGTGTTGGTATTATTATGTGTGCTGAGGGCTGAGTAGTGTTGTAGACCAGGGATGTGGTTAGGCAGAGCAGTGGTGTAGTGGAGTGGGCCTTGCTTGGGATCCAAACGTGGTTGTGGGATTCAGAATCCTGATGACAGTAGCCAGTGCTGGGAGAACATAAGAAACACTGCATGCACAACAGCAAAACACAGCATGTACAACTGCAATACCAACAGTGAACTTTCAGCATTGACAAATGCTTGTTTAAACACGGGCGCTATGATATATATTTTCCAGATAGTTGGTACAATGTTAGTGGTGAGGGAATGATTAAAGATTCTGGCAAGCAGACAGGCCACTTCATGGGTAGCTAATTTGGGGAATATGTGCTCTGTTCCATCGGTGCCAGCAGCTTTAGGTTAAGGGCTCATCCTTAGGAGTTTATACACTTCAGAGATGCTTACACATTTGAGATGAAAGGGGACATGTTTCCCAGATTCTTATTTATTTTTATCTATCCATCTGTCTGCCATCTGGTGACCAGGAAAGACAGTGACCCAAAGCATTTTTTCAAGTGTAACCCAAGGGTCAGGGAGTACAAAAAGGAACAAAGAGAGAAAAATACAATATGCAACAGTACCAATGAGAAACAATTGCAATACGATGCAATTCAGTCAAGTAGCAGGATAAATTAACTTAGGAAATAGAAGTACATAATTAACAAGCTTTGGCTGGTGCCAACAAGGCTGGGTCTTTCAATTTTATCTTTATTATTTATTTATTCAATTTTGATAACCGGGTAGGCCCGCTGAGCCCCGAAGGTCCCTTTTTCAGGGTGACCCGGATTTAGTTGCATAGTACACACATTTCACATACAGAATTAGGTGTGCTGACGATTAATGGTTACAATCTGGTCAGTAGGTTACAATCTGGTCAGTACGCAGTTGGGTACCAGTCTTAGTGCTCATTAGAATTTCAACATACATACATTAGAAATCAACAGAACTTACACAGGGGGTGGAAATGAGTGCACAAATAGGCAATAGACAATGTAGTTGGTTCCCCCAGGCTGAGGCCGGGTCAGGACTGCGCCGGGTCGGTTTAGACTGGGGCTAATCATTATGATTAAGCACTGTTGCACATGTACATGCACTTTTTGTTAGGTGATGTGCCCGGAGCCCATTCTGGAAAATTCTCAGGGAGGTCGCATCTTGGAGCTGTGGAGGTAGCTTATTCCATGTCACTGGTGCTGTGTGGGCAAAGGACTTTGTGCCTGCTGTAGTGCATACCCTAGTTTCCTCAAGTAGGTTTCTCCCTGTGGTACAGAGCAGCATGCCTGCTCTCTTTGGGACCAGCAGCCCAGCCAGGTTGTCGGGCTGGCAGCTGACAAGTTTATATGCATTGCATAGTAATGAATACTGCAAACGGTTAGTGAGTGATGGCCAGTTAAGGGAGGCCAGTGCTTCACAATGATTCCACCTCTTGTGAGACAAAGTGGTGCAGTGGGCAACCTTGTTGTATAACACTTTCATCCTTTTGGACTCCTGTTTTGCCATGCCCTGCAGTACTGGGGCAGCATAGGTCAAGGTTGGGAGGAGTATGCTGCTTGCTATGGTAACTCTTGCTTTGGGGATCAGCTGGGTGCTCAGGTGGTATAGGAGACCAAGAGTTTGGTGCAGCATTTTGGTAATCTGATCAGTTTGAGGCTTTAGAGTAAGATCTTGGTCCACAGTAAGGCCCAGGTACTTGAAGGATTTCACCACCTCTGTAGTGGTGCCAGTTGTGGAGACTATAGGAGTAGGGAGTTTCTGTCTTTCCCAAGGGTTCTTGGGCTGAATACCATAGCCTTTCTTTTAGTGGCATTTAGGATTAACCTGTTTTGTGTTAGCCAGGATTCCAGTGTTACAAAATCAGAATGTATGTGAGCCCCAAGGTCTGCAGTATTACTTGAGGACCAATAAATCACTGCGTCATCTTCATACTGGACCAACGAGCTGCCTCCACAGTGTTTATTCAGATCATTGACAAATAGCGTGAAGAGGAGGGGGCCCAGTATTGATCCCTGGGGTACCCCTTCCCTGAGGGTGAGTGACTCAGATACCACACCTCTCCACTTGACCTGTTGGGAGTGATTGGTCAGGTAGCTATTGAACCAGGTTAGGGAGTGTTGGTCCAGGCCAAGGTTACCCAGTCTGTTCATTAGGAGGTAGTGGTCTACTAAATCAAAGGCCTTGGTCAGGTCTATAAAAACCACTCCAGTGGAGGTGCCCTTTTCCATGGCCATAAGGACGTCAGTTGTGAGCCTGATAAGGGCTGTGTCTGTTCCATGTTTTTGCCTAAATCCATGCTGTGTGTGCACTAGCAGCTTGTTAGTCTCCAGGTAGTTTCTTAGCTGGCAGTAGACTAACCTTTCCTGGATCTTGGTAAGGGTACATAGGAGAAAGATAGGCCTATAGTTGCCTATGGGCTCTCTAGGACCCCCCTTATGTATGGGGACCACATGTGCCTGTTTCCATCTATTAGGCACATTCCCTTCCTGTAGGGACCCATTTATGAGCCATGTAACTGGTAAGGTTACGGCTGGTGCTGCAGCTCTCAGCAACCTTGGGTCAAGGTCATCCGGACCAGCTGAGCCTTTCTCTTTGATGGACTTTAAGAGGGGGAGAACTTCCCTTGTCCTTACCAACCTTAGATGAAAGTGTGGTCTGTCTCAGTACATTGATGCCCAGTGGTCCTTGGAGGGAGACTCGTTTTGTATTCTTCTAAGTTGGTGAATAGCCTATTAAAGGCTGAGGCAGTCTCCAGGCTCTCGTTAAGTGTGTGGCCATTATGTTGTATTGGGCCTTGGGGTGGTCTACCACTGCCTTTTATTAGAGCATTGATGTGGGACCAGAAGGCCTTTGGATCAGCAAGGTTGGTTTGCTGGAGACACCTGATATAGCCCCATTTTGCAGCCTTCTCTGCTAATTTGCACTGGTTCCTTAGGGTACTGTAAGTCACCAGGTCTGACAGGATGGTTATAGTTTTGTATTTTCTCCAGGCCTTATCCCGGCTTATCATCATGGCTTTCAGCTCAGTGGTGATCCACTTGTAGCAGTGACCCTTTGTTCTTAGTCTCCTTAGTGGAGTGAATGGGTTGGCTGCTGAGATGAAGGAGTTCTGGAAGTACTCCAAGGCTTCACCTAGACTTGGGAGTAGTCAAATGGGGCTCCAGTTGAGATTATTAAGGTACTCATGGAAGGTGTCTGCAGAGAATTTGGAAAAATCTCTAGCTGTGAGGAGCCTAGGGGGGAACCTTAGGTGTCCTATTTTTCCATATGCAGAATATTGGTGAATGGTCACTCAGGGCATCTGCCAGAGTGCCAGCCACCCACATATTAAGAGGACTGGATGCCAGCACCCAGTCCAGGGTGGTATGGTTTCCACTTTTGGCATTGTACCTTGCTGTTTCGGTGATGACCTGTTGCAGGTTCACTTCCAGTAGCGAGGCTCTGAGGGCCTGCTCAGTTTCAGGGGCCCAGTTAAGATTGAAGTCCCCCAGTATTAGCAGTTCAGTTGTGTCATTTTCTGCTAGGGCCTTGGTTAGTGACTGAAAAGCTTGGAGGGTAGCCTTGGGAGGGTTGTATAGGCAACCTACTGTAAGGTACTTGGTAAGGCCCAGGGTAACTCTGATAAATATGGACTCACTTCCACTACAGTCTGTGTAGGGGGGGAGGTGAGCACTGAGTCTAATGAGTCTCTGACATATATAAGTACTCAGCCCTGTCATTTTGGAAGGTGGCGTAACCGTTGACTTCAATCTCATGCATTAGTATGTGCGGCTTTAGCCAAGTCTCTGATACAGCTAGAATGTCTGGTTTGTATAGCTCTAGCCAGCTTTGGACTTCATGCATTTTGGGGCTCAAGCTGCAGATATTCATCTGGGCTATTTTTAAGCCTTTAGGGGATGTCCAATACAAGTCTTGTGCTGAACCAATATTACAGTTCACCACAGGGGCTCCGGGGAAGGGCTCAATATCTCCTGCTAGGAGCAGTAGGACTGTGATTAAGCTTAGTACTTTTGGTAATGTGGTGAGTACTCCCCTTAGTCCTTGGTCACTTGAAACAAGGATCATTAGATAATGGGCCCCCTTCTTAACCAAACCGTGGGTCAGAAGTAAGGAATCCACCCCTTACGTAGTGGGGAGGTACCCTAGGTGTGAGGTAAGCAGTTGTCCTGCTGACCCCAGTCTGGGTTCTGGAAGCAGTTCACACCCAATAGGTTATCTACCCATAATCTTATGCTGATATATGCCACTATCAGGGAATTGGAGGCCAGGTTGAAAGTATAGCTGCCACTAGAGGTAGGCACTGATAACCTGCCTATGGAAAAATGGGCTGATAGATTTTTCCCATCACGTGATCACTGCTATAAAGCTCTGTGTCCACCAAGGGTGGTGGCAAGGACAGTGGGTCAGCCAATGCACAGCATCAGTGGGGTCCTACATGGCCGTTTCAGCCAAGCGAGCTGCTCCTATATCCGTACCTTTCCTTCTTGTGGTGTGGAAGCTGTGGGGAGGGCTGTGCACTACTGCCCTCACAACCCACATACTACCCTGGGGGAGCTGACAAGACCTGTGGAGACAGAGGAGAAAGGAGCTGGTTTAAAGGCAGATACAATGGAGGTGTGGCTGAGCAGGGGGAGGGTGTTGCAATAGCGCTGAACAAACAGATTCCAAGCAAGTGGCTGATATTAGTCCTGACTGAAACTCAGGTCAGAAATTTAGATTTTTCTCTCACTGTAACCATGAGGGGCTTTTAGCAGACATGCAAGGACAATACCAGCAATTTCTATAGGCTGCGGACTGGCTTCAGCATATGGCTGTGGGCTGTTAAAGCTGTTCAAAGCAGACTCGGTGCTCAGTATAGTTGCCTACACAGCTCAAGAATAAGCAGTAGTACAGGCAGGCTAAGTTTCTCAAGATGCCCAGATTGAGTAGCGATTTTATGGAGCAGTGATAAGCACTTTAAAATGCACTAAAATGAATTCATTAGCACAGTCTCTTAAGGTGCACAATTAACATAGGCTAGAAACATAGCATAGTGGCTGCAGAAATACGTAGCTCAAAGTCTATCAGCATAACAGTTAAGACATTCTATTAAAAATGCACAAAATGAGTTAATTAGCCGAGTCGCAATGGTGCGCTGCTAAAACAGGCTAGAAGCCTAACATTTGGCTAGAGACATAGCTTTTGGTTGCAGAAATTAGTTGTGCACAAACTTTCAGGGCAGTGTTTAAGTAGTTAAGGCGTTCAGTTAGAAATGCATAAAATTAATTAAATTAGCGAGTCTCTTAAGGTGCACTGCAAAACAGATTAAAAGCATAGCATTTGGTTGCAGAGATTAATGGTACAGAAATTATCACATTCATATGGCGACACAAAATGGAAGGTAATTCAGAAATGGCGCCAAGACACAAGGACATTTCAGCCAAGCAAGTTGCTCCTATATCCATACCTTTCCTTGTTTGCTTTTATACCAGGCCTTACTGTCTCACCCATCTCACTGTAATAATTGTAGTTATATGAGGACCACATCCAAAGTCAGTTGTACAGATTTGTTTGGTATACTGTGCCCACAGGGAGGGCACTGATGCAGTAGCAATGCTTTTCAGCAATGCACCCTACACTGTGTACAGTGGTTCAAGTCCACCCAGCACCAGACAACTAGTTTCTCCCTGACTAACAACCTCACTTATAGCACTCCCTCCATATCACTTTTTTTAAAAATTCTCTAATAGTATGGGTTGGGCACTGAACTCATCAGGTAGTTGGGAGCAGAGGGCCAGATTCTTTATTTCATTTCCTAATGGGCCAGGTTGGGCACTGGACCTGTCAGGTAGTTGGGAAAAGAAGGCCAAATGTTTAATATTCTCTGACGTTAGGCATCAGACCCATCATGTAGTTTGGGGGAGTGAGTGAGATTTTTGTTTTTATTTTGTGACACGTCAGGTTGGGTTTGGGATTTATTAGGCTGTGGAAGGGGGGGAATTTGGAGTGCCGTAACTTTGTCTCCCTGTAATATTTTTTCACCGAAACACTGAAAGGCCATCTAGGGGATTTAAGTTGTTAAGATAATTTGACACCTGATCTGGGGAAACATGTTTAAAGCAGAATGTAGTAGTAGTAAAAATGTTTATTTTTATACAGGATAGCAACTTTTAGGTCATAAGACCTATTTTCAAAGTTGTCCTGTGTCAAGAATAAAGTTACATTCAATATAACATACAATGATTCAAACTACATAAAACAACTAATAAATAATTTTTGACATTATACAAGACAAAAATCTTCAATCACACCAACAACTAACACATTGTTCCACGTTTTAAAAACAAGTACATTCATCATAAAATACAGTGCTCAATCTTAATTTAAACTGGGATAGTTTAGTTGCTTTCCTTAATTCAGGGGGAATATTATTCCAAATATTTGCAGTCTGAGCCTCAAGTGTCATAGTACCATATCTTGTATTAGTTTCTGGAAAAGTGTTACCGCTATGCTTTACACCCCTTAAAAGATATGGATAATATTTACTAACAGAAGGCAATTCCATGTTTCCATCAATCATCCCATTTGTTATTTTATAGATAAATACCGAATATTGTTTTTTAAATCGTACTGATAAACTGTCCCAGTTTAGGTCTTTGTACAAAATGCAATGATGAGTATTATAGCTACAGTTCAGGGCAAATCTTGCCAGTCGATTATATGATATGACTAATTTATTTAAATGTGTTTGATCCACAAAATTATACACCATATTTCCATATTCTAATACAGGCATTATTAATTGATTTGTGATTAACCTCTGGGTTTGTAGCTTTAATATCCATGATGACCTACGTAGTGCCCCTATCCTATTATTAATTTTCTTTATTGTATTATTAATATGAGCTGAGAAAGATAAAGTACAATAAATCTCTACATCTAAATATTTGTACTGATCTGTGACTGTCAATGTTTTCCCATTCCTCATTAGTATTTCCCTGTCTCTGATCTGTTTTTTATTAACCTTTGCTTTTTTATTAAAAAACATAACCTGATGTTTTTTTTATCACTTATCACTAATTTAAAGCTGGAAAACCAATCCAGTAGAACATCAAAATCCATCTGTAATTTAACCATAATTTCATTTTGAGATTTGGCTGATGCTAAAAGTACTGTATCATCTGCATACAACCTGATTTGTGTATTATTTATTTTGGTAGGTAATTCATTAATATATAACAAAAACAATAATGGCCCCAAAATTTAACCTTGAGGGACACCTCTTAATATACTACCTACTTCAAAAAATTGACCATTTATTACTATTTGCTGTTTTCCTTGACTCAAATATGATTTAAACCATAATAATGACCTAGGGGCTATACCAATCCTCTCCATCCTCTCATACAATAAATGGTGGTCGACCAAATCAAAGGCTTTGGACAGGTCAACAAACACTGCACCCGTGGACTCTCCCTTATCCAAGGCTGCTGCCACTTTATCAACAAAGTCCACTTGTGTAGTGCAAATTGAATAACCTGCCCTAAAGCCATGTTAGTATTTGGTCAATTTTGAATGTTTTTCTAAATAACTATACAACTGGCCGAACACCATTCATTCCATTAACTTAGAGAGGATGGAGAGGATTACTATTGGTCTATAGTTTGAGGGGTCATTTGAATCCCCACGCTTAAATATAGGTACTATTTTGGCTATTTTCCAGATAGAGGGGGAAAACATTTTCCATCAAACTTTGATTAAATAAATCAGTCAGTATTGGTGATAAGACTTCAACTGCATCTTTAATAAATTTCCCTTCAATATCGTCCATACCATATGATTTATTTTTATTTAATTTTAAGATCTCCTGGCTAACTTCCGAGATTTTTATTTTTTTTTAAATAAAAAAAGAGGACAATTTTCATTATTAGTTTCTTTATTTACTAAATCTGTTTGTACTTGTGAACCAGCTGGGATGGTAATATCAGGCAATGTTAAGAAATATTTATTCAACAACTAGGCTGTTTTCTTTGGGTCAAAGAGTTCACCCTTATTATTAGACATTTTTATCCAAGACTTAGCTCTCAAAGGGTTTTCCAATTATTTTATCACATTCCAGTATTGTTTAGAATCATGAGTTATCTCAATTTTAATGTTGTAAATTTTTTTCTTGCAGATCTAATTAACCTTTTGCATTCATTTCACTTAATTATAAAATTAACCCAGTCTTCCTCCCTTTTTGTTTTATTTGCTCTTTTCTAGAGTCCATCTCTGATACAAATTTTCTTTTTCAAATGTTTGTTTATCCATGGAAGATGCTTTTTCTTTGTTTTAGTTTTTTAAAAGGTGCATGCTTATTACAGGCCTCTAAATAAGTTTTTGAAAATTCTTCAACCGCTAAATTTATGTCTGAAATTAAATTTAGTCTACCCCACTCTATACAATTTAAATCATAAACAAAATTGTTTGGGTGATAGTTCTTAAAGTTTCTTTTTAGGGTAATCTTTTCTTCCTCAATTATTTGATTTAAATCTTTTACAACACAATATAATGGATTATGATCCCCCAAATTTGGAGGTAAAATCAAACATTTTTTGACATGAAAGCTCCTAGAGAGAAAAATCAAGTCAAAATACTCCCCTGACTTTTAACCCCACATTTCCTAGTACTTTGATTTCTTATTTGATTGACATTTAGTATCTCAAAACTTTGTTCCAATTTTAATCCCCTTGGCTTGCCCCAAGCAGCATTGAAATCTCCAATTAGTATTAAATCTTTACCATCTGACATTAATGCTAATTTAGATGCCAATAATTCAAACTTGGTAGTATTTACTTTTGGAAGGGAATATACTATACTAATTAAGAGCTTCAATCTTTCAAATTTAACACAAAGACATTCAATTCCCTCTAAATTACCCTGAAAAATAACTTCTCCCAAACCCAGTTTCTCTGTGATATGTAAAAGAATGCCACCACCCCTCTTTCCCCTATCTAATCTAAAAAGTTTATAACCATCCATTAATATTTCCTTATCCTGTATGTTTTGAGATAACCATGTTTCAGTTAATCCTATCATGTCTGGTTCATAACTTTTAGTCCATACTTGAAATTCATGCATCTTGTTTATAACACTTCTTGCGTTTTCAAGTGAAATTTTTAAATTTTGTTTATTGACTCCTTTGGGGCCAGGATTTATCTCCACATTACCTGCAAGCAGTATTACTATACTACAGACAAATGGTGTAGTTAATTTTAAGTGGGATTTTCTAGGTGAAAAACATTGGATTCTAGCCTGATTAAATAATCTCCACTGCCTAGAGAATCTATTTCTTCTGGTTCTATGAATAAGTTCTGAACCCGATGACATAAATAAATGCCACAACATATTTTTTTCTTCCTGCCTTGCAGGTGATGGAGTGACCCCCCGATCCCAACAGTCAGTCTTCTTCCATTGATTAATAAGTAACACAAGTAGGACACAGTACATTACATATTTCTGCATGGTTAATAATTAAAACAATTGAAATTCAGTATAACACTCACCAAGCTTGGACTTTTAAAATAGAGTTTGAATATTTAATTACTACAAATAGTTCTCAATCTATGAATCCAAACTTCAAGCTAAAGAACTCACCCCTTCACTAAACCTACAAACAAATTTTTGATGCCAAGTGGTGCTGGCATTACCACACTCACGTGGTAGCTACGAGCACCCTTTTATGCTGACTGCCCCATCTCCACTGCAAAGAGCACAAGCTCCTGGTCCATGCTCCTCTCACTGGCTGCCGGTTTAGCTTCTACAGCTGATTCAAGTTCTTAATTGCAGGGGGAGCCTTGGCACAAAGATGTTTCAAGTCCAGCGCAAAACAGCTTCTCACATAACGATGTAAAGTCCAGCAAAAACAGCTTTTCTCTCTCTCACGGAAAACACACACAGTAAAACTTCATTGCAGGCAGAAAATGGTGAATGGAAAAATGTCAGGTACCTTTTAAACGGTAGCTGTGAGCACCCTTTTATGTTGACTGCCCCTCCACTGCTGCAAAGAGCACAAGCTCCTGGTCCACACCCCTCTCACTGGCTGCCGGTTTAGCTTCTACAGCTGATTCAAATTCTTAATTGCAGGAGCAGCCTTGGCACAAAGAATGTAGGGTGAGTCTCAAGACGAAACAATGAGTTTTCAACAGGTGTATGGGCCAATATGGTGGGAGGGTGGGGGGCTTAATATTTAGAAAGATATCCTCACCATTAGTAATTTTTAGGTTTGAAAATCCTTCTGCATCAAAAGACACTTCCCACAATGGTGCTTCCATCTGCTTGATGATTATCACTTGGTTAGATCCATGTACCTGCAGGTCTATCATTTCACAGCTCTCAAGGCAACCAGAAGGTGAAACTTTTTCTGTCACTGTTCCACATTCTTCATTATACATTTTCTCTGTAAGGAGAGTAAGGTAGTCGCTGGGATCCCCTGAATTATTGCAGTAGTCCACATTTCATGACTATGTTTCTGTAAAGTACATACCCTTCAGTATCAACTTTATTTTTATTATGTGTATTCATTTACACCAATGCTGCTTTTGCCACAAATATAACTTATGTTCCCCACACTTCTGTTCTCCCTTCCCCACCCAGGTAAACCAGGGAAACATTTTCATTTGTTTTATCCCCCTTTTATGCATGAACTTCACTTTTGATGCCCTTTTCACACTTGGGAACCGCAGGGACAATTTTTTGGTTTAATAACTTGGGGTCCAGTTTTGTAGACATTGATGATGAATTACTTCTACAAAGCCACTTTCCCAAATAGGACAAAGCCTATGGATGCACTATGATTTCCCCACATGGAAACAAATTGTTTTAACAATTTTTCTACATGTAGACAGCATACTATTTGGTTAACCCCCAATATCCCTTCACCACTTCCTTTGGTGGCTTCTTAGCTTGAACTAACTTCTGTACAGGCCCTATGATTACAGCGAGTTCTTCCAATGCAGTGTGCAGTAATGGTGGTTGGTTCAGTTCTTTCTGGAGAGTGGACTCAAACTGTCTCAGCCATTGTTATACATCAGGCACCATTGATCAATTGGAGTGAACAGCAATAAAAAAGGTAAGTTTTAGTTTTCTTTCTATCTTTTTGTTTTGTAAATCAAACTTGGGGCTCTTGAGAAATAACAGATACTACTGTGATTATCTGCTACTTTTGGAACTGGGGTTGTGGGAGAAGGGAGGATAACAGCAGAGGGAGGACAGAGAAGGGTTCAAATTCTAGGAGTTTGGGGACAGTTTAGAAAAAGAGATCATTGTACAAAGTAGGATTTAACCTATGTGATTTCATTAAGTAGGGCTGGATTTTCAGAAGGAGGGAGGATGCCAGCAGAGGGAGGGCTGAAGGAGGGAGTTTAACCCCCCTGCAGGGCCTCGGACTGATACATCAGTCCAAAATTCCTATACATTCTAATTCTGTCAGCATTCTAAGGGTTAATACAACTAAGCTGGTGCCATTGGAGGTAAACTGGGACTATGTGGCTGTAATCAGCCTATAGGGCAGCTGTAGTTTCTTTGAATAAAAACCATTAGACTTGTAGTACACTCCCTTGTGCCGCCGAGTGATCAAAGTGGAACAGGCATATAAATGCCAAGTGTTTTTTTATCAAACTTGGGGCTCTTGAAAAATAACAAGTGCTGCTGTGATTGTTTGTTACTGTAGGGACTGGGGTTGTGGGAAGAAGGGGGAAACCAGCAGAAGGAGGATTGAGGGAGGGTTAAACTTCTAGGAGTTTGGAGACATTTTAGAAAATGAGATTCTTGTACAAAGTAGGAGTTAAACTGTGCAATTCCAGTTAGTGGGGCTGAAGTTCCAGGAGGATGCCAGCAAAGGGAGGGTAAAGGGAGAGTGGAGGAAGGGAGTTTAACACAACCAAGTCAGCACCATTAGAGGTGAACTGGGACCACATGGCTGCAGTCAGCCTAGAGGGTAGCTGTAGGCCCTATAAATTACTCAATGGGCCAAGCAATTCCTGAAGTGTTAGTGCCATGAAGCAGGGTGTGGTATCCATCTTAGTGGTGTCTGGGGCATCTGCAGGGAGGAACCTCAGTGCACATGCCATGCTGCTCAGCAGAGGGCAGGTAAGGTAAGAAGGGGCGAATAAGGAGAGGGAAGTACTAAGGAGTGGTTAGAGGTCAAGAATAGTGGTACTACCTACCTAGAGTTGACCTATGTGGTAAGTACACACAAGGGTTAATACTATACCCAATCAAGATTAGTAGGAAAGTGATGGAACCATGCCAAGCTAGATGCAGCACATGTAGTAAACCTAGCAGAAAACCAAATACAAAAATACCCTGCACTTACCTCCCTCACAGGCTAACAAAATTCACAAAATGCTTTCAATTGAAAAGATAAAAAATATTTCATTAAGACTTGCATATTTTGAAAAAGAATATCAAACGGTGCAAATCATATCAGGCAGGTACCAGAGTCCCAGCAAGGAGCCACAAAAACCTCCCAATGCTGTTTCGTACCCCTGCGGGTACCTTTTCAATGGTGAGGCATGTTAGGAATGGATCATTTACATACTTCCATACAACTGACATCATAACATCATCATACCCAAAGGTGCAAGTGATAAAATAAATAATACATAGAATGTCTCAATAAATAATACATATAATGTCTCTATTACATACAATTTAAACATACATCAGTGCAAAGAGAAGTGTTATAAAAAAGCTGTTGCATGAATAAATGTTCCATATTCATCTTTTGAATCAGCCCATATATTTTATTTTCAAAGACTGCAATACCAGCCAGTGAGTGCTTGTTCCATTTGATTGTGTTTGGCTGGTCAGGCTTGATAAATTCAGCACTGAGGTAGTAATCACAGAGTTTATACAAGGGCAAGGCATACAGTGAGGCACACCTGGATGAAGTGGAGTTTGACAGGTTTACTGCATGACAAAAGGGATCACTTCCCATTGAAATTACTTTGTTTGCTGTAGTAACTCTACTGCAGAATTCTGCAGTGCTGCATTTCATCCTGGTGAGTTTCACTATACGTTGTGTGAAGTAAATAAATAAACAAAACAAAATGAAGGAAAAAAACACTATGGTTCTCAAAAGAGGTGGTGGGGAAGGTTAGGGAGAAAAAGATAGCATTCAGAAAGTATAAGGAATCATAGAAAGAGCAGGACAGAGAACGGTATCAGTTAAAGCAGAAGAAAGCAGGGAAGACAGTCAAAACAGCAAAGGCCCAAACTGAGGAAAAGATAGCCAACTCAGTTAAGAAGGAGGATAAAACCTTTTATAGGTACAATAATGAGCTAAGAAAGACCAAGGGAGGGATAATGAGGTATAATAAAGGGGAGGGAGGTGAACAGAGGGTGACAGTGAAAAGGCAGAGATACTGAATGAATACTTTTGTTCAGTATTCACAAAAGAAGAGGAGGGGGACATACCTAAACCAAACAATAGAAGCACTCTGGATTGGGGGTAGGGGGTTGATACCAGTCCATTCACAGAGGAAAGGGTCCTGAAAGAACTCTAAAACTTGAGGTGGACAAGGCAATGGGGACTGATGGGAATCACCCCAGAATTCTAAAGGAACTAAGGGAAGAACTTGTGACACCACTGACTGCCCTGTTTAACAAATCATGGGAGGATGGTGTGGTACCCGAGGAATGGAGGAAGGCAGATGTTATTCCCCTTCACAAAAGTGGCAGAGGCAGGAAACTAGAGACCTATTAGTTTGACCTCAGTGGTAGGGAAAATGATGGAATCACTTCTGAAAGAAAGAATTGTTGAGTACCTAGAGGCTGATAAGTGGGGGTGTTCCAGCTCTCCGGAATGACTCCCCTGGTCGGACTCGTGTACATGGTTCTCACCATGAGCGGTGAAGTCTGACAGGTCTGCATTTGCCACTGACTGATTTTGGCATTTTAGAAATTATAGTATCTACCAATTGGGCCAGGTCATAATAGAGTTTGTTTGGAGTGGAAACACAGAGAGTGGGCAGAGTGTCTTCTGAGTTTTGACCTAAGGCACCTGCCACAATTATTTCATCGGACACCTGACTGATCAAGACTATTTGGTTGCGATCTATAAAGGCTGTATATTCATTGTAGTCTAAGTTTGCTTTGTGACCATGAATCAGAGTAATTGTTAGGGAACAATGAAACTTTCCTAACTCTTCAAATCAGTCATATATCGTACATCTTTATTTGTATTTGGGATCTTGGAGACACCATCCCAAGTATCTGTGTAATGGTTCTGGACATACAGAATCTGTGCGATTAAGCATGTGAATGTAACCCGGGACTGTTACTTTAAGAGTACCAGCATGGCCAAGGATACAAATATTTAGTCTTGTTTTGCTAAGATAATCTGCTTCTAAACTTAATGCTCCAAGTCTTATAATATTATGTTGAGAATGAAAACCAAAGTCAGGATTCATGATGAAAAATGTTTACTTGTGATGAAAATGTTTTTAAAGTTTTAAAAGGCAGTTTTTTGCAGTAAAATAGATACCCAGTCACAGTTTTGAAAGTTGCAGTAACTGTTTTAGATTGTCTACTAGGCCAGTGTCTATAAGGTAGTTTTTTTTGGCATTAAACACATTGGCAAACACAGTTTTCAAATCTCAAGAATCTTAAAATGCATTCACAATTATTCTAAACAGCACTTGCAAAGTCGAAAATAATATTCCCGGCGCAGACTAAAGTAGTCGCGGAAAGAAATAAAAACAAATGCCAGATTTGCCAGTCTTAGGCCCTATGCCTAAGATTAAGGTAACCCAAACTCACCAGACCAATACAAACGGATGTCCCCATGAGGCCCTAGGAGCTGCAATGACCTGTGGTCTTCCCTCTGAGACTCCTACCTTGCCTGAAGTTGGTAACTGTTTAAATACTTTTTGATAAATCAATGAATGGGAGATTGAATCCCAATAAACAGCAAATAGAAGATTAAGTCTTAGTAAGGTAGTAATATAGAAAACTGAATTATTTTGATTGCTTTAATCTCCAAACTACTCTTGATGTTTTAGGTGATTAGGTGCTGAAGGGTGTACGTGACCTGAAGGCATCTACTTAATATGAGGAGGTTGGTTGTAAATTTGACTTGACGTCACAATATCTTGTTATGCAAAATGGCAGGGGGAAAAACTCTTTCTTACTGATATTAAATATACTGTTTGATAAATCATACATTAGATGGAGATTTGAACAGCTGGCCACCTTTTGTGGTTAGTTGTTTACCAGACAGAACAAGATTGTGGTCAGACATTAGTATTGATGGGGCAGGGTTGACTACCTTGATCACTCATGTGGTTCAGGCAAACCACTAATGCAACGGGGTTGACCGATCACTGATCTCTCACAGCTAAAAATATACTGTCTATGTTTATCGGTGAAAAGTCCCTCATTGGTGTTTTGAGAGGGTCACGCTGCAGAACTCATGAAGACACAGCCTGTCTGGAAATTTACAAGTCTATCTTCAGTATTTTACTTAGAAATATTTAACAAGTAAAAACTAAGCACATAAGTTTTAAACTTTGCAGAATACAATCTACCAGAACCTAAATTGTTAAGCAGTTAATCAAGCACACTAAAATCCTATAACTATAATTTTGTACACACAGAAATGCATTTTTTGTTAAGCAGAAAATGGAGAGCAGATGCTAAGCCTTTAGCTTTTTCAGCTTTATTTGGTATTCAGAAAATAACCTTTGAGCCAAGGCTCTTTTACAAAGGTTCCACGTCATGTGAACAGGGTATTCAATCAAGAAGGTTACAGAGCTTTAGGACATTTAAGACACTGGACAGCACAACAATCAGGAAAAGGTTACAGAATTTCTTAGACATTAAAAACATTATACAGCATATGGACATTAACTTTAGTTGACTACAAGAGCAGGTAAGGTGCAGAGGCACTAGAGGTTAGGTTAGGTTAAGCAGAGGGTCACTAAGGATAGGATTTTGGTAGGGGAGATGGGGACCTCTAGTAAAAGTGGTCAAGGAGGCAGGGCTGATGCTGGGGAGGCATAGACCCATCCTAGCATGGCGATGGGGGGAGAGGGGGATGAGGGGTGTACAGGAGCAGCCCCTTAGAGTGACTCAGAGGCATTGTCAAGGAGCATGTGGGAGGGTGGCTTCTGTCTTGTGCTGAGAATAGTTGCTGTTAGCAGAGTCAGGCCTGATCATTCAGAGTCTATCAGCTGTTGGAGAAGCAGGTGCACACAGAGCTGGAGGTCAGGTAGTGCTTAAGGTCTGATTTGAAGCCGTACAGGCTAATGGAGTTCCGAACGGACTCGGGTACCTCATTAAGCCAGAGAGGGGCTCTGTAGGAGAAGGCGCACTGTCTGAGAGCTGTGCATTGGAATGGCACCGTGAGGGCTCCCTGCATTCTGTTTCTGGTTATATATTCTGAGCCTGGGAGGGAGAAGATGCCTGCTATGCAGAGAAGGGCATTCCCCAGTAATGCTTTTTTGTCCAGGAGGCATGTGAGGAATTTAGTCCTGCACCCAAGAGACAGAAGATGTGTCTGTTCATAGAGGGAACAGGTGTGAGCCATTCAATCACCATTCAGGATGAGCCTGCAGGCCTTGTTGAGAGCTACATTCACCCTCTCGAGCACAGAGACTGATGCTGTGCTGTAGACAACCTTGGCCATAGTCAATGGTGGACAGATGGAGCTAGTGACTGATAGATGGCTGCCATGGTAAGGTGTTTTCTGTGCCTGTATAGCACACCAGGCTTGGTGTAGACTGTCCTGACCACCTGGTAGACATATTGAGTGTAGGATAAGGTGTCGTCCAGGGTGACTTCAAGGTATTTGAAGGAGTGTACCTGTTCCAAGTGGGAGAGTATATTGTTGGTGATGTTTATGGTGGGGAACCTTTTCTTGAGTTGGAGCTAAATAGGAGCATGGTCTTTTTTTTTGTAATTGAGCAGAAGTTTGTGCTCACAGAACCAGTCTTCTATTTTACTGAAGGAGTGCTGAAGTGCTGCTTGGAGTGGCTCAATTCGAGAGTTGCTGTTGGGGATGACAGCATCATCTGCATGTAGGTTTATCTTGGCATCACAGGCTTGAGGGAGATTATTTAGGAACAGGCTGAAGAGCAGGGGGTCCCAAGATGGATCCCTGGGAGACCCACAGCGTGACTTCCCTGGGGTCAGACACTGTTTGTCCTATTTTTACCCGTTGTGACCTGAGGGACAGGTAGTCTCAGAACCAGAGTGTTGCATTGGCAGCCACTCCCAGGCTTTGTAGCTGGGCCAGTAAGAGGGCGTGGTTGACGGTGTTGAAGGCTTTTGTTAAGTCTTTGAACATCGCCCCTACTAGTTTGCCTTTGTCCATAGCTTTGTGAGTGTAGTCGGTGAACTCTGCAAGGACAGTCGTGGTACTATACCTCTGCCTGAACCCGTGCTGGTTGGGGAGTTGCGGTTGGTATTTGCTGATGTTGTCTGTTAGTTGGTCCGCCACATCTTCTCAAGGGTCTTGGACAGGGGAGAGAGGATTGAGATTGCCCTGTAATTGGACACATTGGTCCTGTCCTCACTTTTGTGGACAGGAGTGACCAGCGCTTGCTTCCAGGTGGCCAGGAATTATGCCAGAGTCAGGGATTTGTTGAATAGTTTTGTAATAGGCTTGATGAGCACATCAAGAGTTTGAGACACCAGCTTCATGTCTACTCCATCGCTACCCATTCTGGTCTTCCCAAGCACTTTTTATGTTTGCTTGCACGAATGTGCAAGAAACATAGTGCCATCATCCGAGTTTTCAGAGGTGTGGCACCCGTCTTCCAATGCAGTCAGAGTGTTTGCAGATGTGGCCACAGTTCACCAATGAATGCTGCAGTTGTCTATGATAGTAGTTGAAAATGCAGTGCCGTACAGTTGAAAGGCAGAGCTCAGCCTCAGTGAGTAGTGAGAAGCTACTACCTGCACATGCGCCCCCCCCACACACACACACACACGCATGCATATTGCATGCTAATGTGCTCCCCCCACACACTGTATGGCAGATGGGGGTGCCCAATCCCCCATCGGCTCCAATGCCCCCCAACAGACAACTGGGTGCCACGCTGGGAGCCCACCCCAGCATGGCAACAGTCCCTATGGCTAACAGGGTGCCCAATCCTCCATCGGCTCTACTGCCCCCACCCCAAACAGCTTTCCAGCTGCCACACTGGGAGCCCACCCCAGCGTGGCACAAGTCCTGCTTGTCCAAGAAAAAAAATGAAAGAGAAAACCTTCCCTCACTGACTGTCCTGACCCCGCCTCCCACCCACGCCCACCCTCTGCACCCTGCCTTCCCCACCCCCCACCTCATACTTACCTCCAGAGTCTGGTGCGATGATCTTCGGTGGACCGGGAACACATCTGCACTCTTCAAAGCCGACCGCGAACTGAGGAAATGCCTGTAAGCTGTACAATGTAATAAACAGGGTTTTTTCAACTTTGATGCATATCTCAGGCATTTTTGGGAATTTTTTCACCAAATTTTCAACATGGGGTTTTTGGGACTCCACCTCATGAATTCCATCACTGTCATTTTGTTAATTGGCCCCAAAAGGTGATTTTGCGGTCACAGCGTGGAACAATCTTTCAGGACTGATTTACGAAATGACAGTGTCACAGTTCATGAGGTAGGCCCCCCAAAACCCTATGTTGAATAATTTAGTGAAAAAATTCCACAAAATAAATGTTTTATGAGCATGTGTTGCTCTGTTCCTACGCATGCTCATAAGTTCTCGAATTTTCAATATTTTCACTCCAGATTTTCAACATTGCCATTTTACCACACCTCCTTATGAGCACTACAGCTATCATTTTTCACATTTTACCCAAAATGTGTTTCTGCACATGTAGCGCACAATGGCGCAGTTGGTGGGTGAAATCAATGTTTGGGACAGATTAAGAAAATCACAGTGACACTGTTCATGAGCGGAGGTTCCAAAATGCCTGTGTTGACAATCTACTGTAAAAAATCCCCAAACTAATTACATTATGGGTGTGCGTTGCATAGTTTCCACACACACTCATGACTTCACCAGTTTTTTAATATTTTCACTGCAGATTTTCAACGTTGCCATTTTTTCCACCTCCCCATGAACAGTACAGCTGCCATTTTTCACATCCTGTTATAAATGTGTTTTCGCACCTGTGGTGCCAAATGGCGTAGTCACTGTGCTAAATCAGCTTTCGGCTAATGAACTGATATTGCCACTGTTCATAAGGTGGGGGTCACAAAAAACCCATGTTGAAAATTTGGAGTGAAAATGCCAACAAACGCCTGAGACGTTAGGGTTTCCGACCATAACGCCCAACCCTGTAGAGATTGGCAGGCATCAGGGGTGTTACTTGGGATTCTCGCCTGTAATGCTCATACCATTCCACACCCTGCAGCCAATGAGAGGCATCGAGGTGTGCCTTGGACTCTTCGACCCCAAAGTTCACCCCATTCTCCTATACAGCACTCATCTCACCATATTTCCTGATGGAATGGGGTGAGCATAAGGGCCAAAGACCCCAAGGCACACCGTGACACTTGTCGGTGTCGGCAGGGTAGGGTGTGGTGAAATTGCGTGATCATTATGCCTGACGACTCAAAGGCACACCCCAATGCCTGTCAGTCTCTGCAGGGTGATGGTGGGGTTGGCTTCATTGCCATTCTTATTATGCAGCTCTCTAACTCCTACACTACCAATGCCAATGCTAGCAAGCAAA
Organism: Neoceratodus forsteri; assembly: GCA_016271365.2. Lineage (NCBI taxonomy): Eukaryota > Metazoa > Chordata > Ceratodontiformes > Ceratodontidae > Neoceratodus > Neoceratodus forsteri. The sequence goes on from CM028132.1 coordinate 471,213,381, forward strand.
CATTCGGCATTGTCAAATGCTTGTTTTATGTAGAATGCTGCCTCCTTTATGGTAACTCTCTTGAAGTAGAAGGTAGAGTGAGAGGTACTGAGTGCTTTGTCATCTGAGGGAACCTTGGCGGGGTGTAGGTAGTCAGGAGGGAGTATTATGCTTAGATCTGTGAAGACAGAGTTAAAGGACTCTATAATGAGGCTTGGGTCCGTGGTAGTAGAGTCAATAATGTGGAGCAGCTGTGGGTTTCTCTTTTCTTCTTCCACCAAGAGATTCTTTATGTTTCCCCTGAACCTTTTGCTGTCACCCCACCTTTTATCGAGCAGTTCTTTGTGGTGATCTGCATTAGCCCTCCATATTACATGCGCGCAGCAGTGTCTAGCTGCCCAGTATAGCTGGTGGTCATGGTCTTTATCCGAGGCCCTGGCTTTTAACCAGAGGTTAAGGCTGAATGACTTAACTGCATTGTTAGGGTCTGCTGAGTGGAAGATCATCATGAATCCATCTAGTTACTAGTTCCTTGACCTCTGGGTCCAGTTCCTCCACTACTGGGGGCAATGGGACAGGTGGAGCCTGTGGAGGATGTAATCCAAGCCACGGAATAGGGGGAGCCCATGAGACAGCAATCAGTTCCTGCCGAGGGGTATAAAAGTTGAAAGACATGGGTGAATTCGGTGGAACAGGTAAATAAGATGAGTCAGGCAATGGCCATCCTGGTAACGGGGCAGGGGGAGCCAAACTCAGTGATGGATGAACTTGTGGTGCTGGCCCCAGGGCAGAAGGTATTGGTAACCGAGCAGACCCAGTTTGGCCCAGAAATGGGTGAGTCTGGAGCGGCTGGTCCAGCAATAGGATAGAGCTGATTGAAGAGATGGCCCAGTCTGATGGGGCAGATGGCCCTGGGGCCTGGAAGGACAGATCCTGTGGTGGAATAGACCTGTTTAGTGGATTTGGTAATAGGGGCAGACCTGGTGAGGCCTGCGGAATAGGAGTACATGCAGAGCAAGGCCAGTCGGGCACAGGACCCAAGGTAGCATGGATTCACAGCAGGAAGGTCTTTTCAGATGAATCTAATAGATTTCTTTGACTGGGTGACCAAAATAGTAGGCCAGGGAGGGGCTGTGGACATGGCCTACCTAAACTTTAGCCAGGCATTTGACACAGTCCCACACAAAAGATTAATAAACAAGTTAGCTAGCCTGGGAGTGGGTCCCAGGGTGGTAGCCTGGGTAAAACATAGGCTAGACAGCAGGACACAGAGGGTAATAGTAAATGGAGTCCACTCTGAAGAAAGGGGGGTTACTAGCGGGGTACCGCAGGGTTCAGTACTGGGGCTAGTCCTCTTTAATGTCTTTGTAAGTGACATTTCAGAGGGACTGGAAGGAAAAGTATGCATCTTTGCAGATGACACAAAGATCTGCAACAGGGTTGATACACAAGGGGGGGTGGAAAGGATGAGAAGGGACTTGGCAAGGTTGGAGGAATGGTCAAAACTATGGCAGCTTAGATTCAGTGCAAAGAAATGCAAAGCACTGTACCTGGGAAACAAAAAACCAGGGGAAGAATACACATGGGGAGGGTACTAACAACAACAAAAATGGAAAGGGCCCTGGGGGTAGTCATATCAGATGACCTAAAGGCAGGCAGGTAATGTGAGAAGGCAGTAAGGAGGGCTGGGGGGATACTGGGATGCACTGGGAGAGGCATCACTAGTAGAAAACTGGAAGTTGTCATCACTCTGTACAGACAGTTGGTGAGACCCCATCTGGAGTACTGCGTGCAGTTCTGGAGACCCCATCTCCACAAGGACATAGACAGAATGTAGGCAGTCCAGAGAAGGGCAACTAAAATGGTACAGGGTCTGCACCAGAAACCATATGAAGGGAGACTAAAGAAGCTTAATATGTATACCTTCGAGGAAAGAAGGTAGAGGGGGACATGATAGAAACTTTCAAGTACCTCAAGGGAATCAACACAGTCCAAGATAGTAGCATCTTTCAGAAAAAGAGATGTGCAAGAACAAGAGGCAAAATTTGAAGATAGAGAGGGGACAGCTCAGAAGCAACGTGAGGAAGTATTTTTTCATGGAGAGGGTGGTGGATGCATGGAACAGCCTTCCTGAGGAGGTCTTGGGGTCAAAAACAGTGGGGGAATTTAAGAATGCATGGGACAGGCATAAGCCAATTATAGTGGGGGGTAGGAGGAAGTAGGCTGTTGGTTAACTAGGATCTGCAGCTTATCCAATAGGAAGGAAAATGGGTAGACTGGGTAGACCAAGCGGTCCTCATCTGTTGTCAAAGTCCATATTTCTATACTACACAGTGAGCAAAAGAGAAGGAAAGATTATTTAAGATATGTATGTATGTGTAGATTTTATGTATATATATATATATATATATATTTATAAAAAGGGTAGGGAAATTGTTGCTCTATTATTGGTGCACAAGCATCACATGACTGTGCGTATATCAGAGCATGACCGCACACCTGCACTTTTACCCCCACTAAAAAACTATTTTACTATTTTATAAGATAGATAACCCACTCTAGGATGTGCAGTCGCCCTCTGATATCGCATGCCTTGGGTGGTTGACACACTTAGCTTGACATTGCAGAAAGATACATCGCATTAGCAGCGGCAGATATTGTACATCACACACCCAAGAGTGGGTTATCTATTACATATATGTGTGTGTGTGTTGTGTGTGTATAGATGTGTGTGTGTGTGTATATATATATATATATATATATATATAGATATATATAGATATATATATACACACACACTCTCCATATATATATAATAGATATACCACTCAAGGAATTAATGCGGTCGCTCCCAATGCTCATACGCCTTGGTGTGCGTTATCTTGCGAGGCCGCAAAGGCAATAAAATGTTCATGGTGATTTGCATCCAGTAGAGGTTCAGGGAGGTGTGGAGAATATGCAGAGGGGTGGCCAGATTGGCAGCCTTCTCTGAGGTGCTACTGGTACACAGAACCAGCACAGCTAGTAAGAGGAGGATAGAGGATTTTAATGGTTGGCTGTGATAATGGTGCAGAGAAGAAGGCTTCGGTTCCACTGGAAGCTGGGAGGACACCTGGCGTGACAAAACCATACATGCACCAGATAGTCTGCACCTCAGTAGGGGGGGGCTCCAGTGTCCTTATGGACTGACTGGGGGATTACATAACTGGGGGTTATGAGTTAATCTGGTGGGGGGCAGAAAGGGTCTTTGGGCCCTGAATGTTCTGGAGGAGGAGGCTGACAGGCCTCCACTCCAATCAGGGCAGGTTGATTTGAGGATAAGGTTTGGGAGAGAAAGGGGGCCAGCAACTACTAGGTAGCAGAGGGAGTGGGGGTATAGAGGGATTGGTAACTGGATATGGAAGCTTAAAGAAGAAATTATATCAGGGAAACTGCGGGAGAAAAAGGGGGAGCAAAGGGCAAGAGGAGAGAACAGACAGAGGGGGACAAGAGGGAAGACAGTCAGGCCTGGGGGAGGGGCTTAGATTTATGGCAGAGGGTGACGTCCCTGAATGCACAAAACCTTGGTAACAAGATAGATATCCTGCAGGCACTGCTGACAGAGAGGAGGGCTGACAGTGTGGCAGTTACAAGGACTTGTGCTTAGAGATGTGTGAAATGTGTGGATTTCATTTCACAAAATATTTTGTAAAATTCGCACATTTGCGAAATATTTCGGAGGTGCGAAATGCGAAATTCCACTGGTGAAATTGTAGATTTGTTTCACAAAATGCAGGATTTAGCATGAACTGGTGGAATTCGCCACCTGTGGTGAAATTCTGCACTTGTAGGCAAAATTCTGCATTTTGCAGGTGAAATTCACAATTTAGCACCCGTGAAATTCATGGGCAAATTTCACAAAACATTTCGCACAGTGACATTCGTGACTTCACTGCAATTTTGCCAACAAAATTACATTTTGCTGCAACACTACTTGTGCTACTTCAAACCACGACAGGGACCTCTTGATCCCTGGGTATAAACTGTACAGAAGGGACAGGGGAGTAGGTAAGGGGGGCAGTAGTTGTATATGTAAGAGAAGGATTATCATGTACAAGGGAAGAGTCATAAGAAATCAAGACAGAGGTGCTGTGGGTGCAGTTGTCCACTAGGGGGAAGAAGGTAAGACTGGGGGTGGTTTATAGACCACCTACCCAGGAGAAGGAAAGGGACAGGGAACCAGTGTCAGTAATACGGGCTACTGTGAGGAAGGGAAGGTGGTAATTGTTGGACACTAACCTGCCAAAGGTGAATTTGGAGATCCCTGCGATGAGATGCACTAGGAGTCAGGTAATCCTGGATGCGGTGCAGAAAGGATTCCTGACCCAGGGTGTCATGGTACCCACTAGGGAGGACGCAATCCTTCATAAATAGATACTTTATTTCTAAAGCACCCAATTCCAGGGACTCTGGGCACTGTACAATAAGAACAGTACAATTATTTAAAATCATACCAAAAATACATATATAAATTTGACTGGGAGAACAGAATCTATCTATACCACATTTGAAATCACCACATAATCAGTTACTCAGTTAATCAATAAAAGCTTGCCGGAACAAATACATCTTTAGGCCTTTTTTAAAGGCTTCTACCGAGGGATCCTCCTTTAAATAACCAGGCAAGAAGTTCCAAAGGGCAAGCACGGTCACCAAGAATGCCCTGCCCCTGGTAGGCCACACCCTAACCCTGAGGACCCCAAGGAGGTCTCCCCTGGCAAAACGGAGTGCCCGGGATGGGTGGTAGGGGACAAGGAGATCTTACAGATAGACAGTGGTACTGATGAATGGAGACCATGTTCAGGATATCCAGGTTGAGGAGCCTTTGGGTGGAAGTGACGGTCGTACAGTGTGGTTTATGCTGGATATGGGGAAGGAAAAGATACCCACAAAGACGAAGCTCCTGGACTTCAGAAGGGTGGACTTCAGCAAGATGGGGGAGCTGCATAAGGGTCACCTGGCTGGCATTGGTGCAGAAATGGGTCTGGATCAGATGTGATCCATCATTAAGGAGGGCATAACAGGTGCCACAATGGAGTATGTTAAGCAAAAAGGGAAAAACTAAACTTGGCTGACCTGTTCAATAATTTTGAATCAGGAGTTGTACCACTAGACTGAAGAACAGCACATAGTTACATAGATACATAGACACTGTCGGCAGATAAGGGCCTACGGCCCACCCAGTCTGCTCATTTGAGCTTGTAAGTTCACTTTATATTTTCCTAGAAGTCTGCTGCCTCTTACCTCTGACCTCCAAAATTCTCTTATGTCTATCCCATGCATTCTTAAATCCCGTGATTGTTTCAGCCCCCACTACTTCCTCTGGCAGGGTGTTCCACTTGTCCCCCACCTGTTCTGTGAAGAAATTCTTCCTCACGTTTCCTCTGAATCGCCCTCCCTCCAACTTCATCCTATGCCCTCTAGTCCTGGAACATGTTTTTCACTGAAAAATAGTGCATTCCTGCACCCTTTTCCTCCCTGTAAGATACTTGTATGTCTCTATCATATCCCTTCTCTCCCCCCTCCTCTCCTCCAGGGAGTACATATTCAAGTCCTTCAACCTGTCCTCATAGGACTTGTAATGCAATCCATGTACCATCTTTGTTGCCCTCCTCTGAACCTTCTCTACCCTGTCTATGTCCTTGCGTAGGTAAGGTCTCCCGAACTGTATACTGTACTCCAGGTGGGGCCTCACTAGTGTCTTGTATAGTGGAATTATGACCTCCCTTTTCCTGCTGGTGATGCCCCTGCTTATGCATCCCAGCATCCTATTTGCTTTACCTGCTGCCTTGTTGCAATGTTTCCCTATCTTAAGGTCATCAGAGATGATAACCTCAAGATCCTGTTCCTTCTTGGTGCATGCTATATCCTCCCCCCCACCAACTGATATGTTGTTCCAGGGTTTTTGTGCCCCATATGCATTATCTTGCACTTCTTTGCATTGAATTTCAACTGTCAAACCCCTGACTATTCTTCAAGTTTCTGCAGGTCCCTCCTCATTCTGGCTACACCCTCTGGTGTGTCCACTCTGTTACAGAGCTTTGTGTAATCAGCGAATGGGGAAATTCTGCCTTCTAGGTCCTATGCAATGTCACTGATGAAGACATTGAACAGGACCAGTTCCAGCACTGATCCCTGTGGTACCCCACTGGTCACCCTTCCCTCTGTGGAGTGACAGCCATTTACCACCACCCTCTGTATCCTTATACCCAGCCAGTTACCTACTCACCGCACTACTATCCTGCCCATTCCCATATTCCCTAGTTTTTGTTAATAGCCTTCTGTGTGGCACAGTGTCAAAGGCCTTGCTGAAGTCCAGATAGGCCAGGTCCACTGCTCACCCCGATCCACCTCCCTAGTCACCCAGTCGAAAAATTCAGTGAGGATGGTCTGACATGATCTCCCCTGGTGAAACCATGCTGCTTTGGGTCCTATAGTCTGCTGGCAACCAGATGTTCCACTAATCTCTCCTTCAGTAGTGCTTCCATGATCTTCCCCACTACTGAGGTGAGGCTGACTGGCCCGTAGTTCCCCGTTTCCTCTTTGTTCTCGCTTTTGTATAAGGGAACTACATCTGCTGTCCTCCAGTCTTTGGCTATCTCCCCTGTTTCCAGTGATCAGCTAAACAGGATTGCCAGAGGCTCAGTCACCACCTCTCTTAGTTCTTTTAGGACCCTGGGGTGCACCCCATCTGGCCCCATTGCTTTATCAACCCTCATTCCTTCCAGTTCCTTCACGACCCATTTCTTGTGTAAAGGGATGTGTGTCCATTTCTGCACCGTTCCCACCCCTTGTACTCCCTTCAGGCCCATTACCCTCATCTTCCTCAATAAAGACTGAGCAGGAATATCTGTTCAATATGTCAGCTTTACTGTTGTCATCCTTCACGCGGCCCCCATCCTCCCCCTTCAGTCTCTCTATCCCTCCCTTTGCCTTTCTTTTTATGTTTGCTTGCACGCATGTGCAAGAAACATAGTGCCATCATCCGAGTTTTCGGAGGTGTGTCACTCCCTCTTCCAATTCAGTCAGTGTGTTGGCAGGCATGGCCCCTGTCCGCCAATGCATGCTGGAGCTGTCTGCCAAACAGCTCCAAAATGCAGTGGCGTACAGTTGAAAGGGGAGCTACGCTTCCAGTGAGCAGTGATCAGATATCGCCTGCCCGCGCAGCTCCCCCCCACACACACACGCACACCACGCATACTGCGTGCCTCCCCCACACACACACCTATAGCCGATGGGGGTGCCCAATCCCCCGTCGGCTTTGCTGAGCTCCCCCACCAAGCCTTCCAAATGCCATGCTGGGTGCCCACCCCAGTGTGGCAAATCAATGGTATAGCCGATGGGGGTGCCCAATTCCCCATCGGCACTACTGTCCTCCCCCCGCAGTACTGGGTGCCACGTTGGGAGCCCACCCCAGCGTGGCAACTGATGCTATGGCTGACGGGGGGTGCCCAATCCCCCGTCGGCTCCACACACCCCCAACCAGTCACCCTTGTGCCACACTGGGAGCCCACCCCAGCGTGGCAAATGTCCCGCGTTGTCATGTTAAAAAAAAAAAAAAACTGTAAAAAAAACCGGTCCCACGCAGTCTTCCTGCTCCCCTCCCCACAACCCACACCCACCCACTGTGCACCCTGCCTCCCCACACCCCTCACTCCATACTTACCTCCGGAGCTCGGCACGACGATCTTCGGTGGACCGGGAACACGTCTGCACTCTTCAAAGCCGACCGCGAACTGAGGAAATGCCGGGAAGCTGTATAATGGGATAGTTAGGGTTTTCAACTTTGTTGCATATCTCAGGCATTTTTTGGAATTTTTGCACCAAATTTTCAACATGGGGTTTTTGGGACCCCTTCTCATGAATGATGTCACTGTCATGGCGTTATTCGGGCCCGAAGGGTGATTTCGTAGTCACTATGCGAAATCACCTTTTGGGCCTGATTAACGAAATGACACTGCCAGCATTCATAAGGTGGACTCTCAAGAAGCCTATTTGAAAATTCCACAGAAAATTCCAAAATGATCATTGCTCATTTAAGCTTATGCAGTTCCTACGCAGGCTCGTAAGTTCGTGAATTTTCAATATTTTCACTCCAGATTTTCAACATTGCCATTTTACCACAGCTTCTTATGAGTAGTATAGCTGTCATTTTTCACATCTCACCCAAAATGTGTTTCCGCCCATGTAGCGCACAATGGCGCAGTCGGTGTGTGAAATCAATGTAAGGGACAAATTAAGAAAATCACAGTGACACTGTTCATGAGCAGAGGTCTTAAAATTGCTATGTTGAAAATCTGGTGAAAAAATTCCTAAAAATGACTGTTTTACGAGCGTGCGTTGTACAGTTCCTATGCAAGCTCGTAAGTTCATGAATTTTCAATATTTTCACTCCAGATTTTCAACATTGCCATTTTACCACACCTTCTTATGAGTAGTACAGCTGCCATTGTTCACATCTCACCCAAAGCGTGTTTCCGCCCATGTAGCACACAATGGCGCAGTCGATGTGCGAAATCAATGTATGGGGCACATTAAGAAAATCACAGTGACACTGTTCATGAGTAGAGGTCTTAAAATGGCTATGTTAAAAATTTGGTGGAAAAAATTCCTAAAAATGACTGTTTTACGAGCGTGCGTTGCACAGTTCCTATGCATGCTCGTAAGTTTGCGAATTTAATATTTTCACTCCAGATTTTCAACATTGCCATTTTATTACACTTCCTTATGAACAGTACAGCTGCCATTTTTCATATGTCACCCAAAATGTTTTTTCACACATGTAGCGCACAATGGTGCTGTTGGTGTGCGAAAGCAATGTTTGGGACAGATTAAGAAAATCACAGTTACACTGTTCATGAGCAGGGGTCTTAAAATGGCTATGTTGAAAGTTTGGTGACAAAAGTCCATAAAATGACTGTGTTACGAGTGAGCATTGCACAGTTTCCACGCACCCTCGTAAGTTCATGACTTTGTAATATTTTCAGTCCAGATTTTCACCAGTGGCAATTTTTCCACACTTCCTTATAAACAGTGCAGCTGTCATTTTTCACAACATGGCTGAAGTGTGTTTTCACACTTTCAGCGCAGAGATGCGTGGTTGCTGTGGGAAATCATTGTTCAGGACAGATAAAGAAAATCACAGTGACACCGTTCATGATCGGAGGCACCAAAATGCCTGAGTTGACAATCTGCTGTAAAAAATCCCCAACCTAAATATATTACGGGTGTGCGTTGCACAGTTTCTATGTACGCTCGTGACTTCACCATTTTTTATATTTTTACTGCAGATTTGCAACATTGCCATTTTTTACACCTCCCCATGAACAGTACAGCTGTCATTTTTTACATCCTATTCAGAATGTTTTTGCACCTGTGGTGCTAAATGCCGTAGTTGCTGTGCATAAGCAGCCGCTAACAAACTGATATTCCCCTGTTCATGAGGTGGGGTCACAAAAAAACATATTGAAAATTTGGAGTGAAAATACCAACGAATGCCTGCGGTATTAGGGTTTCCAACCATAACGCCCAACCCTGAAGAGAATGACAGGCATCAGGGGTGTGACTTGGGATTCTTGCCTGTAATGCTCATACCATTCCACACCCTGCAGCCAGTGAGAGGCATTGAGGTATGCCTTGGACTCTTCGGCCCCAAAGTTCACCCCATTCTCCTATATCACACCCATCTCACCGTATTTCCTAATGGAATGGGGTGCGCATAAGGGCCATAGACCCCAAGGAACACCATGACACTTGTCAGTGTCTGCAGGGTGGGGTGTGGTGAAATGGTGTGGCCATTATGCCTGACGACCCAAAGGCACACCCCAATGCCTGTCACTCTCTGCAAGGTGGTGGTAGGGTTGACTTCAGTTCAATACTTCACTGCCATTCCAATTACGCGCTCTGTAACTTCTACACTACCACTGCCAATGCCAGCAAGCAAACATTCGGCATTGACAAATGCTTGTTTCACTTATGTACCTGTAAAAGGTTTTGTCCCCTCTACCCACTGATTTTGCAATGCACTCTTCTTTCTGAGCTTTGGCTTCCCTTTCTTACCTCCCTGCCTCCCTTTGCTTCTCCTGGTATTTCTCCCTATCTCCTTCTGCCTGCATCTTTTTGTATTGCCTGATTGCAGTCTTTTTGGCTTTCACTTTCTCTGCTACCTCCTTGGAAAACCATAATGGCCTCCTCTTCCTTTTCCCCTTGCTAACCTGCTTAATGCATTATTCTGTTGCTCTTGTAATCCCCGCTTTAAATATTGCCCACTGTTCCTCAACCCCTGACTCCTGCCCCATTCCCATTAATGCCTCTTTCAAGCATCTCCCCATTTTCTCAAAGTCTGCCCCCCTAAAATCTAGGATACAGTACGTGTTTTTGTGCAGTTTGGTTCTGCTCCTTCTCTGATGTCAAACCACAGTGACTGGTGGTCACTGTTCCCCAGGTGCTCCCCCACTGTTACCCCCATCACACTGTCCCTGTTTGTGAGCACAAGGTCCAGTATTACCTTCTGCCGAGTTGGTTCCATGACTAGTTGCTTGATGAAGGCACCTTGAAGGAAGTCCAGGATAAATCTGCTCCTGGTTGATGCTGCTGCTGGGAGGCTCCAGTCCACGTCTGGAATACTGAGATCTCCAACCAGCACCCCCTCACCTTTGTCTGCCATTCTTTGGAAGGCTAGCATCAGCTCCCTATCTGTTTCTTCCTCCTGGGCTGGTGGTCTATAGACCACCCCTGTGTGGATGGCTGGCCACATTTTCCTTTCCAGCTTAACCCACAGTATCTCTCCCCCATTTTATTCCTCCTGGATCTCTGTGGCCTTTATGCCATCTTTCACATAAAGTGCCGCTCCTCCTCTCCTCCTACCTGCCCTGTCACTTCTGAATATGCTGTAGCCAGGTATGGCCATCTCCCAGTCATGGTTATTATTACACCAGGTCTCTGTGATGGCCACAATGTCCAGGTTCGACTGCACCATGACAGCCTCTAGATCCTACATCTTGTTGCTAAGGCTCCTGGTATTGGCGCACATGACTTTCCATGATTTGAACTTCCTGGACTGTTTAGCTGTTCTACTCCAGCCCCTTCCCTGGTTGTCCTTTATCCCTGGTTCTCCCTGCTGTCTGCCCTTCTGTTGAATTTTGCCACCTTTTTGCCTATCTACCTCTTGGTTGCTTATTTCCATCTTTTGCACACTGCTTTGTAGAGATATCCACTCCTTCTGTTCACTGGTTCCACTGCTAGCTGTGGGGGTTGGGCAGTTAGGTACCCTCCTTGCTGGCCTGCCACCCCCTTGACTAGTTTAAATGATTGTCTACGTAGCATTTAAACTTAACGTTGAGTGCTTGGATTCCCCTCTGGGATGGATGCAGGCCATCAGGCCTGAACAAGCCTCCATTCCTCCAGGTGGGTCCCCAGTCACCAATGAATCCAAACCCTTCCTCATAGCACCAGTTCTTCAACCATGAGTTAAAGTTCCTGGTGCATGCGCCCCTACACTCTCCCATGCCTCTTACAGGTAATACTTCCGAGAAGATGACAGAAGTAGCTGCTTGCTTAAGACCCCTCCCCAATTTCCTAAACTCTTCCTGAACTTCCTTGGGTTTGCCATTTGCCAGGTCATTAGTACCTAGGTGGATAATGACATCCAGTACATCCTCCTGTCTTGCCTTTCCGGCAATCCCCAGGATCTTTCTCCTATCCCTCAATGCCGTGGCACCTGGTAGGCACCTCACCTCCCTGTCCTCCCCCTCCTGTGTTCCTAGTTGGATCCCTCTTATGACAGAGTCCCCCACCAGGATTCGCTTCCTCCTCCTCTGGGGTCCACTGCTCCCCCCAGTGAGGTCACCTCCTTGGTTAACCTCCACATCCATCCCTGCCACTTCTCTGGGAACCTCTGTTTGTCCCCATTTTCCAGTGCGGCATATGAGTTCTGGAGTGGAATAGGATCTGAGATGTACCTCTGCCTAACCACCTTAAGCCTCCCTGAGCCCACCGTCATCCATGTGCTCTTCATTCTTGGCATCTTTTGAGGCAGTGACATTGGACTGTGTGGTCTCTGGATAGGGGTGAAGGTACTCCTGATCCAGATTACTTCCACTCTGAGTCTGGCTACCTCATCCCACAGTCCAGAGAGATGACTGCAAATAGGGCTGCACCTCAGCGTCCAGAAGATCTTCCTGAATATGGCTGCCTCTCAGCCACTGCATTGCACCACTCCCCACATTATACTGCACTTATACTCCTATTCCAGTACTTGTCTGTTACTGAAGCTCTCCTAGTTCCCTTTTTATGTTGGTGCGCTTACGCAGCCAACATCGTGGGACAGTGCAGCTTTGGCGGTGGTATCACTGTTGGGCGAATGCAGGGCATGCACCTGTAGGTGCATCCCTCATTCCCCAATCAGCCTGCATGCCAATGCCACACCATGCATACATAATGTGGCAAGCACATCTAAGAAAAGGTCCACTGCAACCCAAGCAAAGCTCGTCATATGCAGCGGACCCTTCCTATGTGCTCACCGACATTATGAGCATGGTCAGCGAGCGGGCGGCCGCCCAACTACTGCCGACTTCGGGGGTGCCCAATCCCCCTGTTGGTTAAGTTCCCCACTTTCTTTGAGTGCCAATGGGGAGCCCACTCCCATCGGGCATAAACCCCCAGTTATTAAAACTGAGGGGTGCCCAACCCCCTGCCCGCCTCCCCTCACTTTGTGTGCCGACGGGGTGCCCAATCCCCGCCGGGCATTACTTCCTCATCCCCCCCTGTGTTGTGTGTCAAGGAGGGTGCCCAGTCCCCTGTCGGCTAAGCAGAGATCCCCCAATCAGTTAGGTGGCATGCTGGGAGCCCATCCCAGTGTGCCAAATCCCTGCAAAAAAAACCTGTCCCTGGATTGTTTTTTTTTTTCCTGTAAAATTAAAACAGTTCCTCGCGAATCCGAGATGCCCCTCCCCACCAAGACTACCCTTCTGTGCACCCTGCCTCACCTCCTCCCACCCTTACTTACCCGCGTGGAGTCCCGCGCGATAATCTTCGATGGACAGGAAACACGCTTGGTACCCTTCAAAGTCGCACGCGTGAACTGAAGAAATGCTGGTAAGTTGTATAATGGAATGAATAGGGTTTTTTCAACTTTAATGCATATCTTGGACATTTTTGCGAATTTTGGCCCCAAATTTTCAACATGGGGTTTTTGGGACCCCTTCTCATGAGTTCTCACACTGTCATGGCGTTATTTGGTCCCGAAAGGTGATTTCACAGTCGCTGCATGGAATCACCATTCAGCACCGAGTAACGAAATGACAGTGCCATTGTTCATGAGAGGGGCTCTCAAAAAGCCTACATTGCAAGTTTGGTGGGAAAAATAAGAAAAATGACTGTTTCACGAGAGCGTGCGTAGCAACTGCGTAATGCACGCTTGTAAGTTAGTGCATTCACACTATTTTCATACCAGATTCTCAACATTGGCATTTTACCACACCTTCTTGTGAACCGTACAGCTGTCATTTTTCACATCCTTGCCGAAATGTGTTTTTGCACTTCCAGCGCAGAATAGCATGGTCGCTATGCGAAATCACTGTTTGGGACACATTACGAAAATGACAGTGACACTGTTCACAAGCAGATGTCCTAAAATGCCTATGTTGAAAATTTAGGGACAAAAGCCAATAAAATGAGTGTTTTACGAGCGCGCATTGCGCAGTTTGCATGCACGCTCGTGACTTTGTGAATTTGTAATACTTTCACTCCAGCTGTTCATCATTGCCATTTTTCCATACCTCCTTATGAACAGTACAGCTGGCTGAAATGTGTTTTCACACGTCCGGTGCAGAATTGCACGGCCACTGTGCAAAATCACTTTTCGGGACACTTTGAGGAAATGACGGTGACACTATTCATCAGCAGAGGTCCGAAAATGCCTATGTTGAAAATTTGGTGGTGAAAGTCCAGACAATTACTGTGTTGCAAGCGTGCATTGCGCAGTTTCCATGCACCCTTGTAACTTCGTCAATCTGCAATATTTTCATGCCACATTTTCACCACTGCCATTTGTACACACCTCATTATCAACAGTCCAGCTGCCATTTTCCCACAGCCTGCCCAAAACACATTTCCACAGCTCTGCCACACAGTGGCATACTCGCTGTGCAAAATCACCTTTTGGGACACATTAACAAACTCACAGCGCTATGCCTCTCCACCTCTGCCACTGCCAATGCCAGCGCGACAACATTCGCACTGACAAATGCTTGTTATTAATTTACTGTCCTAAAAATCCTGCCTCTGATCCTCAGATATGTTTATTTAAAGAAGGAAAACAAACAAACAAAAAAAAAATGAGTCAAGTCACTTGTGCTGAGGGTGGGCTTCCTCCCCCTTATGCCCCTCCTACTCCACAACCCCTGCTATTCCCTGTGCTTGACTCCTGTCAATCAGATTTAACAGGGCATATAATTAAGACTGGGGGCAGGGGAGGGATGGTGGGTGGAAATTTGCAGCAATTAAAGACAGCAAAGGAATACACCACCACTACAAGCACACCAAACTAGGTTTTAAATGTTCAACAGTCCAAAAACAATTCTAAGTAAAGACAGCAAGAAATTACAGTGCCACTAAAAGCCCACAATCTACTGACCTCAATGGTGCATAAGCTCATGGAGGTCATACTAAAAGAAAAACTGGTAGCTTATCTGGAGGACAACAACAGCCTCCAGGATGAGTGGCAACATAGGTTCATGACTGGGAGATCCTGCCAGATGAACCTGATTGATTTATTTGACTGGGTCACTAAAACAGTAGACAGTGGCCAAGTGGTTGATATCCTGTACTGGACTTAAGCAAGGCTTTTGACTTTGTGTCCCATGAGAGATTGATCAGAAAGATGGAGGACTTGGGGAGTAGGAGGAAACTCAGTGGATTGATAGCTAGCTGGCTGAAAGATTGTACTCAAGAGGATGGTGGTGATGGGCAGAGCTCTCAAAATCTAGGAATGTCAGCAGCAGGGTCCCACAGGGCTCGGTGCTTGGGCCAAAACTGTTTAATATCTTCATCAACAACACTGAAGAGGGCATGAAGAGCAAGATTTGCTTCTTTGCAGATGAAATAAAGCACATTGAGAGGGTGGATACACTGAAGGGATATGTGACCTAAAAGAAGATCAGGACAAGCTCAGGTGGTTGTCCAGAATATGGCAAGTTTGCTTTAATGTGAAGAAGTGTAAGGTTGTGCACATTGAAGGCAAGAACCTAAAGACAGGGTACATCCTGGGAGGGGTCCTGGTTACCAAATCTGAGAAAGAGAAAGACCTGGGGGGTGCTGATCACTAGTCACCTGAAACAGTCCTCACAGTGTAGGAAGGCTGTGGCAAAGGCCAACAAGATGCTGGGCTGCATTACCAGGTGGATCAGCAGCAGGACGGAGGAAGTCGTATTGTGGTTATACAGGTCACTGGTGCAGCTGCACCTGGAGTATGGTGCACAGTACTTGTGTCCTTAGATGAACATTAACCTGCTGGAGGCACTCCAAAGGAGAGTGACAAAGATGGTTAAAGGTCAGCAGGGCAGGGCATACAAGGAGAGGCTGGAGGCCCTGATTAGGTACTCCCTGGAGGAGGGGGACATGATAGAGACCTTTTAATATATGGAGGGCATTAACAAGGTGGACAAGGAGAACCTCTTTAGGCTCAGTGGAAAAAAAAACATGAAGGTACATTGCCTTAAGCTGGGGAAGGGGGGATTCAGGAGGGAGTCCAGGAGGCATTTGTTCATGGAGAAGGTAGTGGCAGGGTGGAATGGGCCCCCTGATGAAGTGGATAACTAGAAACAATGGAAAGCTTCAAAAGAGTACAGGTTAAAAGGTATGGTCAGGGCCAAGAGGGGAATGGCCAGAAAGGAGGGTGTGTCAGTTGGGGGGAGAGGGGAGAGTACTTAGCTGCTGCTTGGGACTCTCTAATATAAGCAGGCTTGATAGGCTTCTAAGCACTATTCTGCTGGCAATGTTTATATGTTCACATTCTTCCTTCTCTGCTCTGAATTTCTCCGTTTTCTCTCTATGTCCCCCAAAATGGCCACAAGGTTTATCATCTTCATGGTACGGCTTTACTCCTTCAGGTCAGGAGAGTCCTTCTAAAAAAGAAAAAGCACACCACATAGTGCAGACTTTTTTTCACAACCACAAGGAAAATTTCCCTTTCCCAGGTACTCTTACCAAATGCAGGGAGACTACGTACATAACAGTCAAAAAAGTATTTAAGTTTCAATCCCTTCTAGGTACCTGTACCATCTCCTGAGGTTTCTGTGCCAAACACAAGTTCTGGTCTCCCACTCAAACCAAAAAGAAAACAAAAGCAAACCCCATGGTACAGACTGTTTTTTGCAGCCACAAGAAGCATTTTCTTTGCCCAGGTACTCTTTCCAAATACAGGGAGACTACATATGTAACAGTCAAAAACTCTTTAGGTTTCAACCCCTTCTGGGTACCCTTACCGGGTGCTGACATTTTTGTACCAAACAAAAGTTCTGGTCTTCCACTTGAACCGGAGTCCTGCTGCTAACGCAGTCATCTCTGGCTGCCTTGGTTCTTTCATGCCTTAATGCTATATGTTTTCCCATTGAGTCCTTTCTTGCCATCTTTTTTTTTTTCCTTGATTGTTTAACCAGGAATAACACACTAAGCTGAAAGCTTGTTTACAGGTGCGACCTGGGAGCACAGGAAAGTTAAGTGACTTGCTCAGGATCACACAGTATGCAAGTGAGGGCTGTGGGATTCAAACCCAGGTCTCCAGATTTGCAGCTTAGAGCCCTAAACCACTGTGCTATACTGCCTCCCTGCCATCTAGACCCAGCATTCAATAAACGTTTCCTTTTCCATCTTCCCGAAATAGCCAGGGGCATCCAAATGCCTCCTCTGTTGCTATGTATGACAGCGTGTAACTGTGTGGCTTGGGCTATTCAGAAATAACCAAAATGATAGAGAAGTTTCAAAGTTCAAACACCTGCCCGCTTTAGTTTACGCTTGTTTTAACAGTTCTAAAGTAAATAGTTTCTTTTCCGGTTTCCCACGGAAAAAACATCAGCAGCAGTTTTACTTCTTTATATAGTAAGAACTAACTGCCTCTCCCCGATCTGCTCTGGCCGCTAATTCTAGAGCCTCAATTAAGACTATACTGAGTCTCTGTTTCTTTTTCTTTCTCTCTCTCCCTTATGGCAAGCTGTTAGGGACATAATTCAGAATCTCTGGCTGTATAGTAAAACACATACACTATATAGTGAAATACATCATACAGTGAAATATATACATTATATAGTGAAATGCATACACATCGTAGTGAACCACATACACTGTCTACTGAAATATATACATCATATGGAGAAATACATATACTGTATACTAAAATGCATATATCATATAGTGAAACACATACATTATATAGTGAAATGCTTACATTATATACTGAAATGCATACACTATCTACTGAAATACACATACTGGCCCAGATATTCAAAAGGGTTGTGCATGGTGCAACAGTGTTGCACCACGCCAACTCCTGTCACCAGCGCAATATTCAAACGGGGATTGCGCCTGGCACAAATCCGAGGCACCGGAGCACATCAGTAATGTATGCGGCGCAGGTGGGGGGGGCGTGCCCATGCATGCTCTGCACATCCCGATATTCAGCCCAGGATGTGCTGAGCCATGCATGTGCAACCCCTACTTGCACCACACAAAGTTGATCCAAAAAAAAAGGATCAACGGCCGGCCACCCACAGGTGAGCTGCCGTGTTGCAGGGTGCAGCATGGCAGCTGCCACCTGTGGGTGGCCACCCGAGCTCTGGCTGCACCTCCGTAGTGGCGCCTCCCCCCATGACTGATCACGGGCATCTGTTTGAAAACCTCACGTCCTAACTCCTTGTTGGTCCAGTGGACCGCTGTCAGCCCGATCGCGGGCATTTGTAAAATAAATAAGGATCCAATATCCCTGGTGATCCAGTGGACGCTGTCAGCCCAATGCGGGCATTTGTAAATAAAGAAAGATCAATATCCCTGGTGGTCAGCGGACCCTCCTCCTCCCACCAGCCACTGGGCCCCACGCCCGATCCTCCAGTCAGCGGCAGGAGGCACACCCACCCGCTGCTTGCCCTCACCACCCACCGACTGACGGTCAGTGAGTTAGACGCCTATTGAGTCCTCAGCGTGAGCCAATGAGCATGTAGCTCAGTCAGAATATACATTCCAGATAATATCTGATATATCTGAATGTGTAGATCGGTATGGTTGCACACCCATTGGCTCACGCCTGTGGACCAATGGACGACAGCCCACCGACAGTGTCAGTCGGCGCGGCGCGGGCGGCAGGCAGGTGGTGCTGCACCCGCCGCTGACCGGAGGAGGAGCAGGCGGTGGGCTCAGGTGGTGGGAGGGGGGGTCCACTGACCACCAGGGATATTGGATCCTTATTTAGTTTACAAATGCCTGTGATCGGCTGACAGTGGTCCACTGGACCACCGGGATATTGGATCCTTATTTATTTTACAAATGCCCGCGATCGGGCTGACAGCGGTCCACTGGACCACCAGGGATATTGGATTCTTTTTAAGTTCGCTTGCGCTCATGTGCAAGGAATGTCTTGGGAGAATGGGACACTTTGGAGGTGTGCCCCCTCTCTGCAATCCCCTGCTCCATTGAGCAGGCGTAGCAGTCCTGCACCAATCAGACACGGTGCTGTGTATGACAGCGGTGATCTTCTCTTCAAAGAAACCACCGCTGTGTGGCTTCGCACGCGTCCGCCCAGATCTTTGCTGCCATGCTGGGAGCCCACCCCAGCGTGGAAAACGCCCTGCATCATCTGCCAACGGGGTGCCCAATCCCTTTGGCTCCACGGCCCTCCCAGCCATCCTTCTGCCACGCCGAGCCCACCCCAGCGTGGCAAACGTCCTACCGTCTGTTTTTTAAACCTGTAAATTAAAACGGTCCCACGGCGCTTCTCCCAGCCCCTCCCACAACCTGCACCCATCTACTGCGCATCGTGTTCTCCCCACACCCCTCACCCCATACTCACCTCCGGAGCTCGCGGCGCGATGATCTTCAGTGGACTGGAACACGCCTGCACCTTTCAAAGCCGACCGTGAACTGAGGAAATGCCGGTAAGCTGTATAATGGGCTAGATAGGGGTTTTCAGTTTATTGCATATCTCAGGCATTGTTTGTAATTTTGCACCAATTTAGCATGGAGTTTTAGGATTCTTCTCATGAATGATGTCACCGTGAGCATTACTATGCCAGGTGATTTCGCAGTCACTGCATGAAATCACCTTCGGCCTGAATAATGCCACAACAGTGACATCATTCATGAGAATGGGTTCCAAAACCCCATGTTGAAAATTTGGCAAAATTCAAAAAAATGACCGTTTTACTAGCGTGCATTGCGCAGTTCCTACGCAGGCTCATAAGTTCGTGAATTTTCAATATTTTCACTCCAGATTTTCAACATTGCCATTTTACCACACCTCCTCATGAGCAGTACAGCTGTCATTTTTCACATCCTGCTCAAAACGTGTTTCCCCCATGTAGCCACAATGGCGCAGCGTGTCAGAAATCAATGTATGGGACACATTAAGAAAATCACAGTGACACTGTTCATGAGCAGAGGTCTTAAAATGGCTATGTTGAAAATTTGGTGAAAAATTCCTAAAATGACTGTTTTACAAGCGTGCGTATGCAGTTCCTACGCTTCGCTCATAAGTTCACGAATTTTCAATATTTGCACTCCAATGACTTCCAAATACCTAAACAGCACATAGAAGCAAGCAACATTCAGCATTGACAAATGCTTGTACTTCTTTGTCACTGATTTTTTTAAGCCATGTCCAAGTGCCAAATACCACTGCAAATACCTGCAAGCAAACGTTCGGCATTGACAAATGCTTGTTTATTTTTCAAATGCCCGCGATCAGGCTGACAGCAGTCCACTGCACCACCAGGGATATTGGATTCATATTTATTTTACTTAAGCCCAATCGGGCTGACAGCGGTCCACTGGACCACCAGGGATATTGGATTCTCATTTATTTTACAAATGCTCACGATCGGGCTGTGGGGGACATTGCCGCGCTGCAGGGAGTGTCGGTCCCCGATGGCTACTGCCTGTCAGGGCACCAGGCGCAAGTCGCCGGGGATCAGCGCACCTGCATGCAGATGGGGCCATAATGACATGCAAATGGTCCCATTTGCACCTTGCATACGTTATGGCCCCATTTGCATGTGCACTTTTGAATATCGCGGTTGCTGCCCATAGCGCAACAGAACTTCTGTGCTAGCACATCCCATGCTCCACTCTGGCCACTTGCACGTGCAGTGCCACTGCGCCATGCACACTGTGGGTGGCCAGGGTGCAATATTCAACAATGCTGAGCGTGGCGCAACTCGCTGAATATCGCCCAGTCAACGCCCCTCTGCAGCCAAGTTGCGTTGCGCCCAGGCTTGCGCCACAGCCTGGCGCAGTTTGAATATCTGGGCCACTGAGTATTGAAAATCCTTAAATACTATATACTGAAACAAATGTACTTTGTACTGACACATTTACACTGCCTATTGAGATACATACACTACAGACTAAAAAATCCACACAAACTATCTACTGAAACATCCCCCTTTCGCTCTGCACTTGACAAAGGCCACCTTGCTGGGGCGGTCTTTGTGGACTTGTCAAAAGCATTCGACACAGTTAACCATTCCCTCTTTCTATCTGCACTAACCAACTCTGGTCTCTCCCCTGAAGCCACTAGCTGGTTCGCCAACTACCTCTCAGGAAGAACACAGCAAGTAAGGACAGGCACTGCTCTCTCCTCGTCCCTCCCTGTCAGGTCAGGTGCCCCGCAGGGTTCCATCCTTGGGCCCCTCCTCTTCAGCCTATTTCTTAACACCCCCCATGGCTTGTTCGGGGAAACTGATACTTTACGCTGATGATGTGGTCCTGTTCACCTCCCACTCCGACCCCCAACAACTCCAACTCTATCTTCAAATAACCTTCTCTGAAGTGGAGTCCTGGTTCACAGAACACTGACTTGCCCTAAACTACAAAAAAACAAAAGTGATGCTTTTTGGCAACCCCCATAATCGACATAAGGACCACTCGCTCAGCATCCTCAACTCCCAGTCTCAACAACTCGACCAGGTTACCTTCTTCGAGTACCTCGGTATCCACTTGGACCCCACTCGTAATTTCCACTGCCACATTCATCACCTCTGCACTGCTGTCAATACCAGGATTGGCTTACTGCACTGGGTCAAACATTAACTCACCCCTGATGCCCTCTGTCTAGCTGTCTATTCCTCCATCCTTGCCCCTCATTAACTACGGGATTCTAATCTGTGGCACGGCTGACACCACATCCCTTCAGAGAGTTAGAATAACCCTCAACAAGGCCGTCCACCTTATATTAAGCTGTGACAGCTATACTCACACATGTTCCCTCTACCAGTAGTCCAGCTGGCTCAACTTCGACAACAGACTCAAATACCACACCTACCTCATGGCTAAAAAGATCTCCACTGGGCTATCCTCCCCCCCGGGTTTGCTCTCCTCCTGACACCTACTCCCCAATGAAAATCCCCCACAACTCCGTTAAATCCCCATTTCTCATCCCTCCCCTCCAAACCTCACTTGGTCAGTGAACCTGTGCTTACCAAGCCCCTCTCTGGATGAACGCCACTCCTTACCCCATTTCATCCGAACCCACGCTCGGCCTTTTTAAAACCCTCCTCAAGGCCCACCTTCAGATCAACAATGGCTGTGACTGTCCACAATTCCCCTGTACACCTGACAATGGACCCTCCTTCTGCACCCTTCCCCTAGCCCCAGCTCTATTACCCAATTAAGAGTAGTTCCCTTTTCTCACAGTACCTTGCTGTACTTTGTCACTGTCAGGCCTATGTCCTGGTTAAGACTGATTCTTGTTCCTATGTTTTATCTCCTGTAACACATTTCTGTACTCAAATTGTGTATGTTGACCTACCTATTGTATATTTGTCTAATGACGTGGTGCCTTTGGAAAGGAGTCTCTTTCTCAAAGGTTGTAAACCTGAAATGTTCAATAAATAAAAATAACAAAAACAAATACTCTATACATTGTAACACATACACTATATATTGAAAAAATCTGCAAACACAACCGCATATACTCGCATATAAGTTGGTCCGTGCATAAGTCGGGGGGGGGGCTTTAAGTCTCTGCAAATGGTATTTTGTGATAGACCCACATAAAAGTCGGAACCTGACTTCAGGTGGGCTAACCTACAACACTGGATCTGAAAAGAAGTCTATCAAATCTTATCAATTCTAAATAAAAAAAAATCTCAGACTATTTATTTATGTTTTTATTATATTTTAATATATCATGTAGCCATATAGCAGTGTGGTTCACTATGTAACCCTGACAGTGAAGATCGAGGACCCAGGTGCTCAGCTTTTCCTCAATGGATGACACATGGAATGGCAGCTGCATTAGTATGGGACTCTGCATACACAATTACCTTAAGTTTAAAGTCCATGCTGTATGTGGCATGTTTCCTTTTTTGTGAAGACATGGTGAGTTGTGTAAAATAGGGGGAGCACAGAATTTACAAAGGGGAGCCTTGTAGCCTGATTAGATAGAGCACTTAAGTTATCAAGGACTGATGCGGTTGCTGAGAGTCGAACTTCTGTTGACAATGGTTCAATTAGGTGTAAATTGTTAACCACTGTACATCCATTGATGTGAGCCAGGCACGTTAACAGCTAGAGTAAAAGCTGTAGAGGTGTCAGGCATGGCTATCAAGCAAGTTTTAAGCCTGTCATTATATCATTATCAGGGGACTCAGGCACTCATAGTAAGGTGCAGTTTCTGCATTGTCACAAGTTGAGAGCTAGAAATTTTTGCTACATTGTCAGTGTCTTGCGTATAAGTTGGTACCACAATTTGGAATCATGAGAAAGGTCTCAAAAAAACGATTTATACATGAGTATATACAGTATATACTGAAACAAATGCACTACATATTGAAATACATACACTATCTATTGAAATACATACACTACACATTGAAAAAACCCACATACACTGTCTACTGAAACAAATACACTATATATTAAAACTCTTACCCTATCTATGGAAAATGTTGCATACTCTATACTGAAAGAAATATATTACATATTGAAATACATACACAATATATTTAAAAAATCCACGTACACTATATACTGAAACAAATACACTACATGGTGAAACACATACACTATATATTGAACTACATACACTATAGACTGAAAAATCCATATACACTATATACCGAAACAAATAAACTATATACTGAAACAGTCTACATTCTAAAATTACCCCTCCCCCTTGAATGGCCTGCCCCTGTACTCATTTCCTGTTGCATTCAGGGAGCTGCTGGCATGATGAGAGGACGTCTAAAGCTGCAGAGCAGAAGGTAAACAAAACAGGGCTATCTCTTAATTTACTTCTTTATGGGGTTTTCCATCTTGTTTTGCTTGCACACCTTTAATCAAATTTCAGAACATTGTGATGCGACAAGAAACTTTCAGAACTGATTTAAAATGCTGTGGTTTATTCTTTTAAATACGTGCTGCCCTCATTTACTGTTAACACATTTGTATGGGAAACAAATACTTAGAATATTCCTAACATAAACATAGGGGCTGCATGCATTTTTCCAAGTTCAAGTTTTGATCAGATTTATGTGTAATTAATTACTGTGTCAGTCCAGCAACTTATCTGAGCTGAATGCTTGGGAAGCACTGCAAGAACTGTGATAATGTAAGCCAAAAGCTTTGCCAATTCGTACTCTAAGGACTATGTTTTCATTTAGTTTTAGTTTTTATTTTAATGTTTTGTTTAATAAAAGTTTCTTGGTTAAGAAACAAAAATACTTATTTTTGCTGCAATCTCTCAGTGCCCAACTCTCATCAGGAGCTTAGCAGGCATATGCATATAATTTGCACGTTTCTATACTAAATAACTTTACTGTGATGCCTCACTGGAGGCATCCACAGTCTGTTTTTGGGGTTGAGCTTCTCAAACTGTGTTTTATTTCTTTTTTTTTTATACAGATTTTTATCTCCTTAGTCACCCTGTGACCCTCTTTCCCACTGACATCTCCAGCCTAATCACCCACCATTCCCCATGGCTTACTTGCTCTGAGATGCCCACCACCTTTGTTGGGGCAAGAAAGGAGAGGGCAATTGACAAGGAGACACATATTCAGACAGGAGCAGAGCCTGGTTAGTAGTGCAGAATCTGTGGCAGGTTGTTGGATCATTCTGTCACTGGGAGCTTTCTACTTTTGGTTTCATCTCCTGGGCAGTCAAGCATGCAATGATGCAATTGCATATAAAGGCACATGCTTGCTTTGTGCCTGCCTGCCTGAGCCCTGCCCCTTATGCAACTCCACTGCCCTGCCAGCCCTCCTCAGCTACGTGGATGCTGAAGAGTGGGGTGGTCAGACTCCCCTTCCCTGAGGGGAGAGCATTCCCTGAGATGCTCAATCGTATCTGCCCCAGCTAACCTCTGTGCAACCCAGGTCCACCCCCGAAACAGGGCCACTAGCATGGGAGGCAGTGCAATCACCACCAAGCTGCTAGGCCAGCCCACCAAACTGTGTTTTTATAAGTAAATAAAGACAACATTCAGATGAAAGAAGAAAAAAACTGTATTTCAACTAGTTTGTTATAAACGTTTTAAGTCACATCACAATGTTTTGAAATCAGATAAAGGTTTTGCAAGCAAAATAAGATAAAACAATACATAAGGAGATAGCTAAGAGAGCCCTTTTATGTTTACTTTCTGCATTTTAAGAGGCATTGGCCAGGGGATTTTAGTCAATTAGGGCCCCATTTTCAGAAGGTTAGCACAATGCTAAATATTACGCTATGTGAGAACAGCATGGTTGGATGGGTGTCATATTCAGCATCACCTGATGCTAACCTGATCATGTGCATGTGCAAGTGTACTACTATGGCTATGCAAATGAGTAATCCTCTCCTGCATACAGAGCACAGTGCTATATAAAAGTTTTCTTAGTCACCATCAGTACCTCCCCCTACATTTTATACTCAGCCTCTAGGCTTCTATTCCCTAGATGCTTGATTTTGCACTTTTTGGCTTTGAAACTGAGCTGCCATGTCCCATACCACTCTTCAAGTTTTCTAAGGTCCCTACTCATTCTCTCCATCTGCACCTATCAACGCTATTGCAGATTGTGGTGTCATCTGCAAAAAGGCATATCTCCCCTTCTAGTTCTTCTGTAATGCCACTGGCGCCCTACTGGTCACTCTCTCCTCACTGGAGTGAGTGCCATTTACCACCACCTTCTGGGGCTGTGTGCTTGTCTCAGGTGCAGCACTTAGGAGCACATGACACTAATAACTGGCTCTGAAAATGGAGGCCCATGTACCACTGTAACAGGATTAGCACTGCACTGTGATAAGCATGGCAGGTACTTTTTTAAAAAGCATTCTTCTGTGCAGTGCTACCTTGTTAGCGTGGCACTATTTTTTTTTTGCACAGGATTACTAATTGCAACCAGGTGCCCATGCAACTGGGGGTTACTCTAGTGCATATAAGGTGTACAGATTATTAAATACAAAATCACACATACCCTCATAATGCAAAGCATCTTGGGCTGCATATGCAAATCACTATAAAAATATTATGCTGGTTCAACTTTAAGCAGAACTGCATGATGCTGAAAGATGTCTCACACAGTATGCAATACACCCTTTGCATACTGTGTGAGAGGCCTTTTGGCACCATGCAGGTTTGCTTAACATTGAACCAGCATAATATTTTGTGGTGATTTACATATGCAGCCATGATGCTTTGCATTATGGGGGTATGTGTGATTTTGTATTTCTTTGAAACTTGTCTTCCCGGCCAATGCCCTTTGGGGTAACCCTTGCCTTGGTGCTTGCACACTAAGTTTCTTTGTCAGGTATATTAAATGCTTTCTGGAAGTGCTAACACACTGCCTGGTTAGTGCTAGTTAATGATTCTGGGAATCTTGTTTTAACTGCGCACATGCAGCCTGCCAGCAACCTCCCCGCACACACACACACACACACACACACACACACACACACACACCACACTGTCAGTCCTGGACACAATAAAAAAAAAAAATCCTTGGTAGTCTGGTGGTCCCCCACTCACCTAATCCAGGTAGAGCTAGAACATTTATCCCACATTCCTTCTGCTGTTATACTACACATATTTCTCAGCCTGTCTAGTGCTGGGGGAAACAAGTTTCAGCATTAGCGACTGGCTGGAAAATAACTAAAAATGCTACATTTTGTATTGGGCCATCAGAGGGAAGAGGCTGCTAAAGAGTAAAGCTTCAGTGAAGACTCTTGGGGAAAAATACCAGGGACAATCTGAGCACCTTTTTCAGCAACCAGTGAGGTGTCGAGGAAACCTCGTACATGTCAATTTTGGTTGAGGACAGTGGCTCCTGCCAATGGGGAGTTGCCAGAAAGCTCCCAAGGGGAAATAACTTTGGTTTCTGAGTTCAGATCGGTGGGAGCCCCTCCACAGGGAGGGGGTCTCCAGCCCCTAGGGAGAAGGTGGGGCTGCAGGGCTGCGAGGGGCTGCCTGGGGGCTGCCAGCGGTCTGTGCCTCACAGCTGGTTGTGCCTTCCCTATCTGGAGAGAAAAGAGAGAACTTTGCAAGCAGCTCTGCAGAGAGGGAGAACTGTAGTATTCTGTTGCTGTGCAGAGAAATTGCACTACAGTGATGAAAGTGTTCAGAGTAAAGGTTAAATGGATTGAGAAAAAGGATTAAGGAAATGGATGGATTTGTGTCGAGGATGGGGAAAAAGCCTCTTCAGTTTCATCCACGCCACATCAGTGAGACACGGATGATCAAGGATTTTTGATGAGAGAAGTAAGAAAAAGTGTAAAATGTTCTGTCTGACCCTGGCAAAAACAAGGCATCTACAGGAAAAGGGAAAGGCAAGGTTAAAGGACTGTTTTTTGGCAGAGAAAACTGGATTGTAGAAAATGGATATGAAAACTGGATTGGAACACAGGTTTTAAGAAGCTGAAGAGACAGCCTCTTCTGTCTGGAGTCAACTAGCACCTGCACGGTGAGAAAAAGGACTTTCTTGATGTATTTCTGAAAAAGAGTTGCTGAACTTGTGTGTGAGCCAGAGCACAAGAGTGGCCGCTGTGTTGGAGTTGAAAGACTATGGGGGCAGGGGAATGAGCTGGTGCTGTCTGGGCCGGTGCCTGCTGTATGCTCCTGAGATGCAGCAAGATGGGAGACTGTGGTGGTAAACCCCCTGGATTTTCAGACTCTGCACAGTCCTCTCAGAGCCTGATATTCAGGAAGGTAGCCGAGACTGATGACTACACACCATAGCAGGAAATTGAGGAAAGAATGGAAATGATCTGAAGAATACATCCTAAACGTGCCAGGTGGGGAGCTTGCTGACCCCCATCAAGTGGGGCCACTAGCGGCAAGGGATTTTGGGTTTGTGCCTGGGTGCTGGGGTGCTCTGACCTGTGGGGGAGCCAGGCTGTGGGGGCACTCCCTTGTCTGGGTCCGTTGTGGCTCGTGGGCCTTGTGTGATGCCCTGCAGTGGGCCTCTGTGGGTGGGGGGGGAGACGGGCTGCAAGACCTTTGGTCGTGCTGAAGATCCAAGCTGCAGCTTCTACGCCTTCAAGCATCAGTCCCGGTTCTGCGTCTGCTGATCCATCAACCCCAGAACTTCAGTCATGTGTGACATCTGAGGACTAATACAGCAGAGCCTTGAGTGAGGGCAGGAATTGCCCTGCACCTGGGGAATATATATATATATAGTTATCTGTGTTCAAGTAAAGTGGCGCTGAAAGCCAGTTCAAGGTTTAAAGCAATCAAGGGGAACATGTGAGGAGTTTCTTGGTTCAGGTGGGCGTGCCAGTGCCAGCCGAACAACTGCACCCTCAGGCCTGCAGCTTGGCATTTAGGTACTCAGGGACAAAATTCGGGGCATCTTTCTGAACTGGTACCAGTGGGTTTGGGTTTGGTAATACCTGCAGCAGTTAGATAGTCAGGTAGTTTGGTGGCTGCATTATCAAAAAGTGTTTGGGAAAATGTTAAGTCTTTAAAATGCAAATTTAAAATGTTGCTTAACCTCTATTCCATTCTACCTCATCCTAACCCTCCCTGTGTAAATAAATTATGTTTTTACTGTTTTAAAAAGGTCTGACTCAAAAACCTGATTTTAGTAAACATGTTATTACTAGAAATTAATGATGGATGATGTGGAATGTGGGGATGTTCGATTCTGGTAAGTCCATGTATGGGGCAACTGTTGGGGAGGTGGGTTGGTACGACAATACAGGGGGTTGTACTGGTAGAGATCAGACTCACTTAAATGTACTCTGGGTGTCACCACCATTTTCTTTGTAATCTTGGGAAAGGACCCCAGTAATATCAAGTATGGGAACCCAAGCCCCTTAACCGTGATCAGGCCCGCATGGCAGGGGTAGTGGCCCTCTCTAGGATGGTGCCAGAGAGGGGGCCACAAGCCAAAAACACAGATTTTGGTCATTGTGATTGTCTTAACCGATGTTTTAACACAAATCACTTCCACACTGATGTCAGCATGGGTTAAGGCAACAGTGTTGTTCTAAAACTGTGCTCTTGCCTACCTCTGAGCAGGGTTTAAGCACAGTTTAAGAATGTGGATTATAGCATGGTTTTTACCATGCTGCAGTCTAGAAATGTATTTATTGAAATGTTTCACCAGGAAGGACACACTGAACTACAAGTTGCTCATCTCACGGTGCATCCTGAGGGGAGGGGAATGGGAGTGTACAGCAAAATTCATCAACATGAAGCAGTAGAAGATACAGTATTGTATTGCAGCAAACAGCAATTAAACATTAGCAACTACGGACATGAGGGCACAGAGCATACTAGCATGCCATCAAGCAAGACATCCTAGAGAATGAGCATACATAGAACTAAACAAAAAAATACACCTTTTAAACCATTAAACAGAGTTACAATGGTTTTAAAAAGTTGTAATGCAGAATATTCAAGCTTTTTTGCGAGTGTTAGACAGGTTATCAACTTGCTAATCCCAATTTGCACCTCTAAAGCAGGATAGTACTGCAAAAGGCCATATGATTGCTTGATTACCAAGTCATTAGCCCATTTGTAAGTGGCCCTAATCCATCCTTGTGCACCTGTGTAAAGCAGCTTACAGCACATTGCACACAGGCATCGGCATGCTGGGAGTTTGGGGAGGTGTATCTGTTCATTAGTGCACCACTAGTTACTGGTTCCGCAAACCAGGTGTTATGGGTTGCACGTTCCTACGCTCCCAACACCTGGCCATGTCAGGCTACCACTAGCCCCGGTCCCCCCACTGGTACATGTCATAACTGTCCAGATGTCCAGTGCCCCACTCCCCAAATTGCATGCCTGTGTAAGACATCTGTCCCATGTGTCCAGCAGACTCCCCACCACTGATCAACTGAGCCCCAATCAGACACTTGATAAGATCAGTAATTACTCTGTACTATTTTCCCGATATCCAGACCATGGTTCTCCACGTGCCTCAATTAGTAGTCTGGCAAGAGCTGTAATTCTTCCATACCACATCCTTGGTGTTGAGTAGTTTTCCCCTACCCCATAAGTATGATATCTCCCCCCATCCAGCCCACCCAGTACCACTACAACTGCCCCACTTGCCCCCAACCTGTGGTGTATGGTGACCAGCACAGACCCTCCACTCACATCCATAGCAGCCTCCAACTGAATGACAGTTGACACTCAGATGCCTACTGTAGTAAAAGCTGTTTCTATAGTAGGTGTGTGATCATAAACATAGAAACACTGAATTTGTCATCAGAAAAGGACCGCTTTGCCTACCTAGTCTGCCTAGATGTTTCCCACCTTATTTTCCTCCTCACATGCTGTCTGGTCTCCATCAACCCTCCCACCTTCCAGACTCTGCTCTAATATACCGCTATGTCTACGCCACACATGCTTGAAGCCCCCTACTGTTTTAGCCTCCACCACTTCAGCTGGCAATCTGTTCCAGGCATCCACCAATATTTTCTCACATCTCTGTTGCTCCTCCCCCCTCCAACTTCATTGCATTCCCCCTGGTCCTGGTGCTCTTTCACATTTGAAAGAGATTCCCCTGGATCCTAATCACTCCTATGAGATACTTGTAGGCCTGTATCATGTCACTTTTCTCTTTCCTCTCTTCTAGGGTGTACACACTGAGATCCCTCTGTCTCTCCACTTAGGGCTTCTCTTGTATACCCTGCACCATTTTAGTTGTCCTCCTGTGGACTTCCTCCACCCTGTCTATGTTCTTTCTGAGGTTTGCTCTCCAAAACTACATCATATTCCAGGTGGGGTCTGGCAACACCACCTCCATCCTCTTGATGGAGATACCCTCCCTACACACCCCAGCATCCCACTAGCCCTACCCACTGCTTTGTCACAGTGCCACCTTGAGGTCCTCAGACATAATAACCCCAAGATCACTTTTCTGCTTATTGACTGTCGATAACCCCCCCCATCCTATACTTAGCTCTTGGGTTCCTATGCCCTAGGTGCATGATTTTGTACTTTTTGGCATTGAACCCAACTGCCATGCTTTTTACCACTCCTAAAAATTCACAGGATCCCTGATCATTCTCTCCACCACTCCTGGGTGTCCACCCTATTGCAAATGTTGATAATTATCTGCCAAAAAGCATGCCTTCCCTTCAGTTCTTCTGCAGTGTCCCCTACATTGAAAGGATTGGTCCCAGTACAGAGCCCTGTAGTACCCCACTGGTCACTCTCCCATCATTAGAGTGAGTGCCGTTAACCACCACCCTCTGTCTCTTATCCATTAACTAGCTACTGTACTAATTGGAAGGCTACAGCCTGTAGTTCAAGAAGGTGGTGCAACATGACACTCTCCCATTCAGCCCATTTAAGGGCTGCTCTCCTCACTCCACACACAAGCATTTTTTCCTGGCCCCTCCATCCACTCCTCTTCCTCCAGCTGCATGCCTCTCTTTCCTGTGGGCTTCTTCCTAAGGTACCCTTAGCCAAAGGAATCACTCCTGCAGCACCTCAAGGGGTGGAACCCTCCTCTAGGGTTCCTTCCCTTCGTACCCATACAGGGTGGTATATCCCACAGATAGAGAGGCGAGCAGCTAAAGATTATCTATGTTACACAAGCACGAAATCAGTTGCACAGGCACATTGAACCCAGTTAACCATTTTGGATCCCACCCCTAGGTCATTTAGTTTCTTTATCAGCCTCCTGTGTGACACAGTGTTGAAGACCTAGCTAAACTCCAGATCAATCATGTCCATTGCTCTCCCCTTACCTATTTCCCTGGTCATCCAGTCAAAGTAATCTTTTGGTCATTTGGCATGACCTTCCCCCTGTGAATCTGTTCTGCCTGTGGTCTTGCAGCCCACTGGATTCAAGAAACTCTAACAGTCTTTCTTTTAGTATGGATTCCATTAATTTCCCCATGACTCAAGTAAGACAGCCCAGACTATACTTGGTAACCTCCTTCCTGTTGATGCTCTTTCAAAATGGGGCTATGTCTGCTCTCCTCTAGTCATCTGGAACCACTCCTGTTTCCAGTGAGTTGTTGAATAAGGCCATGAGTAGTGCAGCAAGCACCTCCCTGCCTAGTTCCCTTACTACCTTTGGGTGTTTCTATCCGGTCCTATGGCCTTGTCCACCCTAAAATTTGAAGTCCCTTCAATAATACTCTTTTCTTTGAAAATGGACTTGTATCCACTTCCCCCTCCTGATCTGCAACAGGGTTGATACACAAGGTGAAGTGGAAAGAATGAAAAGGGACTTGGCAAGGTTGGAGGAATGGTCAAATGTGTGGCAGCTTAGATTCAATGCAAAGAACTGCATCTGGGAAACAAAAACCCAGGGGAAGAGTGCACAATGGGGGGTGAGTTAATAACAACAACAAAAATTGAAAGCGACCTAGGAGTAATCATATCAGATGACCTAAAGTTGGGTAAGCAATGTGAAAAGGCAGTAAGGAGGACTGAAGGGATACTGGGAGGCATAGGGAGAGGCATCAACAGTAGAAAACAGGAAGTTGTTATCCCTCTGTACAGACAGTTAGTGAGACCCCTTCTGTAGTACTGCATGCAATTCTGGAGACCCCATCTCTGCAAAGACATAGACAGAGTGGAGGCTGTTCAGAGGAGGGCAACCAAAATGGTGCAGGGTCTGCACCAGAAGGCATACAAGGAGAGACCAAAGCAGCTTAATGTTTATACCCTTGAGGAAAGGAGGGAGAGGGGGACATGCTAGAAACTTTCAAGTATCTCAAGGGAATTAACAAAGTAAAGTCAAAGTCAAATTTATTTAAAAAGACACCCAATCCCGAAGGCTCTGGGCGCCGCACAAAAACTGTACAGTATGTCATACCATATAAATTATAAATTAAAATATAACATACATAAAAATTACTCCCCAAAAGCTTGCACAAATAGGAAGGTCTTTAGGCGACTCTTAAAGGCCATTGTAGTGGGGGCCTCTCTCACTACAGATGGCAAAGAGTTCCAAAAGGCGGGAGTTAACCCCGAAAGCTCGGTCCCCCTCAGATTTTAATCTCGTTCTTGGAACTGTTAGGAGGCCACCACTAGAGGAGCGGAGATTTCGGACAGAGGTGGAAGGTACCAGAAGATCAGACAGGTAACCAGGGCCCTGCCCGTGTAGGGCCTTATAGGTGAGAAAACCCACCTTGAAGAGTACTCTCCATCTGACAGGCAGCCAGTGCAATTCACACAATATTGGAGTGATATGACAAAATTTACTTTGCCCGGACAAAAGCTGGGCAGCAGCATTTTGCACTAGCTGCAGTCTGCAAAGAGAACCTCCAAAGACCCCGAGATAGAGGGCATTACAGTAGTCAAGCCTAGAAGTGACTAAGGCATGTATCAAGGTAGGGAGGTCCAGAGCCGGAACAAGGGGCTTAATCCTGGCAATGTTTCTAAGATGGAAAAAACAGGAACGAACCACAGAGGATATTTGAGCCTCCATGGAGAGGTTCCTGTCAAAAATCACACCAAGATTTCACACCCATGGGGAGGCCATCAATGACACAGCTCCTAGCACAATGCCAGTTGCAGAATCAGAGGCCATCCCACCACGACCTCTGTTCGACTCCACTACCAATACCTCAGTCTTGTCGGGGTTCAGTTGCAGCCAGCTGGAGGACATCCAGTCATTAATCTCAGCCAGACAGATATTCAACACATCCACTGCATTTGATGTTCCTGGGGCAAAGGATAGGTATAGCTGAGTATCATCAGCATAGCAATGAAAACTCAGACCATACCTCCTAATGATCTCCCCAGGGGCAGCATATATACTGCGAACAACATTGGGGCCAATACTGAACCCTGAGGGACTCCACATGAAAGGAGGCAGGGTGCAGATGAGAAATTACCTATCACATCCCGTTGCCTCCTATTAGTGAGAAATGACTCAAACCACTTGATGGCAATGCCCGGTGAGTCCACATAACTCCCTCAGGTGGAAAAGCAACACACAATGGTCCACAGTATCAAACGCTGAAGAGAGATCGAGGAGAACAAGAATTGTCTTGTCCCCCCGGTCTCTAGCCCTGAGGAGGTCATTCTGCACCCGAACCTACGCAGTTTCAGTGTTATTTCTGGCCTGAAAAGCTGACTGGAAGGGATCATACAACGCGTGAGTCATGAGATGTTCCCCCAACTGAAGTGATACCACCTTCTCAACAATCTTCCCCAAAAATGGAAGATTGGAAATAGGACGGTAATTTGCCCTAATCTCCGGGTCCAGAGAAGCTTTCTTTAAAAGGGGTCTCACCAGAGCCTCCTTCAAGGCATCTGGAAAGACACCCTGACTCAAGGAACACGGACTATCAGGGCAAACACCGGGCCAACAGTGTCAACGCACCTCATTAAGAAGTGCGTTGGCACGGGATCCAGTTCACAGAAGGTATGCTTCAAGTTGGCCGCCACCTCAATAACCTCACGAACCTCCACTGGCCTAAACTCTCCCCAACCAGAAAGAGTGCTCTTAGAACACAACTGACGACCACTGACAGCAATGATATTACTGGCTGAAGAAACCTCCTGCCGGATCACAGACACCCTGTCTGAGAAAAACCAAGCAAAATCCTCACAATCCTCATTTGAGGAAGCTCTTCCAGGCTGAAGACAAGATGGATGAAGAAGTCTGTCAACAGTCTGGAAGAGTGAGGCTGGTCGGCTTCTCCCAGCAGCAATCTCCCGAGGCAGAAATACTGTCTTCTTTTGGTTGATTGCCTTCTGATATGTGCGATAATGCGCACACAGGACCAGTTTGTCAGTCTCCAGATGGGACTTCCTCCAGCAACGCTCTAATCTCCGACCCAGCTTCTTCATTTCCCTGAGATCACCATCATACCAAGGTGACCTCAGGTATGAAGTTCTGGGTCATACACGGATAGGTGCGAGGGAGTTGATGGCGCCAGACAACACCTTATTATAGGTGTCTACCCCGGCATCAACAGCTCCGACGCATACATCACCCACACTCGATAAATCAACTGCCGCCATAAAACCCTCAGGGGTAATATCACTTAAAGGGCGGCAGTGAAACATCTCAGAAGGGGAAAAATGTATGATGGGAGCCCTGAACATGAACTTCATCGTGCAATGGTCAGACCAAGCTACCTGATCGATTGCAAGATCAACGATCTCAAGTCCCAGTGTGAAAACCAGGTCCAGTGTGTGGCCATCGCAATAAGTAGGCGCACCAACAAACTGCACCAGCCCCAGAAGGGACATACTCTGCAACAACTCACCGGCGCACTTTTGAGCTTTATCCTTGGCCCAAACATTGAAGTCCCCCAGAAAAATACGTCTTGGGGAATCCAATGTTTCGCCGGCAGCAAACTCGACGAATTTCTGCAGGAACCCCCCCATCGGGCCAGGAGGTCGATAGATGAGGAGGATCCTGCAGCCCATGCCAAGTCCTCCATGAATGGCCACACATTTGAATGAACCTCGGGTTCCCACCAGGTGCATGGTGAAGTTCAGGTTCGATCTAAAACAAATGGCTACACCGCCGCCCCTACGATTCTCTCTGGGGCAGTGCACCACAGTGTATCCTGGGGGGACTGCAGCCTCAAAAACAGGGCCAGCATCATCTCCCACCCAGGTCTCTGTAATGCAAGCCAGGTCAACCGATGAAACTAAGGTGGCAATAATAGCCGTCTTGTTTCTGATCGATCTGGCATTGCATAGCACCACCGTCAGAGATGTTGAGGGTGACGCAGCCCTTTGGGTTACCTGACCACTCGGCCTGGTGGTCCCCTTGGAAATAGGCACCAACTATGTCTGGCTTCTCCTAGATGCTCTATTTACTCCAGGGTGTCTCCTGGACTTAACCACCTCTATCCTTTGATCAACCCACTCCTGGTCATCCCACAGCCCACAGGCAGAGCAATCCCTCACAATCCCCACTTCCCTACAATGTCTGATAATAACATCAGACACAGGGAGAGGGTCAAAGGGACGCAGAGCATGCAGCTGCGAGTTCCCATAAATAATCCTAGGCCCTAAAGATCGTCCAACAGATCCCCTACACATGTCTATTTAAATAAACCAATTGGCACATTAACTAATGCAAGCACAAACACATTAAAACACTCCTTTACAATAAAACCTGATTATCATACATGGACTATTATAACCTGATCCACTTCCCTCCTCTCATCCCAAACAAGGAGAAAATTTCAACTCCGCCACTCACAACGCTCGCGCTTGTGAGCGGCGCCTGTATTTATTCAGCACCTCCCCAAGTACAAGAGGTAGTATCTTTCAAAAGAAGAGATGTGTAAGAACAAGGGAGCACAATTTGAAGATCGAGGGGGGACAGCTCAGAAGTAATGTTAGAAAGTATTTTTTCACAGAGAGGGTTGTGGATGCATGGAACAGCCTTCCTGAGCAGGTTGTTGAGTCAGGAACAGTGGGAGAATTCAAGAATGCATGGGAGAGGCATAAGGCAATTCTAGTGGGGGGCAGGAGGAAGTAAGCTGTTGATTAACTAGAATCTGCAGCTTATCCATCAGGTAGGGAAATGGGCAGACTAGGTGGGCCAAGCGGTCCTTATCTGCCGTCAAATTCTGTTTCTATGTTTCAGTGTTCATGCTGCTCCTTGGTGGTCAGTCCCTGTCTCTCTCTCCACTGTGAAAACAGTAGAAGTACCTGTTCAGGAAGTCTGCTTTTTTCTGATCTCCCTCTGTGCAGTCTCCCTTTGTCATCCTCCTTATCCTCAGAATCCTTCCCCTTGCCTTCCTCTCCTTGCTTATGTACCTGAAGAAAGTCTGGTCTACTTTTGATACCCTTTGGCTATGCTTTCTTCTGTCTGAGCCTTTGATCCCTTCATTATCTTACCCGCTTCCCTCTGTTTTACCTGGTATATCCCTCTGTCCTCATTCTTCTGTGTTTCTTCATACCTCCTGAATGCCACCCTTTTACAAGCTTCTGAAAAAGGCTATTCTGATGTATCTCCCCATGTCAGTGAAGTCTGCCTTCTTGAAATTCAAAATGTTTGCCCTCGTGCGACTGGACTAGGTCCCAGTTCCCATGCTAAACCACATTATGTGGTGATAGCCGGATCCCAGTTGCCCTGCTACACAGACATCTGCGTTCTGTCCCCATTGGTCAGTATCAGGTCAAGAATGGCCTTTTCTCTGGATCAAATACAAGCTGCCTAAGACCTGCTCCCTGTAGGGAATCCAGGATACTTCTGCTTCTGGCTGAAGCAGCTGCCCGAGTGGACCAATCCACGTCTGGCATACTGAAATCCCCCAGCAGCAGGGCTTCACCTTTTGTTGCCATATTGTGTATTCCATCCACAAGCTCCCTGTCCACTTCTTGCCCCATACCAAAGGCCTGTACATCACCCCTGTGCACATTGCTGAGCCTTTGCCAGGTTCAAGGGTGACCCACAGTGACTCAGCCTCCCCCTGTCTACCCTGCACCTCTGTTGCTTTTATACCCTCTCTGACGTACAGGGCCACACTCCTTCCTTTTTAACCCCCGAACCCTCCTGAACAGAACATATCCCAGTACATCAATGTTCCATGATTAACAGTGTACCATGTCTCAGTTATTGCTACTATGTCCAGGTCTGCCTCTACTATCAATGCCTCCAGGTCTGGGATTTTATTTCCCAAAGCTGCAGGCATTTGTTAACCATGCCTTCCATGTTTTGTATCCTATCCCTCTCCTTCTCATGCTGTTGCTCTTCTGCTTCTTTCCTCCTTCTCTCCTCCGCTTTGTCCCCCCCCCCAGTTGTCTTTCTCGTGTGGCCTAGAATTCATTGCTTCCCACTCTCCTTCTGCTTTCAATGTCCCAGACTTGTTTTCCTGCATGTGCCCCGAGGGGTGGGCCGTGATACTAAACCATCTGACCTTCCTGACTCCCCCCCACCCTGGCCAGTTTAAATGCTTGTCACTGAGGCATTCAAACTTCTTACTTGGGTCCCCTTCCCTGATGGATGCAGGCCATTATCTTTATTCAGGATTGCATCCGTCCAGGTGGGGCCCCAGTCCCCCCATGAAGCCATAACCCTCCTTTCTATGCCATTCCTTCAACCAGGAGTTGAATTTCTGGATGTGGAGTGCCCTAGCCTCTCCCCTGCCATGGACAGGTAGAACCTCCAAGAAGGAGACGGAGTGTTCTATTTGCTTCAGGCTCCCCCCAACTTCCAGAAATCCTTTTGGATTCTAGATACTTCCACTTTGTCTCCTGCCAGGTCATTCATCCCCAGGTGGACGATAACATCCAGTTCCTCCCTTCTTGCCATTACCCTTGTGATCCTATTGATCTGCGTCTCATCCCACCATGCAGTGCTTTCTAAAATGCACTTTACCTCTCTGTCCTTCCTGTTAGATTCCCCTAACTTCACTCCTTGGACAACTGAGTCCCCCACCAGGAGAAGCTTCCTCCTCCTCTGGGTTTCTCTGTCCCCCTTCCCTAGTGCTACATCCTGGAGGATCCTCCCATTCTCCTTGGTCTTGGCTGTGGGTGCCATTGTAGGGCTATCCCGCTCCTCCAAAACAGCGTTGCAGTTGCTTAACCAGACCGGTTTGGGGATGTGCTTCAGACACCTTCATGGCCACTTCCCTACAGTACCATAATGGTCCTTTTTTCCCCTCCTGCTTCTGCTCACTTCCTTCATGCAGATGCTGGTTGCCTTCCCTATGCCTTTACTTAATTTTCTCCACTGTTCCTCTACCCCTCTCTGACAATCCTCCCCTGCTAGGCTGCTTCTGAAGCAGTCTCCCATTTCTTTAAAATCCAACCTACGAAAGTCCAGGACCCTCGTCTTTTTGTGGCTTGCCTCTCCACCCATCTTAATGCTGAACCGCACTGTACAGGGATCACTAGTTCCCATTGGATAGCCCACTGTGACATGACTAGGCACTATCACAGCCTCCAGTAGGACAGGGATTCAGAGGAGTAAAGGGAGACAGCATGTCCCAAATAGAATAGCACCTTTACCCTATAAGTCATTTTAAACTCTCAGCTGCTAAGTCCACAGGGCAGGAAAGGTGCTAATGGGACATTTGCCAGCCCATATGGGCTAACTAACATCTCTGCACAATGCATCTGTGCATGACTGCATGAAGGAATTGTAGAGAGCAGCGCTAGCCCCCACCTCCTGATTGCTATTGAGATGCCCCTGATATTATAATAAAATGATCCCTGGCATCTAGTAG
Source organism: Neoceratodus forsteri (assembly GCA_016271365.2). Taxonomy (NCBI): domain Eukaryota; kingdom Metazoa; phylum Chordata; order Ceratodontiformes; family Ceratodontidae; genus Neoceratodus; species Neoceratodus forsteri. The sequence goes on from CM028132.1 coordinate 471,252,192, forward strand.
TTTCCCCCAGTCACATTCAAATGACCCTGATTAGTAAAATGATCCCTGACATCTAGTATTTCCCCACCCCAATTGCCATTCAGATGCCCCTGATATTATAATAAAATGATCCCTGGCATCTAGTAGTTCCCCCCAGTCACATTCAGATAACCCCAATTAGTAAAATGATCCCTGGCATTTAATATTTCCCCACCCAATCGCCATTCAGATGCTTCTAATTAGTATATTAAGAGGATCCCTGTTATCTAGTTCACCCTGATTGCACATCTGAGCCCCCTCCCATTTCCACCCGTTAAGGTCTTCCACACCTCTCCCCATGGTGGCCCATGAATGATCCCAGCTGCTAGTCCATCCCACTGCGACAGTGACAGGCTGAGCCCCTCTGCTCGCCATCTCAGCTGGCCACTGTCTGAGTCACAGAGAGTGAGCACATACCTACTATCGAAACAGATGTTCTACAGTGGGCGTGCACTCACTCCCTTTCACTCAGACAGCAGCCAGGCAAGGTAATGAGTGGAGAGGCTGTACTGATCACAGCTACAGAGAGGTGGCTGCAATCTTGGGTAAATAGGTGGTCAATGGGGAGGGTATAAAGGGACCTGGTTGGATGACTTTGGAAGGGGGCTCAGATTTGTGACTTGGGAGTGGAGCTACTAGATGTCAGGGATCATGGAAAAATAGAAACACAGAAACATAGACAATAATGGCAGGAAAAAAAAACAATGGTACATCCAATCTGCCCCTAGTTCCCTATTAAACCTTGGGACCTACTGTCCATACAGGGTACTAGCCTTCACTGTCCATTCCCCTGTTCCCCTCCCTACTACTAGCAGCCTAAGTAACCATTATACCCTTCACTTTGTCACAGCCATGTTTGAAACCATTTATGGTTTTGGTGTCTGCCATCTCAGTTGGCAGACTATTCCACATTTCCACTATCATTTCTGGAAAATAAAACTTTCCAATATCCCTCATGAACCTCCCTCCCATCAGTTTCTACTTGTGCCTCTGTGTCCTTGAATTGTTACTCATGCTAAGTAGTTCTTCTCCGTTCACCTTGTTTATTCCTTACAGGAACTTGAAGGTCTCTGTCATATCACTCCTCTCTTGTCTGGTCTCCAGTGAAGACATGTTCAGTGCCTTGAGCAGATCCTCATAAGATCTGTCCTGTCAGCTCTGAATCATCCTGATCACCCTTTGTTACACTGTCTCCAGCCTGTCCTTAACTTTCTTGAGGTGAGGTCTTCAGAACTCTGCACAGTATACCAGGCACAGCCTCACCAGCGATCTCTAAAGAGGCAGTAAACCTCTTTTCTTCTGCTATCAGAACCCCTTCTAGTACATCCTAGCATCCTATTTGCCTTACTAGATGCCCCACTGTACTAGCCTGATTTTTTAAGGGAGTCACTAATGATGACTCTAAGGTCCTTTCCTCAGCTGTAGTGCTGAGCTCTACCCCTCCTATCCAGTACTCTGTCCTGGGCTTCTTGTTCCCTAAGTGAATCACCTTGCACTTTTTGGCATTGAATTTTAACTGCCAAACCTTAGGCCACCTCTCTACTCTTTGCATGTCACTCTGCAGTTTCCAACTTCCCCCATCACTATCTACCCTCCCATGAGCCTGGTGTCATCTTTAAAGAGACACAGCCCCAGATTCATTCTTAAACATTGTTGATGAGCATATTGAAAAGATACAAAATCGCACATGCAAAGCATCATGGGCTGCATATGCAAATCACCACAGAATATTATGCTGGTTCAACTTTAAGCAGAAATGCATGGTGCTGAAAGGCCTCTCACACAGTTTTGCAAAGGGTGCCAACAGAAGACATAGACACGTGTTTCATCCTACCAGGACTCATCAGTATGCCTCATCTGTTTGACACCCCCAGTGGAATGAACCAGTTACCCTAAGATGGTCTATCTAAGTTATGTTGTGGTGAACCAAATTAAAATAAAAAACTATTTAAAAGACAAAGAACCTCTGTGTGCAAGCACTGAGGCAATGGCTACCCCAAAGGGCATTTGGCCGGGAAGCCAAGTTTCAAAGAAATACAAAATCACACATGCCCGCACAATGCAATGCATCATGGGCTGCATATGCAAATCACCAGAGAATATTATGCTGGTTCAACTGGTATTATATTGAAGAGGACAAGACTCAGGATGGTTTCCTGTGGCATTCCACTCATGACCTCCATCTCTTCTGATTTGATACCATAATCATGACCCTCTGCTGCCTCTCTTTCAACTAAAGCCCCCTCACCCCCACCAAAACACTGCTTATATTTTCTTTCAAATCCCTGGACCTCGTCCCCTTGCATTGTGACCTAAGCTGCTCTGATTGGTACCCTATCTCATTGACCTCCTCCATTGACTCAGTACTAATGCATTTCAAAATGAAATTCCTCAAAATATGGGACTGCCATGCCCCTTCCCCCAGAGTAGGACATGAGAAAAGGTACCTCTAGATCATGGCCGAACTCATAGCTTGCTTAGAAGTGCATGATTTGGCCTGGTCAGAAAATAATTGTAACCCATCCCCCATAGCCTCCAGAGGTATTATCACCCCTGCAACACCTGTACCAGGGCAATAAGGCTTGCCAAAGGTGAGTATTTTACATCCACCTTCAGTGCCAACATTGGTCACCTGTCTAAATTTTGGAAGGTTGCCACAATCTCTTCTCTCCTCCCACTCAATCCCCATTGCCTGACCTCAAAGTGGGTGACACCCCTATTTCTAACCCCTCTTTCATCACCACAGAGGTTTAATTCCTTTTTATCACCTGCACCTCCTCTCTCCTCTTCTCTCTCTCCCCTTCCTCACCTCCCTCTCACCCCTGCCAGCCTGCATGACAGTCATCTCATTCCTATTTTTCTTCTCTCCAGTAGCTCCATCCTCCATCACCAACACCCTTCCTGCCCTTAACCCTTCTAAGGGTAGGAACCCAAATGGCTTGGATAGCAAGCTCCTCCATCTCTCTGCTCCTGCAATCTCCTCCCCATTGGCTGACCTCCCTAACCTCTCTTTCTGCTGTTCCTCCATCCCTGCTGACTGGAAGACTGCCACTGTTACTCCTCTTCCAAAAAGTGGTGACCCATCTGCTACTAACAGCTACCGACCCATTTCTCTCCTCCCTCCAAAATACAGGAACAAATTGTCTTGTCACAACTCTCTCTCTTTCTGGACTCCTCTTCCTTCTTCACCCACTACAAGTCTGGCTTCCTCAAGAACCACTCCACCATCATCTCCCTGTTCAGGCTCACCAAATCCATCCACAATGGTATGGATTACAGCCTAGTCACCTCTGCTATCTTCATCGATCTAGCCAAAGCACTCAACACTATCTCTCACTCCAATTATTAGCCAAACTCCAGGCTGCAGGCCTCTCTGACTCAGCCATTGGCTGTTCCACTCCGACCGCATAGGTAGGTCCAGGCAGTCAAATCTGGTGACCTCCTCTCTCTCCTCCCTGCCTGTATCTTCTGGAGTCTCACAAGGATCTGTGTTAGGCCCTCTGCTTTTCTCCATTTTCCTTAATGATCTCCCCTCCATATGCTTGTCTGCATCCATTCACAAGTACATGGATGACACAGTCCTCTTCACAGCAGGCCCACAGACTCCAGATGGACCTTGATTAAGTTCAGCCCTGGTTGCGCACAAATCAGCTTTTCCTGAATGCCAAGAAGACTGTCTCCATGTCCTTTGGCACAAGGCACAGATTCTCTAGGCTCCCTCCTCTTCCTACTTTCCATATCCAGGATGGCTCCCATGTGGAGGATGTTACCACCTTTAGGTATCTTGGTATCTGGCTAGACCAGCACTTAAACTTTTCTGAACAAGTGGATGGTATAGTCAAAAAGTTACACACCAATTTGGTGCACTTTACAAGAACTGTGACTGTATCCCACCTCCAGCACACCGTGCTATTGTCCAGAAAGTGATCCTCCCAATCTTTGTCTATGGTGATGTGGTCTACAGTGCAGCCCCAGTCACTACCCTTGCCAGACTGGACAAACTCTTCAACTATTTCTGCCATTACACTCTTGACTGTCCTCCTAGGACTCGTCACTGTTCTATGTATAAATCTCTCTCCTTTTCTTCTCTTGTGGACAGACACCATGCCCACTGTGCCAGCTTTGTGGGAAAATTCTGGTTTATTTCCCTACCCTCCTACCTCTCTGTCCTCCCTCCCCAACAGCCATACCCTCAGAAGCTCAAATATTCAAACCCTAGTAGTTTCTTCAGTCTCCACAACCATTGGCAAAGCCACGTTCAGCCACTGCTTCCCTAAAATCTGGAACTCCTTCGCCCCAGCCATTCACCAATCTCCTGCCCCTGGATCCTTTCAAACCACTTCAGAGGTCTCACCTCTCCCTCCTGCACTTGCTCCTAATTTTCCCTCCTGCTCTCCTATGACTTGTTTCCAGTTTAGGTACAGCTATAATTTAGGCACTTATGCTCCCACACTAGGCATTATGCATAAATGTTTACAACTTGTGTTGATTTAAACTGCTGTGTATTTGACTGCCAGCATATATTTGTGGCTCCTGACTGCACTGTATATGCATTGTCAATTGTTTGCTTGTCACTCAAGTTCTCATGTCTTGCATGTATTATTCCCAATGTAATTTGTGATTGTGTGCCACTCTACTCTGCTCTGTCAATGGTCTTCCACCATGTATGTTATGTATTTTGAACTCTTGTGCTACCTAAGCCCCACCTATACAAGTTCCCCTTCCCCCAGGATGCATCTGGAAATGAGATCCCAGCTTAGTATACCTTTCCTGGTGAAATTTTTAAATATGTAAGTAAGTAAATAAATAAATTCTACACCCATATTATTATAATAATTGGCTCATCCGAATGGCAATTGGGGGGCACTAGACACCAAGAATCATGTTACTATAATAACTGGAGCCATTTAAACTGATATCAGGGGTGTGGAACCTTTAGATGCCAAGGATCATTTTGGTATACTACTTTGAAGCATCAGAATGGTGACCAGGGGTAGGGTGACAATATGCACCACTGTGTGCTCAAATGAGGGCAGGATTTTTGGAAGCAGTAAACAGTATTGCAATTTCAGTTGTTAAGCACTTTCAGAACCTTTTATAGAGCACTGTGCTCTGTATGCAGGAGGGGATCCCTCATTTGCAAGGCTGTAGTAGTAGTACATATGCATATGCACATGATCAAGTTAGCTTCGGGGGCTGCTAAATATATGGCACCTGTTCAACCATGCTGTTCTCCCACATGGCATGGTGCTTAGATGTTTAGCACTCCGCTAACCTGAAAATGGGGCCCTAACTGACCAAAAATTCCCTTGCTGATGCCTCTTAAGATGCAGGAAGTAACCAAAAATGGATTATCTTATTCTGTATCTTTATATATCTTTTTATGTTATTTTCCTTAGAAAACTTTTATCCAATTTCAAAACATTGTGATGTGTCTTAGAATATTGATAGCAACTGTAGCTAAAATACAATTTCTTCATTCATCCAAGTGCTGTTTTTATTTACTTATAAAAATACAGTCTGGTGGGCTGGCTTTGCAGCTTGGTAGTAGCTGTACTGCCTCCCATGCCAGTGGCCCAGTTTTGGGGAAGGACCTGGGTCAAACAGGGGTCAGCTGGTGGGAGAGATGATTGAGCATCTCTGGGACTGCTCTCCTCTCAGGGAGGGGGAGTCTGACCACCCTGCTCTTTAACAGTCACCTAGGTGAGGAAGGCTGGCAGGGCATCAGAGTGGCACATTGGACAGGGCTCAGGCAGGCACAAAGCAGTACTTGCCTTTTATTGGATTGGCATCATTGTATGCTTGGCTGCCCAGGGATAAACCAAAGGCAGAAAACCTCCAATGGCAGAATAATCCACCAACCTGACACAGGCTTTGCACTTCTAACCAGGCTCTGCTCCTGTCTGAATATGTGTCTCCTTGTGAATGGCCCTCTCCCTCCCGGCCCCACCACAGGGTTGGTGGGGAGGCCATGGGAGATCTCAGAGCAGGTAAGTACTGGTGATTTTGGGTGATGGGAATGGACAGGTCAGTGTGCAAGGGGGTCAGTGGATGATCTAGAAGATAAACAACTCCATGGAAAAATAAATTAAACACAGTTTGGGAATCTCAAATAAATCTTCAATAACACAGTCATACCATATAAACAGCGTAACTATGCACTATGCAGCTAGACCAGGTCAGGCTTATTAGTGGAGACCAAGTGCCTGGCAAAGCTCTGTCCACCTTGCAGTGCTCAACATATATGTAATGGGGAGGTTAGGAGCTGTGAGTGCCACCAGTGGAACATCACAGTGAAGTTATCCAGAACAGAAACATGCAAATCATGCATACGCCAGCTGAGTTCCTGACGAGAACTGGGCCCTGAGCGATTGCTGCAAAAAATATATACATTTTTTCTTAACCAAGAACCTTTATTAAACAAAACATTCAAATAAAAGACATAAGTATATCAAAACTAACTCAGTAGGGTACAAACTAGGAAAGTGTTTGGCTTACACTTTCACAGTTCCTGCAGTGCTTCCCAAGCATTCCGCTCAGATAAGTTGCTGGACTAACAAACACAGTAATTAATTACACATAACTCTGATCAAAACTTTAACTTAGAAAAATGCATGCAGTCCCCTATGTTCATATGGCATGAGAGTGATATGTTAGGAATACCAATTATTAGCTTCTCATACAAATGTGTTTTAACAGTAAACAAGCATTTGTCAATGCCAAATCTTGTCTTGCTGGTTTTGGCATTGGTAGTGCAGGCATTAGAGAGACACATAATAGAAGTAGCAGTGAAGTATAGAACTGACATCAACCCCACCCCACCTTGCAGAAAGTAACAGGCATTGGGGTGTGCATTTGGGTTGCTAGCCATAACGCTTATGCTATTTCACCTCACCCTATCCTGCAGAGTCTGACAAGTGTTGCATTGTGCCTTGGGGTCATCTGGCCTTTTGCTCACCCCATTTCATAAGGGAATATGTTGAAATGGGTGCAGCATAGGAGAATGGGTTGAACTTAGGGGCTGAAGAGTCCAAGGCACACCTTGATGCCTGTCAGTGGCTGCAGGGTGGAGGTGGAGGACCAATGGCGTAAGCAGTACAGCAGACAATCCAAAGAAACACCCTTGATGCCTGTTAGTCATACAGGGTGAGATGTAATGGTTAGAAACCCTAACGCCCTGGGCGTGTGTTGGTATTTGCGCTCCAAATTTTAAAACATGGGCTTTTTGTGACCCCACCTCATGAAAGCATTTGGGACCTCTGTTCATGAACAGTGCCCCTGTGATTTTGTTAATCTGTCTCGAGCGTTGATTTCCCACAGTGACCACACCATTCTGCACCATGTGAAAATGTCAGCAGCACCATTGATAAGGAAGTGTGAAGAGATGGCAATGTGGGAAATCTGGAGTGAAAATATTAAACATTCTCGAAGTTACGGGCATGTGTGAAAACTGCACATCACACGCCCGTAACACAGTCATTGAGTGGAATTATTTCGCCAAATTTTTAACATAGCCATTTTGGGATCTCTGCTCATGAACAGTGGCACTATGATTATCTTAATCTACCCGAATGATGATTTCCCACAGCAACCATGTGATTGTGCTCCAGATGTGCAAAACTACATTTCAGGCAGGATGTGACAAATGATAGCTGAACTGTTCATAAGAAGGTGTGCAAAAATGACAATGTTGAAAATCTGGAGTGAAAATATTTCAAATTCTCTAACTTACGACTGTGCACGGATACTGCGCAACACACACACTTGTAACAGTCATTTGATGGAATGTTTTCACCAAATTTTCAACATAGGCATTTTGGGACCTCTGCTCATGGACAGTGTTACTGTGATTTTCTTACTTTGTTCTGAACATTGTTTTTCTATGGCGACTGCGCCACTGCGCATCGGATGTCGAAAACATAGTTCAGGTAGGATGTGGGAAATGAAAGCTGTACTGTTCATAAGGATGTGTGAAAAAATGGAAATGGTGAAAATCTGGAGTACAAATATTAAAAATTATCGAAGTTACGAGCGTGCATGGAAACTGCACAATGCACACTCGTAAAACAGTCATTTTATGGTCGTTTGTTACCTGATTTTCAACATTGCCATTTTAGGACCTCTGCTCATGCATAGAGTCACTGTGATTTTCCCAAATCAAAGTCAAATCAACTTTATTTTTATAGCACCTTTCAAAACCAAGGAGCTGTACATAAAAACCAAATACATAAAGATAAAAATTTTAAAACAAAAACATTAAAACAGATCCTAATCTGTCCCAAACACTGATTTCCCACAGCAATCAGGCTATTCTGCGCCAGAAGTGCGAAAACACATTTCGGCCAAGATGTGAAAAATGACGAGGGTGCGTGGAAACTGCACAACGCACGCTCATAAAACAGTCATTTAATGGACTTTTGGCACCAAATTTTCAACATAGACATTTTAGGACCTCTGCTCATGAACAGTATCACTGTGATTTTTGTACTCTGTCCCAAACACTGATTTCCCACAGCAACCATGCTGTTCTGCGCCGTAAGTGTGAAAACACATTTCAGCCAGGATGTGAAAAATAACAGCTGTACTGTTCATAAGGAGGTGTGGAAAAATGACAATGTTGAAAATCTGGAGTGAAAATATTACAGATTCGCAAAGTTATGAGCGTACGTGGAAACTGCGCAAAGCGCGCTCATAAAACAGTCATTTTTTTATATTTTCACCAAATTTGCAACATAGGCTTTTTGAGAGGCCACTTATGAACAGTGGTACTATCGTTTCGTTGATCAGTCCCGAAGGGTGTTTCCTCGCGGTGACCGCAAAATCACCTTTCAGGACTGAATAACGCCATGATGGTAACTGAATTCATGAGGAGGGGTCCCAATAACCCCATGTTGAAAATTTGGTGGCAAAAGTCCCAAAAATGCCCAAGATATTCATCAAAGTTGAAAAAACCCTATTTATGCCATTATACAGCTTACCGGCATTTCTTCAGTTCGCGGTCAGCTTTGAAGAGTGCAGACATGTTCCCAGTCCACAGAAGATCGTCACACCAGGCTCCAGAGGTAAGTATTGGGTGGGGGTGAGGGAGGTGGGAAGCGCAGTGGGTGGGCATGGGTTGGAGGGGCTGCAGACTGCCAGGGACTTCTTAGTTTACAGGGAAAAAACATCGTAGTAAGGTTTTGTTTTACAGGTACATTTGACATGCTGGGGTGGGCTCCCAGCACATCACCTGCATGTTTTTTTTTGGGGACTGGAGCTGACAGGGATTGGGCACCTCGTCATCAAATAAAAAAGAGTGTTGGGGGGGATGATGCCAGCAGGGATTGGGCACCCCGTCGGCAAATAAAAAAGAGTGTTGGGGGGATGATGCCGACGGGGATTGGGCTCCCCCATCGGCAGATGAACTGGGGAGTGGAGCATGATGATGCCAACATGGGGATTGGGGATGCCCTAAGTTGGCTTTTCTGGGGGCTGTGGGAGGCAGATGACACAGCCGCCACCATGTTGTACTGAAACTTACACAGGGAAAGGCACACCCTGCAATGAGGTGGAGCTCCCTCATTGCAGCAGCTAAAATCTTTCAAGGTGGTGAATACGCTTTTGCACTGCTGTCATAGACAGAGTGCAATCTAATTTGTGCCACAGAGTCCAGCCCCAAAAGGCAGTGGCACAACAGGCCACAAAAGGATTGCGCCTCAAAACCTGCTATACCGAAGTTACCGCAACATGTTTCTTGTGCAGGCGCAAGACAACATAATGAGGGCAGCACTCATTTAAAAGAATAAACTACAGCATTTTAAATTAGTTGTAAAAGTTTTTTGTCATATCACAGTGTTTTGAAATTTGATTAAAGGTGTGCAAGCAAAACAAGATGGAAAACCCCATAAAGAAGTAGAATAAGAGATAGCCCTGTTTTGTTTACCTTCTGCTCTGCAGCTTTAGACATCCTCTCATCATGCCAGCAGCTCCCTGAATGCAACAGGAAATGAGTGCAGGTGCAGGCCATTCAAGGGGGAGGGGTACTTTCAGAATGTAGTCAGTTTCAGTGTATAGTTTATTTGTTTCAGTATATAGTGTGTGTAGATTTTTCAGTCTACAATGTATGTATTTCAATACATAGTATATGTGTTTCACCATGTAGTGTATTTGTTTCAGTATACAGTGTATGTGGATTTTTCGGTCTATAGTATATGTATTTTAATACATAGTGTATGTGTTTCACCATGTAGTGTATTTGTTTCAGTATATAGTGTATGTAGATTTTTCAGTCTATAGTGTATGTATTTCAATACATAGTGTATGTGTTTCACCATGTAGTGTATTTGTTTCAGTATATAGTGTATGTGGATTTTTTAAATATACTGTGTATGTATTTCAGTATGTAATATATTTATTTTAGTATATAGAGTATGCAACATTTTTCAATAGATAGGGTAAATGTTTTAATATATAGTGTACTGTATTTGTTTCAGTATATAGTGTATGCAGATTTTTCAATGCATAGTATATTTATTTGAATAGTGTATTTCAATATTAAGTGTAGATGTTTCAATATAGTGCATTTATTTCAGTAGACAGTGTATGTGGATTTTTCAATGCGTAGTGTATGTATAACAATAGTGTATGTATTTCATTATGTAGTGTGTTTGTTTCAGTATATAGTGTATGTGAATTTTTTCAATATATAGTGTATGTGTCACAATGTATAGAGTATTTGTTTCAGTAGATAGTTCATGTGGATTTTTCAATCGGTAGTGTATGTTATCTCAATAGGTAGTGTATATGTTTCAGTACATAGTACATTTGTTTCAGTATATAGTGTATGTGGATTTTCAGTACTCAGTATGTATAATTCAGTAGTTAGTGTATGTATTTCACTATATAATGTAAGCATTTCACTATATAATGTATGTGTTTCACTATTTGATATATGCATTCTAGTACACAGTATATGTATTTCACTATATGATGTATATATTTCAGTAGATAGTGTAGGTGGTTCACTACATTGTGTATGCATTTCACTATATAATGTATATAGTTCACTCTATGATGTATGTATTTCACTATATAGTGTATGTGTTTTACTATACAGTGAGAGATTCAGAATTATGTCCCTAATGGCTTGCCATACTCTCTGGACATTCTTTATGTTTTCTAGTCACTAGCTCTGGGGCACCAATTCAGCCTCTAACATTCTCTTTCACTCTCACTCTCTCTCACACTCTCTCACATACTCTCTCTCAGCTTTCTTTATCCTTTCTGACCGCAGACTGTAAGGCTCCAATTCATCCAATATGGAATTGGTCTGGTTCTCTCTCAAAGTTTTCATCAGCACTCCCTGCTTTCATGAAGGCCTCCAGACAGACTTCTCCAAGTCTTCCTGTCTTTGGCTTACAGGGTTAAGCTTCTCTGTATCTTCAGCCACAAATGCTTTCAGAGTTCCACTTCAACTTTGTGTTCTGCAGGGTTTACCTGTCTTTGCCTGCAGATTCCAGCAAAACAACACTTTGCACTGATGTATGTTCTTTTTATTCAGTTGATCAGCCTCCAGCTGCTCCCAATTATCCAACTAAGGGGAGTCTGCAAGTTTGCCGGTTTCCCCTGCAGTGTAGGCTTAAAGGCCAACTCCCAAAAAGAGGCATTTTTTGCCAAATTCTGGTTTAGCTCCCACCAGAACCCCTGCCAAAACCCCCTTTGGTCCTGAAAGTGAGGAGGGAGGGCAAAGAAGGGCAGACCTACCCTGCCACACATCTTGAATACTTTCTGTTGTTCTCCTGTGTCCTTCTTTGCTATGTGCACACTGCAGCACTGAAGTGCAGCTACCACAAATGCCCCACCCTGTGCTTCTCCAAAGGTGCTAATGAACTTTGGCTACTGCTGCTGCACAATAAAGAATATATATATATCTTTTTATTTTTCCCTCCTGTCCTTATTGCTGAGTGTGCATATTCACGGTGCAGGTGCTGCTATCCCCACCCCACAGATGCCCCCTGCCCTTCACCAAATGTAGTGCTGTCACTCTGCTAAGGTGTGCAGCCAGAAATTTTAAACTTGTACTCAAGAGCTGATGGCACTGTTGCCACCCCCCCCCATGTAAACACAAAGCAAAAGATGTGCTGCCCTGGCATGCAAAAATAGCCCCACATTTCAGTCAACAATATGTATTAAACCAATGTTCCTAATGGAGTCACGATATTTTATTTAATCTAACACACACACACTACCTGACAGAAGTTGGCTGGCTTCTAGTTACAATTGTTTAGGACACATTATGATAAGCGTCTGTACCACATCAAGGTAGCCAGCCTTACAGAGGTCCATTCACACCAGCAGTCATGCATGGACACTCGATCGGGTTACTCATACAGTGATGGCCTCTAAGTTTAGCATCCACACATTAGCTACCACCACTCTTTCCCCCAACATTATTGCATTTTGTTATCCGTCACCCATTGATGTTTCTGGAGACAAACTTACATCTTGGGTCACTGCCCAATGACCACTGCAACAATTATGTTAGGTCCTCACTGTAATGCCCTTGATAAGTCAAAAGATAATAGCACACTCTAAATGATCCTTAAGTTTATCTCATATCAAACCTTGCCAGTAACTCACACAAAACTAACAGGTAGACAGACAGGTACAAGAGTAGTTCTCTTGCATATCCAAAACCAACTACAGAGCAGACTATGGGTCCTACCACTAAAAAGATTTTGCATCCTGTTTCAATATTTAAAAAAAATGCAAAAAATATGTACACTTTTACTTCTCATATTTATCCTGGTGCACATCTTAAATGGACACTGTCAGGTTTGGATACTCCAAATGTTACCCCTTTTTTTGTGCTACATTTCATTTGACATGTGGCATTAGTTTTTTAATGAACCCTCATTTTCCCCTATTTGCACTTTATTTATTTACAATCTACCTTTTTTAATATTTCTCCGGTCAGACCAAATTCTTGTCTTCCTGCGGACTGCCCACTATGATACAACCCTTTTGGGACTGCCCACCCTACATGCACTAGCACGCTCAAGGGTCAGTGATTGCGCTTTCCATTGGCATTTGTTTTCCTACTCATAAATGACTGTAGCAACACTGCAAGAGTTCTGGGCATTGCTAGACTGCTTTCTTTTTCCAGGTAAGTGCAGCAATAATGTGTTTTTGGATGCTGCCTCGGAAACCCAGAACATTATTACTTCCAATGTGAAGCTCTGCGTGTGGCCTCCCCACACATTTACTGCAGTGTTTAATGAATTTAAAATTCAACAAGTTATTTATGTGTTATGAGTTATTTATTTTGGTTTTGAACTATGCTGCAGTTCAAAATCTGAAGCAGACTGCGTGCCGAGACACAGTAATACATTTTGCCATATCTCAGCTGCTTGTTTTGAATATATGAACAGTTTTAGAAAATGGGCAAAGACAATGCTCTCTTCTGGTTGACTGAGGCACTTATTTAGGTGGGCATCTATCAGACAATAGATACCCACCAAATAAAAAGTTCCAGCCCAAACCTGTCTCATGCCTAGACAAGTATCCTTGTGCCCAGCCTGCTTGGTCATTGGCTGGAACACTGGGCACACAATTTCAAACTAACGCCATTTTTTTGCAGCTCGCTAAGCCAAAATAAATACAGAGTCATCCCTCCACACACATACACATGGGCAATACAGCCCACTGGCACAATTGTAGTTTTTCTTTTAAATTTAGCACCCTTGTACAGTATTTCAGATACATCCTTGACTCCTCGCTCCCCCTAAAAGCTACCTCCTTTAGTAACACTGTCCTTCTCCTCCAGTCAATTTTTTAGCGATATCATTCTCAATGTTACCAGAACCACCTTTCCCCGCTCGGTCAGACTGACCTCCCGCTACATCCTCCCCTCCTGTATGCCACTTTTGTGGCAAATGTAACAAAATCATGTAAAAAAAAAAATAAAGATTTATTTTTAAACACTAGCACATCGCATGCTCACGGCTGTACATGACACTTCCTTAACTCCCTGTTTCTCCCCCAGCTCCACTCCCGCTCCTCAAACATTACCAGATCTGTTTGTTTGTTTTTCTAATATTTCTTTCAATGAAAATCAAGTCCTGTTAAATCATTGCCTCTCGCTTCATACACACGGTCTCCCTGATCACACGCCAGTGTCCCAGAATTGTAAAACTAAACACATTTATGACCAAAATAAAGCTTGGCTACAATAATCATGAACTGAGTTGACCTAAAGAGAGCTAGCTGCAGCAGCTCTACTGCATATGACAGCACCGGTATTTTCTTCATTAACCATACCACAGATGAATCGCCACATGCGGTACAGAAAACAAAGAAAGTACCGCTCCTGTGACACACGGTATCACTATCGGAACTAGCGCTCTGTCTGTCTCTTGCTATAGAATCTATAGATAATTTCTCATTTTCCAGTCAATCTTGTTTGTCATCCATGCGAGCACCTCCTCAGCTGCTGTACAACTAAAGAAAATAAAGTAAAAAAGTAAAACTAAACACCGCCTCACTCCCACAGTTAATCAGTGCACGCCACTCTCCAGCCTCTGTCACTGACGTCTCGCACTGACACGCAATGGAATAAGAAGAAGTCAGAGAATGAAACAAATGCCTTGAATGAATACAACAATTGGTGGTGGTGGGGAGGGGAATGTTTTGACAATGTTAAGCCCAGAGAGTGCGTGTGTGTGGGGGGGGGTGCAACCATGGCAATCACCTCCAAGTACAGAGACTCCAGTAGGATGGCAGTGTAATGCAGATAGAGGAACTATTTTACTACAAAATAAACGAAACACTTCAGGGTTTTAATATTTAAACAAAACCTTTTTTTGCAATAATATATAATACAGTGGCCCATTTTCTAAAGCGCAATAATACCTCCAGGGTGGGTGGTATTATGCTATACCAGACTCTTCAGGGCTATAAGGCCCTCCGCCTGCGGCGTTGGGCCTCATTCCTCCTAAGGCAGATGTAGCTTAATACTGCCCTACTTTGGTATTATTACTTACTTAGTTGGTTTTATTAGATGAAATATACAATTTCTCTTTATTATATGCCATTACCTGGAAGCTCATAAGTCCTGCCATGCAACTTCAAGTTACAGTATTCTGAATTATTATTAATAATAATGTACGATAGCATTATGAGTTATGCATGTCCAATAACAAATAAACGCGCTCTATAATCAGCGTTGATGTGTACACAGGTATCAGAGTTTGCAATTAAAGTTAATTGACATTTTGTGCATGGCACATATTATAGGGCATTTCAAAAGTTTACATGATATATATTGTTATTTCTGTTGAATGGGTGCGATTTATTCCTTCCTGCAAACATTAACACATCTGACACAAAGAGTCCCTGTTGTTAATATGGTTTTCCCACTCTGTATTTATTTATTTATTTATTTATTGACTTCTGTTTACCGTGTAAGCACACTAGACAAGGAATGCCTATTTTCAGGTACGACCTGGGAAGATTACAAAGCACGGTTTTCAAAACAGTGCGAGGGCATTACAACAATGTGAAATACAGTACAAGCAATGAGCAGGGTGATACAAATAAACAGATACAGGATGAAAAAATAAGCATATACATCAAAGGGAAGAACAAATAAACAATAGTTACATTTTGTGGAAATAATTCAAGCGCAATTTGTCCAATTTTGAGGATGGTAAGCTCTGAGGTGAAGGGCATGCAGGGTAGATAATTCCCCTTACTAGAGCTCAGAGGGGTAGGGGACCAGGGAAGTGGAAGGTGCACACCAGAGTCCAAGCAGGGGTAGGGGATATCAAGCAGCCTTGGAACAGTTACAGGCTGAGGCAGACTTCAGGTGCAACCAGAGGAAGCTCTTAAAGATGGGATGGGTGGGGTTACATCTGATGGCTACAGGTAGGGTATTCCAGAATCTAGGTTCACAAACAGCAAAGGGACGATCACCTGACAATGTACGAGTTTTGGGGACAAGAAGGGGTATTAAATCAGCCACACTTCCATTTATGCCATGTAGATGGGTACATCAACAGTATTCCTGTTTCTTCCTACTCAACAGTGGGTGCATTTAGTGTCTCTAAAATGATCAGTCCCCCATCCATCCCTTCCTCAAGGTAAAGGAGTATTCACCCTGAGAATGTGCTCTACAGCAAGACATTGAAGCAGAAATTCACAGAAATCTAACTGGTGCAGATTTACTGGGGTGTTCTGAGGGTTAGTTGCCCCCCCACACACACACACACATTCAAGTGGCATCATTTAGGGATCTCCAGGGGTCAGCATGATCTTGAGCCACTACAGGCACCTAAAGGTTTTGTGATCTTCGTTGGTTCCGTACTTGCTTTCTGCTATCACTGGGTTGCTAAACAAGCTAACTGCTCTGCTGCTGCAGGGGCTAGATCATTCCTTTTCAGTTTATGAGCACATTGGTGCCAGACCCGATAACTGTATTCTAATATAATAACTGGTCATCATGTTGTCTCTGTTGGTGACCCGCTAATTATTGGCATGTTCCGTTAGCTGAAGCAATATTCTGCATAGTGGTCAGTCTGGCTCCCAGTAATAGTGAAAATTCACTTATTCCAAAGCTGCACGATGTAAAATCAAACTACTGGCAACAATGTAAATAACTTTTCTGGTTGATTCCTTAATGCCATGCTGGTGGAGTGATCAAGAAGTAAGAACTGCTTCTGTGAGTAACACCCCCGGCATGGAATCTCTTACCTATGAGATAACCAGTGCTTTTACTGTTGCAAAGTTTTGTTTTCTTGATCATCTTACACTATTGTGAATGTATGAATATGTTGTGCACTATTGTGTACTATTGTGAATTTCTGCATCACACTCCAACTGTAGAGCATATTCTCTCTGTGAGCACCCCTTTACCTTGAGGTAGGGACAGAATGGTAGGCAGAACATTTCAGAGACACAAAAGCACCCAAGGGTTTAGTGATGTTGTTGGTTCCATTCTTGCTGTCTGCCAGGTGTGGTTTTACCATGTGGGGTAAGGGGGCTGTAGCACCACCATTCAAGGGGAGTCATTCAGGGGTCTCACTGGGTGCATGATCATGAGATACTAGAGTCACCTAGTAGTTTTGTCATCTGCAAGCTCCTGCCATCTTGGCTTGCTGCTGTCAAGGCTAGCCACCCATGTGAACTGCTCTGCTGCTTCTGGTGCTGGGTTGCCAGTTTTGCAGTTTGGCATGCCATCAGTGCCAGACCCTGTAAATGTTTTCTAATTTAAGAACTGGTCAGCATTTTTTTCTCCGATGACCAGTTAATTATTTGTGCTTTCTTTTAGTGGGAGTACTATTCTGCAAAGTGGTGACCTTGTCTCACAGTATAAGCGAAATCCACTTGTGACAAAGATGCACGATGTAAAATAAAACTGCTCTCAACAATGGAAATCTCATTTGCTGCCACAACGTCATGCTGTTAGAGTGATTAAAAGAACTGAGATCTGCAATGTTTATTTTACATGTGAGATCTTACATACACTACTGTAAATGTCTGAATTTGGAACACATTCTCCGGGTGAGCATTCTTTCTCCTGGCTAGCGGGAGGGGGTGGAGGGCAGTGCGTTTTTGAACGGTAACATGATGGAATTCCCTCCTAATTGGGGACAGTTGGAGGAATATGGGCAGGATGGGGAGTGAGAATAACACAACTGTATGGCAGGTGACCTGCACATACACACAGCAGCAGAAAGCGCTGAACAGCAGCCTTGTCAGAGTGTCAATGGGCACAGCAATTCATAACAAAAATCATCACACCAAAATGCTTCAGACTGTTGCTTGGTGATGACTGACAGCATCTGTCTGTCACTCTCACAACAGGTTACAATCACTCCTGCTCCAGCCCATATGACATCAGTGAGGCTATGGAGAGGGGTGAGCTCACTGGTGCTGTTTTTGTGGACCTGTCCAAGGCATTTGACCTTGTTGACCATCCCCTGCTGCTCAGGAGCCTAGCTGCCAAGGGATTATCCAGATTGTCATAAGAATGGGTGAAGAGTTATTTACCAGGTAGGGAACAAGTTCTTTATGAGGGTTCAGTGTCAAAGAGTAGAATTTTAGAAAAGGGTGTACTTCAAAAGGGTCAGTCTTGGGACCCCTACTGTTTTCCATATTTGTGGATATTATAGCAAGTAAAATTCTTAAGGCTAAGACAATCTTATATGCTGATGATATAATATTATATAATAGCTCTAATTCATTAGATAAAATTGCCCAAGATTTGACTGTAGAAACATAGAAACATAGAAACATAGAAACATAGACTTTGATGGCAGATAAGGACCGCTAGGCCCATCTAGTCTGCCCATTTCCCTACCTACAGGATAGGCCGCAGATCCTAGTTAACCAACAGCCTTTATCTTCCTGCCCCCCACAAGAATTGCCTTATGTCTGTCCCATGCATTCTTGAATTTTCCCACAGTTTTAGACCCACACTTCTCAGGAAGGCTGTTCCATGCATCACTACCCTCTCTGTGAAATAATACTTCTCTACATTGCCCCCTGAACTGCCCTCCTTCTATCTTTAAATTGTGTCCCCTTGTTCTTGCAAGTCTCTTTTTCTGAAAGATGCTACCCTCTTGGACTTTGTTGATTCCCTTGAGGTACTTGAAAGTTTCTATCATGTCTCCCTCTCACTTCCTTCCTCAAGGGTATACATATTAAGCTCCTTTAGTCTCTCCTCGCATATGGCTTCTGGTGCAGACCCTGCACCATTTTAGTTGCCCTCCTCTGGACTGCCTCTATCCTGTCTATGTCCTTGCGGAGATGGGGTCTCCAGAACTGGACACAGTATTCCAGATGGGGTCTCACCAACTGTCTGTACAGAGGGATAACAACTTCCTGTTTTCTGCTGCTGATGCCTCTCCCTATACATCCCAGTATACACCCGCCCTCCCTACTGCCTTCTCACATTGCTTGCTAACCTTAAGGTCATCTGATATGATTACCCCCAGGTCCCTTTCTTGTTTTGTTGTTGTTACTACGTCCCCACCATTGTGTATTCTTCCCCTGGGTTCTTGTTTCCCAGGTGCATTATTTTGCACTTTTTTGCATTGAATCCTAGCTGCCATACGTCTGACCATTCCTCCAACCTTGCTAAGTCCCTTTTCATCCTTTCCACGCCTCCTTGTGTAGATTTTCAGAGTCTAGAAAATTGTTTGTTGGACTTAAAATTATCATTGAATATTTCAAAAACCAAGAGTATGATATTTGCCTGTAAACAAAAGTTGGTTAAATTAGGGAAACTGAATATTTTTGGTAAAAATGGAACTAATTTGGAACAGGTGCAATGTTTTAGATATTTGGGAAATAATTTGGACTCAAATTT
The DNA here is from genome assembly GCA_016271365.2 of Neoceratodus forsteri. Taxonomy (NCBI): domain Eukaryota; kingdom Metazoa; phylum Chordata; order Ceratodontiformes; family Ceratodontidae; genus Neoceratodus; species Neoceratodus forsteri. The sequence continues at coordinate 471,271,558 of CM028132.1, forward strand.
AACATTTTCAAATCATATATTGACTTTAACAAACTCAGTAAATCAAAAATTAAGGGTTTTATTCAGACTACAGAATGTGTTAACCTTACAAGCCAGGAAACATATAGCCCAAAGTATACTACTTTCTCAACTGAATTATAATTCATTTTTGTTTACTAGTTTGTCTAAACATGTGTTAAATAACTTGACAATGACTTTTCATAGTATTTGTAGATTTGTTTATAGATTGCCTTATAGTACACATCATTGTACTTTATATCAAGTTTCAGGGTTTCTACCGCCTAATTTGAGTTCCATTTACTCTCTTTGTTGTAAAACGGATAATGTATTGAGACAAAAAAGTCTCTCTCCCTTGTATTCTCTGATACCTGTAAGGGAAGCTCAGAGAAACTTGAGATCAAATTTTCTTTCTTGTTTAAATTTGAAAGTCACTAAAACTAAAATGGGTGCTCAAGCTTTTTCTATCCAAGCACCAAAATACTGGAATGATCTTCCAATTGAATAGAGAACCATGAGTAGTCATACCTTATTCAAAAAGAAATTGAAGCATCATTTATTGAGTAGTTTGCAATGTCACTGCTATTTTAAATAATTTGTATTATATTATTTGTCTTATATGTCATGTATTTGTATTCCTGAATTAAGTGAATGTAAAAGTTATATTTTTGTATAACATCTTGTGACTATTTTATAGTCTTGGGTCACATATGAAAAAGAGCATTGGCTCATATGTTTACTTGGTTAACAAAATAAATAAATAAAAATAAATAAATAAAAAAATATATACAATGCAACTGTCCACATTTATGATGGATTTCTCTCGTTTTACCTTTCAAAAATGGTCTGTCCTTCATCTGTTCTTCCTTCAGGGTAAACAAGTGCAAACCCAGATAATGTGATCCAAATTCAGATTTTTAAGCAGAACTTCACAGTGCTGTAAGACATGTAATGAATGCTAGATCGACTTTGAAAAAGTAAAAGCACTGTTTTTCCCAGTGTTCCGAGTCTGTAGCTGCATGCTGGTGGATCTTGATTGTAGTAGCAGTTTTTACTTCTTGGTCACTCCCCCAGCACGGCTTTTTAGCAGCAAATTGAAAAGTGATTCCAAGTGTTGACATTTGTTTTACTGTCATATGGAGCCACTTTCTCATAAGATGGTTTGCATTATTACTGTAATCAAGCACATCCACTTGGCAGAGCAGTGCTCCTGGAAGGAGAAGGTGCAAACAATTTACTGGTTATAAATACAGATAAAACACACTGGGGTTTCCCAGGGCCCCCTCTACTGGTTCTCCAGCTACCTGTCAACCAGAACCCAGTGTGTCAAAATTAACAATATCCTCTCTACCACACTCCCGGTGTGCTCTGGTGTCCCCCAGGGATCTATACTGGGCCCTCTGCTCTTCAGCATATATCTCAATGCCTTGCCTAAATCCTGCTCTGGGAATATTCTCCTGGATGCAGATGATGCTGTTCTTTATGCCTCCGATCCTGATCCTTCCTCTCTCCAGCTCATGCTCCAAGACTCCTTCAAACAAATTGAAAACTGGTTTAATGAGCAGAGACTAGTAGTCAACATTAAAAAGACCAAAACTATGCACTTTGCCCACTGACAGAACAGGGCCAAGGATTATCAACTGAATATCCTCTCCAATTCTCTCCTCCCTCTGGAGCAGGTCCAAACCTATAAATACCTAGGCATCACCTTTGACACCACCCTCTTGTTCCATGACTACATTAAAACTCTATCCTCAGTCACTAATGCCCGTATCGGTCTCCTATATAGGCACAAAGATTGCCTACCACCAGAAGCATTGTACCTGGCAGTAACATCCTCAGTCCTGTCACTGGTGGATTATGGACTCACCATCTATGCTGCCTTGGACCCAATGGAACTCCAACAAATCCAACTTGTTAACAATAAGGCCTGGCAGCTTCTCTGTGGTGTAGATAAATGTACACACACCTGCACTATCTACACACTCACTAATGTTCTCACATTAGAGGAAAGGCTGCAGTATCTAACCTGTCTCTTCACCAAAAAAATCCACCTGGGCCTTACCCCAGTCGATGTTGTGGACTCCCTCCAGTCAGCCAACCTCTTGGTGGCCACTCACACTGCTTCCTACGCTATCTGGAAGGTACCCAGGGTCAGGACCTCATTAGCACAAAGATCATTCCCTTTCAGAGCCCCCTCATGGTATAATGCCCTCCCCCCTGCCATTGCCACACCTACCAAGTTAGGTCCATTTAAGACGGCCCTAAAAGCCCATATTTTATCTGCATGTAGCTGTCAGGGCAACTGCTAGACTCAACCCAGACCCTGTCCTTTCAGAAGATGCTATTCTGGCACTGACAAGGTCTCTAATGAAGCTGATTCGCTTTCCCCTGTACCTGGGGCCCTATGCCCTAGACCTATCCTAACTAGCCCATAGCACACGCCTATTCGGATCCTGACAATGCCTCAGAAGGTTGCACACGGCAAAACATCACTCATGACATAACCCTGACATCCAACCATAACCTGTATTGCTACATCTGTTAGCTTCTGCATGTATAAAGTTTGTTCACTGCACATCTGTACATTCTGTATGCACGTAATTCTGCCTCCTTCTCTTATCGCAACCAATTGTATAGGCAATTACTCTACGTACGCTAGACTCACTTGTATGACTATTCCCATTGTTAAACTGTATTTACTGGTTGTTGTACTTGTCTTTGTAATACCTTGTACTTGACGTGGAGCTTTTGGAAATGATTTTATGACTCAAAGGGTCATAATTCCTATACTATAAATAAATAAATAAATAAATAAATAAATAAATAAAATGATGACCACTCATTATATTTGAATACATTTACTGGGTCTGGCACTGATGGGCTGACAAACTGCAAACCGAAAACCCAGCCCAAGAAACAGCCGAGCATTCCTGATGGTTTGCTAGCCTTGACTGCTGAAAGAGAGAACGCAAACAATGAGGATCACAAACCCACTAGGTGAATGCATTGTTTCCGGGTCATATAGCCTACTGTGGACCATGAATGACACATCCTTGAATGGGGGTGTTACAGACAGTTCAGCCCTCATAGTCAAACAGAACCAGGCAGAAATCAAGAATGGAACCAACAACCAGTACAAAACCCTTCGGTGCCTTTATTGTCTCTAAGCTGATCGGTCCCCCCTTCCATCGCTCCCTCAATGTAAAGGATTGCTCACCTAGAGAATGTGCTTTACAGTCAGACTTTGGAGGAGCAATTTTCAACAGTCAAAGATGATTTATGAAAACTTTGTACAAGTGAAAACACTGTTTGTCTCATAGTTTTGAGACTTTATCTCCATGTTGGTGGTTGTTGAACGGGGTCGCAGTTTTTACTTCTTGGTCCCTCTACCAGCATTGTGTTGTGGCAGCAAACTGAAAAGTGATTTACCATTACTGTTATTTTCAATACCACTGCCTTGTCATAAGTAGATTTTCATTATTTTGCCCCTCTCTTCCATTTAAGCCTTCTTATCATTCTTTTCAGAATCTGAAATAAATATCGGTGTGAAATGCAGATTTTGGGGGAAGGGACACCATTCAAGTGTCACTTTTATTGGTTCACATGGGTCATGCGATCTTGTGACAGTAAGGTCACCTAAGGGTTTTGTGATCCTGGTTGGTTCCATCCTTGCTTGCTGCTATCAAGGGTTGCTGGTGACAGAGGCTGGCAAAAACCACCATGGAGCAATCATGTCTGTTTTTTGTGGGATGCTTGCAGTTATGTGTGTCCATGCCCCTCGGTACTCTGCCAAAGCTGCCACTCTGAGTTCTTTCCCTCTGCTTCTGTGTGTATGCGCAGGTCACCTGTGGTACAGTTATGCATATTATTACATTTTTTGTGAATCTGACCTATACAGCTTTTCAGCCTGGTGTGGGCCATCACTCTGACATCATTCTGCAGCAGCTCCTCAAACTCGGCCAGCTTAGGAGGAGGAGGAGGATTAGGAGCCAAAGGCTGTTGCCTCATGGTTTGTGAATACCAGCAGATCGGGTGATATTGGGGTGCAACTGTTCGGCAACAGCTGTCTCTACATGGACCTGCAACTGGACCTCAGCAGCAGTGTGGCCAACTGTTAGGGAATAACAATTTAGATGTAGTTAGACATCTCATGTGGTTGGGGGGTTAACAGTACAATGGGTCTGGGAAGAAAGCTTCTTTTTAAGCTTTCTTCTTTGTGGCAGGGACAGCCAACCTGTGGTTCACGAGCCACATGTTGCTCGCCAAGCAGTTTTATGTGGCTCACAAGGGGATGGGTAAACTCCACTCACAGTCCTGGCTTGTAATCAGTAAAGTGTGATTTACAATTTGCGATTCACAGTCTCCCAAAGGTGCTTTTGATGTTCAGCCATCTCTGCATTGATGTGTGCATTTTTGTTTGTGGTATCCCCGATGGCACTTTTGATGTTTGGCTGTCTCTGCATTAATCTGTGAATTGCAATTTGTGGTCCCGCCCCAGCCACTTTGACTTTCAGCTCTCTGCAGTATTTGCCAATTCCATATCAGAAATCTGTCTCAGCTGTTCTGGCTCAGCCTAGCACGGGCTGAATAGATTTAATGTGGCTGCCTATAATAGAGTGATCAAGACATAACTAGCTCACCACACACACCACACAATCTCCCATGCTGCTGCTGGCTGTCTTAAAATATCTGCTGAATTTGGCTGAATATATGAAGTGTTTCTGTCTCTGTGATATTTCCCCGACTGCATTATAAATCTATGGCTGGCTATATTAATGCACCTACAGAATCTCCTGTGCTGCTGCTGCTGCTGCTTGTTTTAAAATAGCTGCTTACCTTTGCTGAATATATGAAATGTTGCAATCTCTGTGCCACACAGTCCACTGTGCTGCTTGCTGAATCCACAGATGCCGTGGATGCCTATGTTTTCAAGATCAAGACACAAGTAGCAACTAGTGAGCTGATACTAGCTGTGTGCATCTCCCCAGCTGCTTGCTGAATCCAGGGCTTCCTGATTGAGCTGATCTGAGCTGCTGCCTGACACGATCGAGAAACAGCAAGTGAGTACTTCACTTTCACAATCTCCTCTACTGCTGCTGTCTGTTCTATTATTTCAGTGATGACATTTGGGGATCGAGACACAGCTAGCTCACTGTATCATTCTCCATTGCTGCTGCTGCTGCTGCTGCCAAGGGTGTAGGCAGGCATACTCACTGTACACATTAGTGTACAGTTTTGTTGAGTGCCTCTCACAAACCATATGCCTTTCTGTTGACATTTTCATTCTAATCTGTCTTATTTGGGTTAGTGTAGGCCACTGAGAAGTGTCTCTGTTTAAACTTATGTTGTTTAGGAGACAGATACATGTATAACCTCTTTAGAGATTAGAGGAATCATCTGACAACAATATGACTTGTTTGGAAGGGGGTACCATTTTGAGAGGATGTGTACATTTTTTAATGGGGGAAGGGGTGTAACTGTTGGAGCTTGTGTGTACAAAATGGAAATTTCTGGCTACACCCCTGGCTGCTGCTGCCTGTTATAAAATAATAACTGCTTACTTTTCATGGCTGAAGACATTTACCGGTACTTTTTCGCTGAGCAAGGTTAAGGTAGTAGTTTTAAATTAACTTTTCTAGACTATTGTGGCGGTGCACTTTATTTTCCGCTACTGCTGCTATGGCTTCTTGTCAACCACCCAAAAAGAAACTACGAACATATTCATGTAACTTCAAGAGGGAATGAGAGAAGCAGTATTTCTTCACCAATGTGAGTGGTAAATATGTCTGCCTAATTTGCCACACCAGTGTGTCTGTAGACAAGAAATGCAGTGTGGAATGGCACTTTGAAATAAGGCATAAAAAGTTAGATGGGGAATATCCTCGCATAGCAAATTGAGAAAAGCCAAATTGCAGGAGCTAAAAAGTGCCCTGAGTGTTCAACAAGTCACTTTCATTAAGCCTGCAAGCAAATCTAAAGCTGCAACAATTGCATTTTTCAAGATAGCAGAAATACTGTCAAAAAGGAAAAAAAAGTAAAGATGGTGAACTAGTGAAGGACTGTTTACTTGCAGCTGGAGACTCATTGTCTGCTGATTTTAAAAATAAATCAGACATTTTGAACGTCATTAAAAAGATGTCCAGCTTTCTAGTTACACGGTTGCAAGAAGGATTGAAGTAATGTCACATGATGTTGAGGAGCAGTTAAAAAAGGATCTGGAAGCTAGCAAGTTCATCAGTTTCCAAGTGGATGAATCTACAGATGCTGCTGACACTGCCCAATTAATTGTGTTCCTCCAAATGGTGTTCTGGGATGTTACTTGCAAAGAAGAAGTGCTGAAAATAATTCCACTGAAAGGGAGTACTTGTGGAGAAGACATTTTCCAACAGTTCAAGACATGTGTGGAATCAATGGAGGTGCCACTACATAAACTTGTTTCAATAACAACAGATGGTGCCTCTGCCATGTTTGGTGCTAATGCTGGTTGTCTATCACTCTGCAGGAAAGATCATAGCTTCCCAGAGTTCCTCATTTACCATTGTATAATACGAACATACAAAGAAGCCAGCAGAAGAAGGCCATTTGGTCTATCAAGTCTGCTTGTATTGCAGGGTACACAGCTTGAGCTTATGTCCCTGCCCTACTCCCCACTCCTCCAATCCTCCCTACCCATGATCCTTACCTTCCCCCATGCCTATCCCAGCCTCTCTTAAAGCTGCCCACTGTCTTCAACAAGATCAGCTCTTCCAGCAGTGCATTCCAAGTGTCCACCACTCTCTCTGTAAAGAAGCGCTCCCTGACTTCCCTCCTAAACCTCCCACCTTCCAGCTTAAGACCGTGCCCCCTCATGTTATGGTTGCCACTCAGCTTAACAAGACTCTCCTTATCAACCTTATTTATCCATTTCAAGTACTTGAAGGTCCTACTCATGTCCCCTCTCTTTCTTGTCTTCCAGGGAGTACATCTTCAGTGCCCTCAGCCTCTCCTCATATGCCTTACCCTGCTGACTGACTATCATCTTTGTAGCCCTCCTCTGGACTTTCTCCAGTAGGTTAATGTTCTTTTTGAGGTGTGGGCACCAGTATTGAACTCCGTACTTTAGATGCGGCCTTACCAGCAATCTTTGTGTACCAAAGTCATTGATTGTCAGCATGTCATGAATGTGGTGTTGAAAATAATGAACTCCATCCATGCCAGACTGCTACAGCACAGACTTCTTAAAATGCTGTTAGATGAACTCGATGCACAGTACAGTTGCCTAGTCTTGCACACAGAGGTACAGTGGCTCAGCAAAGGGAAGGTGTTGAAAAGATTCCAAGATCTCCTTACAGAAATGCATCAATTTTTGGAATCGAGAGGTGACGAGTATGAAGAACTCAGTGATCCTCATTGGTTGACTGATTTGGCTTTCCTAACCAATCTGACATCCAAACTTAACATAAAAACATAGAAACATTGGAATTGTTAGCAGATAAGGACCTCCAGGCCCACCAAGTCTGCTCAAGCATTCTATCTACATGTTACCAAAGGACGCTAGGTGTCTAAGGTAATTACCCCCCACCCCAGCTCCAAAATTCCTTTGTACCTATCCCAAGCAGCCTTGAATCTCATCACAATTTTGGATCCCATCACTTTCTCAGGGAGTGCATTCCAGCCACCCACCACCCTTTCTGTGAAGTAGTGTTTCTAAATGTTTTCCTTGAATCTTCCCCCTTCCCTTCTAGCTTCATGTCATGATCCCTTGTTTTTGAGAGTCTCTTATTCTAGAAAATACTGCTATCTGTAATCCTGTTAATACCCTTTTGGTACTTGAAGGTCTCTATCACGTCCCCCAATCTCTCCTTTGCTCCACAGTATACATGTTGAAGTCCTTTAGCCTTTCCTCATATGTCAATTGGCTGTCTCTGCACCATTTTCATTGCTCTCCTCTAGACCCTCTCCACCCTATCCACGCTCCTCCTGAAGTATGGTCTCCAGAACTAGACACCATATTCAAGGTGTGGCCTCACCAGCTGCTTGTACAAGGGCATCAGCACCTCCTTCCTCCTTCCTCCTGCTCATAATACCCTTGCCTATGCATCCTAGCATTCTACTGGCCCTCGCTGCTGCTCTCTCGCATTGCTTTTCCACCTCCTTGAGATCATTAGATATGATTATACCAATGTCCCTCTCCTGCTCTATCGCTTCCAGTACCTGACCACCCATACTGTACTCTGCTCTTTGATTTCTGCTCCCCAAGTGCATAATTTTGCACTTTTTTGCATTAATGCTCAACTGCCACACTTTTGACCACTCCTCTAGTTTGTGCAGATCTCTACTCATTTTTTTTACCCCATCTGAAGTGTCTACTCTGTTGCAGAGCTTTGTATCATCTGTGAATAGACAAAGCTTCCCCTCAAGCCCTTCCGCAATGTCTTCTGTGGAAATGCTGAACAGGATCAGTCACAGTACCGACCCCTAGGGTACCCTGCTACTTACGCTTCCCTCCCCTGATGGAACTCCATTGACAACCACCCTTTGCCTTCTTCTCTCCAACCAAATTTTCACCCATCTCACCACCTCTGGCCTCACCCCCTAGGGCTCTCAGATTGTGCAGAAGCCTTCTATGTGGCACAGTCTCAAATGCTTTACTGAAGTCAAGGTAAACCACATCCACTTCCCCACCATGATCAATCACTCTGGTCACGCAGTCAGAGAACTCAACTAAATTCTTTTGACATGACCTTCCTTCCTTCCGTGAATCCGTGCTGTCCATAATCTTTTGGGTCATTTGAATCAAGATACTTGATCATTCTTTCTTTCAGTAATTTCTCCATCAACTCCCCCACATGCTACAAAGACATATAATAAAGCATACCAATGGTTCAGGTACAGTTGACACCTCTCAGTACGATTTAGTATCTGGTAGATCTTGTCTTACCAACCTGATACAGTTCTTTGAGCTGGTTAGTGCCGCACTGGATTAAGGTATATCTGTTGATGTCCTCTTCTTAGATTTCGTCAAAGCTTTCGATAAAGTGTCACACCAAATACTGCTTCAACACTTAAAAAGAATAAAACTGCATCCTAATATCATTGGTTGGGTACAGTCATGGCTAGAAGGTCATCAACAGGGGGTATCTGTTAAGGGACACTTGTCAGACTGGGGAAAAGTAGCAAGTGGTGTCTCCCAGGGATCAGTACTTGGCCTCATGCTGTTTAATATTATGGTGTCCGCTATGACAATAACTGATAATGCATGGATAAGCAAGTACACTGATGACTGCAAGCTTGGGGGGACTTGTAAAGTTGGAATCTGACTGAAGACAGTTACAAAAACAACTTGATCATTTATCCCAGTGGGCAAAGGAAAACAAAATGAAGTTTAATGAAAAGACATGCAAAGTTATGCACTTGGGAAGAATTGAATATAAATTAAATTACATTACATTACAGGATACAGTAGAAGAAAAAGATCTGGCTGTAATGATCACCAAGAATCTCTCCTTTGACAGAAATAGCTCTGTAATAGTTACAAAATGTCATAAAATCATAGGATCTATTTTAGGTAATATAAAAAGCAGAGATGCCAAAGTAATTGTGCCACTGTATACTAGTCTGGTACACCCCCACTTGTAGTACTGTTCTCAGTTCAGCACACCTAACACTTTAAGAAGCAAAAAATTGACTGAGAGTGTACAGAGACAGAACACGGAAAAAATGAAATCGTTATAGCACAAATTAAATCTGTTCTCTAATAAATACAGACAAGTTAGAGGTGATCTTTGCCTAACATATGAGGTGATAAAATATGAATATATGAGAGAAACACTAGGGATCATGACATACGAAGGTACAAAATCCACTCGAAGCAGTACTTATAAAATTAAAGGCAAAAAAAATGTAACAACTGAAAGGAGTAAATTCTTCCCCAGAGAGTAATTACAGTATGGACTAAGCTCCCCCAGCATGTTGTCAATAGTAAAAACTTGACAATGTTTTAAAAATAGACTAGATACATACATGGGAAATAAAAAATATGACTTCACCCATGACATACATGGGTGGCGAGTTCTGTAAAAGGCTTTACAGCTTACTGAACTCGTACATCCCCTATGAACCACTGATATCAGGCTGATTGACCTTTACTTGCTTGCTGCCGCCTTGCTTTATTCCCTGTGGAGAGGGACCACATCCACTCTTTTCCAGTCATCTGGAACCACCCCTTTTCCTAATGATCTATTGAACAGGCCAGTTAATGGCTCCACTAGCACCTCCCTCAGTATTCTGGGGTGTATCCCATCAGGTCCCATGGCCCAGTCTACTTTTAGTCCTGCTAGTTTCTTTAGGACCCCCTCCACTTTGAATAGGCTGATGTCCTCCCCATCCCCAACTTTCCCCATCTCCCTGATTTGTCCTCCTTCACCCTCATCCTTCATCATGAACATGAAGAAAAAGTAGCTGTTTAGGATATCTGCCTTCTCCTGGCCCCCCTCTACCATCTCCCCACCCTTATCCCTCATCCGAACTATCACACCTTTTGTCTTCCTCCTTTCATTCACATACCAGTAAAAGGTTTTGTCCCCTTCCTTAACTGATTGAGTTATTTTCTCTTCAGTCCTTGCCTTTGCTCTCCTGACCTCAATTCCTGCCTCCTTTTGCCTTTCCTGGTATGCCTCCCTCTGCATCTGCTTGTATCTCTTGAACGCTGCCCTTTTCACCCTGGCCTTTATTTCTACTTTCCTGCTGAACCATAGAGGTTTCCTTTTTTTCCTGTTTTGTTGACCTGTCTGACACAAAGACTTGTGGTGTCTACTATTGCCCACTTTCTTTTTGCCCATTTATCTTCCACCCCCTCCAGATCCCTCACCCCTACAAGAGTTTTCTTGAGGCAGTCTTCCATTCTCTTAAAGTTTGCCCACCTGAAATCTAGGACTTTTACCTTAGAGTGTTTCCTTACTGGTGCTGTCCTTAGTGTGAACCATATTGCATTATGGTCACTTGTGCCAAGGCTTTCCCCCACTGTGACCCCCCCACTCTGTCTTCATTTGGGAAGATCAGGTCAAGTGCTGCCCCTTCCCTAGTAGGTTCCCTGACTAGCTCTCTCAAGAGTGTCCCATGTAGGGAGTCAATTATATCTCTGCTCCTTGCAGAGGCTGCTGCTGGGGTGCTCCACTCCACATCTGGTAGGTTGAAATCCCCCAGCAGCAAGACCTCCACTTTGTTTGCCATCCTTTGTATTTCCTCCATCATAGCTTTATCCACCCACCCCCCTTCTTTTGACAGCAGTCTATATATCACCCCTGTGTGAATACCATCCCCTTTCTTCATCTCCAGGGTGACTCATAGAGCTTCTGCCTACCCCCACATGCCCATTGCTTCTGTAGCCTTTATGTTGTCATTCACATAAAGTGCTACTCCCCTGCTTTTTCTGCCTTCTATGACCCTTCTGAAAAGGGCATATCCTGGTTTGGTCATGTCCCAGCCCTGGTCCCCATAGCTCTACATCTCTGTAATAGCCATGATGTCTAGGTCTGCTTCTGCCATGACTGCTGCCAGGTCTGGGATCTTGCTTCCCAGCCTCCTAGCATTGGTGCTCATGACCTTCCATACCTCAGATCTACTTCTTTGTCCCTCCTCTGTAGTGAACCCCAACCCCCCTTGCTGAGGACTGTCTCTTACAATCTCCCCTTCTCTTCTGTTAACCCTATATTTCCCAACCACCTCCCTCCCTCCTTATGTCTTTCTGCCACCCAAGTTCTCCTTTTTCACCCCTCCAATTGATTTGCTATTATCCCTCCTCTTTCTTCCTTCCTCCTGTTGTCTGACTTCCTGCTCCAGTCATCCTATTTGATTAATGTAAACTTTGAACTTTTGTGCTAACGCACTAACCCCCTCCCTTGTCAGGTGGAGACCACCTCCCTTAAAAAGACTTCTTTCCCAAAAGACACCCCAGTTGCTGATGAAGTGGTACCCCTTTGTCTGGCACCATTCCTTTATCCATTTGCTTAGTTCCACTATCTAATCCTGATTAATCTTGAACTTCAAGGTGAAGGGAAAACTGTGACACATATGATTGGCTCTGTAAGTGCATTGCAAAATAAACTAGAGCTGTAGATGACCCAGTTCCAGCAAGGTTCTTTTTATCACTTTCTTAGCCTTGAAAAGAAAGTGGAAGAAGGAATCAACTTTGATAACACTATGTATGCTGTGTAACTGGGTAATAAATCACCCTCTCAGGTGTTTGATGGAACGATACTAAAGGAAGAGACAACAGACAAGTGGTACTCATGTAATAAATTAAATTTATTACAGATAAGCAATACAGACTTACTGCCATTACAGTGTGAACACTGGGAGTACACCAGTTGTCTTTACCTTGGCAATGCAGGTAGTTTCTCTCTTCTCAGAGAAGCTACATGTTACAAAGGGTCTTATACCCTGATAATTACTATAGTAACAGCTAAGGAAGATACACACAATGTAAATAATTGGACAAAAACAGGTGGTCTGAGTAACTATCCTAACTAGTATGAAAAGTTGCATAGCTTGCAATAGATAACAATACAATGAGGCCACTATTGTCCAAGGTCAGTTGTAATAATGCACAATTACTAAAGATGGCACTGTTGCCTTACATATGAAAAATACAATAAAAATAGACCAAAAAGCATTACTCATGGCTAATACATATCAGTAAAACATAGTGGCACATAATAGAACACAGATCCTGACACTTATGCTTATATGATAAGTGTCTTTGCCCTAAGGTAGGTACATGTACCTACATAAATTGCTCCACATGAGGTGGGGGGACCATCTTGGTGCTGGACCAAGGATAACATTTCCCCCTTTGTTGCCTTCAAAAGAAAAGGCAACAACCACAGGAAAGTAGTGGGATGGAGCTATAGAAGCTGTCTTTTACAAACCCGAGGCACAAGCCTTGTAAAGGAATTCAAGTTATTCGCAATGTTGTCTAAGAGTATGTTGCAGACAGCAAAGGGTTAGTATCAGGAAAACAATCAGAAATGCTTGGTAACAACAAAAACTTAAAAAGTTAATTCTAACCAAGAATTGGAAAGATAACTGCTTAAATCACCATCATGAATAAGAGTATTAAGAGCATCACCAGCCTTAGAAAAAGTGTCACTAACATAGATAAGATGTAAATCCTTTCTAGCTAAAAGGGATTTCAAAGATAGTGTCAAAGGGTCTATATGTACATTAAAGATAGGCAAATATTGAGACAAGGCAAGCAAGTACTGTGGATCAGTATCAATAACATCTGGTTCAGGGATGGGAACTGGAGTAATCACAGTGTGTCCAATGACAGTTTTCCGGTGTGGAGTAAAACAGAAGTTAGGAAAATTAATAGCACAAGTTTTGGCACCATAAGCAAAAGAAGCATCATTTGTCACAACACAGTAGTGCTCATTGGAATTGTAAGTAACTCGTACAGTTGGAACTCTCCATTGTTGTAGACGTATAGGACAAGTGAATGACTGGTTGGTGATCCGTGTTGTGAAGCGATGTACCTCATTCAAGTAGCTTTGGGATGCAGCTGTTTCAGCGGCAGGCACTGAAGATGCATCTTGCAAAAATTGTTCAGTCAGATTGGATGGCAGATCTCCCAAGGAATAGGACCAGTCCAGGTGTTCCAGAGAGTAGCTGCATACAGGTTTAACAATATCAAATACGTCACAGTGGCACAGGTAATAATATCCCCTTCTTGGCACAGCATTTGGTATGCTGTGTGACCCAAGCTTGTAGGACAGGATGATAAACAAGCAAAGAAGGCAAGTCAGTTTGTTCTCAGTAAATATTCTCATCAAGATGTCCAATGGAATTCATAGCAGCCAGTTTGTCAAAGACAGATGTTTGTGGATTGAAGTGAGGTAGTAACACTGTAAAAGTAATGAACATGTTGAACATGTTGTCGTGAATAGAACAATGTTTTAGTAAAACAAGCATTTGTCAATGCTCAATGTTTGCTACCTGGTATTAGCATTGGAAATGCAGGAGTTAGACAGATGCAGAATAGGAAGGGCAGTGAAGTATTGAGCTTCACGCCAACTCCACTTCCATCCTGTAGAGATGGACAGGCATTGGGGTAAGTGTTTGGGTCATCGCCCATGACAGTCATGCCATGTCACCTCACCCTATTCTACAGACACCGACACATATTGAGGTGTGCCTTAGGGTGTTTGGCTTTACAGTCACCCCATTCCATAAGGATAAGGGAATGTCATGTGCGGGTAGTATTGCGCTCAGTCTAAAATGGGACAAAGTTGCTAACACTGACCCAGCAAGTGCCCAACCTTGGTCTGTTGAGTTAGTGCTTAGGTCTGCAGGATGGGTAAAGGGATGAGCAGGCTGATCATTGGGTGGCTGGACCCCAGCCCATTATCATGCCACAAGAATGCCCCTCAGCAGCTCCAGCTGTGCCTGTACTGTTACAAACTGCTATAAATAATGCCAGAATGGACATACAAGGTATAAATGTGGATCCCATTGTTTGTGAATCCTCCCCCTTGCATCTCACTCAATGTTTACAAATGCCCCATACTCCTGTTTCTTGGTTGGAGCATAGAAATCCACAGAATCAGAGTGATGAGTCTCTGGCTGGACTGTCAATGCATCATAGGCCTACTGAAACTGGCCAAGAAGCTCCTGATGCTAATCAAGGGGCTTATCATTCCGAGGGTGCTAGGCCAAGATCTTATGCCTCTTTCTTTAGGGTGCCTATGTATCCTGCAAAGAGGCACAATGCTGTGCGCCTGCTGTTTAGGGGAGGCATAGAGACTTTCCAGGACAGAAAATTTGTGGCAAGAACTTTATTAAAAGAATCTATGAATTTTTCAGCAGCCAAACTATACGCCCTGATACATTTGTCTGGGGAGGCGACTTCTACCTCAACTTCAAGTTGAGTTCAGGTTTACAGCAATTCTGGATGAAACATCATACCTTAAAGACTCATGCTTTGTGGGTTCCTTTTGAAGTGATCCCACTGACTAAACCAGCAAACTGTACAACAACTGTGCTATTTAGAAATGAGTGGATTAGTATAACAGACCTTTTGTATTGGTTGAAACAACAATGCACAGTTTTGGGTAACCCTGAAGCTATATTTGATGATGAACAGATTTGGACAGGGGGGTGGCACATCCGTGTGATCCTAAACAGCACAGATATGGGACTTGAACATCTGCCCAATTGTTTTTTTTTTTTTTTGGTATGGATGGGGGGGGTGCTATTCTATGCAGGCCAGCCCAAAGCATGTTATTGCTGTGGGTCTGTGGGCCATATCAGTAGTTTATGTGACAAGTTGAAATGTACCATCTGCAATGAATTAGATCACACTAGTAGTTTTTCTAGAACCAAAGATGTAACTTGTGCAAAACAGTGGGCCATACTTACCATACATGCCCCTGGGCAACACATAATCAGCCAGATCAAGATGATAGTGAAGAGTAGCATCTCTTTATAGCACTAGCCCAGAGGGAGAGAGCAAGACAGCAAGCCCCTAGGCAGTCTCCACCTCCTGCTCCCCCTCCCCCTCCTACAGTGGATACTGACCCCATAGAAGAGGTACCCCCCTTCCTCGACCAATATTGAAGTACAGTTGGTTGGTATGGAGGAAAGTGAAGTTGTTCATCCAGTAATTGTTATTCCCCATGAACAGCCTGGGGTGGAAACCATGGAAGTAGTTCCTTCTGTGAGAAACCCTGATATGCCCCCACCTTCCCATCCATCAAAAAAAGGGAAAAGTGATCACTAGAAGAAGGTAAGCCTGGGAAGTGCCTGCTTCTAAAATTCTAAAAACCTCTGGCATTTCTACATCTAATAGGTTTGATGTTTTAACTGAGGTGGTGGCTGAAACAAACACACTCCACAGGTCAGGCCCTCTGCTCCCACAGTGCCAAACCTCAAAGTGCAATATGTGAACAGATGACAAACAGGGTAACCCTCCTGTCTGTTTTTGGGTCTGAACACCTACTAGTTTTGAGTCCTGAGGTCAAAGATGAACCCTTTTCACTAGCACACCCAGTTAACAGGATCAAATATTACACCCACTTTGGGGAAAAGCAGTGCAATACTTAACCCAATGGGCACCCAGCCTGGTTCATAATTCCCCTTTTTGACTCAATTGAGACCTAGGTACTTTTTTTACTTTAGTGCATATGGTAACACACTGTAAACACGTAACAGTTCTGTCAGACTTATCAATACTGTCCCAGCATTCACATTCAAAATGAGAAAAAGACTCATGCAGAATTCCAAGGAAAACAAAGTTTACAACAAATAAAAAAAAAATAGTAGATGAAATACAAAACATACTGTAGAACATATAAAATTGGGTTACAGTCATTTAAATTAAATGGACAATTTTAAACAAAACTGCCTTATACTGAATATTTTCTCCTACCCTAGTTTCTAGTAATAAATAGTGGGGGTTGATTACCTACTTCAGTAGACGTGCCCTGGAGATTGTCTTTTCAGGAGTCAGAATCAAAAAGCAAAAGCATTCAGCTCTTCCAGACATCTGGTTATACTCAGTTTAAGTAAATGGAACATCAGAGCAGAATACAGGCTAAATGGAGTCAAACTAAGGGAACTCAGTGAGGAGAAGGACTTAGGTATCAGAATCACAAATGATTTATCCTTCCAAAATCACTGCCGCCTGATAGCAAAAAGGGCTCGAGCAGTATTGAATAGTATAATGAGGCACATAACATCTAGAAGTAGAGAGGTGATACTGCCACTCTGTGGTGCACTTGTGAAACCGCTCTTGGAGTATTGTGCTCAGTTTTAGGCACCTAGTTCAAAAATAGAAACAAGGGTAATCGAGGGAGTGCAGAGGAGGGCTGCTAAGGTTATTAAGGATGTCAATAATCTCACATACGCAGAAAGAAGAAAGGAACTCGGACTCTATTCACTGGAGTACAGAAGATTGTGTGGGGACATGTGCCTACTTTATCATGCTCTGACTGATTGCAGTCTATGGGAACAATTAGGATTAGAACTAAGTCCCTCTGGTTACAGGACCCATTCTCATGTACTACAGTTAAAAGGCGAATTGTGTCACTCTAGGAAGAGGAAATTTTGGTTCCATCAGAGAGTGGTGACTATGTGGAATTCATTACCTGAAGATATTGTGGGGAGCAGGACTATGAATGAGTTTAAGAAAAGCTTGATTCTTATTGTATAAACAACAGTATCGAAGGGTACTTAAATTAATGGCAAGCACAATGGACACTAATGCCTATCTTGCTCTGGCTGTACCTATGATACCTATGAAAAGATTTACAGAAGGTCAGACTTTTGGTTTTTGATCTATATGTTGATTTAGGATCTTGGTGGTTAGAGACCAAAAAAGAATTATCAGACTGGTTGAAGAAATATGGTAAATCCATAGCCCAACAGGATTTATTTTCATATGTCAAACAAAGAGAACAATTACTGTTTACAAACCGCAGCATACTCTACTAGACTAGATTTTTCAGAACAAATGAGTCATGTCAAACAACAAATGCAAAACGTCCAATGTAATAGAGCTAATACTCTATAGCTGAATTGTCATATGGAACCCAGAAACCCCTATTTGTAGATCCCTGTGCAGCTTGTAAGCACAAACAGAAAGCTTCTACTTTTTCAGGACTAGTGAAACAAAATGGGGTTTTTGGATCTTCCCCCACCTCATGTACAATCAGCAGTGAATAACTACCTGCAACAGTTCAACACCACAACTCAGATAACTCACACCCATATACAGTCCTATTTATCTAAAATAAACATTGGGTCACACACTACTCCTCTTTTCGAACAACCTGTTCCCCTTATTACTGCAATGGAAGTATCTATTGTAATTTCAAAACTTAAAAGTAATACAGCTCTGAGGAGTGATGTTTGTCACAAACCTGCTCTCAGTAGGTCAGGCCCTCTGCTCCCACAGTGCCAACCTACGAGCACAGTATTGTGAACAGGTAATAGAACAGGGTAACCCTCCTGTCTGCTTGTGGGTCCGAATCACCTTTGGTCTCAAGTTCTGGTGGGATTCAAACTGTGAAACTTATGCTAGCATACCCAAATGTACAGGCTCAGAAAATCTGCTCTTCGGGGGGAAGCCAGATATCTTTCACCTCAGGTCACCTAACCAGATATCCGAAATGAACCCTTAAAACTCTATAAAAGACCTTAGGTATATTCTTACCTTTTCTCAGTTTGGTAACACCATTCAAGCTTCTGAACAGCTGTCAATCTTAACCCTCCATACATCACATGCAAAAGAAAGAACTTGGAAGACCCAGGCAGTATTTGGAATAACAGGCTTACTTAAATGGATAAAAATATGTAAAATGCAAACACAGAACACTATATGACAAAGCATACAATCACTTAAAAAAAAGCAGAGAAAACTACAAACTCCTACCAACATACAGTTAGAGTTTTCCTATCTAATGTATACCTCTACACAGTGCTTAAAGTTAGGTGTTGTTTCTAAGCACTCACAAAGAAATGTGTCTAAGTTGAAACACAGAATACAGTTAAACTCTGTGTCTCCACCCCTCTTCTGTGTCATCTAGCTCCTCCTTTTAGAATATAAAAAATATACAAACAGGATGTCCCATCAGGAGGTATATCAAATAAGGTGACAACAGCAAAAATTAATTTCCCAAATTATGACTGCCTTTAATCTTGTGAGATTTCCTGTTTCCAAGGACATCAAAGGAGTTTTAAAGCTTTTTAACACCATAGTGGGATAACATGTTTTTCCTCGAAGACGTCATAAAATTTTTATGATCTCCATCCTCTGGCAGACTCATAAAGTCCCATTTCATTTCCACTTCAAAGCAGCAACAGGCCATAAAATGCAATGTCTTGGAAGTTAATCACATTACAGAGATCTGCTGTTTAATATATATCCTATCATTTTAACTGAAACCTGGGGGGGGGGCACCCATAGTCCAGCTGTCTTATGGAGACAATCACACACTACATTTTTATATTATAAAATCATAGAACAATCATAACCAGCCAGCCAAGTGTTACAATCCTCCACACCTAGACTGAATGACTGAATTTTGGGTATCTATCCCCTGCATGGGATGAGCTTCCCAAATCAGTTCACTTCTCATAAAAATGCGAAAGGCCATCACTGTTCTGATTGGTCACTGCAGCCCTATGTAAGATTGTCATGTCATAGCCTTGTAAGGCAAGACTCCATCTTAACAGTCTACCATTAGTTTTTCCCATTTGGGTCAGTCAAACCAGGAGGTTGTGGTCTGTTTGTACCTCAAAATGCTGCCCGATATAAGTATGGCTTTAACTTTTTTAGAGCCCATACTATGGCAAGACACTCTTTTTCCATAGTAGAGTATGCCTGCTCCCTGGGAAGTAACTTTTTACTTACGTACACTACCAGGTGATCTTTCCCTTGGTTGTATGTCTGACTCAGTACTGTATCAATACCCACATCTGAAGTGTCAGTCTGAATTATAAAGGGTCTGCTATAGTCAGGATTTGTCAACACAGGAGCACTGCACAATGCCTCCTTCAGTCTGGTGAAGGCTTTTTCACAGGCTGGTTCCCAGATAATTTTCTTAGGCATCCTTTTCTTTACCAAGTCACATAGGGGAGCAGCCAGGGCACTGTAATAGGGTAAAAATGTCCTATAGTACCCTGCTGTCCCTAGAAAACTCCTGACCTGCTTCTGCATTTCTGGTCTGGGCCATGCCTTGATCACCTCTATTTTTACTTGGTTAGGATGGAGCTGTCCCTGGCCTACAACATGCCCCAGGTATGCCACTTCAGCCATGGCCACCTGGCACTTCTCAGCTTTGACAGTGAGCCCAGCCCTCTGTATCCTGCCCAGCACTTCCCTAAGGTGGGACAGGTGTTTCTCCAAGTTGGCACTAAAGAATGGCACTGTCATCCAGGTACGTCACAGCATACTCCTCAGCACCTTTTAACATCTGGTTCACCAACCTTTGGAAAGTGGCTGGGGTGTTCTTCATTCTGAAAGGCATTACTTTAAATTCAGATAAGTCTATTGGAGTGATGAAGGCCGACCTCTCCCTAGCTCTGTTTATTAATTCTACTGCCAATACCCCTTTGTCAGGTCAATAGCCATAAGGTAGGTTGCTCCTCCCAGCTTGTCCAGGATTTCATCCATCCAGGGCATCGGGTGGGTGTCTGACTTCATGACTGTATTCAGTCCATGATTGTCCACACAGAAATGAGTAGAGCCATCTGGCTTGGGCACAAGGACTATGGGTGAGGCCCAGGGGTTGTGGGATCTCTGGATTACCCCTAAATCCAGCATCTCCTCTACTTCCCTCCTAATGTCCTTTTGGACAGCCTCTGACACCCGATATGCTGTCCGCTTTATGAGCGTCTGTGTCCCTGTCTCCACATTGTGTGTCTCTAAAGGGGTTAGTCCAGGCTTGGCACTAAACAGGGGGGCAAAGTCTGCTAAAACCTCCCTTACTTCCTGTATCTTGTCTGGAGCCAGCTGGGGAAACAATTTAACTGCCTCCACAGAGGACTCCTACTTGCTTTCTTTCAGAAAGTCCAGGAGGGGGTCTCCTTCATCAGTCTCCTCCCCGGGACTACATACTGCAAACACTATGTCAGCCCCATTAGCATATGGTTTCATCATGATGAGATAGTACATTCTTTTTGTCTGTCTTCAGTCAGGTAACTCTATGATATAGTTCATGTCATTTACCTTCCTAACTACTTTATATGGTCCTGCCCACTCAGCCTGCAGCTTGTCTTTCTAGACCGGAATAAGGACCATGACTTCCTGACCCACCATGTACGAGCGAGCTCTGGCTCTGTGGTCGTACCACACTTTTTGTTTCTGTTGGTCAGCTGCCAGGTTGCTCTGGGCTGTCCCCATAAGCTCCTTCAGCCTTTCCCTAAATCTAAGGACATAATCCACTATGGGAGTTCCCTGGGTGGCATGTTTGCCTTCACAGTCCTCCCGGATCAAGTCTAGGGGCCCACGTAACTGGCGTCCATATAAGAGCTCAAAGGGGGGAAATCCTGTTGACTCTTGGGGCACCTCCCTATATGCAAACAACAGGTGGGGAAAGAATTTCTCCCAGTCCCTCCCATGCTGTTCAGCAAATGCTCGGAGCATTGACTTAAGGGTACCATTAAATCTTTCCACAAGCCCATTGGCTTGTGGGTGACACGATGTAGTGTATCTCTGCACCACCCCACACTTCTCCCACAAACATTTCATCAGGTCTGACATAAAGGAACCCCCTCGATCAGTGATAATCTCCTGCGGAAACTCGACACGGGAGAAAATCCCAAGTAAGGCATCTGCATCTGCCACTTTGTCTGTACTCAGTGAGAATAGGGCAACTGCCTCTGGGTACCGAGTGGCATAATCCACCTCAGTCAGGATGAACCTCTTCCCGGAGGAGCTGGGGGTATTTAGAGGCCCCACACTAGCCATTGCCACCCTCTGGAATGGCTCCTTCACTATGGGCAATGGAATTAGGGCAGCTTGGGTTTTCTTACCTGCCTTCCCTGTTTCTTGGCACCAGTGACAAGACCTGCAATACTCCTTCACCTGCTGGGTGATGTTGGGCGAATAGAAATTCTGGGCCAACCACTGCGTAGTGCACATGATTCCAAAATGACCATACAAGCGAATATCATGTGCAATCTTAAGCAACTGCTCATGATACCGCTGGGGAATGACATGCTGCCTGCCTATCACCCCCCTCTCTCTGTCTGCACAGCCTGAGTATACACCAGTCCATTTTTCCAATAAGCCTTATGTTTACCGTCACCTCCCTGTACTCTGTCAGAGTCTGCCCAAGCCATCAGCTTCTCTAGACTAGGGTCACTTCTCTGAGCAGCTGCAAACTCCTTACACATTCCCAAGGTATGGGACAGGTCCCCTTCAGTCACTAAACTAGGATCCCTAGTACTAGCATCAGGGCACTCGGGATCACTGTCATCCCTAACCTGCTGATAATGGGTCACCCCTCCCTCTTCAGAGTAACCCTTCTTAGCTGTGTGGTTAACTGCTACTGGGGAAATTTCTACCCCTTTTCATTAGTCTCCATATCAGAGAGACACAGGCTGAGGAATCAGCCTCCCATTGATTTCCACCATGGCTTCTGTGGGGTCCAGGAAACTACAATTTTCCCTTGCCGCTTGGCTATGGGTAACTGCACACTCCATCCCCTGTTGGAGATTGTTGCCAAGGATGACATCAACTGCTAATGTTTTGGCTACAGCCACCTGTGCACAGTTGCCCCTGTTTCACCCCAGTCTAAGAGAACACTAGCGAGGGGCAATGTTTTCTCCTTACCAGTAAAGTCTTGTACAGTGACATATTTATTGGGTATAAGCTGACCAGGCTCTACCAGATCCCCTTTTACCAATGTCAGGGATGCCCCTGTGACCCTCAACCCTTGTGTCTGTACACCATTCACCGTGACTGGGTGCATGTGTTCCCTCATGTTCAGAGGCATGCTTCCAGGGACACACAAACAATCCACTTCTTTCCTAGCCCTCTGTTGCATATTGCTCGCCCTTTTGGGACACTGTCTGGCAATATGTCCAGTTTCTTTACAAAACCAACATTCATTTCTTTTCTCAGAGAACTCTTTCTTTGAAACCTGGGGCTAACTGGTTTTAGTGGAGGCAGTGAGGATTTTAGCTGCCCTGAAGGTGTGCTTTTCTCTTTTTGCATTGTGATGCCTGCCCCATTCGCTCTCAGAGCAGGTCTATTCTTGGCATAGCAGTCCGAGAGTTCAGCAGCCTCTTGCGCGGTTTTGGAATCTTGGTCCTCCAGCCAGGTTTTCAGCTTGACTGGGCATGCCCAAAAAAACTGTTCTAACAAAATAGCATTTTCAATTTTATCTACAGAGTTTGCTTCAATTCCTTCCCACCAACATTTTAAAAACTGACGCTGTTTCATGGCTAGCTCCTCGTAGCTCATATCAGGGCTTCTCCCGAGCCTATGGAATTTAACTCTGTATGCTTCAGCAGTTAAATCAAACTTTTTTTAAAGTGCAGCTTTAAGTTTGCTGTAATCATTACTGTCCTCATTGTCCATTTGACCCAATGCATCCCAAGCTTTTCCGTAAGTAGCGGGGATAGCCGGAAGCTCCAGTACTCTCTAGGAATTTTAGCCTGAATATAAACTTTTTCAAAAGAATTTAAAAATGCATCCATATCCTCCCCTTCTTTAAATTCAGCTATCAATTTGGAATTCAATTTGTAACCCAGTCCTGTAGTTCCAGTTAAACCCAAGCCACTTACCTGCTCTGGTGCTGGTGGTTGGAGTCATAGCTTCTCCAGTTCATGTTGCCTCTGGCGCTCTCAATCCTCTATGTCCACTCTCACTGTTCCTGGTCAGCCTCTCACTGTTCTCACTCCCTCTTCTCCTCTGCAGCTCACTTCTCTCACTCCACTTCTCTCTGTTCTCGCTCCACTTCTTGGGCATTCTCGTTCAGCCTTCCTCTGGAACTCCAGCTCCATTCTGCACAACTCAATCTGCAGCCTGAGTGCTTCTGGCTCCAGAATGCTGGTGACCTTCCCCTGCTGCTGTGGCCCTTCACTGGCACTGGCCCTGCTGTCATCCTCACCAGATCTGGACACTGCACTGGCCGCTAGCCTCTCCACACTCAAGGATTGGTCCTTTTCAGTCACAGTCAATGACTCGATGCTCTGGGTATCTGCTGCCATCAAGGCATCCATGAGGTTCTGCTTGGTGGTTCTCACCTCATACAGGACTCCTCTGTCCTTGCACAACTGCCTCAAGTAGTCTACAGTGTGCCCACTGTAGTTGGAGGCCATCTTCTTCCCTAACTATGGCTACTCTTACTTGCACTTTATAAAAAAATAAAACAGGTAGGAACTCGACTGTAAGCAAAATGATATAGGTCTGTTTCCTTTTTAAAAATAAATCACTGCCTTATTTTGCAAGTGAACTGTTCAGCATTAAGCTGACACACTGAACAGTTTAAAGCTTGTGTTACCAAAATTATCAGCACTGCTGCCAACCGTCTGTCACAAACCCGCTCTCAGCAGGTCAGGCCCTCTGTTCCCACAGTGCCAACTTCCGAGTGCAATATTGTGAACAGGTAACAGAACAGGGTAACCCTCCTGTCTGCTTGTGGGTTTGAATCACCTTTGGTCTCAAGTTCTTGGGGGATTCAAACTGCGAACCTTATGCTAGCGTACCCAAATGTACAGGCTCAGAAAATCTACTCTTTGTGGGGATGCCAGCTATCTTTTGCCTAAGGGCACCTAACTAGGTATTCAAAATGAACTCTTAAAACTCTATAAAAGACCTTAAGTATATTCTTACCTTTTCTCAGTTTGGTAACACCCTTCAAGCTTCTGAACAGCTGTCAATCTTAACCCTCCATACATCACATGCAAACAAAAGAACTTGGAAGACCCAGGCAGTATTTGGAATAAAAGGTTTACTTAAATGGATAAAAATAGGTAAAATGTAAACACAGAACACTATATCACAAAGCATACAATCACTTAAAAGAAAAGCAAAGAAAACTACAAACTCCTACCAACATACAGTTAGACTTTTCCTATCTAATGTTTACCTCTACACAGTGCTTAAAGTTAGATGTTGTTTCTAAGCACCCACAAATAAATGTATCTAAGTTGAAACACAGAATAAAGTTAAACTATGTGCCTCAACCCCTCTTCTGTGTCATCTAGCTCCTACTTTTAGAATATAAAAAATATACAAACAGGATGTCCCATCAGGAGGTATATCAAATAAGGTGACATCAGCAAAAACTAATTTCCAAAATTATGACTGTCTTTAATCTTATGTGGTTTCCTGTTTCCAATGACATCAAAGGGGTTTTACAGCTTTTTAACACCATAGTGGGATAACATGTTTTTCCTCGAAGACATCATAAAATGTTTATGATCTCGACTCTCTGGCAGACTCATAAAGTCCCATTTCATTTCCACTTCAAAGCAGCAACAGGCCATAAAATACAATGTCTTGGAAATTAATCACATTACAGAGATCTGCTATTTAATATATATATCCTGTCATTTTATCTGAAACCTGGTTGGGGGAGGAGGGAGAAGAACCCATAGCCCAGCTGTCTTATGGAGACAATCACACACTACATTTTTATATTACAAAGTCACAGAACAATCATAACCAGCTGGCCAAGCATCACAATGTTTTCCCAAATGAATTTTTTAAAACTCTAAATACTGACTTGGTGGAAATTTTAAGCATGGTCTTTAATGACATGTTGTTTCATGACAGACTGCCTGTTAGTTTTACTGAAGGTATTGTCACGTTTTTATATAAAGCTGGAGATAAGACAATTACTATGAATTGGAGACAAATCTATCACTTAAATTCTGATTTCAAAATTCTTTCCTTTCTACTTCAAGCATGATTGAGAAATATAACTGACCAAAAAGTTTACAAATCTCAAACCTGTGTAATACCTCAGAGGAAAGTACAACACAGTCTGATCTTACTTAGAGACGTTACTTCATATTGTGCTCAAAATAACATCTCTAGTTATTTAATCTCCTTAGACCAACATAAGGCATTTGATATGATGAATCATGACTATCTTTTTTCAGTTCTCTCTCATTATGGTATACCTGCTACATTAATACAATGGATCAAAATTATTTATTCAACGGCCAATGTTTACTACGACCAACAGGGACTCACTATTTTCCGATTTTCAGTAAGACGTAGTGTGCATCAGGGTTGCCTCCTCAGCCCTTTATTCTATTGATCCTTTTTTATAGCATATCCATATGAACAAGAATATTGTAGGAAACCATGTACTGCAACCCTTGGATTCATTTAAAATGACTGCATGTGCAGATGTCATGTGAATTTTATTGCAAAAGAGAGAAAGCGTGCATACTCTTTTATAAGAAATGAATACCTATTCCTTGGTATCAGGGGCTTCATTGAACATGAATAAATGCAAGGGCATCTTTCTAGGACAGACACAGGTTCTTTCCCCTCCGCCTTGTGAGGTAGCAGGGATATGGATTGTCCTCCACCCAACACACACACACATAGTCAAAGTCCTAGGGTTAAGTTTTGGATCAGATGATCCTGCTGTGTTGGACTGTGACACTGCTCTTCAAGTCTATGAATCAAAAGTGGAACTTTGGAAGTCTTGTAAACTTTCCAAACTTAAACAAGTTGTCATCATCAAACAATTCCTTATTCTATGCTTATTACATGTGAGTATGATTTTCCCCTTACCGTCGCAGTTTGAAACTAAACTTTTCAGTATTTTTTTAAGATGTTATGCAGTAGCCATTTAAACCCTATTAAAAGAGAATATACTTACCTAGCTAGATCTGCTGGTGGTGATGTTGGGATGATAAATCCAGTATCTTTCTTCCATTCAATATTCTAGTCGACAAATCTCCATTTGAGCTTAAAACCTCCAGTTTTATTAGTACAGAAATGGCTTCATACTATAAACATCACAAGGTTTACCAAATGGATAGAACACCCTTTAAAGTATACTCCACATCTATATACTCCGGTATTTATTTATTAAACTTTACGATTACAAATTCCTTTGAGCAAGAACTACTCGTTTACAAAGGTTTCATGTCAAAGGATGGAAGGTTAACACACAAACAAAGGTAAACATCAATACAGAGTCTCAAAAAACAAAATACTGAATTTTAAGCAGAGAGACAGCAAAAGGATAGTAAGGCCAGATGCACAACCAGTAGGGGTATGGAGGGTGGGTGGGGGTCAGAAAGGAGCGGGCAGGCTGAAGGGTCATTGTCTGGGGGGTGATTGGTATGAGAAGTGCAAGGTAGAAGGGACAGATGGGAAGGTGTGGGTGAGGTAGGGGAGGAATGGGGGGAGGGGTAAGGTGAGAGGGAGGAAAGTGGAGAACAATGATAATTGGCCTGAGGGAGTTTTGGGCCACATGAATCTAGGCATGAGTGTAGAGGTTGACCAATTAGGAGAAGCTGTCACATTGGTTGGTAGTAGAGAGATGAAGTTGTAGTTGCCTTTTAAAGGGGCACTGTCAGCTTTACCCCTCTGTTTTTGCTAATCTCTGTGCAGTGTGCCTTTTAGCACACCTAAGTAATTTGCACTGTAGATTAACCCCATAGATGTAGAAGTTCAGCAAAAATACCTGATTTATAAATATTTAGCAAAGTTCATCTTTCCCTCGAGCCGTCCATAACTCCACCAACACACGGAGCTTATTGAGGATGCGTGCCCAGGACCAAAGCGCAGTCACAAAGTGTCATTTTGTGCCAAGCTTGCTTTAACATGCTGCCTGTGTAAACTCCTACACTTCTTCTTCTCCTGGTAATTTTAGAATTAAAACTGAGCCCTGTGGCTGCATAATTTCCCTTACAAGCGATGCGAAAATCCTGTGCTATGCGCAAGGTAGCACACTCTCTCTTGCGCGTCGCAGATTTCCACACATCTTTATTCCATGTATGCGGGATACAGCAGTTTTAAAAAGTATTGCTAGTCACACAGGGTTGGTTTTTATTCTAAATTACAGGAGCAGTTTGTGATATAGGAGTTGATATGGGCAGCATGTTATTAAAGCAGGCTTGGCATAAAATGTCACTTTGTGACTGCGCCCGGTCCTGGCATGTGTCCACAATGGGGTTATGCTTCCAGTGTCAGTGGAGTTATGGATGGCCAGAGGGAAAAATGAACTTTGCTAAATATTTATAAATCAGGTATTTTTGCTGAACTTCTACGTCTATGGGGTTATTCTGCAGTGATAATTACTTACTGCGCAGAGATTAACGAAAATGGAAGGGTAAAGCTGACAGTGCCCTTTTAAATGAAACCCACAATCCAAGAATTACATAAATGGGGCATTTACTAAAACAGACATATTGACTCAATCAAGAACACTGTTATATTGCCAGATTTTAGCCACGACGGGCCCAACAGAACCAGGTTTTAAAGATTGTCCCTCACAGAAAATTCCCATTGCTCTTAGGCAATAATAGAACCCTAGACTTCTTAGAAGGATGTGGGATGTAGTATGGTTAAGTTCTTATGGACAGCTTCCTGTAAAAGGCAAGCGTAAACATAAATCACTGGAAGGCAGGTACTGTCCATACCCTGACTGTGTACAAATAGAAGAAACAATGCATAATTTTTTCTGGAATGTTCCTTTACAAAGTAGTTATGGTCTTTTTTTAGCAAACAGGGGGGCTCTACCATAGTTCACGAGACTCACCTACGGGATCCCAGTTCTGGGTGATTTCCCATATACCCTGCGGAGCTATAACAATGAGACTTTATCGGTATTATTCGACTGCATAAAATTCCACTTATGGCAGGCAAGAAGCCAATTAGTCCTACAGCAACAAAGAACTACTTATATTTCCATTGTGAGACAATGTGAAATGCAGTGACAGTCATTTACGCTAGAGATGTGCAGCATCATCCTAAAGATAAAGTTACAATTTGGTAGAAGGGTTTTTCTTTTCTCTTAAAGTATAAATAGTTTTTCTTTGTTGTACACTATAGGGCAATCAGTTTATTTTTCCTATGATCATGAGTTTTTTGTGTTTATGAAGTTTTACTTTTCTCTTTTGATTTTGAAATGTTTCTGCTTTCCCAGACATGTGTAAATATTGATATGTGCTAAATAAAAAACTCCCCTCTCTTTTCAAGAAGTGCCATTGGATCTTTAATGTCCACCTGAACAACAACCAGAACAGACAGATGGGACCTTGGTTTAATGTCTCATCCGAAAGACGGACATGGCTCTAACCCCTCACCTTTATCCTCAACCCCCCGCTTTAATATGCATAGGGATGTGTGGGCATGATACTGTTGCAATGGCAATGGTGCAAATTAGTGATCATGATGAAAGGGTAACAGGATAGTGAATTCTGTTTCAAATTACCCACAAATACACCAGAATGCACCACATTTAAAAAAAAATGTTCTCCCTCGACCATACTGTTTACAATTTCTATGGTTTTAAAGGTAGCCAGCTCTACCATATACATCACAACTATATCCTCCCATGGGCATCCACCACTGTTTCTGTGAAGTACTTCTACACATTTGCCCTTGTTTCACTGCACAACATCTAAACGGCATGGTCCTTTTATTTTCGTGCATCAATGTTTATGGATACTGCATTGCTGTGTGCTATTTCACACCTCTCCTTGGAAAGGGAAAGGGGAAATTATTTAACCAGGAAAGGCACTCTAAGCTGGAGCTTATTTCCAGCTGTGACCTGGGAGCACAAGGAAGTTAAGTGGCTTGCTCAGAGTCACACAGTATGCAAGTGGGGGATGATGGGATTCAAACCCAGGTCTCCAGGTTTGCAGCTCAGTGCCTTTGACCACTACGCTATACTGCCTCCTTGTCTGCTGTCTCCTGATTGTCTTCCAGGGTGCCAGTGCTAGCAAAGAGGTGCTTGTCCCATGCCAAGCACAATATTCACATGTTGACCAGTAAACACTGATGTACTTCAATAGCCTTGCCCTTCTATGGCATTTTCTATCATACGTAAGCACAGAAACAGGTTACAGAAGTGACTGTCAAGGTTTCACATTCCCCTTAACTATGAGACATCACAAACCATGTTCACTTCCACTGCAACCTTTCTGTTATAGATTATCTTGCTGTCATGTATTTTGATAACGTCTTTCCCCAGCCCTTCATTTTTCCTCTGTGCCTTGTCAAACTTCTTCTCCTTGTCTTTCACCTTCTCCTTTGTGGCACTGAATATGCATATTTCAATGTCTGTTTCCTTGTCACTCCCACCTAATCTGCACAATTCATCTTGTTTGCATGCCTAGGTGTTGAATGATTCCTGCTGATAATTTACTGACTTCCTTATCTCTGTTAATCTTCTACTGTTATCACCTGTTTGTGTCTCTCTGGGGCGTGTCTTCATGTTTTTTATCCCAGTGTACTAATTCTTTCATCACAGAAGCCACACAAGTCCCCCTAATTAGGTTTTGTTCTTGTCCTTCCTTCCTATTATCACAGCACATTGCTTTTGTTTCAAGGATGAATTCTTCCACTTGTTCATTACATTCACTGTCCAATAATAGCCAAGAGGCTAGAAGTATGATCTGTTAATGAACTTGGTATGAAAAAAATACTTGTTCTAGTTATACAACCTTCACCTGCATACTGAATGCCCTTGAGCAAGTATGTTAACCTTCCCTTGTTTTCCCTTTGCTCCCTCTTGTGAAACAGTACCTTTTTCCCTTTCTGCCTGGTATGGGCCATCCATCTGACATCATTCTGCAGCAGTTTCTCAAATGCTAGCAGCTTGGCAGCAAAGGAGGCATAGGCAACCGCTGCTTCCTCAGCAGCACCGACCAAGCCAATGGTTGGGGATCACAGTGTAGAGGTGGGTATACCTCTACAGTGGGGGGACTTGCAGAAATAATAATACAATGGGTCTTGGAAGATCAGGTTTCTAAAACCTTCTTTCTGGTAATATGATTTTGAAAAAGTCCGGTCTCCTTCATCCTTACCACCAACTAATATGAATAGGGATGCTTAGGCATGCCTCTGTTGATGGGGTGCCAATTACTGGTCATGATGATCAAGTAACAGGGTAGCCAATTCTATTCCAAAAATGCCCAAAATGCACCATATTATGCCACTGTTAAAATCAGTCCCACAAAGGCCCCATAATGTTTACATTTTCAACCCTTTTACAGGTGGCCAGCTGCCCCCTCTACATCAATACTGAATCCTCCCGTGAGTGCACTTCTCATTTTAGCTATCTCCTGGCCTTCCTTCTCATTCTCCACTATTTGTGAGGACCACTGTCCACTATCTCTTTTTATGTGACTCAGGTGAACTATAGCATCATACAAAAGACAGTGATCTTGGACCTCAGGGGACACTGGGTGTTCAGAAAGAACAAAGAATACTGATGCCATCACTGTACTGATACATTACTGTGGATTCAGATGACACTAATCAATTTCTTTGACTGGGTGACCAAAGTAGTAGACCAGGGAGGGGGCTGTGGATATGGTCTACCTAGACTTTAGCAAGGCATTTGACACTATCCCACACAAAACATTAATAAACAAGTTAGCCAGCCTGGAAGTGGCTCCCAGGGTGGTAGCCTGGGTAGCAAATTGGCTAGAAAACAGGAGGGTAATAGTAAACGGCATATATTCTGAAGAAAGGGTGGTTACTAGTAGGGTACTGCAGGGTTCAGTACTGGGACTGGTCCTCTTTAATGTCTTTATAGGAAACATTGCAGAGGGTCTGGAAGGAAAAGTATGCCTCTTTGCTGACGACACAAAGGTCTGCAACAGGGTTGATACATGGAAGGGAGGAGTGTGGAAAGGATGAGAAGTGACTTGGCAAGGTTGGAGGAATAGTCAAAAATATGGCAGCTTAGATTCAATGCAAAAAAGTACAACGTAATGCACCTGGGAAACAAAAAACATGGGGAAGAGTGTACAATGCCAGAGAGGTACTAACAGCAACAAAAATGGAAAGGGACCTGGGGGTAATCATATCAGACGATCTTAAGGTAGGCAAGCAATGTGAGAAACCAGTAAGGAGGGCTGGGGGATACTGGGCTGCATAGGGAGAGGCATCACCAGTAGAAAACAGGAAGTAGTTATCCTTCTGTGCAGACAGTTGGTGAGACCCCATCTGGAGTACTGCGTGCAGTCCTGGAGACCCCATCTCCGCAAGGACATACACAGGATGGAGGCAGTCCAGAGGAGAGCAACTAAAATGGTGCAGGGTCTGCAACAGACGCCATATGAAGAGAGACTTAAAGAGCTTAATATATATATATCCTTGAGGAAAGGAGGGAGAGGGGGGACATGATAGAAACTTTCAAGTACCTCAAGGGAATCAACAAAGTCCAAGATGAGAGCATCTTTCAAAAAAGGAGATGTGCAAGAACAAGGGGACACAGTCTGAAGATAGAGGGGGGTTGGCTCAGGGGCAACATCAGGAAGCATTTTTTCACAGAGAGGATGGTGGACACATGGAACCGCCCTCCTGAGGAGGTTGTAGGGTAAAAACAGTGGGGGTATGACATAAGGCAATTATAGTAGGGGGTAGGAGGAAATAGGCTGTTGGTTAACTAGGATTTGCAGCTTATCAAATAGGTAGGAAAATGGATAGACTAGGTGGGCCAAGCGGTCCTTATCTGCCGTCAAAGTCTATGTTTCTATTGCCATGTTAAAAAATGCTACCATTGTCTGATTTCATATGATATAAAAGCTGAAATCAGTCTCCAATCTTTGAAAAATATTGCATCTTATAATACATGAGAACAGTGGTAACCGAAAAAAAGATAATGGTACCAATCTTTCAGTTGTATGTGCTGCTGCTTTGTGTTTTGTGCTCCACTGTGTGACATACCCCCTGTCCCATGCCATCATAGGACAGTGTCTGTGGCATGCTAGTTCCTCATAAATTCATGACAGTGGTGCTGAACTGAAGTATGGTTGTGAGGATACAACAGACAATGCATTACTTATGAAAGCCATGTAGCAGCCATATTTATTGACATTTATTATTGTTTCAAATCTCAATGCATTCTGAAGCAGTCTCAAAATGGTGACAATGACATCTCACAAGAAAGGAGAAGAGGTGTGATCCAGAGTGTAATAAATAATTATGCAGTTCAACTATTTTTCCCTGGTGGCTCTCCCAACTGTAAACAGTACTGACCAGGTTCTGAGCTGCAAAAGCGGCATTGAGGCTGTTACTGTGCACAGACAGGGTTTGCACACAATTAACAATGAACAACTAGAGGTCACTCACATTTATGTACAGTGCAGTGTCATACACAGACATGCATGAACATGTGCACCTCACACTCCTCTCCCCCACACCTGTGCCATTGGCTCTATTTGCACCCAGTGGCTCTGTTTGTCTTTCCCGTGATGCTGCCCATTCTAGTCCAGTGGGCCCCAACCACAAGCCATGGACACTTCTGGTGGTCTAGTTAATTCTTGCTCTCTAGTCCCCATCCCCAGCATGCAGATTTTGGACCTAGTCCATTGATGCAGCAGTCTGTCCCCCCCATCATTGCGCAGATACCACAGCTTAAGCCACAAGATATCCCACAATCAGTCCCACAAAACATACACAGACAGCTCAGCTGTGTGCCAGTATTTTTATTTTGAAGGTCCAAAGCATGGCAAACAAAAAAATCAACACTCACAGTTGCTGAATTAGTTCCTTCCCCCACCATGAGTGTGCAGCAAGGACACTTGTCTGGTGCCCATATGGCATCGAAAACAATGTTCTTCAGTCGATTGTATTGCATGACTGCCATTTATGTACCAATCTTACCATCTCCCACACATCACATCACTTTGATGAGCTGTGCTGGCACTGAAAGACTGCCTGACCTGCATTGAGCTTAGTTGGAAGGGGTGGGCAGATACAAAGAAAGAAACTGGTGGTAAATACTGCTGTCTCCACATAAATGACTCGAAACGCATCCCATTGATAATGCATATCTATTTCTCATACAATGCTCAAATCTCTCAATCTGTATTTTATTATACCTGCAGCAGGGGAGCCTTCCACATCCTAGGCCCAATTTTAAAAGAGCCCTTAGAACAACGCAAGCTGCATCACTCTAAAGGCTGCGGCAATCTGTGTGTGCACCAGGGACATTGCAGCTAATTTTATAAAAAGCAGGGTCCCGGTGCCAAACACCCCAGGTTTGCAGCAAGTTTCTTGCTGTGCCAAGCAGTTAAACAGTTCGTGTCTCTGCAGACATTGCTGTAGGGAGCCGCCTCCACTGCCCAGCACAACACTAGATGGGCCAGGATAGTGTGTGTGGGGGGGAAACAGCATGCCAGGAGGGAGCCAGGGCCAAAAAGGGCATGGAAGGTGGCAGAGGGGGGTGTCTGGGGACAGTTGTGCATCAGCCACATTGATGTTGCACCTGGTGGGGTGAGTTTCCAGTGTGTGCAGCAATATGTACAATAACCATCCATGATGGGCTAGCGGCCCCCCATCTCCGATCCCACCCAAGTATAATGATGTAACTTCCCTGGTGGTCTAGCAGCCCCCCATTCCCAATCTAACCAAAGTAAAATCATTTAACCTCCCTGGTGGCTTAGCGGCCCCCCCCAATCTCCTATCTCCCCATAGTAAACTGATGCAACTGCCTGATAGTCTAGTGGACCCCTGATCCCCAATCTCCCCAAATTAGAATTATATAATTTTCCTGGTAGTCTAGCGAGCCCCCTGATCCTTAATCTCCCCAAAGTAGAATGCAATAATTTCCTTGGTAGTCTAGGTGACTGCCGATCCCTAATCTCCCTCAATAACATTGAGATAACTGTCCATGGTAGTCTAATGACCACCTCACTCCATCAGGTAGTGTCCCACCACCCCCTTCCACCCATGTCCTGAATCAGAGCCAGTGACCACCACAGATCTCCTCTCACCACCACAGCTGGCCACCGACTGAGCTCTCAATGAGGGCATACAGTTTACAGTACCCGCTGATTGAAGCACAGCAGCTGTCAGTCAGTGAGTGCATACTGTATACTGTAAGCACTCGTTGAGAACTCAGTTGGTGGCCAGCTGTGGTGGTGAGAGGAGGGCTGTGCTGGTCAGCAGCTCTGATTCATGATGGGATGGAGGCTGGGTGGTGGAACACTACCTGACGGGGTGGGGGGTCCACTGTACCACCACGGACAGTTATCGCAATGTTATTGGGGGCAATCAGAGATCAGTGGTCCACTAGACTACCAGGGAAATTAGATCATTCTACTTTGGGGAGCTCGGGGACCAAGGCCCGCTAGACCATCAGGACAGTTGCATAATTTTACAATGTGGAGATCGTGGATCGGGGAAGGGCTGCTAGACCACCATGGAGGTTACATCATTATACTCTGGTGGCTAGATCAGGGATGGGGGGTGCTAACCCTCCAGGTAAGTTATGGTTATTATATATATTGCTGCACATACTGGAAATGCACTCTGCCAGGTGCAACTTCAGTGCAGCTGATGCACAGCTGTGCCCTGACACCCGCACTGTCATCGCCTGTGACCTTATTGCACCCCTATTGCCCCCAGAAATTCCCCATTCCACTGGTGCAAGCCACTTAGACCACCTCCTGGCTGGTCTAAGCGGTGCCCATTGCTGCATCCATGGCAGGGATTATAAAATCTCCAAAAAGGGGATGTTGCAGCCCCGATGTGGTGCAAGCCCCCTTATGACATGGCACACTGGGTTGTTTTATGCAACTCTGGTACAAGGGAGCTTTGTGGCAGCAGTGTCTAGATCTTGTGCAGACTGCATTTTAAAATCAAGTTAGGAGCAAGCTGTGATGCAAGTCACCTCTTGCATCAAACTATTTTGATGCAAGCCGCTTGCATTGTGCCTGTAGAGGACACTGATGCTGGTGTTAAAGGCTTTGGCCGTGATGTCAATGTGCTGTGTGTAAGACAGGGCAGTGTCCAGTGTGATTCCCAGGTACTTGAACTGGGGGATTAGTTCCAGGGTGTTACCGGAGTCATTCTGAATTGCCAAGGTATAGACTTTTAGCTTGTTTTGGGCAGTGGCGAAGAGCATGGTCTTGGTCTTTTTATAGTTCATGACCAGTTTTTGCTCTTTGAACCATTTTTAGCCCAGCAGAGCCACTCTGGAGGTTGTATTCCAGAAGTGCGGGGTCGAAGTTGTTAGCAAAGATCACCGCACCATCTGTGTAGAGGAGCATGTGGCTACTGCAAGCACCCAGGAGGTTGTTTAGGAAGACACTGAAGAGTAATGGACTGAGTATGGATCCTTGTGGTATCCCTGATCTGACCGGTTGACTTTCTGATAGGATGTCCCCGATCTTTACTTGCTGTGATAAGGTAGCTACAAAACCATGCTATGGTTTCTAGGGCTAACCCTATGTCCGAGAGCTGTTCAAGGAGGACATTGTGATGTTAAATGCCTTTGATACGTCAATAAAGGCTACCCCTACAATGTGCCCTTTGTCAAGAGCACTACGTATGAATTCAATAAATTCCAGGAGAGCCGTGATGGTGCTATGGCTCACTCAGAAACCATGCTTTTCTGGGCATAGGAGTTGATATTGATTGAAGTACTACACCAGCTGGTCAGCCACAATCCTTTCAAGGGCCTTGGAGGGTGGGGGGAGTATAGAGATTGGCCTGTAGTTGTTTTGAAGAGACCGGTCATCACTTTTGTGTACCAGGGTGACCGTGGCAGCTTTCCAGATTTGGGGGAATTTAGAGTGGCAGAGGGATAGATTAATTATCTTTGTCAGTGGACCAAGTACTTTGTCTAGTGTTAGTCGAACAAATTTTAGGTTTAGAGAGTCCCCACTGTGCCTTGATTTGCCAAAGGCTTTTTCAAGGTATTTTCTAGCAGCGGCTTAGGTGACCAGTTTGAAATGGAAGAGTGGCCAGTTTGGTCATGCTGGGGTCTTCTCACTGACCCCTGGAGCAGGGGTATTGAAGAAGTCCATCGGGAGCACACTACTGAAATCCAAGAAGGTGGGGTTCAGAGTGTTAGCGATGAGCAGAGGGTTCAAGGTAGGGATGCACTCAACATTTAGCATGGCTGGGGCTATTTTAGGGTCCTTCCCAGTGATATCATCTAGATTTGCCCAGAACTATTTGCTGCTATTCCAGGTGTTAGTGAGCGCTTCCTTATAGAATTTGCTTTTTGCCTCACAAGCTGCCTTTGTGCACTCATTGCGGGCCTTTTTATACCTTTGGATGTTAGTTAGTGTGCCTTGTACCTGCACTGTTTGCCGGAGTTGATATCTTGCATTTGGTTGTGCCAGGTAATCCAGGGATTAATAGGTCCTCTGGTTTTTTCTCTCTGTGATAGGAGCATGTTTGTCACAGGCCACACTGAATTTTGAGATAAAGAGATCTAGTGCAGTGTCCATATCTGTGGTTCCATACAGGTCTGACCAGTCCTGCTGCTTTAGGTCATCCTTTAGCTATGGAAGGTTACCCTTTTAGGAGTAAGCATTTTTTTACGGTTCTGGAATGGGGTTTGTGGTAGTTGTTGTTCCAGAGGAAACTGACAAGGGAGTGGTCACTCAATGAGTCAGGGAGCACAGTGAGATCTGTGATGTGGGAAGGGCGATTTGAGAGAACCCAGTCCTGAAGTGTGCTGGTGCCCATCTTGTAATTGGTTTGAGTCGGCACGTCCACGAGTTGGGAGAAGTAGATGATCTATGACCAAGCTATGGATGGGACAGTAGCAGTGGAGGTAAAGTTTTGGCAACATTGATTGTGTTTTAGCAGGTTCGCATGCACTGAAGCTAGTATTGAAGTGCTGTCTGTCTTGTGCTGGGGGAAGGAAAGTTAGCTCTGCATGAAGGCCTTCAACACATGGTGGAAGGAATGGTGCAGAGAAGAGTGATAGGGGTGCACTGGGGACATGGGTGCCCACCTGGAAACATAACAGCTTATACCAGGGGCATGGCCGGCAACCAGCCATGAGGGGAATCACAGTCCTCCATGGATGGTGTACATGTTTCTTTGATGCCCATTTCTAGTAGACAGTTGGTGGTTCCAGCAAAGGTGTAGTCCATTAAGTCCCCCCATCCTGAGAGAGAGAGAGAGAGAGAGAGAGAGAGAGAGAGAGAGACCGTGAGAGAGATAGAGAGTAGGTAGCTCATTATGGGCCGAATCCCAGCATGAGTCAAGACAGTGACGGAATCATGAGTTTACAGCAAGAGTACTGGGAGGTGAGGAGCAGTCTGAAGAAAAAGTGGAGGAATACTGCTTAGGAGGTCACTGGTGAGTGTCTCCCTTACATGAGCTGCATTTTAAATAAACCTTTTTTATGTTGGCACGTTTGCACAGCTAACATTTTGCGGCAGTGGGGATTTGGAGGCACGGTCGCTGTTAAGCGAATGCTGGGCACACATCAGTAGGTGCGTCCCTCAATCCCCAATCAGCCTGCATGCTGGCACCACACCATGCATACTAATGTGGTGAGCACATCTAAGGAAAGGTCTGCTGCAATCCAAGCAAAGCTCATCAGACACGTCGGAGCCTTTCTATATGCTCACAACATTGTCAGCATGGTGGGCGACGGCCCAACTGCCGACTTCGGGGGTGCCCAATCCCCCTGCCGGTTACTGTGGCATAAAATTTGCTGAGGCCAACTCCCGTCAGCATAAACGAATCCCCATTTCTTATATGCGAGGGGTACTCAATCCTCCTCGGCCTTGCCTCTCCCCTGCTTTCCTTGTGTGCCGACGGGATACCCAATCCCGTCGGCATAAATTAACCCCCTTTTTGTTGTGTGCCGATGAGGGTGCCCAATCCCCTGTCGGCTTGAGCAACCCCCCCAAATAGTTAGGTGGCATGCTGGGAGCCCACCCCAGTGTGCCAAGTCCCCTGAAAAAAAAAACTGTCCCACGATGTTAGTTTTTTTTCCCTGTAACATAAAAACCATCCCTCGTAGTCTCTCTACCCACCACCCGCACCCATCCACTGCGCACCCTGCCTCCCCACACCTCTGTCACCCCATACTTACCTCTGGAGTCTGGCACGATGATCTTTGGTGGACTGGGAACACGTCTGCACTCTTCAAAGCCAACCGCAAACTAAGGAAATTCCGGTAAGCTGTGTAATGGAATAAATAGGGGGTTTTCAACTTTGATGCATATCTCGGGCATTTTTGGGAATTTTTGCACCAAATTTTCAACATGGGATTTTGGGACCCTTCCTCGTGAATTCTGTTACAGTTATGATGTTAATGGGTCCCGAAAGGTGATTTTGCAGTCACTGCATGGAATCACCTTTTGGGACTGATTAACGCAAGGACAGTGGCAGTGTTCATGAGGTGGGCAGTCAAAAAGCCTATGTTGCCAATTTGGTGGAAAAAATCCAAAAAATGGCTGTTTTACAAGAGTGCGTTGTGCAGTTGCTACGCACGCTCGTAATTTCACGAATTCACAATATTTTCATGCCATATTTTCAACATTGTCATTTTTATACACCTCCTTGTGAACAGTACAGCTGTCATTTTTCACATCCTGGCCGAAATGTGTTTCCGCACTTCCAGCACACAATACCGCGATCACTGTTGGAAATCAATGTTCAGAGCAGATTACAAAAATGACAGTTATACTGTTCATGAGCAGAGGTCCTACAATGCCTATGCTGAAAATTTGGTGACAATACTCCATAACATGGCTGTGGTACAAGCGTGCATTGCGCAGTTTGCACGCACACTCGTAAGTTCACGAATTTATAATATTTTCACTCCAGATTTTCAACATTACCGTTGTTCTGCACCTCCTTATGAACAGTATAGCAGTCATTTTTCACATCCTGACCAAAATGGGTTTTCGCAGTTCCAGCGCAGAATAGCGCGGTTGCTGTGGAACGTCTGTGTTCGAGACACATTATGGAAATGACAGTGACACTGTTCATTAGCAGAGGTCCTAAAATGCCTATGTTGAAAATTTGGGTCCGACAGTCCATACAATTACTGTTTTACGAGCGTGCGTTGTGCAGTTTGCAAGCATGCTTGTGACTTCCTGCATGTGTAATATTTTCACTCCACATGTGCAAAATTGGCATTTTTCCACACCTCCTTATGAACAGTACAGCTGTCATTTTACATATCCTGCCTGAAATGTGTTTTTGTAAGTATACCTGACGACCCAAAGGCACACCCCACTACCTCTCGCTCTCTACAGGGTGGGGGTGGGGTTGGCACCACTTCAATACTTCACTGCCATTCCTATTATGCACCTCTAGCTCCACTACTGCCAATGCCAATGCCAGCATGACAACATTCGGCATTGACAAATGCTTGTTAACTTAGTCTGTGCTCCTCTGGTGAGAGGTATTATCCAGGAAGCATTACCTGGAAACCAGGAGGCCACTCTCTGATCACCTAGACTGCCTGTAGTCCAGTAGAGCACTGTAGGAAGGTGGAGGTGCCACCAGTTCCCGGTGCTTACTGACCCATTAACTCATCAGTTTTGCCTGGTGAGAGAGCATGGGAAGTGCTGTCAACAACTTTAGAAGACCAGCAAATGAGCTGGTGGTATTAATAGGTATTCAGGGGTAGATTTCTGACTGCCACCCGAACGAAGAACCAGAAGTGAGCACCCAACACTTCTGGCACTCAGGACTACAAAGTAAGCGACCAATGGAGCGGTTCGAGTGCACGCATCAGTGTGTGTGGAGATGCGTGCTGAGACACGCGTGTTGTGCACGTGTCTAGTGAGGCAAAAGAGGCAATGGTGCCCACCCTCCTCTTCTTATCAATCAGGATTTTTCTCCCATTTCAGTAAGTCTTTTCTATAGC
Source organism: Neoceratodus forsteri (assembly GCA_016271365.2). Lineage (NCBI taxonomy): Eukaryota > Metazoa > Chordata > Ceratodontiformes > Ceratodontidae > Neoceratodus > Neoceratodus forsteri. The sequence continues at coordinate 471,311,832 of CM028132.1, forward strand.
ATCCACACTGTGGGGTGTTAGTAATCAACCTTGGTAAACCATCTAGGGACGTTTTTACTAATCTAATATACAATACAGCAAATAATTAAAACTCTTGATGGTGACGTAGAGATAAAATGTAATATGTGCAACATGTATATCTTTTTAGATGCTGCTGACTCACTAAAGACCTATATTTGTGACAAATGCAAATATATTGCAAGTTTAGAACAAGAAATAGGACAGTTTAAAGGCAAACTTAAAGCGATAGAGAATAATCAGCAGGACTTGCTTAAGAAAATCATTTTATTATCTAAAACCTCAGAGGCCACTGCAACAACCACTGTAAACAAAGTGAATGTTAACATAGGCCAGGATGCTAGTACCTCTTCCACCTTGGCTATGGTGCATGGAACAAGACTTGATGAAAGAAATAGGGAGGATGAATATGGGGAAAAGTCCAATGAATGTAATGATTAACTATGGACTGAGGTAACAATTAGGCATAAGAACAAAAAGTGTAGAAGCGCCATGACCTTTGAGATCCCTCTCAGTAATTGTTTCTCCCCTCTCAGAAACCACACAGACAATACAACAGAAACTACCACAATTGAAGTGGAAACTGAACAAAAAGAATCTACCCCAGATGCAAATCCTCCTTCCACATCCACAGCAAATCATGATGCCTAGCCTACTCCCCCTCTCCCCCCCCCCCATCCGGTCCAGCTATAGTTCAATCAAGGCCAGTTTATGTACTGGGATATTCCATAACAAAATATATAGACCATGCTGTGTGTGGCTCTGACAAAGCCAGAATGGCATGCTGCAACTTTGGGGGCGGGGCAAAAATTGCGTATCTCATCCCCATGATTGACAATATTTTAGCCAGTGCTGGAGATAATCCTTTGGTAGTACTGCATGTGGGTACCAATGATATAGGTAGCACAACAATCAACAATATTAAATCGGATCTGGATCATCTATGTGACATATTAAAAACTAAGGGGTGCACCATTACCATTTCTGAAATATTACCAGTCCCCAAAGCTGGCCACTATGTAAACCAGGAAATTAAAACTGTTAACGGGTGGATATGCAAATGGTCACTTAATAAAGACATTTCTTGTCTTACCCATTGGGAAGAATTTGATGGCAGGTGTAACCTTTTTAGCTGGGACAGCCTGCATCTGAGCAGGCAGAGAAGTAGTCAACTTGGCAAAAAAATTGAAAACCGCATTCAAAAATGTTTAAACTATGTGCTTGGTGGACACGGCACCACATATAAATAACGTTAATACCCAAGTAATCAAGTTTCTGTATACAAACACCAGAAGTCTTAATGCAATAAAAATGTCTGAATTACATGTAATTTCACTAAAAAATAATCTGTATTACTGAAACGATAGGATGACATCACTGAGTGGCTAGGAGAAATGGCAGGACTTACCCTATTTTCCAAAAATATAATTGGAAAAAGGAAGGGAGTGGAGTCTGTATCTATGCCAAAAATAATCTTCAACCCAACATCCTTAATCCAGCTGCGTTATCTGATACAGTACCTCACTTGAAACAATATGGGTTAAATTACAAATAAAAAAGGAAAAAACAATTTTAATAGGTAACTGCTATAGACCCCCTAATTCAAGTGACGACTATAATAAATCTCTCCAAGAAGAAATTTCAGTTACGGCTGATAACAAGGATTTTGTTATACTTGGCAACTTTAATTACCCCGGAATTAATTGAGATTTACTATCTGGGTCTAACCGCATAGTAACCCAGTTTCTAGATACACTATGTTCTGTCAGTCTCAGTTAACTGATGACACACCCCACTCGAGCTAACAACATACTCAGTCTCATTCTGACAAATATGGACAACTTATTTGACAAGATTATCATAAAACCCCCATTGGGGGACAGTGATCATATTATAACTTAAGGCACCATCTCAATGCCAACTTCTAGGTGCTCATCACAGGTATATACTGTATATAAGGAATTACAACAAAGTGAATTTCCAATTAATTAACAATTATTTTGGTGAAATTGATTGGAAAAACAAACTACAATATTTAGACAGTGAAGATTCTTGGTCATTCATAAAAAAATAAAATTCATGAGGCAGTAGAAATATATGTCCCAACCAGAATTAAATATATAACAAGGGCACAGTTGCACCTTGGCTTACTGAAGCAGTCAAAAATCAAATAAAAACAAGCTTTGGCAGAGCCACTATGACTGTGAATGCATTAACTAGATAAGGGTGTTTCATGGGCTTAAACATAAACATTTATTTATTAAAAAAATTTCAGATTTACAAATCTTTGAGTCAGAGACTCATTTACAAAGGCACCTCGTCAAAACTAATACAAGCACAGTTAACAAGTCCAAAAACAATGGCTTGGAGAGCAAACAGTTATTATAATCTTTCACTGGAGATACATGGGTAACAGTAGATGAACAGATTACATAGTTTAAGCTCACAGGCACCACATCAAGAAGACCAAAGCAGTTCAAACAATATACAATAGCTAAAGCAAATAGACATCAGGAGTCAAAGAGAAGCCCAGAGTGTTCACATGAAGGCTGTTGCATACACTAACTGAATCAAAGTACAGTACATTGAGAAAGGGCAAATTTAAGCAATAAGGCATGACAGGGTATATGTTATCATGTAATAACGTCACTCCTGGGGTGGGTTGAAGCACGTGGTGAAGCCGAGTGCTTCCACCACCCCAGGAGTGATGTTATTACATGATAACACACACCCTGGAGTGCCTTATTGCAATTATATAATGGCTTGTTGTTATATACAGAATAACAAATAAATTTTAAAGGATGTTTTTGTTAGTGTGGAAAAATATTTCTTAAGAAAAAATGCAAGGAATGATCCAAATCCAAAGCTACGGTGATGTTTATTACGTAATGACATCACTGTTTCAATGGGTCAGCAGCCAATCAGCTTCTTACATTTTTCCTTGCCATTGTATAATTACAAATAATGCCACCATCTGTATTACAGTTACCTATATATTTTGCATTTTATTCCATGCACTATAGCAATCAACTCAACAGAACCAGGCCATCATATACATGAAGGTATTGTACCCTAACTGAAAACACTGCTGAGACAACTGTATGTTGTGACAAGGTGGAAGATAAACACAATGTTGAGACAAGTTTTTGAAGACATTTGATGTGTTTAATTGTTTTTTTTAGAGACTGATATACAGTTCACACACAAAATTCATATAATATAAAAGTGCATATGCCCAAATGCCAATATAAATTCGACACATTTCATTACAAGCTGTTCTCTTGAAGGAAGATATTACTATATAAGGCCTAAAAATGGGTGTCAGGTAAATGTAAACTGGAGTAGGTGTGTTATTGAGGGTATTGCATAGTTTATCTTTTATTGCTGCTCTACCGGATCAGCAATATTTGCACAAGCTGTGACCAGTCCAGATTTTACAGCTCTGGTCTGGGTCTGGTGATGTGGGTTTTACCCATACCCCACCGTATGTGACATAGTGAGATACTGTACAGATGGCTACAAAGTCTAACCCATTGAAGGCTGAAGTTTTAGAAAATCGTTATGTTTAAAATACCAAGACTCACTCTCCCCCTCCCATCACAATTAATCCTTTACCAAAGTCATGCTTAAATACTGGTGCTTCGACATCCATACCACTAAGTTTTTAATGCCAACATGCCACTTCTGCTGTTATGAGCTCCCCCATCCATGAAGTCTTATTCTACTTGTGGCAACTCCCAACCCCCAAACCCAGGTAATTTTCCAGGGAGCAGCTCTTTACACCATATCAACTACATTACTGCTAAACTCCTTATTTGTAAAAGTTTTGTTGAGAAATTTTTGTTGTAATATATCCAAGATCAGGAGAAATGAATTTGTAAAAGAAACCAAAATTCCCATTTATCAGTTTATTGAATCACAATAAAGCATGTTATGAACTTATCAGATTCTATGTGTAACCTACAGTAAGTCAAACAGAAATTAGACACACAAACGCCTACGTATAGTCCCAAATTGCAAGTTAAGAAGATTCAGTAGAATATAAACAGTAGCCCAGCCCAGAACTGCCTGACTGACTGCTCTTAGGACGGTGATGTCAAATGGCTTAATGGGGTGTTGTGAGGGGCTACAGGGAACTTTTTATGCAGAAAGCTCTGATTGCTAGAAGATAATGAATTAACTTTCTGTGGGCTCCATTAATTCCTCAAGCCAGAGGCAAAATACTGCTCTAAAACTTCCTATACACACACACACAGGCAGCATAGTAATGAGGCATCAGCAGAGGGATCTATTTTTAACACACTATTATGTTGTTTGGTAGCAAAAATTAAATCAACCCTTTTCTGAATGCAATACTTTATTGCTGCTCCACTGGATCAGCAACATTTGCACAAGCTGTGCCCAGTGCAGATTTTACAGCATTGGTCCTGGTCTGGTGATCTGGGGTTTACCCATACCACACTGCATGTGGCTTAGTGATATATTGTACAGATAGCTGCAGCGTCTAACCCATTGAAGGTTGAAGTTTCAGAAAACCATTATGCTAAACATGTCAAGACTCACTCCCTCCCTCACCCCCCAGTCACAACTAATCCTCTACCAAAGTCATGCTTAAATACTGGTGCTTCTACATCCACACCACTAAGATTTTAATACCAACATGCTTCTTCTGCTGCTGTGAGTTCTGTGTAGCCCCATTCTGCCTGTGGCAGCCCCTCCCCCTCCAAACCAGATAACTTTCCTGGGAGCAGCTCTTTACACAATATCAACTAAATCACTGCTAAACTCTTTATTTAAAAAACATTTGTGGCAGCCCCCCCAACCGGATAATTTTCCAGTGAGCAGCTCTTTACACCATATCGACTAAAATACTGCTAAACTCTTTATTCAAAAACATTTTGTTGAGAAATGTTTGTTTTAGTATATCCATGGTCAGGAAAAATGTATTTGTAAAAAAAACAAAATCCCCATTTATCAGTTCATTGAGGAAAGATGACATCAGTCCTTTTCTGAATGTAATACTCCTGTTGGCTTCACCCGCAGACGTAAAAACTGGAAGAACAGGTTCCAGTGAGTATACACTCACCAGGGGAATGTTAGAAAAAACTACCCCATTCATTCACAGGTGTCAATGAATGTATTGAATGTATAAACATGCTGGTTCATCTTCTTGCTTCCCTCATGGTGAAACTACAAAAAAGACAAACTATATATATATATATATATATATATATAAATTTATGCAACAGGGGTCAGGATAAAAACTGTAGAATAAAACCATTTATCTTCACTACTATGGTAATAAATTTATTTATCCACATAGTAACTACATCATCAGCCATTTATCCACACAGTAACTACATCAGTAACTCATTTATCTATACAGTTCTCTTCAGAATTCATTTAGAATGTTCGGCCTCAGAAGCAGTACTAACCATATTTAAATGTCAATAACTTAAAAACGAAAAAAGATAACATGGTACTGTGAGCATGAAAATTGTTCAGCACAAAATTATCTACAAAATGAATAATGTTTCATTTATATAAACCCTGTATATTGTATATGGTTAGCAAGAAAACAGAAGAAAATGTAATTTCTTGTTCACTTTTTTGACAAACAAATATAAATAACTTTAAAACAAAAAATGATAACACGGTACTGTGAGCACGAAAAATGTTCAGCTCAAAAATAACTACAAAATGAGTACTGTTTCACGTATAGATACCATTTTGTTTTTTTATAATTAGCAAAAAACAGCATAAAATTCAATTTTCTTTTCCCTTTTTTGACAAATTATTTACACCTACCAAAATCAAAATGTTCACACAACATCTAAACCTGTTGCATAAATGGAATATGCAGTGGTTCAGTGTGTGATAATGCATTATTTTGTACAGTTTCAGTGATCTCTCGTAACTCTCACTCGTGCCTTCGGCACTCGTGAGGTTACTTGAGGTCACTGGAAACTGTACAAGATAAATGCATTATCACACACTGAACCGCTGCATATCCCTTATATATACACACACACACATATGTATAGATAGATAGAATATGCTAAACACATATTGTTAATCCCAAAAGCTGAACTTTGTTTTTAGGATATAAATGTTTAAGAAATACCTGAAAGCTGTCTATTTTCCTTGGAAGCTGAATCCTTGGAAGTTTCAGGCACTTCTTAGTCTTTCCTTTTGCGACACCAGGTAACTCTGATAATCACTTGTTCCAAGGGTTTTTAAATCAGTTTGAAGGCATTAAGTACTGTATCTTCTGTTCTCCTAGTCCTTAACAAAATGCAGGGACTCCACTCCATAGACTTCTTCTGTTCCTTGGTCCAGATCCCAAACAAGTGAGTCATCTTTCAACATGATAGATGCACCTCATGCCCCTCTCACATGAATAAAAAAAAGGTGGGGTGGATATTTAGGAGCTTCTTGGGTGGAGGTGGGTTACTTCTCCCAAAAAAACAATGCTGCCTCCCACTACTCAGGTTCCAGTTCCTTGTACCACCCATTTAAGAAAAAAAATAATACCCTTCAACCATTGACTAACATGAAAAGCATATTTATTTGAGGGTGGAAAACATTTCTTGGAGGAGGGTAAGGTGGAGGAGACTATTTACACCTTCAGTCAGTTCCACGGACAGAAAACATGACATCACTCCTTTTGTACATGCAATATTCCTGTTTGCTCTGCCTACAATTGTAAAAAAGAGAAAGCTTATTCCAAACTACAAAAGGATAATAATGTAACAAATTATAATGCATACAAACACAAACAGAAGAAACTAAAATCCTTATCAAAAAGGAAAAACAGAAATTTGAATTCAAAATTGTTCACACCAAGGACAACTCTAAAGCATTTTATGGCTACTTTAATGAAAAAAAATGTAGCACATGAGATTGGGCAAATTTTAATTAATAATTCATTAACTAATAATAACAATGAAAAAGCTACAGCATTCAATAACTATTTCTGTTCAGTTTATAACCCTAAACAAGCCCAAATCACTAAAGCAGTCATTGATTCCTTTCCATCATTATTTAACGTGAATTATATCACTGAAGCCATAAATAAACTAAAAAATAATGGCTCACCAGGTCCTGACAGGATTCATCCTAAAATAATTATGGGCTGTATAACTACTATTTCCTTACCTATTACAACACTGTTCAATAACTCTGTTTCATCCTCCCATATATCCATTGATTGGAAAATATCTACTGTGGTCCCTATTGTTAAAAAAGGTGAAAAAAGCAAAGTAAATAACTACCGGCCTATAAGTCTTATATCCATCCTCTGTAAATGATTAGAGCAATTGATTAAATCAAGAATTGAAACAGAATTAGCCTTTTTGCAATATACTGACTCAACTCAGCATGGGTTTACACTGGGACAATCATGCACTACCAATTTAATCTCCTTCTATAACCAGATTAGTGCTAGTCTAAATAATAGGGCACTTGTCAATGTCATACTCTTAGATTTTGGTAAGGTTTTCGATAAAGCCCCCCATTTGGAACTTATTAACAAATAAACTACTATTAGAACAACTAGTCTGTTGGGTCCATAACTGGCTGACAGACAGAACCCAAAAAGTTATAATTAATGGTAATTTATCTACACCAGGGAATGTGACTAGCAGAGTCCCACAAGGTTCTGTTTTGGGACCTACCTTATTTAACTTATTTATAGGGGATCTACATATACATATGTATAATCACATAGTAAAATTTGCCAATGACACGAAACTTGGAGCTAAAGTTAATACACTTAATAAACATTTATCATTAGTCAAAGATCTAAATACCATTACTAAATGGATGACTGAAAATAAAATTATGCTTAACCAAGATAAATGTGCTGTATTACATCTTGGGTTCAATAATCCACATTATCCATATTCTATCAATGGTCATATCCTAGGTACAGTCACTGAGGAAAGAGATTTGGAAGTCATTATCAATAATTCCATTTCTTCAACTTCACATTAATTTTATTGACGTGGAACCTTTGTAAAAGAGCCTTGGCTCAAAGGTATTTGTAATCCTAGAACAAATAAATAAAAAAAAAAAAAACATTGTAAAAAAAATCTCACAAACTGCAAACCGGTTACTTATTGTGTTAACCGTACTTTCACCAACAAAAATTCATATTTTATTATACCTCTATATATAACATATATACACTCACATTTCAATTTCTGTTCACCCTTTTGGAGCCCCCATCTCAAGCAGGACATAAAACTACCTGAACAGGTTCAGCACAGAGTAACAAAATTAATTCCCACATTAAAAAAACAACCATATGAGGATAGACTCAAAGCCACTGCTCTAGTAACTCTCCATAGATACATAGAAACATAGACTTTGATGGCAAAGACCGCTTGGCCCACCTAGTCTGTCCATTTCCCTACCTAGAGGATAAGCTGCAGATCCTATTTAACCAACAGCCTATTTTTTCCTAATCCCCCCACAAAAATTGCTTTATGTCTGTCCCATGCATTCTTGAATTCTCCCACAGTTTTAGACCCCACAACCTCCTCAGGAAGGCTGTTCCATGTATCCACCACCCTCTATGTGAAAAAATACTTCCTCACATTGCCCCTGAGCTGTCCCCTCTCTATCTTCAAATTGTGTCCCCTTGTTCTTGCACATCTCTTTTTCTGAAAGATGCTACCCTCTTGGACTTTGTTGATTCCACTGAGGTACTTAAACATTTCTATCATGTCCCCCCCTTTCCTCAAGGGTAAACATATTAAGCTCCTTTAGTCTCTCCTCATATGGCTTCTCTTGCAGACCCTACACCATTTTAGTTGACCTCCTCTGAACTGCCTCCACCCTGTCTATGTCCTTGCAGAGATGGGGTCTCCAGAACTGGATGCAGTACTCCAGATGGGGTCTCACCAACTGTCTGTACAGGGGAATAACAACTTCCTGTTTTCTGATGGTGATGCCTCTCTCTATACATCCCAGTATCCCCCCAGCCCTCCCTACCACCTTCTCACATTGCTTGCCAACCTTAAGGTCATCTGATATGATTACCCCCAGGTCCCTTTCCTTTTTTGTTGTTACTACCTCCCCCCCATTGTGTAAACTTCCCCATGGTTTTTGTTTCCCAGGTGCATTATTTTGCACTTCTTCACATTGAATCCAAGCTGCCATACTTCGGACCATTGCTCCAGCCTTGCCAAGTCCCTTCTCATCCTTTCCACGCCTCCTTGTGTATCAACCCTGTTGCAGATCTTTGTGTCATCTGCAAAGAGGCATACTTTTCCTTCCAGTCCCTCTGCAATGTCACTTATAAAGACATTAAAAAGGACTGGGCCCAGTACTGAACCCTGCAGTACCCCACTAGTAACCCCTCTTTCTTCAGAGTGAACTCCATTTACAATTACTTTCTGTGTCCTGTTATCCAGCCAATGTTTTACCCAGGCTACCACCCTGGGACCCTGCCAGGCTGGTTAATTTCACTATTAATCTTTTGTGTGGGACTGTGTCAAATGCCTTGCTAAAGTCTAGGTAGGCCATGTCCACAGCCCCTCCATGGTCTACTACTTTGGTCACCCAGTCAAAGAAATCAATTAGATTCGTCTGACATGACCTTCTTGCTGTGAACCCATGTTGCCTTGGGTCCTATGTCCCACTGGCCTCTAGGTACTCAACAATTCTTTCCTTCAGAAGTGATTCCATCACTTTCCCTACCACAGAGGTCAAACTGACAGGTCTGTAGTTTTCTGCCTCTGTCTGGGTCCCACTTTTGTGAAGGGGAATCACATCTGCCTTTCTTCAGTCCTCAGGTACCACACCATCCTGCCATAATTTGTTAAAAAGGGTAGTCAGTGGTGTCACTAGTTTTCTGCTTAATTCTTTTAGAGTTCTGGGGTGAATTCCATCTGGCCCCATTGCTTTGTCCACCTTCAATATTAGGAGTTTTTTTCAGAACCCTTACTTCTGTGAAAGGACTGGGATCGAACCCCCTATCCAGAGTACTTCTGTTAATTGGATTAGGCACCTCCCCTTTTGTGAATACTGAACAGAAGTATTCATTCAGTATCCCTGCTTTTTCACTGTCACTCTCTGCCCACCCACTGTCCATTCTATTCAGCCTCACTATCCCTCCCTTTGTCTTTCTACACTCCCTGATATACCTATAAAAGGTTTTATTCCCCTTCTTAATCAAGTTGGCTATCTTTTCCTCAGTTTGGACCTTTGCTATTTCTGACTACCATCCCTACTTCCTTCTGCCTTAACTGGTACAGTTCTCTGTCCTGCTCCTTCTGTGTTTCCTTATACTTCCTAAATGCTATATTTTTCTCCCTAACCTTCACTGCCACCTCTTTTGAGTACCATGGTGGCTTTTTCTTTCATTTTGATTTGTTTATTTGCTTCACACAAAGGCGTGTTGCCTCTGTGATGGCAGTTTTGATATTTCCCCATTGTTGCTCCACCCCTCCTTCTAGCCTGTTTGCTAGTGCTTTTCTAAGGCACTCTCCCATCCAGCCAAAGTCAATCCTCCTGAAGTCCAGAACCCTCACTTGTGTATGGCTTGACTCTGTAGCTGAGTTTATTGTGCACCACACTGTTTGGTGGTCACTTGTTCCCAAATGGCTACCCACTTCTAGATCTGAGATACTCTCACTGTCCCCATTTGAGAGTACGAGGTCTAAGATTGCTCCCTCATGAGTAGGTTCCAAAACTAGCTGTCTGAGGCATGCCACCTGAAGGGCATCAAGAATGGCCCTGATTTTGGATGTGGCTGCTGCAAAGGTGCTCCATTTAACATCTGGCATATTGAGGTCCTCCATCAACAGTATCTCCCCTTTCTCTGCCATCCTAAGTATGCCTTCTATCATATCCTTGTCTATTCCCTCCTCCTGACATGGGGGTCTGTATACAACCCCTGTGCGGGTTGTGGTGCCATTTCCAGTTTCTAAGGTGACCCACAGTGCCTTCTATCTTCCCTGTTTACTCTTTTGTTCAGTTGCTTTTATCCCTTCCTTTACATAGAGAGCTACTCCTCCCCCTCTTCTCCCCTCCCTGTCTCTCCTGTAGGTAGTGTACCCTGGTATGTTAACATCCCAGTCATGGTTCTCTGTGTACCATGTTTCTGTGACTGCTATGATATCCAGGCATCCCTCTTCCATCAAGGCCACCAGTTCAGGGAGCTTGTTGCCCAGACTATGGGTGTTGGTACTCATTACCCTCCATTTCTTGATGGCCTTACCATGAGAGAAGAATTAGGGGTGATATTCTACAGGTCTATAAAATACTCCAGGATACAGTTTTATCTAAAGAATGTGGCCTTTATTTTCACGATTGCCATATCCCACTGAGAAGCCATAATAAATAGTTAATCATCCCATATGTTCACACAAATAGAAGGGAGAATTTTTTCTCAATAAGAGCAGCTAAATTCTGGAATACTCTTCCTCAGTATATTATAGATTCCACTAATTCTGACATGTTCAAACAGAGACTTGATAAACACCTAAATTGGAAAACTTGATATTGATCTTTACCCACGTTATTTTGGGAGGCACTCCCGATGGGCCTTGGCCATCTTATATCTACAAATCCTGATAATCCTAGTAAACTGGGATGGATTGGGAAAAGTTGAAAGTGGCAATAAACATGCTAACACACTCAGGATGCCTCAAGTTAGTCAGATAAGATATTAAACATGTAGGGCTGGAGGGGAAGGACAACAGAGGTACAGTGTATTCTGGCATGGATTAGTAGCCTCAAACTGTTGTGTGTCATCCACATGTCATGAAACACAGCGGCTGTTCTGACTGGAGGGATGTTCATATCTATGCCACATGCTGTAACTCATACACCTCTCGTGAGTATATTGATGTCCTGTCACCTCTGAAACAGAATTAGGTGCACGTACATGCAGAATAGGTACCATGTCAGACTGCGGTATGTTATGGGCACAGTGTTGCACCATTGTGCAATACAGTGCCCATAACATACTGTAGAGTCTGTGTGTGTTACAGCACAGTAGCCCACATTTAAGGGCCTTAAACTAGAGTTATGTTTTTGCCCTGTAGTTTGGGGACTAGGTGAGAATTATTTGGCCTGATTATTTGGCTTGGGGCCTCTGCTAGGTGATAACTTGGAGGAGGGGCTGAGTAAGTCACAGTTCTGAGCGCAGGTTGGTTTTGGTTTCCACTAAAAAGATTCTCTCACTGAGGTTGCTGCTTTAAAACAGAGTCTGTGTGTGTTATTCATAGACAGGACTTGAGAAGGTTTTCTGAAACAAGATAAGTGGGGTCTATTGTGGAGAAACTTGCTGAACTTGTATTTTACTTTTTGTCTGTAAAGTAAATGGAAAGCACAGTAGCCCACATTTTAAGGGCCTTAAACTAGAGCTGTGTTTTTGCCCTGTAGTTTGGGGGCTAGGTGAGAATTGTTTGGCCTGATTGTTTGACTTGGGGCCTCTCCTAGGTGATAACTTAAAAGGAATAGTGACAAATAATGGGAATAGCATGGTGTGTTTTAAGGCAGTTCTCCTTCAGGGCTGGATGCAGGAGCATCGGAGGGCAGAACACAGGGGTTGGGCTCAACTGCTTTATTTTTCTCTGATTGGAATTGTTTTCTGCAGGGTATATTTTCTGTTAAATTGTTGTGCAGATTGTCTTGCTAAAAGGAAGGAAAGCACTCACCAGGGTGATGGGTCAGAGCTGTAGCTGATTGTTTCTGGAGGGCACAGTCTTGGTCCCACCCATCCTGCCCTTCACCCCACTCCCCCAAGAATGTAATTTCCTTTTTACCAGGGTTTCTGACATCACTTCCCCAAAAGGGCAAAGGGCATACACCTGTCCTATCCTTAACAGCCCAACATGCTGTATGGGGGTAAACGCATGCACACACTCACAAACACTAAAAAAAAAAAATTTAAACAGGAAGGGAGAGAGAGACATGTGGGGAGTGGTGCAATGCACTGGCTGTGGGACAACAGTCTTCCAGGAGATGTTCTGGAGGCTTCAAAGTTGCCTGTCTCTAGGATGACCTGGTGAGTATTTGGGAAACCTCCTCCCCATTCAGGGACCATCAGGGCCACTACTTCTGCCTCAGAGGTTGCCAAGAAAGAGGAGTGGTTGGACCACAGTGGACTCAGGGAGGGTGAAGGTGGTGGAACACAGGTGCATCCCTCCAGTTGTACTGCTCCACAATTCATACACCATTCTGGTGGAGCGTGGTTCCTCTATGGAGGCACCAACAGTGGAGACCAAGGAGGATGCTGAGAACCTTCACAGAGGAGATGCACAGGAAGGTGGCATGGGCCCCACAGGGGAAAGAATCAACTCCTGGTGGGGGACTTGATTGTTGGGGGTAGAACTGGGGGAGGGAAGGGAGAGGGAGGTAAGGTGTCTGCCCAGTGCCATGGCTTGGAGGGACAGGAAGTGAATCCTCAGGATCACAGGAGCAGCAGCATAGAAGAGGGAGCTGGACATCATTGTCCACCAAGGGACAAATGACCTCACTGGGAATAGGATCAGAGCAGTGTAGGAGGAGTTTGTGGAGTTGAGAAGGGGCCTTAGACAAGTAGCATGCATGGCAACCTTCTCGGAAGTGCTGCCTGTCTATGGCATGGATGAGTCTGGAATACTCTGCACCATGGGATTCAATTAATGGTTGAAAAACTGGTGCAGAGCTCAAGGTTTTGGCTTCATTGAGGACTAGGGGTCCACCTGGAGAGATACAGGCCTGTACTGGTACAATAGTCTGCATCTGTCCATGAGGGGAGCCAGAATCCTAGGTGATAGGTTTAAATGCTTCATTGGCAAGCATTCAAACTAGCCAAGGGGGAGGTACTGAAAAGGAGCTGGGAAATTCCAGCACTCCCCCCATAAAACAGGGTAGTTAGCAGGGTAAAAACCTAGGTAGAGAAGTCAATAGGGAGCAGGGCTGGGGTAAATGGAGAAAAAGGCAAAGGCAGTAAGGACAGGGATGGGTCTAAAATGGGTAAGTCCATCAAAAAATGGAGGGCGGTGAGTACCAATGCCTGTAGTCTGGGTAACAAGCTCCTTGAACTAGTAACCTTGATGGAAGAGGGACACCTGGATATCATGGCAGTCACAGAAATATGGTACACAGAGAACCATGACTGGGATGTCAAGATACCAGGGTACACAATCTACAGAAAGGACAGGGAGGGTAAAAGAGGAGGAGGAGGAATACCTCTCTACATAAGGAAATTGATCAAAGCAATGGAACTGAAGGGTAAACAGGGAGGAGGAGAGGCACTGTGGGTCACCCTGGAGACAGAAAATGGCACCACAATCTGCACAGGGGTTGTATACGGACCCCCATCTCAGAGGGAGGAAATGGACAAGGAAATGATAAAAGGCATCCTTAGAATAGCAGAAAAAGGGGAGATATTGTTGATGGGGAACCTGAATATGCCAGATGTTAGCTGGAGCACCATTGCTGCAGCCACATCCAAGAGCAGAGTAATTCCCGATGCCCCACAGGGGGCATGCCTCAGACAGCTAGTGCTGGAACCCACTCTGGAAGGTGCAGTCTTAAACTTGGTACTCTCAAATGGGGATGGAGAAAGGATCTCAGATTTAGAAGTGAGTAGCCATCTGGGAACAAGCGACCACCAAACAGTGTGGTTCATGATAAACATAGCCGTAGAATCAAGCCATACAAAAGTGAGGGTATTGGACTTTAGGATGGCTATCTTTGACAAAATGGGAGAGTTCCTCAGGAAAGCATTAGCAAACAGGCAAGAAGGAGGGATGGAGGAACAATGGGGAAACAATCAAAACTGCCATCACAGAGGCAACAAGCCTTTGTGTGAAGCAAATAAACAAAACAATACGAAGAAAAAAACAACATGGTTCTCAAAAGAGGTGTCGGGAAAGGTTCGGGAGAAAAAGATAGCATTTTTGGAAGTATAAGGAAACATAGAAGGAGCAAGACAGAGAACTGGAGCAGGACAGATAACTGTACCAGTTAAAGCAAAAGGAAGTGGGGAAGACAGTCAGAATAGCAAAGGTCCAAACTGAAGAAAAGATAGCCAACTCAATTAAGAGGGGGGATAAAACCTTTTATAGGTACATTAGGGAACAAAGAAAGATCAAGAGAAGGATAATGAGGCTTAATTGGGGGGGCAGAGGGTGACAGTGAAAAAGCAGGGATACTGAACAAATACTTCTGCTCAATATTCACAAAAGAAGAGGAGGGTGAGGTACTGAAAGCAAACAATAGAAGCACTCTGCACAGGGGGTCGATACCATTCACAGATGACAGGGTCCTGAAGGAACTCTTAAAACTGAAGGTGGACAAAGCAACGGGGCCTGACTAGATTCACACAGAATTCTAAAAGAACTAAAGGGAGAACTAGTGACACCACCGACTACCATTTTAAACAAATCATGGGAGGATGGTGTGGTACCTGAGAACTGGAGGAGGGCGGATGTGATTCCTCTTCACACAAGTGGGAGCAAGGCAGAGGCAGGAAACTACAGACCTGTTAATTTGACTTCAGTGGTAGGGAAAGTGATGGAATCACTTCTGAAAGAAAGAATTGCTGATTACCTAGAGACCAGCATGGCACAGGATGCAAGGCAGCATAGATTCACAGCGGGAAGGTCATGTGAGATGAGTCTAATAGGTTTATTTGACTGGGTGAACAAAGTAGTAGACCAGGGAGGGGCTGTGGACATGGCCTACCTAGACTGTGGTAAGGCATTTGACACTCCCACACAAAAGGTTAATAAACAAATTAGCTAGCTTGGGAGTAGGTCCCAGGGTGGTAGCTTAGGTAAAAAAATTAGTTGGACAACAGGACACAGCTGGCAATAGTAAACAGAGTCCACTCTGAAGAAAGGGGGGTTACAAGTGGGGTACCGCAGGGTTCAGTACTGGGACCAGTCCTCTTTAATGTCATTATAGATTACTTTGCAGAGGGACTCGAAGGAAAAGTATGCCTCTTTGCAGATGACACAAAGATCTGCAACAGGGTTGATATACAAGGGGGGCGAAAAGGATGAGAAGGGACTTGCAAGGTTGTAGAAATGGTCAAAAGTTTAGTATAGCAGCTTAGATTCACTGCAAAGAAGTGCAAAGTAGTGCACGTGGGAAACAAAAACTCAGGGGAAGAGTACACAGTGGGGTGGATGTACTAACAACAATAAAAATGGAAAGGGACCTGGGGGTAGTCATATCAGATGACCTAAAGGTAGGCAAGCAATGTGAGAAGGCAGTAAGGAGGTCTGGGGTGATACTGGGATATATAGGGAGAGGCATCACCAGTAGCAAACAGGAAGTTGTTATCCCTCTGTACAGACAGTTGGTGAGACCCCATCTAGAATACTGTGTGCAGTTTTGAAGACCTCATCTCTGCAAGGACATAGACTGGATGGAGGCAGTCCATCGGAGGGCAACTAAAATGGTGCAGGATCCACACCACAAGCCATACGAAGTGAGACTAAGGGAGCTTAACATGTATACACTCGAGGAAAAGGGGGGAGAGGGGGGACATTATAGAAACTTTCAAGTACCTGAACTGAATCAACAAAGTCCAAGTAGGTAGCATCGTTCAGAAAAAGAGACGTGCAAGAACAAGGGGTCATAATTTGAAGATGGGGGGGTGGCTCAGGGGCAACGTGAGGAAGTATTTTTTCATGGAGAGGGTGCTGGACACACGTAACAGCCTTTCTGAGGAGGTCATGGGATCAAAAACAGTGGGGGAATTCAAGAATGCATGGGACAGACATAAAGCAATTCTAGTGGGGGGTAGGAGGAAGTATGCTGTTGGTTAACTAGGATCTGCAGCTTATCCAATAAGAAGGGAAATGGGCAGACTGGTTGGGCCAAGTGGTCCTTATCTGCCATCAAAGTCTATGTTTCTATACTATACACTGTTCTACATATTTACTAAATATCATTAACCTTGCAACCAGTGTCATAATAACTGGGGCATTGCACATTGTTTGATTGTGTACTACTGTTTTTCTTTCAGCGTTCAACTTTTGACCATGTTGTCAGCACAGCAAATGCAGAGAGTCCTATCTGACCCAAACAAGGAAGGCCACACATCATAACCAATTCAGCTAAAAAATGACAAAAGAAAGAGGTTGATGCCAAACATGGCCAATGCCGTATTGCCATTGGCTCACAGATGTCACGTTGGCTGCCAGTAAAACAATTGCTGATGTTGGCTTTTCATTCTGACCTGGCTAGAGTACTACTGGACATGTGATTTGTCAGTTCTCAGAGCTGAATCATAAGTTGTCACTGCAAGTGATGCAGTGCAGAGCGTATCAAATGACAATTATGTACACGTTCCTTTTGTGTGGCACAGTCATGTCTATCCAACTATTCCTGCTAATGTACACAACTGCACACATTGCACATCACTGCATATTATGCAATGTCAGTTTGTTAATTAACATGCACTGTAATCACATGTTATTAATGGTGCATACTAGAATTTGCTAAATGTTGAACACTGAATTACAGATTTCAATTATGTGTTTATGGTGTGTCTCATTCCCTATTGGGAAGGTGGGATTGAGTAACCAGAACAGTACATAGTAATGTGCCAATGATCTCATCACCAGTTTGGCACTCATTGTCACAGTCTACAAAAGTTTCTGCACCTCCAGGACTGCTTTCAACCAAGTGTTCTACCAGTATGGTGCCTGACACTGACTTGAGCAACATAAACACACATCCTGGGCAAGTATCACATTGCTTTCAAGATGTTAACCTACACAGCAAACTGTAGTATTAATGTGTATGTCATGCACCTTTGTGCTTGTAGGTCCGATCTCGAGCAAATGTCAGATAATGAACACCCATGACTCAGCAGAGTAAGCACCTTGGCAGCACATTATGGCTACGTGGAAACAAGACATGACAACGATGTGTTTCTATACATGCAAAGTACACAATAAGTACAGTATGCTTGGTTTCCAGAATATTCAAGGTCCACGTTGTAAGGGATGCCTTGTCATACATTTCTCATTGCCTCATGTCTTGACACAAGTTGCTGTTCATGTGCTAGTGATGTACCACAGTTCTTGTTTACTATTATTGACCATCGTTCTCATTTATAATGGTTTTTGAGTGTTACTGTAAGTGCTGTGACACAATTCCAAGTGACTCTGCCCTCCATTGATGATGTCAATATTGTTCATTTCTTGTTGCAGCTTCAGTTCACGTTTCCGTCATCATTATGGTACACATGTTTTATTTGTGCATTGTTTCATTCCACAGGAGTGTTTTCAAGGAAGATCGTGACTGCACCTATGTTGCAGAGAGCCATGCATCTGACAGTGATGCTGAACGCGCTACTTTTCAGCACATTCAGAGGTACATATCACACTGACGGCCACTGACCCTGTACCATATGTCAATGTTCTTTGTGTTGTCAATCGGCAGTTTATACATTTTACATTTATCGTTATGCAAAGCCGGTATCACGAGAAATGATTTCAACACGTTCATGTATGGTGTTTTCACATCAGTCCTATCTGTAGCTTTTGCTACCTATGTTACTGCACTGTTTGCAGTCCAATAACAGCAATTTATTAATGCACACTGTATCACTGTGTGTTTGTGGGTGCTTACCACCACTGTGAATGCCTTGTTTTTCTCTAATTTATCACAGGGTGTCAAACTCTCCTGATGCGTCCATTGATATTGATGTTTTGGGACTGTCAGAGGAGGAGGAGGAACAGCATTGTTAAACAGCAGGTTGTGTGCACCAGAGCCATGAAAGCAGTGATGACAGTAATGAACAGGCATGATCAGTGGCAGACCAGAACATGTTTGTTGTCTTTGTGAATAACATATTGACAATGTCTAAAAAGTGTCCTTTTAGCAAATGTCAGGCCTGTGGACATGAACTGGCGATCATTTTATGCACTAATGTAAGTTGCTTGACTCTGACATGGGTAAGATAACATGAGTTAAATGGCAAAGACAAGCAAGCATAGAAAGATAGTAGAAATGTGTGCATATGACATGGCTACCCACCCTTTGAATACATTTTCCTCTTTAGTAATGTATCAGTTTATTTATAGAATTCTTATATCATTATCTTGTGTTACTGTGGCATATGTATAGATTGCTGTTTTGTTATACTGCTTGTCAGAATAGTAATGGCACATTTTCCCATCCAGAAAGTGGCATCAAATATACATGACTGCACTGCTAATACTATACTGCTGCTTTCCTGACACCAGGGGCCCAATATTCAAAAATTAGCTCTGGGGCAAAATTAGCATTACCTGGTGTGCAAAATTAGCTGGAACCATTTGCACACTATATTCAAACGAATAGCCCTAGGGCTAAACCATTTGAAAATAGCGTGCAAACGAAGGTGTGCAAACAAGGTTGTGAGTGCAGTGTAAAAATAGCCCGGCAAAGAAGAGAGCACTGAATATAGCAACAGGGTATTGCAAACAGTAATAGCAGCACAGTGCAAAGGAGAAACAAGTGTCCACTGGGGGGGCACATGCAAAGAAGTGCCTGCAGAAATGTGAGACCCAGTTCATACAGCAGTGTCCAACAGAAACAATAGCAAAAGAACAAGCAAAGGCAATGCCAAGAAAAATAAAAGTACAAACCCAAAACCAAAAGAACAGGAATACCAATGTAAACCACAAAATGGTGCAAAACTGTTTGGATGTGTAATGTGGAAAAGGTGCACAGATGGGATAGTGGTGATTTAACCCACACAAAGGACCAACCATGCCTGTGTGGCAGTACAACCCTAACCAGTGCCCAGCGTGCAGAGGGTAAGGAGACAAGGATCCCTGGCACAGAACTTGGGAAAGCACATCACAGGATACATAGCGTGATATACTGGGGGATGGATGTAAGCCATGGTCACATGGACCAAGCGGCACAGAGGCCTGCAGCCGAAGGCCCCACCCCCAAAACATCAGGCAACACTGCAGGGGTGCACCCAAGGAACAGGGAACAGACCCGGTCTGTGGGCAGACACAGGACACATGCCTGTCACACACACACAGCCCAATGCAGGGCACACATGGAGAGTGGACTGTGTCAGCCAACTGGAGGAGAAACCCACCGCACCCACAACAACCCACTGGCAGATGCGCAGCCACATACAGTGCAAGGGAGATCTATCATGAAACCACTGCCACAGGAGTAGCCAGAATGACAGCCACCATGGTGAACTACATGGACAATAGGTGCAACACAGCCCAGCAGTGACACTCATGACAGCAACCCAAGAAAGACACAGGACACAGGAATAGAACAAGTAAAATATATTATAACAACAAAAATGTGAGCAACTACATACAGTGCAACAAGGTAAAATAACAACAAGCAAACTTGAGGGGGGGTCAAGGTGCTGCAGCCTGCTGCACTGGAAGTCGCTGATCCAGGATTTCCCTGATACTGCGTGCCTCCGTGATTAGGACAGCCTGCTGCGCAATTATGGTCCTCTGCTGCCAGACAATTCATCTGAGGAGGTCGTCCCAGCCCTCACCATCCTCTGGCCTTCTTGCCCATAATGAGATCCGAGTTTGACCTATGGGGGGAATGATGCCCATGTAAGAATGATGTGCTGACACTGTGCAGCAGTGCAGTACCCAAGATGTGGCACCATAGAAGGACAGTATTTCCCAACCAAGACGCCCATGTAACGAACAATGGGAACAATGCACATGCCACATGACACATGCCTGTATGTGGAAGCACCAAACCCCATGGTACACCCATGCTCAACCCACGAAGATGTGAAGGCCCATTAGGCCATTGCCAACACCACCACAGATGAGATGGACCCCCATGCACACCCAGTGTAGGCCCAATCACAGTACACCTACACAGCCCCCCCCCCGAGGTAGACAACAGTCTGCCCCATAGCAACAACACACATACGGCAGCAACTGAATGATTGGGACATGCTGCCCAATAGAACATAGGAGGAGCCAGGGGAAATGCAACATCGCACACAGAAAGCACAGAACCACTGTCCACATGTCAACAGACAGTTGCCTGTAGTTGCTATCCACAGTGTTGGGTATCAGACAATGTGCAGATGTCCACACACACACCTTCACAGCCACAGACACCATCAATGACACAAGTTAATCCCCCCAACTGCCCTCCACACATGTTTAGTGTACTCCCACTAGATAGCACCTCAGTGTGCTCTCTTGCTATACACTTTTATTTTTTATTTTTATTAATTTTTTTTATTTTAGTCTTTGGTAACTGGGTAAGGCCCACTAGGCACAAGTGCCTGATTTCAGGAGTGACCTGGGAGCACTGGAGGGTTAAGTGACTTGCTCAGAGTCACACAGTATGCAAGTGGAGGTTGTGGGAACCAAACCCAGGTCTACCAGAGGTACCGAGCTCATTCATAGCTCATAACTCTAACCCCTAGGCTATACTGCCTAGATGTTAAGCTATACTTAATTGCAAGTGTCAATTACCCTATTGTAAATATGTACAGTTTAGTCTTTTTCTAAGTTACCCTAATGAACAGATTTGTTTTAGATAATATGCTGTACATCCTTTCCGTGTTTCTGCTTCTCTTCTATGTAATTTATTTTTAGGGCTGTGGAAGGAGCCTACAGCCTTTCTGTCATCTGTAGCTTAAAAACGGCTTTTCCTAGAACTTCAATTTTAGACATTTGTATGTATTCCTTCACAGCTGCAAAGTAGTGCACTCCCCTTCTGAGTTTTGCTATTTGTTGCTCTATGTCAAAGGCATCTGAAGGGGGGAGGGGGATGCTACTGAATTGTACCTCAGAACTTCTCAGGATATTAACAAAAAACAACTTTTTAAACTGCTGTTTCTATCATCTGTCCAGCTCAGTCTAACTGAGTTGTTCTATTCTTTTAGCAACCTAGGGGCTAATTCATTTCCTTTAGGTTTTTGTGAAAACGAAAGTCAGACTCAGTGTCAGATTACAGACAGTGGAATTCCAGTTCATTAGTTGACTGACATTCCCTTCTGTATTACAAGTTGGAGGCAACCACTGGAAACAGAAGACTTTTTTCTCATTTTATAATATGATGCACTGAGTGTGTATTTAGTTGCAGGGTCAGGGCCTTGAAGAAAATAATGACATTCATGTAACTCATTCAAGATTCCATCAGGTGGTCAAAAAAGTCTGAGAGAATTTGTGTAAAAACTAGCAAATGAAAGATGCACAAATTAGCATGCACACTGGCCTCTGTGACTGGAAGATCAGAAGGCTACGGGTTCTATCCCCACACTAGGCATGTTTGTTAAAGAGCTTGAGTACTGCCTTAAGCTAATATTAGATTTTAAAAGCAGTCAACCATTACCTTTTATATTTGAGGTACTTTATCTTTTCCCTTTGTTTAATTAGAAGATTGTTTACCTGATGTTAATATGTGTGATGTGTGGAACAGCACTCTGCGTGGCAGCTGACATAGCTAGCTATACTGCCCACACTACATCACCAGCTTTGTGACCTCACTGACTGTGACATCACTGCTACTTAGGAACAGCAATTCAGTGACTGCCAGGTCATTCACCTGTGATTTCACTGTCAGCTTGACATATAATTATAATACCTAACAGCAAATCAGAGCCCTTTTCCTGATAAAAGGCTGCCAACATATTACATTTAAATAAACAACAAAGTCACAAATAAGGAAATAGTGGCTTATGGCAAAATCTACAGGTATTTATACAGGGATTTGATGCTACCTCTACAGGGAAAATACAGGAAAAATGAGGGCTTGTTACAGGAAAATGGCTATTTGGATCTAGGAGCACTGTGATGATTGTGACTAAATAGCACTATATGGCACCAAAAAGAAAATGACTTTGATCATTTGGTAGCTCTTCACAACCCTATTGGGTCTTGCTTAGATCTTGTTTCTATATCCACTAGTGATATCTGTATTTTCACTATTGTAATTAATGCACCAATGATGCCTGTTTTTCGCTATGTAATGTACACTACCCACCAGTGATGTTGGTATCCTCACTCAATTGTTCTCACTGTATTGTACATTTTCTCTTTCTGTAATGCCACCTGCTGTGGCCCAGATCATGCCTGAAAATGGTCCCTCTGATCAGCGCACTTATCTGGTTACCAAAGACTTAAATAAATAGAAAGTGTGTCATGTGGACATGCAACGGACACAGTACCCCAGGTCAATGGTGTAACACTGAGCCATGGAACACTAGCCCCCTCCCGGGAGGTAACCTGGACTGTGGCCACAGTGTGCATCACAGACCCAACATGGTGGCACACCGTATCAGCACAGTGCGATGTGACCATTATGTATGAGTGGTGTAGACAGGGCACACATGCCCACACCATGGTGAAAGCACAATGTCCACAGGGACAGTGTCCAGGCCAGAGGCATGCCATGCGGTATATGTATGCTGTGGGCAGTCACTCAAGCACAGGAACCTGACAATACACACACCCGGCACCACACATTCCTGGGCATTATACACCAGATGTCCGTTGTACAAACTACACTGTGCAAACATGACCATGGCATATGTATGGGTGTACTGCAGCCCAGTACAAGGGTAGAGCCAGCCATGTGCAATGGTACAATATAACCATGGAATGGTTGCGGATACAACATGCACAGCACACATGGAGACATTTGTGGGTCCTGCCTATCGAGTTGTTCCACTATCCCCTGGACCTCTGGCTGGATATCACTATTTGCATCTTCCTCAGGTTCTGGCAGGCATATTTCATAGTTTAGTGCCATGATGTGCTACATGCAACAGGCAAGGAATATGCAGCATACCTTCTGTGGGTCATATTGTAGGGCACCACCAGATCGGTCCAAGCATCGGAACCACATTTTTAACATGCCAAAGACCCACTCTATGATGTTCCTAGCTGCAATGTGTGCCTCATTATATCTTTCCTCAGCCACATTAGTAGGCCAGAGGACTGGGGTTAGGAGCCAGGGTCTCAGGGGATAGGCACTGTTGCCTGTGAAAACATTCACAGTGGTTAACTTGTGTGTACTGTGTCACACACCCTGCCAGTTCCCAGCCCCTACTGTACAGGTCTTCCCATGCACCTGTGCACCCTTCCATCCCCTCCCAATCCCTTGCTGCTTCCTTTGTGTGCTATCTTGTGGCACTATCCCACCATGGGGGGGGGACTGTGGCTATGCCTGCTGGAGGTACTCACTGTAAAGGTGTCCACTGGGTATTATGCCTTCCTCAAAGGCCTTGCACAGCTGTGATTGGTGCCAGATGAAGGCATCATGGGCACTGCTGGTGAACCATGCAAGGACATTGATGATGCACCCAGATGCATCACACACCACCTGGCAGTTTATGGAACAGTACCCCTTCCTGTTGAGAAAGGTGTCATCTGCCTCACCAGGTGGTGCACAGATGGCAATGTGGGTGCAGTCAATGGCACCGAGTACAGCTGGTAGGTGTGCAACCTGATAGAATTGCTGCATGGTTTCTCTGCACTCTGCTGCCATGCTAGGGAATAAGATGAATTCACAAGCATGTGGCAGCAATCACAGCTGTTACTTTCTGCTCATCTGACATGGGATGGCTGTGTTGGGTGGTAGGCTGTAGCTGCTCATGCAGGAGCTCACAAAGCTGCCTCAGCAAGACCTTGTTCAGTCTGTACTGGCCCACAAAGTGATAATTTGTCAGTGTCTCAAATGACACTCTGGCCGGTACATCCT
The DNA here is from genome assembly GCA_016271365.2 of Neoceratodus forsteri. Taxonomy (NCBI): domain Eukaryota; kingdom Metazoa; phylum Chordata; order Ceratodontiformes; family Ceratodontidae; genus Neoceratodus; species Neoceratodus forsteri. The sequence continues at coordinate 471,336,522 of CM028132.1, forward strand.
ACAGTATGTGCAGCATATCACCTCCTAGGCCTATGAAGCTGCCCAGGGTGGTCTTGGTCCCTCTCTTCCTCCTCCAGCACGGCTCCCATGAGATAGATGATCCAGGAGTTGTTGTCGACCACCATCTTTTTTTTCTTAAAACTTCTTTATTGATATTTATCAGGCACATATAAAGACATACATACAATCATACCCAGGAATACCCCAGGCCCACATCCCTAAACTGGATGTGGTTACTATGTACAACCCTAGAACTATGTACATACATAGTTGCCATACCATACTCATACCATTATTCTGTTAACTTACAGGGGTACGCTCTGAGCTGTCCAACCGAAATTGAATAATATCTTGCTCACTCTCCTATTATGACTACCCCCTCAGTAAAATTTTAATTGAGTTCTATTCAGTTATGAATTATTTAAACCAAACTTTGGCAACCATGTCCCTGGGAAAGAGAGAGAATCCACCCTACACCCACTATTTTGGGAGATCAGGCAAACGTTTACTGCAAGCTAGCAATGGTTTCTAAATACCTCTAATAGAAGAGTACAAAGGAAAAAAAGGCTAAGTTCTTAAATATAGATCATAGCCACTTTACCTTTTCCTTAACCAAATATTGCTTAGCTACTCACAATCAGACAGACAGATCTGAGTCAGAGTGCTCTTGACCTGTATTGAGTACACTGCTTCCAATGAACTTCCATCTATTCTCATAGATCTTTCTTTTGCCCTCCGCTATCATTTGTGTCTTGAGTCTATCTAGCGTATGTAACGAGTCTTTCACCCACTGATTGTACTTGTAAGTAAAGTCACTTTTCCAGTTTCTTAGGTCAAATGCCTTAACTGGGGCAGACATCAAAGCTGTATGATACTTAGCAGATGCCCTTGAAACTGAGTTCATCCAACCACCATCTTGATTCCTGGCTGTGTCCATGCCCCACCCCCTATGGTTTGCCTTGAGTTTAGTCATCCTGTGTATAGGTAATAACTAGCACCATGCTGCATGTGGTGCTAGCGGCCATAGCACAGTTATATAGTTTTGAATATACCATTGCGCCTGTATGCATGTCCCCACCCCTCACTTTGCACTGTGCATTCATTATCTTTTAGCGCCGGCGCTGACCCATTTTGCTGGCACTATTTGGACTTTTGAATATGGCTGCCCTGTGCAAATGTAGTGCAATCGGTTTGCACCCGGAGTAACATTTTGAATATCTGGCCCTTGGAGTGCTAAAACATGTATGAATATGCTGTGTACTGATGATCATGTTCGTCTCTTTGTTACAGATGTGCACCAATAATCACATAGAATTTAAATGGACCAGTCAGCCACAGCTCACGCATGGCATCAGTGCAGGGGATTTGATGATTGCCAGTTCTATTATACTTACAGGCAGTAATTTTGGCAAGATTGCACTCATGTTTCGATTTCTGAAGCTTGCAATGATCATCAAATCCTCATTCTTTCAGTTCCGAAGACAATATATTGTACCAGTTATTGAAACAGTGTGGCATACCATGCAATCAAAACTTGTGCAATGAACATGTTTGGGAAAAAGTTGTAATAATGGGTACGCCACTATACATTCTCTCTTTAATGTTTCATTGACATGTATTCTTCATTTCATATTTTTTCTGGCATCATTGGGTTGATTCATACAAACATAGTTTTCAATGACTTATGGAGCCTTTCACTGATTTTCTGGCAGGTGATGGCCACATGGACAGTCCAGAACATTCAGCACAGTACTGCATTTATACGTGCATGGGCTATGACACAAAGGAAATAATTGCCATAAATGTTATAGATAAGTGTGAAACAGCATTACAGTCAACCAATATGGAGAAGTTGTCATTTCAGCGAGCACTGGACAATCTCCAGGGGCAGAGTATCGCAATGGATGAGGTGGTAACAGACACTCATCCACAAATTTCATGTTTGATGCGTAAGTACCATTGTGGCCCTGTCGCAATCAATGTTCACAAGTGGTTGAATCTGTGTTGAATCATTCTGTTCTTGTTGTAGGTAATAATTACCCTGCCATTAAACACTCCTATGACACATGGCATGGTGCGAAAAAGCTTTGCAGATTAATCTTGACTGTACACATGGTTTTCATTGTGTGTATGAACAAAAACACTGCATAGGCAGGAATATGGAATAATTAATCAGTGATACAATCCTTGCATATTTTCTGGTTTGTCCCATTGTAGGCAGGAATGTAGCCAGAATGTAAAATCTTGCTGAAACGGTGCCATGATATTGTGAATCATTTCTGGCATTGCTATCAGGAGTCCAATACTTATCATGAGTGTGTGGTATGTCATGCATTATGAGACCCCTACGAGTAATGAGTTGTGCTTGTTTCCCAAACATCATGATGAGAATGATCATTTACTTTTTTCAGGCATGGTGGCATGGAATGGGGCACCACATAATTAATGTGCATGAGGGGGAAGTGAGAACTGCAGAGGGTCATGGTATGTGCAGTCACTCAAGTGACAAAGATTGGCTGGTCTCAGAGTTGTAGCCACACAGAGAACTTATTAAGGTTCTGGTTAGCAATCGTTTCACAGGATCAATCCATTATTATCTAAAATTCAGGTACTATGAAATTCACAACCCAAAATAGCAAAAATGACAAATTGATTGACAACACAAGTGCAATGTTGTACCATCTGTCACTGTGGTGACATTGCCAGAAAATAGTATTTTCCTCTGTTTTACAGGAGCACGGCTGAACTCGAGCAGTTCCAACAGCACATACTGGTGTATGCTGCAAAGAGGTACTCCTACACGTTCCCCATGTAATGTGCCTGAAACTAAGTGGCGGCACTGGATTACAACCACCATACTGTACGTCCATACGTGCTTAACAAAAAAGTTGAGAAGGTGTAAGTAGTTCACTATATGATGGTGTACCCAAACGATGGAACACAATAGCTTTATCACTGTTGACATCCCTTGTTATGGAATGTCACATTGCTTATTCATAAAACAATAGTTTCAATGGTTTCATTGTTTGTTGTGTCAGCTGTTACACATTCCTGTGTCTTCCTTCAATCACGTGCACACTTCACAATGGCATGTATGAGAGTGGGCTGCTCAAGATGTTAATAACACTGTATACTATTCTGTCAGGTAAATATTGATGAGGTTTTTGTGCCAAATAGATGTGATTAATCTTAAATTGTAGGCTCAATACATTTGAAATGATGCTTACATTTGACCACTGTGGTTTTGACTAACTGCTAATTGTCACATTGCCAGTTACAGGCATCTTTTCAAAAAGAAAAGTAGCAGATGGACGGTGGTTGCCAAGAAGATGTAAAGGACTATTCATACATTCTGGGTGTCATACAGCAAATTATCATTATACGTCTACAGACGACCGCAAGTGTTACTGCATGCACAGCACTTACAGAAGAGGGCCCACAATGGATTAAGCTGAATATTGCATCGGTCGACCCACCGGAGACAAAGAACCTTGTCACGCAGCACATTTCTCTCTTCAACCATTGAAACGTGCATGACAATGTACATCCATTAGACTGCAATGCAACCGTGCAACAATACTAACCTCCATAGAAACTACACTGACTTTGTGCGTAGAACTGTACGTGTAACCTGCTGTACTAGACAGAGAACCCAAATCATGTGCAACTTTTTAATTTTTTATTTATTTAAGTCTTGGAATTTACATACCTTTCACTCAAAGACTCATTTACAAAGGCTCCACGTCGAAAGCACAATTTTACAGGCAACAAAGGACAAAGAACAATATCAACAACAATTATTCCAAAACATCGGTTTGCAATGATGAGTGCAAATACAAAAAAGAAAAAGTCAGTTTCGTAACAGACAAGAAAACAGGTAGCAGTCAAAAGACATTGTCTTGTGGGATATAAAGGGCATGAAATAGGTGGGAAGGGGGTATGAGAATCAGGTAACAGTCAAAAGGACATAGTCAAAGGGGACATTCAGGGCTTGGTAGGGTAGGAAAGTTAGGAAGGCAGGGAGGGTTAGGTGCATTTACAGGAGCTACTTACTATGAGGTGCTGCTGAAGCTTAGATTTAAAGGACCCCAGCTTTTGTTCAGTCAGGACATTGGCTAGCAGGTTGTTTAACCAAACTGGTGCCCTGAACATAAAAGACCACTGACATTGGGATGTTCTACAGGGAGGAACATTGAAAGAGGCTTTGGAAGCACTTCTCGTGTTCCTAGGATTGTCTGCATACATGACGAGCGATTGTGAGGAGGGTGGGGTAAGACCAAGTGTAACTTTCTTTGCAAGAAGGCAGGACTGGTAGGTGAGCCTGCTCTTGAGGTTTAGCCAATTAGTCTGTGCATAGAGGTCACACATGTGGGTTAGCCTATGGGAGCCAGTACCTAGTCGACATGCTTTGTTGAGGGAAATCTTTATTCTACTGAGGACTGTATCTATGGCAGAGCCATATATAACTAGTCCATAATCAATGATAGAGAGAATAGAGCTAGTTACAGCCAGCCTGACTGCATCGGGGGTCATGCAATGTTTATGTTGTCAAAGTCCCCTTAGCTTCACCCCTGACAAGGGCGCCTCTGCTGCTGCAAGCAGCCCGGAGGGTCCCCTCTGACCGTCGGCTGCCTCTTCGCTGTACTGCCCTCAGACCACCAGACCGAAGCTTCACCCCTGACAAGGGTGCCTCTGCTGCCGCAAGCAGCCCAGTGGGTCCCCTCTGACCGCCGGCTGCCTCCTCACTGTACTGCTCGCAGACCACCAGACCAAAGCTTCTCCCCTGACAATGGTGTCTCTGCTGCTGCTAGCAGCCCAGCGGGTCCCCTCTGACTGCCGACTGCCTCTTCATTGTACTGCCCGCAAACCACCAGACCAAAGCTTCTACCCTGACAATGGTGACTCTGCTGCTGCTAGCAGCCCGGTGGGTCCCATCTGACCACCAGCTGCCTTCTCACTGTACTGCCCGCAGACCACCAGACCGAAGGTACGCTGCTGAAACTTCTGGCGTCCCCACGCTGACTGGCCGGAACCATCGGCTCTGCCTGCTGATTGGTTGCTCCACTTTTTGAATTCTTTGCTACTCCTATTCCTTTTGGACTTTTAGCTAATTTTATTTACTGATTCTGGTACTGATTAAGTTTCTCCAAATTGTCTTGTGAATGCTAACTTAAATGTGTATCTAAGCCTGTTTACAGCAATTTTGCACTCAAGGGTTGTTTGAAGTGCAGGATCCTTTAGAGTGCAGGTTTTCAGGTTTTAAAGTATTACAGCTCTCTTTGTTTTAAGGTCCAGTGGTATTTTACCCTGGGTCAGAAGCTAAGCTTAAAGTGATACAGCGTTTTGTGAACACTTCTCTCTGTGTAGACAAGGTTTCATTTGTGTCACAGTCGTAGCTATGCACTGCAAATAACCCCATTTTTGTTTCACTTTCTCTCCTTCCTGCTTACATTTTTCTCCCCTCCCCTCCCCCCGCCTTTATTAAATACTCTCCCTCCCCCAGCGGCACCGCCCCTAGGCAATCTTCATCCTCCCCTCTCACTAATATTGCAACTCCCCTTAAAGATACAGAATGCAGTTATAGGGCCCAACACTTGTCAGTGTTAATCTTAACTCTTTAAATCTCATTTACTGTGTTGCATTCCCTGCCCCTGAACTAAGTTCTCAGTATAGTATTTGGGTGGCATTTCCACCATATGTATTAGTCTACCGATCTGCCTAATTCCAAACCTAACCCTTGACAACAACAAACAACATGAGCTGCACTACTCTACTGTTTATTGCTGTCATATTTGGGTCAGTGGGCCCAGGCGCCCCTTCAGGTCACCTGTCCCTCTTTAGTCTGCCCAGAACATTGCCTCGGAATGGGCTGCTCACTAACAGTACCAGAAGCAACCTCCACAGAAAGGGCATACCTGCAGTCCTACTACAATGGGACCACAACAGTGGAGAATGCATCCGACACACACCACGGCTCCCGAAAGGCTACCACATCTTGTACACACCCATCAGTAAGTGGAGAAGCCTCTCCAAGGTAAAATAAGGAAATGCAAGTCATGAATCTCTGTAACCCTCTGCATTACAGTGAGGAAACTTATCCTAATGCTTCTCCTGTTATCTGAGAATGTGCACCCAAATCCTGGCCCTCTGCTGCCACCCAGATCTGTGGGTAGCAAGACAAAGTGCCTGACAGCAGCTGCAATGAATATTTGCAGCCTAACAGCAAAGTTTACACAATTACAAGCCTGGAATGCCCAGCACAAACCGGACATAGCATGCCTAACTGAGACTTGGCTGACAGGCATAAGCATGCCTAACTGAGACTTGGCTGATGGGCAATATGAAAAACAGTGAAATAGCACTACCTGGATACCAGGTATTCAGGAGCGACAGACATGGCAAGAAGGGTGGGGGCTGTCTTATCTACACAAAAGACTCTTTCCACAGCTCTGTCCTCTCTATCTCCAGGATGGCCACAGATCACGAGCTCCTTGTCATGAAAGTACAAGTTGGACAGCTAGGTAAGACGCTGACCATTGCATCAGCCTATCTGCCCGCCAAAAATCATAGGACGGTGTGCCCAAGGTCCTGGACACAGTGGCCTCCCTACCCAAGGATTGTGATTTACTTATCACTGGGGATTTCAGTATAAATTGGGAAAGCAACAACTCCACGCCACTCAAAGATATTGGGGCAAGCGCATACCTGACACAACTAGTGATGGAACCAGCCAGAAGGAACCACAAGACAGGCAAGAGCTCGCTTATTGACTGAATCCTCACAAACTCCCCATTATGAATAACTGAGGTCAAGGTGCTACCAGATATGCTGAATGACCACTCCTCTGTCACCCTCAGATAGTCAAATAAGTTCAAAAACAGCCCCATGGTCACTATACAGAGCAGGATCCTGTAAAGAGGTGAGTTAGGATTGCTTAAAAATTCCCTATCCTGCCATGACTGGTCGCCCATCGACACACTGCCAGACCTGGACCAGGCCCTGAAGTACTTCACAGATGGAGTCAACAATATTTACGACCAATACGCACCGTTAAAAAAGAGGAAAATGGGGGGGGACCACCAGTGGTTGGATCACAGGCGAGTTCCTAGTGGTGATGAAGGAGAGGGACAACCTCTGGTTAAAAGCCAGGGCCTCAGGTAAAGACCATGACCACCAGCTGTACCGGGCAGCTAGACACCGCTGCACACATCTAATATGGAGGGCTAAAACAGATCACCACAAGGAACTGCTCGATAAAAGCTAGGGTGACAGCAAAAGGTTCTGGGGAAACATAAAGAATCTCTTTGGGGAAGAAGAAAAGAGAAACCCTCAGCTGCTCCACATTAACGGCTCTACTACCTCAGACCCATGGCTCATCGCGCAGTCCTTCAACTCTGCCTTCACAGATCTAAGAATAATATTCCCTCCTGACTACCTACACCCCACCAAGGTTCCCTCAGATGACAAAGCACCCAGTACCTCTCACCCTACCTTCTATCTCAAGAAAGTTACTATAATGGAGGCAGCATTCCACATAAAAAAAAGTGCTCAGAAAGACCAGAATGGGCAGTGATAGAGTAGACATGAAGCTGGTGTCTCAAACTCTTGATGTGCTCATCGAGCCTTTTACAAAACTATTCAACAAATCCCTGACCCTGGCACAATTCCCGGTAACCTGGTAGCAAGTTCTGGTCACTCCTGTCCTCAAAAGTGGGGACAAGACTAATGTGTCCAATTACAGGCCGATCTCAATCCTCTCCCCCCAACCAAAGCCCATGAGAAGATTGTGGAGGACCAACTAACAGACTATGTCAGCAAATACCAACTGCAATGCCCCAACCAGCACGGGTTCAGGCAGGGGTGTAGTACCATGACTGCCCTTGCAGAGTTCACCGACTATGCTCACAAAGCTGTGGATGAAGGCAAACTAGTAGGTGCGGTGTTCATAGACTTAACAAAAGCCTTCGACACCGTCAACCACACCCTCTTACTGGCCCAACTACAAAGCCTGGGGGTGGCCACCAATGCAACACTCTGGTTCCGAGACTACCTGTCCCTCATGTTAAAATGGGTAAAAATAGGACAAGCAGTGTCTAACCTCAGGGAAGTCACACTGGGGGTCACCCAGAGATCCATCTTGGGACCTCTACTCTTCAGCCTGTTCCTAAATAATCTCCCTCAAGTCTGTGACGCCAAGATAATCCTATATGTGGACGATGCTGTCATCCTCAACAGCAACTCTCGAATTGAGTCACTCCAAGCAACACTGTAGCACTCCTTCAGTAAAACAGAAAACTGGTTCGGTGAGCACAAACTTCTGCTCAATTGCAAAAAAACTAAGACCATGTTCCTATCCAGCCTTCAGCTCAAGAAAAGGTTCCACACCATAAAACATCATCAGCAATGTACTCACGCCCTTGGAACAGGTACACTTCTTCAAATACTTTGGTGTCACCCTGGATGACACCTTATCCTACACTCAACACATTGACCAGATGGTCAAGACAGTAAACACCAAGCTTGGTGTGCTATACAGGCACAGAAAACACCTTACCAGGGCAGCCATCCGCCTATCAGTCATGAGCTCCATCCTCTCCACCATTGACTACGGTCTGGTTGTCTACAGTGCAGCATCAGCCTCTGTGCTCAAGAAGGTGCACATAGCTCTCAACAAGGCCTGCAGACTCATCCTGAACAGTGATCGAATGACCCACACCTGTTCCCTCTACCAACAGACACACCTGATGTCTCGTGGGTGCAGGACTAAATTCCTCATGCCTCCTAGGCAAAAAAGCATTACTGGGGAAAGCCCCCCATGCATAGCAGACATTTTCTCCCTCCCAGGCTCAAAACATATAACCAGGAGCAGAATGCAGGGGGCCTTCGCAGTGCCTTCCTGACTTTAGTCTTTTTATACTTGGTTATGAGTTTATGGTCGAGAACCAAGATTCGACTTCGGTGAAACACTTTTGTAGAGTGCCCTCAAAAAACACGGGATCAAGGTGACTGGAGTAGATGACCACATCATCAACATAAAGAAAATTGTTGCTGGAGCAGACAAGAGGGAGTGAGTTAAGGAAAAGACTGAAAAGAAGAGGTCCCAGAACTGATCCTTGTGGGACTCCTGATCAGACGGGGAGGTTGGAGGAGAGGGTATCACAGATTTTGATACACTGAGTTCTATCATAAAGATAGTTAGAGAACCAGGTGGTGGCATCAGGCTAGTTACCAATGGAGGGGGGGGGCGACTAGGAGGGCATGGTTGACCATGTCAAATGCTTTAGTGAGGTCTATGTACACAGACCCCACAAGGTGACCGCAGTCAAGGGCTTTGTCAGGAAAGTCAGTAAATTCAAGAAGGGCAGTGGAGATACTATGTCCCTTCCTAAAGCCATCTTGCTGGCAGCATTGAAGGTTGTATCTAGTGAGATAGTCCGATAATTGATCAGCAACAATCCTTTGTAGAGCTTTTGAGAGAGGAGGGAGGATTGATATTGGGGGGTAGTTACTACAGGAGGCTCTGTCACCACTTTTGTGGATTGGGGTTACCACCGCAGCTTTCCATTGCTGAGGGAACTGACCAAGGCAGAGAGATCGGTTAAACAACCTGATGAGGGGAAGTAAGACTGTGTCAAGGGCCAGGTGCAGGAGTTTCAGGTCCAGCATGTCACTGCTGTTTCTGTATAGCGCAGTGGGTTAAGGCTATGAGCTTCAGATCTGGAGACTTGGGTTTGAATCCCACAGCCACCTAGGTGCATACCTCTCAATCTCCCTCATCACAAATCAGGGACAAGGCTTAAAATAATCAGGGACAAATGACCAAAATCAGGGACACATCTGAAAAAATAGTAATATTAGTTCCAGAAGCTGTGTACAACATGCTTCTTAGTGTGAATAGCATTTTCTTAATGATAACTAGACTGTAACACCAATGGCTGGCATTATTTTGTGATTCAAATCCCTACTGTTCAGTGACAGAAATGCCAGATTTAGGAGGGACAAAAGAAATTTCTTAGGTAAAATCAGGGACATCCCTGAAAATCAGGGACAGTTGAGAGGTATGGTGCATACTGTCTGATCCTGAGTAAGTTGCTTAACTTTCTTGTGTTCCCAGGTCACATCTGGAAACAAGCTTCAGCTTAGTGTGCTATGCCTGGTTAAACAATGTTCCCTTTCCCTTTCTGAACTTATCCAGGACATGCAGTAGGTAAGTTTTGCTTCCTTGGGTGAGATTATCCTAAAGTGGAAGGGGGGTATATTACTAGGACAGTGAGCGGGTAGGGTGACATTAGATAAGGTGGTATTAGAGAAAACATCAGGAGGGAGGACCCCACTGAGGTCCATAAAGGCGGCGTTAAAAGTGTCACAAATGAGCTGGGGGTCTTGAGTGATGGTGCCGTTAATGTTAAGTAGGGTGATGGGGGAGGTGTTAGGCTTACCAGTAAGATATTTTAGGTTGTTGCAAAACTTTCTACCATTCCCCCAGGAGGAGGAGAGGCTGTCTTGAAAGTGAGCAACTTTAGCTAGGCGAATCTCATGGGTACAAGAATTATGGGCTGTCTTGTACCTCTGCCATTCCACAAGGTTTCCAGAGGCACAGGCTTTATGCCTGAGGTTATCTCTTGAGGCCATGGATTTGAGAAGGGAAGGGGTGATCCAAGGGTGGGAGTTGCTTTTGATAGTTCTTTTGGATTAGGGGGTGAAGATCTTGCAAGCTTTGTTAAAGGTGGAAATAAAGTGAGTGAGAGTGAGGTCAATGTTGGAGGCAGAGTCAATTAAGGACCAGCCACTGTTGAGGAGGTAGGCCTGAAATTGTTTTAGCATACCTTTTTTGAGGGTGCAGTGGAAGATCTGTTTACCAGGGAGTTTGGGGGACCGGTTTGACAAATGGCATAGGACTGCAGAATGGTTGCTGGGCGAGTCTGGCAGGACCACTATACCAGAGAATCTCTTGGGATGGTTAGTAAGTATGAGATCTATTAGGGAGCTAAACCCAGTTCTATAATTGATTCTGATAGAAGAGGAAACTAAGTGGGAGAGATCTAGTGCTGCGGCAGCATCTCTGAGTGGGCCACATTCAGGGGCCAGCCAGTTTACATTAAAGTCTCCCAATAAGACAACCTCGGAGCCGTTAGGTAAGTTAAAGACTGAGTCAAGGATGGCATTGAAACCCAATGCAGCATTATGAAGCGGTATATAGACTGACTGGGCAAAGAGTGATTTACCCTTTTGCCCAATTGCAATTTTGATCACAAGAGCTTGGGCATCATGCCCAGTTACAAAAAGGGCAAGGACCAGCCCTTGTGGAGAGTTACTTAGATATATGGCACCCCCCCCTTTTCCCCAGCCTGTCATTCCTGAATGGGGAGTACCCATCTAGGGCAACAGCGGAGTCAGGAGTTTTACTGGAGAGACAAGTCTCGACTACCACAAGGACATAGGGATTATGCTGCTTGACCCAGAGCTGTAGAGGGTCAAGCTTTGGAAAGAGGCTACGGATATTTATTGAGGCAATTTTGAGGCCACCCATGTTACTAGGGGTGGGAGAAGGTAATGAAAGAGGGCTAGGGTTAGGGTGGATATTGTCGGAAAGTAGGAGTAGAAGAAGGCAATGCCAAATTATTACAGTTCTGAGAAGCTTAAGGTTAGCCAAGGTCAGTTGAAGGGCGGGTTTGAGGGAATAGGTTGGAAGTGGCAGGGAGTGGATGTGGGTTGCAAGTAGTGGTGAGGGATATTTAGGCTGGTTGCTATTAGATGCATGTGGAAACAGGAGGGCAGGCTGAGGGTTGGGGGTATTACTAGCAGTAACTGTGGACAGCACTTGTGTGGCAGCATGGAGCTGGCGGTGAAAGAGCTGGCAGTTGATATAAGGGATGGAGGGTTGAAGAGCAAGAGAAGCAGTAAAGGTAGGATACAGTAGACAGAGGGTCTCATAGTAGAGGGAGAGAAAAGAAAGTTAGGAAACAGGGGTAGGACAGGTTAAAGGCAGCACCCAATTAATGTGGTGGAGGAGGTGAGGGTGGTAAGTGACTGTAGAGCAGGAGTGGGGGGGGTATTACTGGAGGTGGGAGGCTACCAAGGAGGGCAGAGGTATGTGGATGACAACTGACCAGGTGAAAAGTTTCAGATTAGATAGCGCAGTGGTAGGACAACTGACTACAGTGAAAGAGGTTGGTGGTTCAAATCTGGGGAGGGAAAGGATTAGACAGGTGAGAAATTAGGTGAAGGGGGGAGAGGAAGGCAGGGGTACAGGGAAAAAGCTAGAGGATGCAGGGGATGTGTGTTGAAAAGGTGGTGAGTAGAAGTGATTTAGGCTACTCAAGTATGACCCCTGCTAGTGATTGAAAATAAAGTGCTAATGGCAAAATAGGGACTTTGAAGCATTAGAAACAGGCCAGGGATGTATCATGTGATCTGTCACATGATTAGCTCCACCTTATAGAGTTAAGGACAACCGGGCGGGGGGGCAATTAATGAGAAGCATTGACAGGCTAACCACCCAGCCAAGTACATCAGGGAAACAGGCTAGCAAAAAACAGAGAAGTCTCTTCTCCCTTTCTTCTCTTGTCCACTGTACCTTGTTGTGCAGCTGCTCCCGGTCCCGCTCCAGAGTCTGTGGAGTGAGTGAGTGTGTGTGTGTGTGTGTGTGTGTGTGTGTGTGTGTGGGGGATTGCAAAGGAACCTGCTGAAAAAACAAGGGAGACAAAAGGTAAGGGTTAGGGGTGGGAAGATAGAACAAAGGATTGGAGTGGACCTTCAGCTCATGTGCCGACTATACTGGATCCACACAGGTAAATTCAGTTTCAATCACAATACAGCCAGAAATGAATTAAATACCGCACAACAGTCCCTGAAGTAATAATAGGTCTTAAGGTACTGTACAGAACAGGGCAATATGAGAGAGAGAAACGGCTGCACAAAAAACCTAACAGTCCACTCTGCTGATGGAAATTAACAAATTAAAGTACAAGCTGTAAAAGTACTAGTCGGCAGAGTGCAGTTCTATAAGAAGAGACAAATTGTTTTAAAACCACCCAGCCAAGTACAGCAGGGAAAGAGGCTACCAGAACACAGAGAGGTATCTTCTCCCTTTCTTCTCTTGTCTACTGTACCTTGTTATGCAGCTGCTCCTGGTCCTGCTCCGCATCTGTGGGAGTGAGTGTGTGTGTGTGGGGTTGCAGAGGGAGCCTGCTTGCTGTGCAGCTGCTTCTGGTCCTGCTCCGCATCCGTGGAGCGAGTGGGGGGGCTTGCAGAGGAGCCTGCTTGTTGTGCAACTGCTTCCAGTCCTGCTCCGCATCCATGGAGTGAGTGGGGGGGCTGCAGAGGACAGAAGGAGCCTGCTTGTTGTGCATCTGCTCCCGGTCCTGCTCTGCATCTGTGGAGTGAGTGTGTGTGTGTGTGTGTGTGTATGGGGGTGTTGTAGAGGGAGCCTGCTTTGTTCGTGCAGCTGCTCCTGGTCCTGCTCTGGCATCCATGGAGCAAGTGGGGGAGGTTGCAGAGGGAGCCTGCTTGTTATGCAGCTGCTCCCGTTCCTGCTCCAGCATCCATGGAGTGAGTATGGGGGGGGGAGGTTTGCAGGAAATGACATTAACACACAGTCTGTTGGGATGGTCATATGCAAAGGCAGATGGAGGTCCTCATATTATTGATGGAACCACTGACATGATGAATAGGGAGGAGGCCAAAAAACCATAATCTCTGTGTGAAGTTCTTCATGAGATAAGTTCCCTTTTCTGACAATGGACTCATGTGCATTGTGTTAAAACTTTCAGGCCTAGATATTCAAAGCAGATGCGCTGCACAACACGAGATGTGCTGGCACAAACCAGAAGATGCACAGTGGTGCAATATTGAAAGGACAGGGTTGCACAATGCAAAACCAGATGTGCCCAAGCACAAATATAATGTATGTTGTGCATGTGGAGGGGACGCTCCCATGAATGTGCTGCACAGCCTCATATTCAGCCAAGATGTGCTGTGCATCTGCAGCGCATCCTGCAGATGCGCTGTGCAAAGATAGGCATATAAAAAGCATGCCTAAGTCCAGTCCACCCACAGGCAGAGAGCAGAATAGCAGCCATGGATGGGACAGTTTTCCTGATGGCAGCAGTTATGAGGGGAGTGAGGAGACAGGAGGAACAACAGCATGGATGTTGGAAGGGCCCATAGGCGGTATGCCCAGCAGAGGAGGTACCGTGCCCGTGTCACATTCGACCACCTGAGTGACATGGAGATTGTGGGATGGTACAGACTCAACAGGGCACTGCTGAGACGGCTCTGTGAGCTGCTTCATGATGACCTGCAGGCACCAACACACATGAGTCATGCCATGACGGTGGAGACAATGGTGACAGCAGCAATGTGTCTGCTTGCCATGGGCACCTTCCAGATGCTGGTGGGTGACACCACTGGCATCACACAGTCCGCCACGTCATGTCTCCTCACCCAATTCCTCACCGCCCTGCTGCCACATGCTTCGGAGTACATCAAATTCCCAAGCACACAGGCAGAGCGGACAGAAACCATGCAGCACTTCCACAGGGTGGCATGCATGCCAGGCATGCTAGGGGCCATAGACTTCACCCAATGGCAATACATGCACCACCTGGCCTAGGAGGAGTGGCATACATTAACAGAAATGGCTACCACTCTGTAGCTGCCAGGTGATGTGCAATGCCACAGGGCGCATTACCAATGTGTGTGCCCCACACCATGGAAGTGCACATGATGCCAACATCTGGCACCAGTTGGCCCTGTGCTGCCTGTTTGAGAGTGGGAGGATCCCCAGCGGCCACCTAGTAGGTGAGTGGGGCATGACAATTGGCCCACACAGCACACAGTGGCACACATGACAGTGTGCAGAACTGCTGTGTGGGAAACAGACAGGTGTCACTATGTCCAACAGGCATGCAGTGCCATGGCCAACACGTGCCCACTGCACTGTGAACCACATGCAGCAGGTGTGTGCTGGGCTGGTGGGGCATGGCCGGGGACACTCAGCATGCACATGCATACAGGTATGCAGTGGCACAGGGTCTGGGCCCGACACAGGTGCTGCGGTGCTACAGAGAACCACGGCTGGACAGGACAGTGGCTGTGCGCCAGCAGGGGCAGGGCATGTGAACAGCAGGGCATGGCTGTGGGAGGCCATGGCATGCCAGGTACATGTCCTACATGCAACACACATGCAGCGCACCCACTGACGTGATATTGCGTGCATGGACTGTGTGCTGTGCGGTGGGACAGCCAGAATGGGGTCCACACAACTCACTGGCAGACATGTAGTGACATAGGGCCATAACACACCTGTGAATGTATGATGTACACCTAATGCCTATTCTCTTCCTCGGGTGACTGCGCATAACTCCTACAGCCGTGGCTGCTCCCCCCCATACACCAGCCCTCATCCGTGGTGGAGAACCAGTACAACGAGGCACATGCTATGACACGCAACATCATCGAGCATGTGTTCCACATCCTCAAAATGAGATTCAGATGCTTGGACAGGTCTGTTGGTGCCCTACAGTACAGCCCAAGGAGGCCTGTGGCATATTCCTGGCTTGTTGTATGCTACACGACATAGCCATGGACCCTGGAATCCATGTCCAGGCTGAGTAAGGTGACAGCTCCGAGGATGAGGGACCACAGACCTGGGGTGGGCAGGACAACCATGACCATAGGGACCCACGGCTGATCACCAGGGCATGGCGGTATAGGGACACGATAGTGGAGGAGCACTTTGTTGACCGCAGGTGGATAACAGAGTGGGATACTGGGGGTTTGTGCAATGTTGTATGGGAGGGCAGATAACATGTGAAGGTTGGCAGATGTGGCATGGCTGACAGGACCACAGTGGTGGAGAGACACACCAATGCAGGTGTGGCCACAGTGATACAGTCATGTCCAGGCCTACATGGGGCACTGCGGTGTATGGCTTGGATCAGTGAACAATGCCTGAACACATGCACAGCGGAACACAAGGCTGAACTCATCTTGCCCATGCCAGACAACACAGAAGTAGTGCCCTGGCACAAGCCCAGAATACCACACAGACAGCACGGACATGGAAGACACATGCTCATGTGTGTGCCCTGCTCGCAGACCTGAGAACAGACAGCAGGATGTGTGTGCAAACAATGTCTAGATGGTGACTGTGCCATGACAACTGCACACAGATGGAATCATTGTGACCTACCACGGCCACCACAGACACATGGGCGGCCATGCCCGTGATGGGTGCCGTCCTCTGGGCTGGCAACCACCTCAGCAGGGGACCCAACCGCACTAGCAGGGGTAGACCACAAGACCGTGATCGTGTGCTCATGGATGTCTCATTTCTGAAGTCCAGATGGGACCCAGGGGTGTTGGGGATACCTGAGGTGGGGAAGACGTCAGAAGCAATAGGACCAGACTACGCTGTGAGGCAGGAGTGCTTGTGTCACTATGCAGTGTGTGGTGGGCACTCTTGTGTCCACAGTGTGCAAGGGCGGCACAGACCTCCTTGATGGCCTGTGCTTTCCTTTCAAAGCCAGCAGTCATGTCCTCCCATAGTTGGTGAATCTCGCCAACAACGTCCACCCAGAGTTGAAATATCTTTGCCAACCAACTGGGAGCGGTCCGCAGAGGCATGGTCATCCATGATGCCCACCTGCACACACAGGCCTTGACACACCTCCCTGAGCACAACCTGATGCCCCACGGAGGCCCGCAGGAGCCAGTGTGCTCATCAAGCCCATCAGCAGGGGACCTGTCCTGTGGGGGACGCTGATGAGAGGGTGGTATACCGGCCTGCTATGCAACATCCATGGGCTATGGACTGTGCATGGGCAGGCACTGTGGATCCCTGTACAGTCGCGTCATGTGCACGGGAGGCACATAGCTGCCGCACAATGTCCTGCTACTCCAGGGGGCAGCCCTTGTCCCCACAGACACACCCCAGACCTGGCTGCCCACAACAGCCACAGGTGCAGTAGTCAGTGGGGCTGCCTGGCTGGGGATGTGTATGGGTGCAGCGTGCAACATCCTGTCCATTGCTATCCGTGTGGCCACTTGCGTTGTGGCAGTGGCACCATTGTGTGTTGTCACCTTGAGCTGTGTGGCATCATCAACATCATCATTCTCCATGGCTGATGCCAGCACTGTGATGTCATCAGGCAAATCTATGTCAGGCAGGGCATTCAGACCCACAAAATTCAGCAGGTCCTGGAACATGCATTTCCTGCCTGCACTGGTCACGATCCCAGACGATGTTGATGGCCTGGGTTCCTTCTCCACTTCCTCTACTGGAACTTCTGCCTACAGGAATTGCCCTGCAGCTCACCTGAGGTGTGATGGTGCTGTAAGGCAGACAGGTATGCATGGTCAAGGTGGCATGTCCATGGATGTCCACTGACAGGTGTACATGGGACCATGTGCAATGAAGCACAGTTGTGCGGACACTGCCATACATGGCATGCACCGGCACTGTGACCTGTGCACCTACACCACTGTGTGTTATGTGCATTGCAAGTCACAGGGCTGTGCACGCATGGTTCCACAACATGGACAACCACTGGGCCATGGCTATGCACAGCCTCCCCCCCAGCAAAAGGCACTGCTGCCTGCATGTGGGCACACTGGAAACAGTGACAGGCCACTACGATGCAATGCACCACCATGTGTTGTGGACATACAGGAACATGGCATATGTACACACTGGACAGTGGCCACCACTGGCTGCCCCACCTCAGCAGGCAGATGTCCCTAGTGACACAGCCTGACACAGCAGCACACACGGGCTGTAAGGGGGACACTACATGTCTATGTGGGGCAACATGCAATGGTGGACACACTGCACTACAGAATGGTGGCACACTGTGCATTCATGTGTGACATGCCCTGCACAACCAGGATCACAGCACGAAGTCATTCATACAGACAGTGTGACACATGCATACTCACAGTGCTGTGCAGGGCCTCCGCCTGTCTGGAACCCACCTCCAGGGACACCCTCCACAGATGCCCGGGACAGGGTGGATGTGAGCACCTCCTCCCATGATGTTAGTGGTGGTGCGGTGCATGGCCCACCCCCTGTGACTTGCAGGGATGCCCGCATGGTGGCCAGGCACTTCCTGGTCCTTGTCTTTTCACTGTTCATGCACTTCATGCATTCCTGGGGTGCGGTTGTACACACCATGGGCGTTCACAGCCTGTGCCACCACATCCCAGCCCTGTGACCTTTCCTGCTGTGTGCCTGTCTTCTCTGCCAGGAGGTCCTCTATCCAGACATAGGCCTCGACTAGGGCCCCCAGCTCATCATCCATGAAGTTTGTATGTCTCCTCATCTCACCTCCTCCTCTGCTGTTATACTAGTGCCTGTTGGTGGAAGTGTGACCATCGTTAGCACAGTACACACTCATACCACACTGCTCTCAGGTATGGATTCTTCCTGGCCAGAGACCCATCAACAATGTAGCTCTGGTAAACAAACCTCCATGGTTCAGTACCTGCTGGTCAACAGTGGTGTGTGGTGGCACAGAGCAGCCCATTTATGGCTCAGCTCATGCAAAGGAGGGTCTGAACAGCATGTAATGAGATGCTAATGTGGGGACTTGCACTATGATTGGGCAATAAGGCAATTTGCTGAATATGGCTCATTTGTGCCCAGCCCATCTCAGTTTGCTCCACGTATGTTTTTGGGCCCATTACTTTTGTATAGCACATCTCCACTGGTACATAACTGCCATGCATGGCAGCACAACCAGACATTACCTGGCAGTGCACTGAGCATTGCGGCACAGTGCATCGTCATGCATGTGCAATGCTATGCGATGCGCACAGCATGCATGGCAGTGCATGCACTGTGACATTACATGGTGCATGTACATGTTGATGTGCGATTCCACTGGCTGATGTGTGGCATATTGTGACCTTCCCAATATGGCCACTAGTCCAGTTGCACATGCACAGCACACGATGACATGACCCCGTCCTCCTGCCCAGCATTGCGGCACCATGCATGTGCGGTGATGTGCAATAGACTGCATATCGTACATTAACATTGTGCATCTGTGTGCTGTGCAGGTCATCACATGCATGCCTATTGTACATCGGCCATGAGCAGGCCATTTGGTGCACAGTGCTGCATGCTGGAAGTGAAACTGTCAGTTGGCATACTGTGTTGGCAATGGTACATGCTGAGGTATCAGGACCATGGGCACTCAATTAGTGCAACATGGAGCTGGTCAACCTGCTGGCAGTGGTGCAGCTTGTGGAGGGCAAGCTGTTCAGGGATGAGGCCTTGCAGGAGGCAAGGTCCTAGGTCTGGGCCAGGGTTGCAGACAGGCTAGTGAGGAGGACGGGGGGGTGCCTTGCACTGGGAACAGTGCAAGCACCGCTACGGGGACCTGCGGAGGAGGGATCCTAAGCGGCTGAGGGTGCTGCAGGAGCATGCCTGCAGGGGTAATGTGCCAGGACCAGGTATGTACACTGTTTGTGCACTCTGCCATAGCCTGATTCTGTTCCTGTAGTTGAGGGGCTGTGTTGATGTATCATGTGGGCACTGTGGGGTTGGGGGGGTTTGTGTGTAGTGTTGCTGTGGGGGTGGGTGGGATGGTGACAGCATGCTGCTCATGTTTCCCTTCCATTCTGTTCCCCTTGCAGGCTGGGAAGAGTGCCAATGGGCAGCGGACAGGGGCCACAAGTGTGGTAGGACCGTGAGACCATGGGCAGCAGGTGCTGGGCTGTACAGGGTGCCATCCCATCCTGTGGAAGGTAAGTGTACCTTTCTGTTCCTATTCTGTGATGTTTGAGGTGGGGGCATGGGTGGTGTGGGGTTCTCATGTCCACCACGGCCCCATGGTCGCTAGCTATGTATGCCCCTGTTCTGCTGGTCTGCACACTGTGGCCATTGTCCTGGCACTGTGTGGTGGTCTTGATGTGCACCATGCCCATGTGTGTCCAATGCATTGTCTGTGTCCCATCAGGACTGTGGGTACCCAACATGGCACACACATGGTCCACTGAGCCTCCGGATGTGATGCACGTGGCTATTGGCCCTATACAGTGTGGGTGGGCATGGCATCATGTCTCAAGCAACATCCATTGCATGCACTTGCTGCCATTACATTGTACTATCCCACAGTCGGGTCACTGTGTTACACTGTTGCGCGGCATTTCACTGGTCCGCCGTGTGCATGGTGCATTTTTGGGTCCGTGCTTGTGTCCCATCAATGTCCAGTGTGCGCATCATTCCCAAGGGGGGGATCATAGCCTATGTATGTTATGGCACTGAGTGCATGTCCTCTGTTTCACCACACAGGTCAGCCAGCTGAGGGTGGTGCCCGTGGTACAGGCTGGTGTGGAGGCGGCAGACTGGACCAGGTCTGAGGAACACTGGGGACATTGACCGTAATACATTGCAGGCAGGGGGCAATTTTCAGGCAGCTGGGTGCCATACTGTGTGCCATAAGAGAGCAGACGGTGGTGCTCAGAGGGTTGAGCCAGATCAGCCGCCCCTGATGGGGACCAGCTTCGATCTTGAATGTGTGTGGCCATTGGACTGGCATTGCCTGGACTCTATGTTGTGCACCTCTACATCCCTCCCCTCCCCTGTTTCATCATGTGAAGTTATCTGCCCCATCTTCATTCCCTGTACCCTTTCATCCCTGCCACACCCCAGTTTTGTTGTTTTGGTTGTTCTTGTTTTTCATTCATATTTGTGTTAAAATTGTTTTTGTGTGTTACATTAAAGCCTTTTATATTGGACATTCTCTGTGTTTGTGGTCGGTCTGTACTGTGGTTGATGTCTGCTGTTCTGTTGCTTAATCTGCCCACTGCCCCTTGGTCTGCATGGCTTGCCTGTTCTTGTCTTGTGGTGCACGGCCTTCCTATCTGCCCACACAGACCACAGTGCTGCTTGCCATGGTCATCTCTGTGGTGCATCTGTTCTGACTCCCCCTGTTGCCCACAGTGGCATGTTCAGTGTGTCTCACCCCCAGTGCTGTGCATTCTACAGGGTTTGCACCGTGCACCATGCTGCACTGCTGCGCAGTTTGCCACATTGTGTGCTCCTGGACTTGTGCACCTTATGTAGCCTACACACATCTGGTACATTTGTCTACCTGGCACTGTTATGCCAGTGCCTATGTTGGTCATGCTGTCCATTGACATCCCCAGTGTTCTGTCCTTTTGTGCATGTCCTCATCAGTTGCATGACATCGTCGTGTGCTGGGCACAGTGCATGCCTGTGTGTGTGTGTGTGTGTGTGTGTGTGTGTGTGTGTGTGTGTTGCCACGTCCTGTGCCCCTGCTGTGCTGTGCAGTGCCCATCCTGCACCTGTGCAGTGTCACTTTGTTCACCATGGCCATGGTTGTTGGGACCTCCTGTCTCTGCACTTGCATTATGCTCATGGCCCACCCTTGGCACTGACATGTTGCTCCAGTCTCAGACAGACCTGCTACTCTTTCTATATTCAGTCCTGCCCTTTTGCGCTGCACATGTGTGGTTGCGCTATATAGTGCATCCGTGGTATATTCATCCGCAGTTGCACTGACACATCCGGTGACGCATCAGCTGAATATGGCATTTTTTGGGGGTGGCACATCTGGGTTGCACTGCACAGGCACTTGCGTTGTGTGCCTGGGGATGTTTGAATATTTAGGCCTCAGATAGCATACACATGTAACAGGATGTGGTCACACACACACACACACACACACACACACACACACACACACTCACTTACTCACTCATGTGGGGTGGTGGGCTATTGGAAACTGTCACTCAAGGATCAGGTAACTCTCCACAGCCAGAAGGGCATAAATTGGGGAGTGAGGTCAGCTGTCTCATTCTCTCTTTCTTGGACATTGCACATCTGAAGAAAAGGAGCGGTGCCACACAAAGCTATCTAAATGGTGAGTAGACCACAGCTTAGGGGAAGTTTCTCTGTAGCTAGTGTGCAGGTAAAGTTTTTTTTAGATGCAGAAAGCAAATATTTTTCTATTCATCAACTTTATGTTTAACTTGCTTTATTTTGTTTTTCTTAGTAACATGTAGCCTTTCTGTCTGACTTTAAATATATCCAGTTTGTAAATAACTTGTAGTTTCCAGTCGTGAATGTATTTTTAATAGAACCAATGACTGCCTTATTATTGCAGGTAATTTTAATATTTCTGCTGGGCACTGTCTGCAGTCCATCTCCATTGGGCACTCTCCCAATAGTTATTGTGTTGACCTTCCTGACCTTGAGCTGGTGTCACAAGGTGGTTACACTAGTCCAGATAAAAAACAGGTGGCAAAAAAAAATCTGAAGTCCTTGACTACATTGATCCTGCAAGTTGGGACATCACACGGGGAAATTTGAGTCGCAACTTGTGGTTGTGTGAAGGGATCATTGTTATAACTGGAGGCAGTGCATTTCTGTGCAGTGCGGTGGAACAGTGCACATATTGTGCAAGGATTTATGCATATTGCACTTTCCTGTGGAGACAGAAACTCTTGGAGAAAGGTCAAAGCCTTACCTACCACACGGGGTGACAGAGTGCCAGTAGAAATATACCGTTAGAGTCATGAAAATGGATTCACATAAGGTTACATTGTTGACTACCTTTTTTTTTTATTTGTGAAAGACTGCTTGGTATAGCTTAATTACAAAATATGATCTGTCTAACCAGTGGCACATTTAGTGTGCAACAGCTTTGTGAACTGTGTGCACACAGTGGGGACTGTCTATGAGAGACTGACGAATAATCCATTGAAGTGATAAAAGGCCCGGGAGACAACTATGTAGAACTGCATGTCTAAATGTGTGCTTGTCAAGACCACTGGGTGGATATGGTGCAAGTTAGGATGGTAGAGCAAATCAAAGATTAGTTTGTGCGGGAATAGTTTGTGAAAATTGCACTGGAGGATCTGCACGTATGGCTAACGGAGCAGGCATGTGACTCAGTAAAGGAGGTGGCAGAAGGTGCTGATTTGTATGTGACCAGCAGACCACATGCCCAGTATAGGAACAATGGGGGTGGGGCAACACATGATTTTCAGTGGACCCAGGGAGAGTTGTATAAAGAAAACCAGCATGCACTAGGGCAAAAAACAGAACCAACAGGTCCTAAGCAGAACATGGAGCGAGGGACATAGAACTGCTGTGTTTGACAGAAAGTTGAGCATCTTTTATATGATTTCACTAAACACATGCACAAAGGTCAAAAGAATGGTGGAGAGGGAGATCAAGACAGGGCCCACCATAGAGCTGCCGACACGTGCACTGCAGTGCCCCCAAACTACTCCATTCATATGCACACACTACTAGTTATTGGGACCATAACACTAGGACTGAGGGACACTGCTGCCTCCATCTCAATGGGTGAAGCAGGATCTAATACAGGTGGACAAGATTCTATGGGTGCAGTGTGCCAAGATTTGGGGAGTCACAGGTCCAATTGTCCAAGTGCCAATGGTTTGGGTCTTCCTGTGCTGTGCTGTGACAGTGTTCATGTGCTATGGGAGGTGGGAGTCATTCCTGAAATCCTTGTGGATGTGATCATGGGGAATGATGTTGACCACATTGAAAACCTAGTGCGTGTTACTACCTGTAGTGAAGCACAAGGGCAAGCTTATGATGATGAGGATGGAGCAGCACCACCTATACTAACCCATCTCTCAGCAGCTGAGCAAGTGGCTAGTGTTGGTGAGGGGTTAGCTAGGACTATCAGCCCTGGGCAACAGCTGAAAATCGAGTAGATATCAGCTGAGGACCTGTTTCATTTGGAAAGGGGGGTTGGGGAGGGTCAGACGGGAGAAAATGATCATAGCTCAGCCAGCTGATCATACCCTGCAGTAACAGAGAGGGATAGCAGATAAAACTGATGACTCTCAGTGGAGCAAACAATTAGTTCACCAGCAAAATGCGCTGTTGTACAGTGAGTGTACACCAAAGTGGGAGATAGAAGGAAAGTGACTGTGGCAGCTGGCAGTTCCCCATGAAACCGCAAGCAGCTTTTAGCCCTTGCCCATGACATCCCCTTTTCATGCCACCTGTGTATTAACCACACAAAACGGAGGCTTGCTAACCACTTTTGTTTGGCCAAGAATATACACAGATGTCACAAATTACTGTCAGATTTGTCCACAGTGCCAGAGGGTGGGAAAAAAAAGGGACACACTTTCGCTGTCTGGGAGGGGAAAGATGTGACTAGATAGATGATCAGAAGCAGTTATCCAGTTCTGTTATTGTATGAAAGGTAATATCTGTTACAGGTGTGTTGGAATATTATATGTACAGGTAGCTGGGGGTAGTGATGTTCTCATGGGACCCAATGACGGGCAGCATAGGGATGAGGCAATAAAGCCATAATGCCAGTGTGGAGTCCTGGGATATGTTCCCATGTCAGACAATGGACCAAGGTCAATGTTGTTAAGCCTTACAGATAGCGAGAACATGGTAAAGGATGAGGGACACACACACACACACACACAGTCACTTGTGGGATGATGTACTGTGGTGAACTGTCACTCAAAGGGTGAAAGCAATCCACACAGCCAGAAGGGTATAAATTGGGTATTGGGTACTATGATGATGTATATTCTTCAAATGCAGAGATAACCAATGTGCTGTGTGGTACAATATGCGGTGGAGCAGGATGTCATGGTCCATGGGGGGATGAATGACCTAGCTCTGGATAGGATTGGGCCAGCGCAGGAGCAGTTTAGGGAGATGGGGAATGGTCTTAGGCAGGTAGCACGCAGTGTAGTCTGTATGCTGACTATCTAAACCAGTGGAAAGGAGAGGGATCTCTGCACTAAGGACTTTAGTGCATGTTTAAAGGAATGCTGTTGAGATGAGTGGTATGGCTCAATTGTGGATTGTGGCTCCACCTGGCAGTCACATAACTTGTTCCAGCGGTACAGCCAGTTGTCTCAGGAGAGATGTGATCAAATGCTTACTCACATAAAAGGTTAGTTGGTGCCTGGATTAGTCTTCAAGGGGAGATAGGAGGGATGAAAACAGCAGAGGCATTCAAAAACATAATTGTGCTAAGCCCAAGGAAATGATAAGTGATAGGTAAGGGGTGGCTGAATATGTACCATAGTCCTTTAATATTTGACTGCATAAGCAATGCAACTTAAAAAGGGCAGATTGGAAGTGCCAAGCACAGCTGGGCTGCCATTAGTTGCATATGTTTCTATGTTGTATGGATGGCA
Source organism: Neoceratodus forsteri (assembly GCA_016271365.2). Classification (NCBI taxonomy): domain Eukaryota; kingdom Metazoa; phylum Chordata; order Ceratodontiformes; family Ceratodontidae; genus Neoceratodus; species Neoceratodus forsteri. Next base: position 471,361,704 of record CM028132.1, read on the forward strand.
CACACACAGCATCACAGGATCATGGACCACATGACTGTGAATACTAATAGCATTATCCTCCAAAAATGTACATACCTGTACACCAGAAAGACAATCAGATAATAGTCACAGCGCAAATTCTCCACTTCGGTGGGCGCTTTGTAGCAATTAAGACATACACACACCAGTCAGGTGCCATACTGTTTGCTTGTGGAGCCATCTGAGACAACCCAGGAAGCCTTTTGGACAGAATATTGAAAACCGTGCCTGGATTTTTCATGGCACATTGCTCATGTAGTCCATCGAATCCTATGTTGTCAATTTTTTCCTAATGCAACAGGGAAGAGAAAACCATGAAAAACAGGAAGCATTTCAAAAGGTACAGGTGCTATACAGTACACTTCTAACAATCTGAGATGCCACTTGTGGCAAAGGCAGGTTTTCAAATGGGTTGCATGGCTCATGAGACACTGTATAATATGCAACATGCTCATTATTGTGTAGAAAATCCCACAGCCCCCACTTGCATACTGTGTGACCTTGAGCAAGTCACTTAACTTCCCTGTGCTCCCAGATTGCACCTGTAAACAAGCTTTCAACTTAGCGTGTCTTACCTGGTTAAACAATTAGAAGAGAAGCACAGCAAACCATACACTGAAATTGTTCTGTGATGCGATGACATACACATAGATAAGAGGCACTCAGAAGGCATCCTCAATGGTAATAAGAACTTCAGAGGTGGCAGCACACCCATGGCTGCTCTAATTGTTTAGCTCTTACAATGTGTTAATTTCATATCACCAGCAGACTATACCTCCCTGAAGCATGCTACGCTGCTATCTTCATCGCCAATCGTAAGAAAAGTTGTTCATGCAGTAGCACATTGCGAACACCGTGACATTACCTGGCTCTGTAGCTCATTGTTATGTAGGTAGTGTACCACTACATGGCACCACCAACAACAGAAGCACATTGGCTGCACAGTGGGGACTGTGGTCATGGCGCTACTGTTCACACTTCTGCAGGGTAACGGTGCTATGTCACCTATTGTTGTAGTCACTGTGTGCATGAATTGTCAGCAGTCTGAATGTAAACAATTCAACACTGTCATCAGCTGGACCAAAACATGGGTTGTATTAACACACACATCCAAACAGAAGCACATAGTTCACCTAAAAAGATGTATACTGGGAAATGCAAACATTGCTACATGTAAACTGTGGTTAACAGTACCAGTATCTCCTCTGATCTCTGGTTCATGTTTGCAGTGGGATCCAAATGAGCAGGTGCAGCAACTGTGATTGCACAACCAACAGTACATCCACATCCATGCCATGCACCATGCACCATGCACCCTTTGTCTTCCTCTTCCTATAGCTACCACACCTTGGCCACTGGATGACAACTGATGCAACTGGTGAGCGGGAACGCAGGCTTCCACATCATCATGCCTAGAGGACTCCCGTTTGCTTTCATCTAAGGATGATGACTGAGATGGTGTTGAGACAACTTAAAAAATAAGGGTAACACCACTGGTCAGTCACAAGGAAAAAACAGACACACACACACACACACACACACGTGTGTGCGCACACACACACACACACACACACACACACACACATATGAGCACACACAAACACACACAAACCTACACACACACACAAATTATATATAGGACTCACGTGTAGAGTCTTTAGTGTGCATGATTGCCAGCAAGCTTCAGCTTTTCATCCATCCCTCTCCCTCCCCGAGTGTCCACTTTGTGTCATATGCTGGTGTAATCTGCAATGAGGCAGAACTCAGCTTCAGATTCCCTGCTATGTTGCTTAGAACAGCATAAAAGGGAAGCAGCAACAGCACTGATTTATGAGGCGGGTCACTGGTCACTCTCACTTGATAGGCAAGAACTCCCGGAACCACTACACTCTGTCTCCAGTCTTCTAAGCAGTTTCATAACCCATGTACCACCTTATTTGCACCCCCCAACAGCAACCCAGTTGCGCTTACCAATCTTGTGTGTGGAATGGTGTCAAAAGGCTTGATGAAATTCTGGAATGCCACGTCCACTACCATGACTGGATGCATCTCCTTGGCCACCCATTCAAAGGCATCTAGTAGATTACTGCAACATTATGTTCCCCCTTTCAAACCATGCTGCCTCTGATCCTGTTCTTGATTTGATCACAGATATCATACTATACCTTGCTTTAGCTGAGGTTTCAGGACAGTAGATTTACCACAGCACATGTCAGACTGACAGGTGTTCATCTTGCTTGCTGCAGATATTATGAAGTGGTGCTAATTATTTTCTTATGCTGAGATTCGTTAACACATGTGTCTGCAGTGATCCGCTCACTAGGTCAGTCTGTGTGCACTGACACTTTCACCGCCCGGAGCTTCAGCAGCACCGTTGTAGGCACAGCATTATCAACCCGCAGACTACAGAGTGCTTTCTATTCTTAGTACTCGTAAGCAGTGCTAGTGTTCATTTGACACCTATCAAGATATTGTCTGTCTTTTTCAGCAGTAACTGCCCTTCATGGTGTACCATGAACACTACACAGAATTATGTGGGAGAAGTGTCCACATTTTCTTCAAGCTCACTCTTATATTGTCCACACCTCCACTATACTCTGTCTTCCTTCTATCTGTGCAATACCTACAACTTGTCCGGAGGCCATTTGGATGTACTATTCTGGCATTTGTATTGGAGCCATTGAACCTAAGGACCATTGCATGAACCATAGCGGTATCACGTAATATGAGCAATGCAACTTGGACAAATCAATTTTGTCGAATAAAAATGGGTGAATATGACAGGAGTGACTACACAATAACGGCAACAGCACAAGTACAGCAGCTGCACATGTTCTGCGATCATGGTGATCAATGAGCAGCATGGTGTTAGATAATTAGAGATGGGGGTGTAGGGGGCAGAGCCCCCCCACATAAAGTAAAAGGCTTAGTGTGGTGCTGGGATGCTCCTGTGCCCTTGCTAGGTGCAAAAGGTGCATGTGGTTGCTGGCAAGAAAAGGGTGTGGGGCTGGAGAGTGTTTGAGCAGCAGTAATACTTATGGGTGTGGAGGAGGTGCTGCTGTATGGAGAGGATGTCAGTAGAATTCCTGAGGAGTAGGTATAATGCTGTTTAGTAGCTGTAATGTGCCGCGCTAATATGTGGATGCACCATAATTACGCTTGCTCAAATAGATTTCACACTTATTGATTTTGCCATTATTGCCTCGCCCAATTCACATGGAACCTATGATAGCTAATCAGTATGGAGAAAATCAAAGGTAAGCACATGTTTCTCTATTGCTTTTGTCCAACTAGATTTACTATGGTGTGGTACATCTGCTTTATGTATTTGAGGTTCGCCTTTGTAGCCATGGTCAGAAACTAATCACAAACTATGATGGAAGTTAGTGAACTGTTTTACTTATGTTGGTTGTTGAGATATTTATGACCACTATGCACAAGTACATATTGCGCAGCATGGACCAGTGAGCACTTGGGAGCAGGACTGAGTATGTCAGAGGCATACAGTAGTCTAGTTAACATTGGGGCTGTGAAAACCAAGTTTTGGAATACATGACTGCATTGTGATAAGCCAAATAGATTAGCGGTGCACAGCAAGCCTATGTGTTACCTTGCGGAGACAATAGTGATGAAGGAGAGTCAGTTTTGATTGATAATGAAGGTATACTAGATGGGTGACCCAGTCATTATCAGACTACCGATCTGCGTAAATGTAATATTTATAAAGTTGCTATGTGTATTCAACCAAGTGTTGGTCATACACAGGTGGTACATGTGCCAGTCTGTATGTCAATGTATGTGTGTGTATGTGTGTTTCCTTACTGGCTATCACTCAGCATGAAGCAGTGCTCAGCAGTATGTTGGAGAACTGTAGTGTTGAATTCTTTGTTTGACTTCTCCTCCACAAGTATGCTGTATACTGCTAATAGTCACCTTATATTAGCTCTTTTCAGGCCTTATTAGCCTGCGATACAGGGTGGGTTCATGACCGATGCTGTTATTGAAAACACCAGCATGGGGGCAATACTTGACCTTGTGCTCCCCAATGGGAAGCATGTTCAAAAGATAGAAGTCAAGGAACATCTGGCTGGCAGCGAACACAGTACGGTGTGTTTCAGTTTGGACATGGGCATGGATAGCATCCCCACAAAGACCAAAACTCTGGAGTTCATGAGGACTAATTTCAAGAGGATGAGGGAGGTGCTAAGGTCATACCTAGGGGGTATTAAGGAGGACACTGGGAGTGGACCAACCATAAGACAATATTAGAGAGGGGAATCTAACAGACACAGCAGATTGTATCATGCTCAGATGGAAAAATAGGGGTGAAAAATCCACCTTCTGGTGTAGCTATGAGGTAGCCAGAGTGGTGAGGGAAATGAGGGCAGTCTACAGAAAATACAGGATAACCGCAAGGGAAGAAGATAATAATGGTTACTTAAAGTTGCCTATAGTGGCAAAAAGGGAGGTGCAGAATGTTAAGGTGCAGAAAGAATTTCAGATAGCTGAGGAGATCAAGAAGGGTGAGAAGACTTTATTTGGCTACACAAGCGAAAGGAGGGACAAAAAGGATACAGCAGTCAGGCTACATAAGGGGAATGGGTGGGTAGAGAAAGAAGTGAGCATATCAGAGGTATTGAATGAATACTTTGGCTTAGTCTTTACAAGAGAAAAGGATAGTCCATTGCCACCTGGAGAGAGATGGTGGGATGGGACGGAGGAGCAGGAGCGTTAATAGTGGTTGAAAGAATGAGGGAGTGGCTGCTGGCACTGAAGGCTGAGAAATGTTCAGGTCTAGACCGCATACACCATTGGATGCTAAAACAGCTAGCAGAGGAGATTGTGGGACCACTGGCAGATATCTTCAATAGATCCCTGTAGTCAGGCATGGTGCCGTTGGACTGGAGAATGGCATAACTGGTGCTTCTCCACAAGAGTGGACCTAAGGATGACGTGGTGAACTATAGCCCTGTCTGTCTGTCTGTTCGTGACAGTATGTAAACTCCTGGAGACCATACTTAAGGAAAGGCAGGTGGGATACGCAGAAGATCATGGTCTTCTGGACGAGAGGCAGCACAGGTTGGTGGCAGGCAAATTGTGTCAAACAAACCTGATCGAGTTCTTCCATTGGGTCACCATAGCAGTGAACGGAGGACAGGCAGTAGACATAATATACTGGGAGTTCAGTAAAGCCTTCAATTTGGTACCATCTTGGAGGTGGTGCAGGAAACTGGCAGATTTGGGGGAGGGGGAGAAGATGGTAAGGTGGGTAGAGAGCTGGCTGAGAGACAGAACCCAGAGAGTGGTGGTGGGTGGAGAGTTATCCAGCAACGAGGAGGTGTCCAGTGTAGTGCTGCAAGCATTGGAGCTTCGGCTGGTGTTGTTCAATGTCTTCATAAGTTACATTGGGGAAGGCATTCAAGGCACAATGTACCTGTTTGTGGACAATATCAAGCTCAGTGGGAAGGTGGACACAAAGGAAGGGATACAGGACCTGTGAGAGGACATTGGTGCACTAGAGAGACAGTCGTGAGCCTGGCAATGTAGCTTCAGTGCCAGAAATTGCAAAAATGCAAAGTAAAGTACATCAGGGTCAAGAATTAGAGGATGGAGTATTAGGAGTGGGAAGAGTAGCTGCTTTGAAGGAGAAAAAGGATCTTGGGGTGGTTATTAATAGAGTCCTGAAACACTCCACACAACACAAAAAAGCAGTTGTAAAGGCAAACAGGATGTTAGGATGCCAAAGGATTCAGTAGTAGGCAGAGTGCAGTCATTCTGCACCTGTACAGGTCAATGGTAAGGCCACATTCAGAACAAGGGATTGAAGTCTTGGTATCCATACAACGTGCTACAGAGGTTTCAAAGCAGAGCTATAGAGATGATTATGGGTCAGCAGAACAGGTCCTATGAAGAGAGGCTGGGAGCCCTAAGGATGTACTCATGGGAGGAGAGAGGGGTATATGACAGAGATCTTCAAATACATGAAGGGGATTAACAGAATGGAAAGAGAAGGTCACTTTAAATTGAGTGACCACAGAACCACGAGAAGGCACAGTTTGAAGTTGATGAGGGTGAGGTTTAGAGAGATGTTAGGATGCATTTTTTAAAGTTAGGGTGGTGGCCACATGGAATGGGCTGCCAGAGGCAGTAGTCTCAGTGACAACACTAGGGGCCTTTAAGATGGCGCAGGAAAAGCACAAATGTAACTAATGGGAAAAGGGAGAGATAGTAAGGGAAGAATGGAAAGATTTCATTTAAAAGGTGCAGGTTTCGAGTTTTCAGTGCAAGATCCCACAGCACAACATTCTGTAACTGTCTACAGCACTGCTGTGATAGTTTAGGATGCCCGCTTGCAGCAGGGTGTGCTTTATAGAGCCTGGTAAGAATCTATGAATCTATGTAGGATCTGTATGCATTCATATGAAAACAGTAAACACTGTACCAATGTCCCATGTGAATGATTTTAAAGTATTTTTAATGGTACTTCTTGTGCAGCATGCCAAGTGAATACGTACTACCTAATTGGCGTGTGGCATAAGAGATGCTAATCAAGCACTGTATGTCTCAGTTCACCATGTCCATCTTTGTTCCTAATAACATGCTACATCCATAGTATGTTGTATGAGAGTCTATCTCAAATCCTGTTCAGCAAGTGATCTCAAATTAGAGAGACCATGACTACACACTTGTTATGATGTGGTACCTTATCCTAATTAGGGAGACATAGGCACAAGTTGCTGTTTTACGAGGTGGGTGGGCATGGGAGAAGAGGGAGGCTAACTTACTTGCTCAAAATCACACAGTATGCAAGTGTTGGTAGTCGGAATGAAACTCGAGTCTTTTTGCTGTACCAAATTCTTTCACAGATCCTAACTGTAGCCTCTAGAGCATTATTTAACAGGCAATGTGATGAGCAATTTGAGGAATACGTCCTTGGAACAGAAGCACTTTGCTGTGATGAAGAGGAAGGAAGAAAGCATAATTGGGGGCATCAAGTCACTTCGGCTATGGAAGAATTAGTACAATGGGACAATAGAAATAAACACACAATACGGAGATGCAAAGGGAGGAGGTAAAAGTAGAAGCTGAGTAAAGCTGAGGAAGTAAGTGAATTACAAGCAGGAAGCTCTGAACACCTCAACCAGCACCCAGGATGAATATCAAAGACTAGCTGTGAGTAACAACAAACAGACATTGAGACATGCGTATTAAACTTGAAAGACAAGTGGTAGTTTGTACAATCACAGGGAAGGATTAGGGGATATGGGAAAGACATTGTCAAAATGCATGACATTGAGATTATTTATAACTGAAAGAATGCAGTGGAGGTGAACTATGTTTGTGATGTCTCAAACTTGAGAAGAATGTATAAACTTAACATTCACTTTTATGATGTGCTTCTGTGTTAACATAAGCTATAAAATGTCGTAGAAGGGCAACAGGCGTGTGATAATGACATTAGGGACCCACCGTAGAATACTTTGTTGGGCCTCCCTTCCCCACTAATGTAAGCACCCCTTTCTGGGAATTCTTACTAAGGTGACCCTCTCCACCCCTGTTGCCTTTTAGGAGGTTGGGGACTGGCTCACCTGCTGGTCAGGTGGAGCTAGTTCCTCTGGGTGGTATTTACTGGGAGGCATTTTGGTGGGTAAAGGGGGGAAGAGGCCGGTGGGAGAGAGAGCAGAGATGTACAGTGGGGCAGGGGCATCGGCCCCGGCCTAGTTCAGGGATCAGTGGTTCATTGTGGGAAAGTCCACTTGGAGGAGTGGGTGGTTGTGGTAGAGTTCACAGTGTGCTGGGAGCTGGGCCTGTACGGGGACCCTCGGCCTGGGAAGTAAGGCATCCACCTGCATGCACCATGGCACCAGGGTGGGGAAGGCCCAAATGTCGGTGATGTAGTGCCTGGAAAGGAGTCTCGAGTGGTGGGAGCAGTGCAGTGGTGGCAGCCTGTGTCATGGGGAGAGCAGTGGTGGCAACCCATGTCCCCTAACCTGTGTGGCACTCTGCCTAAGGTGAAGATGGCCTGCGGGGAGTGAAGAGTTCAGCTGGTGCATGCCTCAGATTGCCTGTGCTGGGGATGCACTGACTGGGGGCCCAGTTGAGTAGGCCCTATTTTGCAGGGTGATGGAAATTGAGGGAGGTGCTGCAGATGTGTTTGCTACTGCGAAGGTGTGAGAAAAGAGAGAGAGCAGAATGCCAGAAGTCAAGCTGTATGGCTTGGTGTTTTGTGTGAGGCCGAGTTCATGCTGCTGCCATCAGTAAGGGAGCCAGTTCAGTTCTGCGGGGACTCAGCATCGCACCCTTAATGGCCATAAGTACGGTGCCATGGCTCTGTGCCACAGAAGACTGTTCTTTCTGCTGAAGCAGTGCCCCCTGCTCATGGGAGCAGTCGACACTGTTTTATGCTGTTTAAAGTAAATTTTCTTGGAAGGCTATAGCCTGTAGTTCAAGGGGGCAGTGCAACTGGCCACACACCCCTTTTTGCCTATTTAAGGGCTGCTCTAGTCACACACACACAAGCATTTTCCTTGCAGCCAGAGCTTGGTTGGTCTGCCTTCTCTTCTGGGGCCTACCGGACTTTGCCCCCATGCATGATTGGACTGTGCTTGGTTTGTGCTGGACTCCTGTTTTTCTGCTTTTGGTTTGTATTACTCTGTATTTCTGTTGTGCTGGTTCCCTTTCTGCTCCTGTCCTTGTGTTTGCCTTGTTTGTTTCTTTTGGGCTTTCTAGTTTTCTAGTGCCCTGTCTAAACATTACTAATTGTGCTTCAGGTTATACTCTGTGTTTTCTTGCCCAAAGCTACCTTGTGCCTGTACCCCATACCTCTCAACTGTCCCTGATTTTCAGGGATGTCCCTGATTTTGCCTCAGAATTTTCCTCTGTCCCTCGTAAAATTTATGTTTTTGTGACAGAACAGTGGGGATTAAAAGCACAAAATGATGTCAAACATTAAAGTTACAGACTTGTTCTTCTTCAGAAAATACATCTTAATACAAAGCCTTTCATTCTATCAGCTTTCTGAGTTACTAGTAACAATGTTTAAGATGTGTCCCTCATTTTGGGTCTTTGTCCCTGATTTTTTTTAAGTCTTGTCCCTGATTCATGAGGCAAGAGGTTGAGAGGTATGCTGTACCCCCAGGCTACATTTCTCACCTACTATTGCAGCCCTCTGTTCACTGCATTGTTCTCTGTATACTTTAGCGCACTATGCTTTCTGCCTAACAAGCCTCAGTCCCTTAGGGCATTGTCTATTTCAGCTCACACTGCAATCTGCTGCCTTGTTCCCGTTAACTAATTACACCTGTTCATGACTTTGCTGCCAAGCCAACAACTTTTCCCTGTTTTACTTCTTCACTATAACCAAAGCAAACTAGTCCATGGAACTCGGTCCTGCTTCCTGAACTTATACCAAGCAACTATTGCTGCTGTTTTTAGTGCACTGCCTCTCCCTACAGTTTCTATGTTCATTCAGATTGCTACCCCAACAAGTTATAGTTAATTGCTGCTGGATGATGCTCAATTACTTTTGCAGCCCTACTGCATTACACCTCACTTCTATGTTTGTGTTATTTAGGCTCATTTATTGCTACTCCCACCTTTACCAAACCTTACTCCTACTAAACCCTTAGCAGTTTGTTTCTGATGATAACCTAATTGTGCTTTCATGGGGGGTACGTATTTAACTTATTTCATTAGCTGCTTGGTGTTGTGGTGTCCTATTTGTGGCTTCTTTGTTTTTCCTATGGCCGGAGACTGAAGAGTCACATTGGGCATCGTGGCTTCAGGCAGCGGGAGCAGCTTTTAACTTCTTATATGTTTTATTGGTCACTGGCTCGCCCCAGCCTTCTATTGCTGCTCCACATGGCCTTTATGGCATTCTGCAACCAGCTGTTCCAGGCAACTTTCTACCTTAGGGCAGCTGGCTCCACCCAGGCTTCTACCATCCTTTCCCTGCTATTCTGCACCTGATTTACACAGTCATCCCAGTCTTCCTGTCCCTTGCACTACCAGTATTGCTCATATGCCAGCCACATACCTCTCAACTGTACCACATTACGAGGAATGTTCCTCATTTTACTTCACAAAATCTCCCTGTTCCACATTGTGAGGACTTGTCCCTCATTCAGTGTCAACATTTTAAAGCAAAAACTTTAGTAAATGATGCAAAAAATATATTATTCAATTAATAACAGACTTTCTGAACATAAATGCAAACATTTTAACAGTGTTCTGAGCTTCTTAGGTAGAGATTTGATTAAGTGTTCCACATTTTGCTGATTTGTTCCACATTTTGAGAGGCAATGTTCCACATTTGGGGGTCAAAAGGTTGAGAGGTATGGCCAGCCATCATGGCACTAACGCAATCAGCTTACAAGTCCATTCATTCCAGGACCCCTCCCCTTTCAATACTGGCATCCTCTTCCAAGTCTGAGAGCATATCATGTTTACTCTTCCTACTGTACTGGCTTTGCAGCCTCCTCCTACAGTACCTAAATGAATTTACAGCCTCCTCCTCTCCATCCGTCGGCCTTGGGCTTTGCCCGGCCTTGCCGGTCTCTTACTCATAATATACTATCCAATTCACTCCCAATTTGGCTTTCTAATGGACTTGGTCGGCATGCATTCCTGTGGTTTACAACTGCTATTTGCCTTACCTAGACCCACGAGAGGGTCCATACTGCTCAGCCTGACCTACCTACAGGTCTCATCCAGTCAAGACCCATGGGAGGGTCCACAGTGCTCAGTCTGACCTATGTCTCTATCATTCATTATGACCCATGTATGGGTCCCATGCTTCTTACCATGTGCAGGTCTCATGCTCATTGCAACTCACTTTTCCACATTTTGGAGACATGCCAACTATATCCATTATTCCAGGACTCAGGGCTATCCCTGTGGCCGATGGTCTCTCTCTCTCTGCACCCCGAAGTCCGCATCTTGAGCATGTGAAGCTTGGTGTGGGGTCCTTCTCATCTGGCCCATAGTTGGGAAGGTCCTTACTCTGGGTGGACCTTCAGTCATCAACCATACCGATGGCACCTTTTGATGTAGCATTTAAGAATTCAGTGGCAAAGGGGTGGGGCATTCATGGGAAGGGCCCCTTTAGCTGTCCGAGTGGGTTCGGAAGCACCTGTTCATGATATTCTCCCAATGACCACCTTTGGTTCACCTGGTTTGTTCATAGATCGGTAGGCTGGCTGAACACCTCAGTGGTTGTTACGCTCCTCCTCCTGCCTTGGTCGACTCTTGTTGCAGAGTGCGCTTGCAGCCCTCCACAGCATTCTCATTAGTGGGACAGAGCGAGAGTGTTCCCTGAAATTGCAATTCCCTTGGATTAGTCTACTAAATTGCAGTAGCAGTGCCGTCACTAACCAAAACTGTTCCAAAGCCTGGAGGGAAGGTGACCTACATCTTGGATCCCCAGAGGTTTTCTCCTTGAAGGGTTTTTTTTCCCTCTCCTCTATGCCAATGGTCATAATACTAGATAGGCATCCGTGTAGTCCCTAGGTCACTTAGGTAGATTTCCCACTTAGGTAGGTTTCTGCTGTTGGATGGAGTTGGGTGGATGTCCCATAATCGTCCCGTCTTCCCCTTTAGCTGTTCTCTCTCTCCGTAGGAAGCCAAGCTTCCATGCCTTACAGTCAGACCTCTGAGTGAGTCATGAGTCACCTGTCATTTCCTGCCTACTTTACTCAAACAATACGACCAACTGACCTATGCTACCAGCTGAACCCCATTACCAACCAACCTATGTACAGGTCTTCATTGACCCATGCTACTAACTGAACCTATGCTACCACCAGACCTACATACAGGTCTTCATTGACCGATGCTACCAACTAAACCCATACTACCAACCGACCTATATACAGGTCCTCAACCCCAATATGTATTCACTACCTTGTATGCTTTGCTTGACACTCTTTTTGGGCTTCTTTCTAAGGCACCTTTAGCCAAGGGAATCACTCCTGCGGCACTTCAAGGGGTGGAACCCTCCCCTAGGGTTCCTAGCCTTCATACCCCTGAAGTGTGGTATATCCCATGGATAGAGGCGAACAGCCAAAGTTTATCTACATTCCACAAACACGAAACCAGTTGCACAGGCACATTGAATTGGAAGGCTATAGCCTGAAGTTCAAGGGGCTAGTGCAACTGGCCACACACCCCTTTTTGCCTATTTAAGGGCTGCTCTCCTCACTCCACACACAAGCATTTTTCCTGGCCCCTCCATCCACCCCTCCTCCTCCAGCAGCACACCTCTCTCTCTCTCTCTCTCTCCCCCCCGTGGGCTTCTTCCTAAGATACTTCTAGCCAAGGCAATCACTCCCGTGGTACCTCAAGGGGTGGAACCCTCCCCTAGGGTTCCTTGCCTTCGTACCCCTGAAGGGTGGTATATCCCATGGATAGAGAGGTGAACAGCCAAAGTTTATGTACATTACACAAGCATGAAACCAGTTGCACAGGCACACTGAATTATAGTTAAGAAATTAACTTTAGGAGTGGGCTTCAGTTCCTTTATGAATTAAACTCCTGTTGCCAGTTAATCTCTTGCTCCGCAGCCTTGGTTTTGCTGCTCATCTGCATCCTGATGGGCACCCTGATGCAGGCCACACCCAGTGACCACCTCCTGGAGATTAAGATGGACCCAGGTATGTGCCAGCTCTCTTATTCTGGATGTGCTTTGCTGCTAAGTGGTGCCCCCCCTCCCCTGAACTTTTCCATCAGTCCCCTAGGTATTGGGAAGGGGGAGGCTACATCAATATGTATAATAATAACCATTTTCATATACTGTATACAATATATATATTGTATAGGCTCTGTTGCATGTGTCAGGCCATGCATCTAGTTAGTCAGTGCTGCCCCACTTCACCCTTACCTGACACCCTGAATAAGACACTTAGTTATATATTTTGTCCCTGCTTCTCCTGATAACCGTGGCACCAGGTTCAAATGATTTGTCAATGGGCCGTACCACTACCTTGTTCCGTACTCTACCCCCACCCTACCCCTTGAGACTAGAGATGAGTTCTGCAGCACACACACACACCAGCTGCTCCCACTGCTGACAGTCCTGACTATAGTTGGTTTAGCAATGTACACAAAGATGGTTATAGAGTTGTCTCTGACTTGCATTGTTTTTCTTACTATTGACCTCTGTGGCAGTGGGCCCCCTGATAGTGTGGACCCTACTGTGACTGCATCTCTTGAACCCCTCCTGGTCACTGCTCTGAAGGGCAAGGCTTTTGATGTTCTTCTGTGCTTTCTGGTCCCTATTAGAATAGTGTTGCTGTCACAGGACAAGGACCTCTTTGCTAGCACAGACACCCTGGAAGACAGTAGAGAGAGAGAGAGAGTTTAAATAACACAGAGCAATACATTAGTGTGCCACAATGATGCCTGAACAAAAGGAGACACGCTGTTTAGTTGTGGTGTGGTAAAGCGTGGTGAAATGTATGGAAGTACTTCTTTGTCAAAACAGTGGTGGATTCCCAGTGGCAGAGACAGTAGTGATATAGTTGGTGGAGCTGGCCATCAATATAAACAGAGAATTGTAAACATTTGGTGCGGGTGTGATGTGTTGCATCTGGTGCATTTTGCGGGTCATTTTGTGGGTCACTCCTTTCCCATGCCCAGTAATTTGCACCCTAGCAACTGAGCCATGCCTACCTGTCATTATCCATCTTGGTGGGGGTGAGGCTTAAGGTCAGGGGTACGAGCACATAACTGTTTCATCCTTATGTAACGCTACAGAGAAAAAGGTTTAAAGACACTTTTTCTTCCCAGACCCATTGTACTTACAGGTCCCTGTAGAGGCTGTTGTTACTGACCAGTTGCACCCCAATATCACCCGGTCTGCAGTAGTTCCCAAACCAGGACAAGAGCAGTGGTTACCTCTTACACCTGCTGCCAAGCTGCCAGACTTTGAGGCGCTCATACAGAATCCTGGCAGGGTGATGGTCCACAGCAGGACGAACAGCTATATAGTTCAGGTTCACTTAAAATGCAAAGCATAACTGTATGACAAGTGACCTGCATATACACACAGAGGCATAGAGCAAGAACTTGCAGGGTCAGCCTTGGCAGAGTACCAAGGGGCACCTGCAGGCATAACAGCAATCATCCATCACACACAAGCTCTCAGGATTGTTCCTTCTTGGTATTTGCCAGCATCTGTCTTTCATTCTCAACCCCTGACTGCAGCAAGCAAGAATGGAAGCATGGAGAATCACAAAACCTTCGGTGCCTTTACAGACTCAGGATCATGCAAGCCCTGAGTGAAACCCCAGGAACGGTGCACCCTTCGGACCCCACCCCCAAATCAGAAATTGGCTCAATTATATCAGATTCTGAAACGTATGATACCAAGGCTGAAACAGGGGAAGAGAGGCATCTCACAGGTGTGGATGTACCGTGGTGGCGGTAGTGCCCCCATACAGGGGTGTCATTTGGGGGTCAGTGGTAGAATGGTGTTGAGACACTAAAGGAAACTGCTGGTTTTGTTATCATTGTGCATTCAAACTTGGCTTGCTGCCATCAAGGATTGCTAACAATGAAAACTGCTCTGCAGCTTCTAGGGCTGGGTTGTCTGTTTTGTAGTTTTTCAGTCCATTAGTGCCAGAGCCAGTCAGTGAATTCTAATGCAGCAACCGGTCAGCATTTTTTGTCCGCTGTTGACCAGTTAATTATTTACACATTCTTTCAGTGTGAGCACTTTTCTGCAGAATGGTCATGCTGGCACCCAGTATAAGTGAAACCCATGTGTCAGAATTTACCATACATTTTAATGCCACAACACTGCTGGTGCAGTGACAAAGAAGTAAAAACTGCAAAGTTTTTTTCATGCAACATCTTTGACTATTGTGAATTTCTTCTTTTAAGTCAGACTGTAGCACACATTTTCAGGTGAGCACTCAGTTACCTTGAGTATGGGAGGGATCGAGGGGGCAGCTCGTTTTTGAAAGGTAACATGATGGAACTCCCTCTTAATTGGGGATAGTTGTGAGTATATGGGCAGGATAGGGAGTGAGAGTGATATAACTGTATGGCAGGTGACCTGCAGGGCAGAAAGCACTGAGTGGCAGCCTTGTCAAAGTACTGTAGCAGTGGGCGCATCAATGCATAACAGCAATCACTGCACCAAAATGCTCCAGACTGTTATTTGGTGGCATCTGACAGCATCTGTCTGTCACTCTCGTAACAGGTTACTATCACTCCCACTCCAGGTCATATACCTTGCAACTGTCCACATTTACAATACATTTCACTCATTTTACCTTTCTAAAATTATCTGTCTCCCATTCATTCCTGCCTTTAAGGGGTTTGACTCCAGATGGCCTAGCGACAGTGCTGGACCTATCAGGTCTACCGAGTGCTAGCGATGATCCAGATACTCTAGTACAGGCCTATAATAGGGCTGTGGTGGAGGCTCTGGATTCTCTTGCTCCTGTCCGGGTTCGCCCCCTCACCCAGTGCCCTCGGTCCCCTTGGTTTGATGGGACTTTGAGGGAGCTGAGGCAAGTGGGTCGAAGGATGGAGCATTGTTGGCAGAAATCAGGCCTTGATGCTGACAAACTTAGATTGATGGCCCATTACAAGGACTATCAATTGACTATTTCCTGTAAGAGGGCCATAGGAGCTGGAAAAATCTCAGTGTCTGTTGGTGTGCCTCTAGGGCAGTATTTCTCCTGTCTGTCTGCCTATCATGTCGGCACATAGGGTCGAAGCCAAAATATTATGTATTGTGTAAAATGCATTTATAAATGATGTCATACCCAGTTTGAATCCATAATTAGGAACTGAAGAATAAGCATCCTTTATACACCGCACCTGTAATGTGACTGGCAGCTGGCAGTAACAACTCAAGAAATAAATAAAGGAACCCACAACAGAAGAGGAAACTTATTGTAGGGAGAGTAACACACGCTCCAGTGCTCACCCCCCACCCCACCTTCGAGGGGGAGCATGCACGAGCATGTCCGATTTCTAGACAGTAGAACAGGAGACGAAGGAGACAAAATGGAGGGAAATATGGGTTTAAAGTTTCTTATTTTAGCACAAGATAACAGCTTCAAAACACAAGGCAGGGTCACCAACAGAAGAACGCTAAAGGACAGCGGACTTAGGTAGGTTGCCAAAAATTAGTGTGAAATCCTGACATTGTCACTTTAAACCAAGGGGGTGAGTCAGGCTTCCAGAGTCCAAATACTGATTTCACTTATTCTTCAATTAAGCAATAAACCACAACAGGGTGTGGGTTATGCTGGGACTTACCCACGCCAGTGTGGTTTGGTCACGAGGCGCAGCTGAGTGGCCAAACCAAGACCAGAAGTGGGTAAATCCCAGCATAACCCACACCCTGGAGTGGTTTATTGTGATTATACAATGTTTCCCTTTTTTATTGTTGAGGAAAAAATTTAAATCCTTTTTTATTTGTATTTTAAGTTAATTGTATTGATTTTATTGCTTCACTGGAAAAAATAGTTATTTGTTGCCAGGGAGACCTTGCCTAGCTGACTCATTTGTTCAAAGTCCCTCACACCCAATCCCATGCCAGAAATATACCAGAGAGACCCCCACCCATACATACATATACACACACACACTTGCTGTTGCTTGGGAGGCTACTGTCATTTTTCTGTTTGCTTGTTTTCAGAGAGAGAGAGAGAGAGAGAGAGCTTGTGAGGCTTATATTTTGTTTTAAACATTCACAGACTAACAGCTGTGAGCCTGCAGTGTGAGCTGTGATAGGAACAGCTAAGTGATTTCAGTGAGCGCTGATGGCAACCATGCTGTGGTTACTATGTGTGTTTAGCAGTTTGCCATTCACTGGCTTTTGTGCAGTCTGCGTTTGGTGCCATTAATGCTTCTGTCTCTTCAGCACTTCTCCGTTTACTGGATTTTGTGGTCTGAGTCAGGTGCCATTAATGCTGCAGTGAAATGTGGCAGTTAGGAAGCGAGCCCGGGTCATGGAAATTGAGGGAGATGGTGCGACTATGCAGCAGGCGGCAGTCCGTGGTTGCTAATATTAGAACAGTGTTTTTTTTTTCCTTTTTAACACAAGTTGGTTACTGGAGAAATGGTACCACTGTTTGGATGGGGTCAGAGAGACTCTGATAGCGGGGCTTTAATGGAGTGAAACCTTTAGGTGAGCTAAGTCCCGGGGAGAAGAGGTCAACTGAAAAGTATGTATAGTTTCTCTTGAGAAAGTTGTGGACTTATCTGAATCTCCTGCTACTGCTTTTGCATCACGGTTTAGCAGGGAATTGAAATGGCATCTTTCATGAGTACCAGACTACCAGTAGTTCTCGCTTTAGCGGGGAAAAGATGGCGGCTTTGATATTTTATTTTTGGGCTCGGACTGATTTATGTTTCAGATTCGGCTGACTGGCACCTTTTCCCGTGGGTTATGCCAGGATTTACCATGGGTAAAAGGTGCTAGTCAGCCAATCAGAATAAAGAATTCTGAGACCCCATTGTATAATTTATTTGATAGCATGGGCTGTCAGGAGCGTGTTAGCTGATTGGTGTAGAGCCCCTGCGTAGCCGTGCATTGAATACCCCTTTTAATGCATGGTTTCGTGGAGTGACCCAAGTAAAGTGCTGCCAGCCCTTATTCCCCTCAGTGAGTGAGCAAAAGGGACAGGCAGCCATTTAAAAAGTGTGGAAGCGAGAGACAGGCAGGACTTTGCTTGCTAACCATACCATTTCAATGGCATCGTCTCCTCGTGGCTGGTCGTGCCATCCCCCCACGGCAAGTACACTTGGGAGAGAGGCAAACAGAGCACACTGTGTTCTGAAGCTCACAATCTGTTGCTGAGATGTCCCCATTCCCCCCTCCCCCCAGCAGACAGAAAAAATCATGAGCTAACCTCCCCTGCAGAAACTGTTTGTAAAGTGTACCTGTCATCTGTTCAAGTAGAAAAGTAAAGAAATATAGCAAGAACAATTCTGATGTTTCATAATAGCAACTGCCGGAATGCTCTTGCATGCCGGAAGAGCAGCCCCAGTCTGCAAGTACAGCAGCCACTCACCGGTACGGCCAGTCGGTGAGTCGGTTGGGCAATCAAGCAACTTGTGTGAGGTTAGTCGTTCTAGCAGGAGTGGTGGCCGGGGTTGTAGGTTCAAAGCAGACATTGTAGATTTCCGCGAGTTTGACACTGGGGAAAAAAGCATGGTCTGCATTCATTGGGGGAAAGTCAGTGCAGCTTTCTCTGTCAGTTGGTGTGGCCGCAAGCAAGTGCAATTAGTTAGTGTTGTCAGTCACCCCAACTTCTCCCACACATACTGCTACTGTACAGTCTATGGGGTGGCAGCGAGACAATGAGAGGGCAGAGAGAGATTGAGACTGAGGAGCAAGAGAGACAGGTAGTTGTAGTGAGCAGCAGTGCAGCACATGCCTTTTCAGTGGCACTTACATCTTGTGTTGGGGGGAGGCATCAAGTACAGGTGGCACACAGGGTACAAGGCATTCCTACACACAAGAAATGCCAAAAATCATCTCACTGGTGTATGTGTGACATTTCTATGTGTATCACAGCAATGCACTCTACTTTCTTTCTTGGGGACTATTTTATAAGGCGGCAGGACAAGGTCCCCTTTTTCCCCTTTTCATTGGAAAAAAATGTTTTGTGCATGTTGTGGTTTTCACATAAGCCATGTTATAAGTACAATAACCCACTCCAAGGTATGGGGTTATAGGCATTTAATGCATGCCTGAGGTGTTGTGAGGACACTCGACTTGTGGTCTCGTGCTTCACGATGCACCCCCGGTGTGCATTAAACACCTATAACCTCATACCCTGTCATGGGTTATTGCTAACTTAAGCAAATGTGTCACAGCAATGTTTTTCATAGTTGCAACACTACCAAATTCCATTTCCCATGCCCAGGCATCTTTTCAGCAATCAAAAGCCCTGTACCTGCCACGCAGCAAACAAATATTACAAAATGGCACAAACTAGCATGAAAAGTACATACTTTATTAATGATAAAAAATAAAGGGTCACAATGCATGAAAAATGTTGAATCAGGCTTACATATAAAATAACTCACAATGTTTTATACAAAGATCTTGAAAGGGAAACATTTAAAACAGCAACATACGTGCACCCATGAGCATATTATAGATCTCCTCTAATTCTTTTGCAAATATATTGTTGTATTAAATTAAAGCTCATGGTGCAACACTGCATTACTGTTTTAAATGATGCCACTTGAGCAAGCCTAAACATAGAAACATAGAATTTGACAGCAGATAAGGACCGCTTGGCCCACGCAGTCTGCCCATTTCCCTACCTAATGGATAAGCTGCAGATCCTAGTTAACCAGCAGCCTACTTCTTTCTACCCCCACCCCTTAGAATTGCCTTATGGCTGTCCCATGCATGCTTGAATTCAACCATTGTTTTTGACTGATTCTGAAGCCTGATTCTGTTTCTCATCCATTATGTTAACAATAACCCATAACAGGGTATGGGGTTATAGGCATTTAATCTACACCTGGGGTGTGTTGTGAGGCATGAGGCTGCAGGCCAAGTGTCCTCACATTGCCCCAGGCATGGATTAAATGCCTATAACCCCATACCCTGGAGTGGGTTATTTTGCTTATAATATGAGTTATGCTGACCACAGGGTACAACCCCCCAAAAAGGTGTGTTCCCTCTGTCAATGCTACAGAGATACTGTATCATGACACCTTGGGAAATAGTCCCAAATAAAAAATGTATACTGTGTTGTTGTTATGCACATAGAAATGTCTCAGACTCCCTACTGACATGATCTGTGACATTTCTTTTGCATAACAGTGTGGGACACCATGCCTGCAACGTTGGATGCCACCACCCCCCCCAGGTCACTGTTTTTCTTTCCCAAAGGCAATCTCACAGACCATGCAGCCCTTACTCACTTAGGAAAAGGGGCAATATACAGTATCTGTGCTACCTGCACAACTTGCCAAGGGATGAGTCAACAACAGAACACTATGTAACCCACTCTGCTATACATCAGAGAAGACACATGCTCGATCACAACCCCATCTGGTCTGCACTTTCCACTGTCTCTCTCTCATGGCCGTGCCATGGTCTGTCTCTCTCTCTCTCTCTCTCTCTCTGTCACTCGCTCACCCTGGAAGCAACATGCAGTATAAATTACAAATTTAAGGTCCCACTTGGATATCTGACATGATACATCACTGACAACTCGAGAGACTGCAGGAATGCTGAGTTAAAAAAATTCACGGTGTGTCTTTGCTGTCACTCTCTCTGCCTCTCTTGCAAACAGGACAAGCATGGCTCTGAATGACGCGCTGCTGCAGCAATTGTCAGCAACTTCTGTGGACACCGAGGTGCAGCACAATATACCGGGACACTTGCCAGGGCAATTACCTACACCGAGTAATGTCCCCAATGAGTTGCTTCAAGTATGTCCCGTTCACTAGCTGGGCTCCCTGGGCACAACACAACAGCGAAGGTCTGACTACGGTTGGTCACAGACAGAGCAGGCAATGCACAAATGTAATGGATGTGGCATGGGCGTATAGGGGCAGCACTGCCATCCAATGTAATGGATGTGGAAAGTCAAGGTCACAGATAGAGAACTGCCCTTTGCTTGATTCAGTCCCTGTCCATCTGTCACACTGCTCACAGCAACGTACGGCTCAGCTTTGCTGTATTACCCCCTCCCCCACCACCACCACCACCACCATACATATCTCTCACCAGGTGAGCTGTTAACTAGCCTGGGTGAGTGACTTGGAGCTCTATCTTTCTCTCTCCCCCGCTAAGCTGATCCTTTTGTGTGAGACCTTATTGGGGGGGTGGGGGTCGTCGAGGCACAGGTAAGAAAGCATAGAGAAAACCCAGAAGCAGTTGTAAAATTCACCAAAACTTTATTTATAGTAGCAGTAATAAAAAAATAAACTGGTTCATAATAACTATTTACAGAAGCAAAATAGAATAAAATCTTTCTTGTAATCTCTCTAATTGCAGTAGCAGCTTAGCCTTTTTATAATTCTTTTTCAACCCCCCCCAACCTGTAGCAAACATCCTGTTTTTACAAAATGCTCTGTTTTCGTAAATAATCAGGCAGGATGTTTCTGAGGCCCCTTTTGCAAAAAGGCCTCAAGCATTTGCACTCAAGTAACCTCTAGTTTTCTATAATTAATATACATTTCAACAGTAATACTAAATAGTTTCTAAACAAAAGAGATCCCATTATCAGTTTCATTCCATACATTGGTTTGCATATATTTTTACATTAACGGATTTAGACATGCAAGTGAGAAAAACAGACAGCAAGAGAAAACTGAGAGACTGAGAGAGGCAACAAATTGCGAGATTGTTTGGGGATCAAGTCCAAGGTCTCACAGGAAAATCTGGTTGTGCAACCAGACAGAGAAGAGACAGAAAAGGAAAGATCCTTGCATTTAAACCCTTTCTCCATAACAAATGGGATAGGGTCCTATTCTACCCTGTCACGGGGGTTATAGATGTAGGCGCTGAGGAGGTATGCACAGGGTGCACTGTGCGACTCTCTCTCTCTCCAGAGAATACTGTGGTGCTGCAAGAATGGGTATCACATGGCCAACCTCAAACAAAGAAGCCACAAAAACTGGGTTCTGTGCTGCCCAAACAGGTGACATGTTACTGTCTTTCTCTCAGGAGTGCATTGTGCTACTCTCACTGTTGGGGGGGGGTGGAGGGATGAACTAGCACATGCAAAACTGCACTTCATGTTGGGAGTTGGGTACAGCTGGCAGTATTGCTTTGTGATGGGACATAATGCACTACAGGGAAACTGGGTACAGCACTGACACGTGGCCATTTAGTTACCACTGCATCTCTCTCTCACTTAGGTTTACTTTTTAATGGTTGCCTGTCAGTGCTGAATTCTCCACAGCAGGACACTCTGCACAGGGATCTTGCTGACTGGCCATCTCACCTCAACTGTGGATTAAATAGTGAATTTAATCCACAGTCAGATGATAATCTTTGGCCAATGATGTTCCTGCCTTTTGTCAACCCATGTTATAAGACATTACAATTAATGACTTTCCTTTTTTCCTCATAAGGAAACTGTGGCATAATTTGCTGCTATAAAGGAGTGTTTATAACAGAAAACATGTGCCCAGTTACCTTCTCACTGTGCATGCTCCCACCACAAAGCATCCGATCCTCACTGCTAGCAGCTTACCTTCTCACCTGAAACTCGACTGCCAGTGGGACTCGGCGGTAAGTCATGTAAAACAAATTTTACATATTTCCAAATGTTGGATCAAGCTAAATAAACATTTCAAAACATGCAAAAATCTTGTACACTGAAAATGTGAGGACCGGGCTAAAATGAAACCGGAGCACGGCCACACTGGAACGTCTGCAATTTTATATAATTGATGCTGATGTTGCAAAAAAGGGAAAGCTAGCAATCATATAAAATAAAATATGAGGAAGTGTGTTTAAACTTGAAATTTACACACACCCTCAGTATTAGATGCTTTCACTTTCGGGGCTAATGTAGCATCTACCACCTCAGGTGTAGATAAAATTCTCATTACGCACACCACCCCATTTTGCACATTAATAATAAACTTTTTTATTAGTGCATTTTTTGTTCACTTTCTGTACCCCATTTTTCCTCATATCTGTGTCCCCAGCTGTAGTTGTTTTTACTAGTATCTTTTCAACGCGAAAAGCCGGCATTGCCCTCCAGCTCCAGCCGCAGAAGGGGCTCCGAGCCGCCAGCGGGCCGGCGGTGACCTCCAGCCGACCAAGAGTTCCAGGAGGCCGGGAGAAGCAGTGTGAAAGCCGGCATTGCCCTCCAGCTCCAGCCGCAGAAGGGGCTCCGAGCCGCCAGCGGGCCGGCGGTGACCTCCAGCCGACCAAGAGTTCCAGGAGGCCGGGAGAAGCAGTGTGAAAGCTGCATTGCCCTCCAGCTCCAGCCGCAGAGAAGGCTCCGAGGCCGCCAGCGGGCCGGGTGACCTCCAGCCGACCAAGAGTTCCAGGAGGCCGGGGAAGCAGTGTGAAAGCCTGCATTGCCTCCAGCTCCAGCCGCAGAAGGGGCTCCGAGCCGCCGCTGGCCGGGCGGTGACCTCCAGCCGACCAAGAGTTCCAGGAGGCCGAGAAGCAGTGTGAAAGCTGCATTGCCCTCCAGCTCCAGCCGCAGAAGGGGCTCCGAGCCGCCAGCGGGCCGGCGGTGACCTCCAGCCGACCAAGAGTTCCAGGAGGCCGGGAGAAGCAGTGTGAAAGCCGGCATTGCCCTCCAGCTCCAGCCGCAGAAGGGGCTCCGAGCCGCCAGCGGGCCGGCGGTGACCTCCAGCCGACCAAGAGTTCCAGGAGGCCGGGAGAAGCAGTGTGAAAGCCGGCATTGCCCTCCAGCTCCAGCCGCAGAAGGGGCTCCGAGCCGCCAGCGGGCCGGCGGTGACCTCCAGCCGACCAAGAGTTCCAGGAGGCCGGGAGAAGCAGTGTGAAAGCCGGCATTGCCCTCCAGCTCCAGCCGCAGAAGGGGCTCCGAGCGCCAGCCGGGCCGTAGTGACCTCCAGCCGACCAAGAGTTCCAGGAGGCGGAGAAGCAGTGTGAAAGCCGGCATGCCCTCCAGCTCCAGCCGCAGAAGGGGCTCCGAGCCGCCAGCGGGCCGGCGGTGACCTCCAGCCGACCAAGAGTTCCAGGAGGCCGGGAGAAGCAGTGTGAAAGGTACGGGCAAAGCCGCAACCAATCGGGAAGCGACCGCTGTCTCTGCCTTGCTTCCGATTGGTGCGCCTTTCCCATTGACTTTAGCTGGACTCTGCAACACTTTTCTGGATGGGATTTTTCTGATTAGCTGTAACTTGTGTTAATTTCCTTAAAGAGCTGTTTTACTTAAAATTGTGGGTAATTTAAACATGTTTTGATGTGATGTTTGCTAGTGATTCAGCCTTTTCTGGGGATCTGTGTGGGCTAGACGCTTAGGCGCCTAACCCCCAAACCCTCCCAGTCTTTTGTTGTGCAGATTCTTGTTTCTTGCACCTAATTGCAGATTGCCTGCAATAAAATTGCCTTCTCACTGCCTTCTCCTCTGTCCCCTGACTTGCAGCCGGCATTGCCCTCCAGCTCCAGCCGCAGAAGGGGCTCCGAGCCGCCAGCGGGCCGGCGGTGACCTCCAGCCGACCAAGAGATCCAGGAGGCCGGGAGAAGCAGTGTGAAAGTACGAGCAAAGCCGCAAAATTTTGCCCGCCCCTTCCCCTCTTGGTTAATTGTATTTATACACTCTTTCCGCCATTTCTCTCATCCACCACATCTAATTCCCTTCTCTGTTAACCCATACCTACCCGCATAATGCTAACTTGTTTCCTTTGCTCCTTAGCCTCTCATCTCCCCATTCCATTATGATAATCATATTATACCCCTGTCATGACGAATAAGTTAATGAGTATGTTCTGCTCTCCACTGCCATCCACAATGTACAACCATCTATTCCTTATTCACTTTGAACCACTATTACACTGCAACCCTGGGGTATCCCACATAAAGCCTCTAACAATCCAGCTCTCCCTAGCCCTTTACATGTATCCTGGATCTATAAAACCCTCTATGCCTGTCCATCAGACTCCTATGTTATGATAAAGACACACCTATATAACAGCACCATCTCCCACTACACAGTGTGCATCTAGGATTAAGAGAAATGCTCTGATCACTCTCTATCCCTATCCCTTGGAGCCCTAGTCAAATTAATCTTCTACCTCCTTTTATGCATTGGCACCATTGAGATTAATCCTGGCCCCATTGTCAATTTATCTTCCCTTCTGAGCTGACTACCATAAAGGACTAAGCTTCATACACTTCAATGCTTGCAGCCTCCTAAAAAGTTCATCTTAATACAGGCTTGGGTGGCACATACTCTTCAGACTTCCTGGTCATCTCTGAATCTTGGCTCAGGCCTACAACAAAAGACAGTGTTGTAAACCTTCCCAATTACCAGCTCTTCAGAGCAGATCGCCCTTCCAGGGGTGGTGGGGTGGCCATATACATTAAGGACACCATCTCTGCAACCTGCCTCATCAACACATCTGAGCCAAATGAATTTGAATGTTTATCAATCAAAATTTGCCTTCCTAATTCGTCTCCATTTAAACTGATTGGATGCTATAGGCCCCCCTCTGCAGGCCTTAAACTGCTTTCTCACCTAGGGTCAATTCTCAACCAAGGCCCTGAAGATACCGTCATCCTTGGTGATTTGAATTTAAACTGGTTGTCTAATGTATCTGCACCTTGATAACCTTTTGTGACACCTATGGATTCACACAGCTGATTAAAGACCCAACTAGGTTTAACCGAAGAAATTCCAGCAACAGCTCACTCCTGGATATTATGTTGGTAAACAAGCCTCACTTATACTCACATGCAGGAGTACTGCCAAGTGATGTGGTGACCATTACCCTATAGCTGGCATAAGATCCACTCAAACCACAAATCCTGCAGAATTTATCCTCAAAAGGTCAAAAGAATTTCAATATCTCAGGTTACCTCCATGACCTGAGTACTACAATATATTGGCAAGATTTCTATCTTACAACCTCTGTTGAAACAACACTCCAGACCTTAAAGGATATTATCACCAATGTTCTCAATATTCATGCACCTATCACCAGTATCAGAACTAAGGTAAAATCCTGCCCTTGGTTCACCTCTGAGCTTAAAGCAGCCTTGAGAACCAGAGACAAAAGCTGTGAAAAAGGCAAGAAAAACAAAGGACACCAGTGATTGGCTAAATTTCAGAAAAGCAAGGAATTCATGTACAAAAAAATAAGAACTGCCAAAACTGCCTACTATACAGCTGAATTGGATGCCTCTACAATAACCATCCAGACTCTGGGGTACAATAAAAGGACTTCTGGGCCAGAATTGTACTCCTGCCTTAACCACCAAATTGCTACTAAATGACACAGAAATTACAGGTAAACAAGAAATCTTAAATACCTTCAATGTTCACTTCACCACTGCTGGCCTAGCATTTGACTCATCACCTGCAAATATCCTGAGATCTTCCTTGAACCTGCAAACTACTGTGGGACAAATGGCCACTTCAACTTTTCCTTCATCCCAATATCCGTGAAAGAAGTGGAAGATCTCCTCTCTAATTTAGACACAACTAAAAGTGCAGGTGCAGACTCCCTGGATCCCTATTTCCTGAAAATTGCTTCACATGTCTTATCTGCCCCTTACTCATCTCTTCAATCTTTCCTAACTACTGGATCCATTCCATCTACTTGGAAAACAGCTCAATGAGTTCCATTACTCAAATCTGGTGATACTAGGGATCTCAACAATTACAGACCTATCTCCATCCCACCAGTACTATCTAAGATGCTCGAAAAACTAGTAAACTCTCAGTTAAGGGACTATCTGGATAACAATAACCTTCTAAATTCTGCACAATCTGGATTTAGATCAAAGCATAACACCATTACTGCCTTAGCCAAGGTAACCAACGATTGGCAGACTAATTTGGACAAAAAAATTTTACCTGTGCTGTGTTTCTGGATTTGAGTAAAGCCTTTGACACAGTGGATCATGACTTATTACTCACCTCCCTTAACTCATTAGGCCTGGATTCCTATCACTCAACTGGTTTAAGGATTACCTTTCAGATAGGTCGCAACTGGTTAGAAATGGAAGTACCTATCCACCTCAAAACCTCTGCTAAGGGGTGTACCACAAGGCTCTATTCTTGGCCCTATCCTCTTTGCTATTTATATAAACAATATTGATGCCAACCTCACTCAATCTAACATTCATCTGTTTGCTGATGATACTGTATTGTATGTCAGCAATCCCTCACCTTCAAAGCCTGTGAACTTCTACAATCGAATTCTCCATTCTGCAGCACAATCTACTTGACAAAAACTACTTCTAAATGCAAAAAACAAAAGCTATGTTCTTTACCACAAAGAGTTGTACTACCACTACCCCAGCATCCAACACCCTACATATATCCACCTTACTTGGAAGAAACTTGAATTTGTTGATAACTTCAAATACCTTGAGTCTGGATAGATAACAGGCTTGACTATTCTGTCCATATTGAAGAGTTACTTAAAAGCTAAGACAGAGGCTCGGACTATTTTTAGAATAAAACATTACCTAAACAGTGATTCCAAAAAAGGTTAATTCAGGCCTCATTCCTATCCCTCATTGATTATGCTGATTTTCTCTACTGCCATTGTTCAAGTCATCTCTTACATAAGCTGGACACCCTGTATCACAGGTCCATAAGATTTATTACTGACCTTCCCTCCAACACCCATCATTGCTCCTTTATATGGCAGTCAACTGGACATCATTGCAACACAGAAGAAATAGGAATGCTGTTATCTGGATACTCAAAGCGTTAACAGGCAAACTACCGACCTATATCACTGATTGCTTTACCCAAATTACAACCAGGCCATACACTTAAGGATCAGTAAACTCATCACATTAAAGGAACCCAATGCCTGCACCCGGTATGGGAGGGCTGCTTTCAGCTATTCCTTAGCAGCTGCATGGAACTCTCTCAAAAATCCATGAAGCTAGATAGCCTACTACCTCTGGCATCCTTCAAAGATTGTTCTCCGCCCTTTTCCAGAGCTCTGCAATTGCTTTTATAAAGCATAATCCCCACCTATCTGACCCAACTAAACCTCCCTTTTTCTATCCATTATATTAACTCAATTTCTTTCTTCCGAATCACCTATTATATTCACTTAAAACTAGTTTAGACCATATAACTTATATTTTAGGACTGTTATACCCTTTGTCCTCTTTTTTCCTACAGGCTAAATGGTTCTATTGTTACTTGTATATATGTAAATTGTTGTATATAATCATTTCATGCCATTGTATTGCTATTTATTCTATTCTTGTCTATGTAATAATACTTGTATCCTCATTTGTATGACCACTCAGGTCCATCTTGTAAATGAGCTTTGCTCAATGATGTTCGCCTGAATAAATAAAGATTTTGATTGATTGATTGATTGATTGATTGATTGAACGCCTGTCACCTCTCTCAGGCCAAAATAACATCCAACAAAAAGTAAAACAAAAACAAGCAGCCAAGCAAAAGCTGATAACTGGGGAACCAGTAAACCTTGTTGGGGTTCATCAGCTGCATACAGAGTGCCCTTGATAAAGGGTGCTCTGTGGCAGTCATTTTTGTGGACCTCACCAAGGCCTTTGATCTGGTTGAACAATAACTGATTTCTGCTATTCTTACTGAGTTCCATTTTTCACTTGATGCAATTTCATGGTACTCAGGTTACCCGGATAATAGGTCTCACAAAACAAGTATAGAGGGTGTATTATTAACATCAAGACAGATTCACTGTGGAGTACTTTATGCTGATAACGCTGTCTTATACAGCATCAATAATGATCCAAATTCAGCCGTTAAGAATGTGCAGATTGATTTTATTTATTTTCAGAACTGGCTTACCTCAAAAATGTATAGTACTGAATTCAAAAAAGACTAAGACCCTGCTGTTGATTGGGTCCAGGAGAAAACCGATCAATCTTAACCCCGTTGTTGATCTCAGTGGTGAGATTATTGAGCATGTTGATACATTTAGATACTTGGGTATCCTTTTAGATACTCGCTTGACTTTTGAGCGCCATATTAATTCTCTCAAAAAAAACCTTCACCAAAGACTGGCCCTACTTTTTAGAGTACGTCCGTTTCTCATGATTGATTCTAGGAGATTACTTACTCATAGCTTTTTATTACGTTTGTTAGACTATGGTCTAATTATTTACATCATTACTTCCAATAAAGCTATAGAGAAACTTAGAGTCACCTACAATTCTATTTTATGATTTCTTACTGGCTCATTGTACCCATCACTGTAAACTTTATAAATTGGCTAATACTTTTTCTCTTAATAGTAGGGTTCTGTTAAGAATGGGGATTTTCCTTTTCAAATTTACACTAGATCTGCTTCCACTGTCTATGAATTCATTGTTTTCTTGAACTTTAAATACATGTGGAACAAGATTACAACAAAAATAGTGTTTACTATACCACTGTTTAAAAAAGCTCTAGGCGAAAGGTCCTTACTTTATAAAGCTCCTCTATTTTATAATTCCCTTCCTAATAACATTACTAATTGTTCTACAGTACTTACATTTAAAAGAAAATTATGCAGTTGGCTAGATTCATCAAGTGACTGTACTTGTTACTCTACATAGTCTATTCATTTAATTCTGCCCTTCACCCTCCCCATCTTTATAGCCGGCATTTACTGTCACCCAAATTTCCAGCACTCTATTGCTCTCGACCTCATAACCTCCATCGCAGCTCTTTCTTGCTCTGGTGAAATATACATCTTAGGTGACCTAAACTTAAACTGGCTGTCTTCCAAGACATCCAAAATATGTAATGATCTTGGAGCCCTGAACCTCTCGCAATTCATCTCGGAACCCACCAGCCGTAACCATAAGACACAAAATCACTTCCTGATCGACTGGGCTCTTACCACCCACCCCCACAGAGTAATTAGCTCTGGCATCCTCCCAGATGCTCTCAGTGACCACAACCCAATATTCGTTGTCAGGAAAATCCACAGACCAAAATCTCTGCATAAAGCCTTGCAACTTCGCTCCTTCAAATCCCTAGACCTTCAGCCTCTCCTGCACAACCTATCTCTCTCTCTGACTGGTCTCCCTTCATCTCCTCCCTCTCAGTTGATAAGGCTCTAGCCTACTTTGAAGAAATATTCCTTGCAAATTGGAGTGCCTTTGCCCCTCTCATACAAACCAGGATTAGGGGTAACCACCTACTGTGGATTACTCCAGAACTCTTAACCTGTCTTAGGACCAGACATCATGCCTGGAAGTGCCACAAATCTACCCAGCTTCCTAGTGACCTCATGGACTACTGTACGCTCCGAAATGCCTGTACCAGGGCAACAAGGATAGCCAAGTCCAATTACTTCAAAAATGCTTTCCTCACTAACATAAATTCCCCTTCCAAGTTCTGGAAGGTGGTTCATGCTCTCTTTACCCCTCAGTCCTGCCCCCCTTCGCCAGTGCTAAAGGTAAATGGCAATCTTGTAGCCAACTCCCATGCTGTAGCTACGTAATTTAACTCCTATTATACCGACTGTGCAATCGAACTGCTGAAGTCCCTCCTTAATTACCCTTCCCCCCTCAAATGTCATGGCTGCCCCTCTATCCTCAACCCACAAAAAAACACTCCACTTCTTATTTCCATGCACCTCTCCTTCTCATTCTCTTCAGTCTCCCCCACTGATACTCTAAATGCCCTCCTCACCATCAATCCCTCAAAAGGATCTTCCACAGATGACCTTGACCCTAAATCTCTCTCTCTCTCTCTCTCTCTCTCTCAGCCCCGGCCATTGTCTACCCCCGCTCCTTAATCTTAAATCTCTCCTTCTCGACATCCGATGTCCCTACCACATGGAAGCTTGCAGTGGTCCTCCCCCTACCTAAAGGTGGAGAACCCTCATTCCCTGGTGATTATTGCTCCATCTCGCTACTCCCTACCCTAGCCAAACTACAAGAACATCTAGTCCTTTCTCAACTCACTTCCTTTCTATCTGATACCTCCTTCTTCACTACGTTCCAATCTGGTGTCAGGAAAAAACACTCTTCCACCACCTCCCTACTTCAGCTTACTGACTCCATCCTCTCCGGGATGGACAATAGCCAAATCACCTCAGCCATATTTGTTGACCTTGCCAAGGCTTTTGACACTGTTTCCCATTCCCTTCTCCTTGGTTCCCTCTCATCTGCTGGTCTAACCCTTTCTGCCACTAATTGGTTTAAGGCCTACAGTACCTTACTGGTAGAACCCTGTCAGTTAAGATCACAGATGCTATCTCGCCACCCCTCCCGATCTGCACTGGCATCCCTCAGGGCTCCCTGCTTGGTCCTTTTTTGTTCTCCATCTTCCTTAATGACCTGCCATCTGTCTACTCTCCCCCTCCTGCACCATACACATGTACGCTGATGATACTGCCCTGTATGCATATGGCTCATGCCCAGCTGAGGTTACATCCAGCTTGCAGCACGACTTAAACAAGGTGCAGCTCTGGTTTGCAAACTATCAGTTATTCCTCAACACCAAGAAGACAGTCTCCATGACCTTTGGCACAAGACAGAGACTCTCTAGGCTTCCCTACCTGCCCACTTTCCGCACTCTTGATGGGACTTTACTTTAGGACACCTCGTCCTTCAGATACTTTGGAGTTTGGTTAGACCAACACCTCACATCTCTGGACACATTGACGCCATCCAGAAAAATTGCACCCCAAGCTTGGTGCCTTGTTCAGGAACCATAGTTGCATCCCTCCTGCAGCTAGGCGTGAACTTGTTCAGAAGATGATCCTCCCAATTTTTGACTACTGCAATGTAGTCTATGGTGCTGCTCCTAAGTCCTCCCTGACCAGATTGGACACACTCTTCAACGCGTTCTGCCACTTTGCCCTTGATGCTCCCTCTCACACCCACCACTGTAACCTCTATTGAACCCTTTCCTTCCCCCATCCCTCACAAATAGGCACCTCTCACACTGCACTAAATTCACCATAAACACCGGCTGGGTGAACTCCCTTCTTACCTCTCCCCTTCATTTATAACACCCCCTCCTCCTTCCCACTCCCTCAGATCTACCGACACTCGCACACTAACTGCCCCCCACTGCTACACCCTCTCTGGCCAGTCTGGGTGCTCTCACTGTTTCCATAAAATATGGAACTCTCTACCTCCCCAAATCTGACACTCCTCCTCCTCCCTCTATTCTATCAAAACTGACCTCTCCAACTGTCTTGCACCTAACTGTTCCTGTCATGACTTGCATTCATTTCTTTCATCTTGCTCCTGACAGTTTGTCCCCCTTCAGAATTTACCCAATGCCTCTATTGACTCTACTGCCTCTACTGACCCTAACCCCTCCTAGGTGCTAGTTCTCATACCTTTCTCCCTTCCCCTACTCTCCCCCCCCTTTTTTCCTAGCCTTCACACTCCCCTTGCAGGGTTCTCAGCATCCTGAAGGGGTCCTATAGTACCTAGGCTTGCCACCTTTTCTTCCCCCATCTACCTATCCTTGGCCTTCCAGGTCCCCTTAGAGGGTCACCAGCATCCTGAAGGGTTCCTTGGATCAGGCCTCATCCCCTCCCAGGTGTTATGTCTCATTCCCTCCCTCTCACTATCCCTCTATAATTACAATGCCTAACCATAGGAGGGTTTACAATTGCCTGAACTTCCCTGCCCCCTTGCAGGGTTCATCGCATCCTGAAGAGTTTTCTTTTTAGGTCAGGCATTATTTCCCCTTCTAGGTGTTAATTACACTTAGTCTTCTCTCTCTCTCTCTCTCTCTCTCTATAATCCCTACTCCAGTCCTCTGTCCCTTTGTAGGGTTCCCCGCATCCTGAAGGGGTCTTTCTGGGACATGACTCTGCACTATCTGTCATCTCATTCTCTCTCTCTCTCTCCCCTTCACCCCTTATTTCACGATAGCACTTGTTCACTTATTACCGTTGCACTTATTAATTGTTCTCACAAATTACATATGTATACAACACTGTTTGTAACAACTGCCTTAATTAATTGTGTGCTATGTTGATCTTTGTAACTGGAATGTAAAATGACTCATCCCTATTGTAACCCTTCCCCCAGATCGCACCGGGAAACGAGCAACCTGTTGCTCAGTGTGTCTTCCTGGTGAAACATTTCAATAAATAAATAGTCAATGTTATTTATCTTTTCTGTCATGTACATTGTATTTTGTATTATTGTTCACTGCTTTATGTTAACTTGTCACGTGTGAAAATGGCCAGTCATGCTCATCACGCTTACAAGTATAAAAAATAAAAAGAAAGAAAGAAAAGACTAGGAGAAGAACTGGACAGACAGGAAGACAGCAAACCGCTGCCACCCTGGGTCTCCCAAGCACTCAAAAGGCAATGCATCAAGTGGACAGTTTGACAAATTAGCAAACAATCTGTTCGATTCACAAATAATTAAACATCAGAGCACACATATTAAAGATCACCTGCACTAGGGATATCTCTCCACTCAAGAGAAGGGGGGTTAAGGTTAACATCCTGCTATCAGTCTGCCACCAGACAGGTGCCAGACAGTAGTACAGCAGGGATGGCCTCTGCAAAGGGAGGGTTGCCACAGATGCTGATATGCACGGGCGTGCTGAGTGAAATACATGCAGGCATGGTGTATCATCATATGCTGGGCTGCCCTGTGGAGATAATGTCAAACACTGACTGCCTGCGTGTCTTTCTGACTATCTACATGCCCCACACCACTGACTAGGCAAGGCTCCCTTTGATACACTTTCTAAAGTGACACAGTTCACAGCCCCTTGACCCTCTGTCTCTTAGTCCCTTCTTTCCAAAAAAGCAGCACATCTGTCTTCCTCAGATACACTGTCTGTAGCAACTCCTCCCTCCATCTACCACTCTACCATCCATTCCCCTCATGGTGTTGCAGGGTTTAATAGGGGCCAGAAGGTGCTGATCTGTTTAATGTATCCCCCGGACCTGATGGACCTTTTGTCCTTGTATGCCCCCAAAGACCAAGTAACCAGTTTGATTTCCTAACCTCAACAATGGGGGGGGGGCAGTACAATAGTGGCTAGGTTAGCACATGTTAACAACCATGAGACACTGGTTCTAATTCTCCAGTCCAGAGCCGCATACTGTGTTCAGCACTCTAGCAGGTTAGCCTCAGAGCTTCAGTCCACCTGGATGTAACAAAAAAGTGTATTACATTTTGAACAGACACGCACATATGCACACGCATGCGCGCACGCACACACACCTAGTCTGATTGAGATAGAGAGCACCAATAAACGTGGACAAGTCACAGCCACTGTCAGTGCCCTTGGTCTCCAGTGCACACTGACTGGATCCCAAAGTGCTTTAAAAAGCAATGAGTTAGATACTGGTAGCATGTTACTGTAACCCCCCTACAAATAGGTGTTCCCAAAGTCTTCCTTGAGCTTTCCTAATTGCTCACTGCCAGGCTGGTGTCCTGCATTTTAGCAGTTTAAATGTGATTGCCAGAGAGTGCCTGTATAGCCTCTGTGTACTGTCTCTTTAAGAGCTGCCTGGATTGCAGTCATAAGTAATCTGAAAGAGAGCTCTGCTAAAAGATGTAACTATTTGCTAAAAATCATTTAGAGTGATAATGATATTGTAGTTTGTCTAACCTGCCTTCTTTGCAGCAAGAACTGTTTTGTTTCTATTCTATGTTTCTATGTTTCTATGTTTATCTCCGCTATCTTGGTCTTGGACTGCCGAATTGGACCAATCAGTACTGGTGGGACCTAAAATGGAGCCAGACTACAGGAGCTGTCTGGAGTCAAAATCTGTAGGAATTGTAGTTTGGGACTTTTGGTGCCTTTTTGCACCTGAAGGGGGAGCCTTTGTTGTGACTGACTGACAGACAGATCAGCCAACTGAACCCTTTGGATTCTGGGGAAAGTCCCAGACTTGCTGGCAGTTGAGTCAGATCTAAGTTGGGAGCTGAAGAAGCAACAGCTCGAGACAGTCGAGCAGCCATCTGAGTAGTTTCGCATGGGAGAACCATGGAAAGACCTGAGTTTTGGCCTGCATACCTGCCTGCTGCCCCTGAGAGGGAGAAGAGAATCAGTTCGGACTGAATCCGAGTTTATGAAACCAAAGTAAGCCACTGAGTTGTGACCAGAATCAACCTGAAGAAGAGTGAAGATTTGCTGAATGCATCGGCCTGTCAGGATTTCCAGCTTCCTCTAAACTCCCAGTGTGTACAAAGACTTTGTGATTGTGACCGGAGAACGGTTTGCCTGGTATAGTAGAATCCCTTATATGTAAATGTGCTGTGTGTTTATAGTGGGTTGTGATTTGGTTCCCCACTGTGTGACTTGTGTTCTGCTTGCTGGAAGCTGTAACCAGCTCAAACGTACTGAATCCGTGTTCATCTCCATACAGCCTTGGCCTTGCCACACTGGCCTTGCCAGACTACCCCACTGAATCCGAGTTTGTGAGACTGAAGTAAGCCACTGAGTTGTGACCAGGATCAACCTGAAGAAGACCAACGATTTGCTGAATGCATCGGCCTGTTAGGCTTTCCAGCTTTCCTCTAAACTCCCGGTGTGTACAGAGACTTTGTGATTGTGACTGGAGAACGGTTTGCCTGGTATAGTGGAATCCCTTATATGTTTAGTTTAGTTTAATTTATTGGTCTAGCAATTAATACCTTTGAGCCAGGGCTCTTTTACAAAGGTTCCACGTCACATAGAACATCAAACAGACAAAACACATTACAAGTATTATCGGCAACAGAAGTTACATAATAAATATGCCTTACACAGTTACAAGGCATTACAGTGTAGGGGTTACATAGAACATATGCTTTAAACAGTTTCAAGGCACTAAACAATTTGGGAAAAACCAAAAGCTTCCAAGGAGAGAGAGGTAAATTGGGGACCTACAAGGAGGCGAAAAGAAGGGGAAGTGTGAGGCAGTAGAGCAAGTGAGAGGGGAAGGAAAGGAGGTTGTAGAAGAGTGAGTTAGGAGGCAGAAAAGGAGTAGTTGGTGGTATGTGTGGGTTCATTAGACAGGGAGGATGGGCCATGGTTTGGGGATGGTCAGAGGAGAAGAGGTCTGTATCAAAAGCAGTCACAGTTGCTAGTGGTAGAGAGGTGGGCATAGAGCATGGTTTTGAAAGCTCCAAGAGAGGTAGAGGATAGAGTAGGTGGACTTAGAGCATTGTACCAGGTCGGGGCTCTGTACGTGAATGACCTTTGTCCCTGTGCGGTCCGACATCTGGGAACCAGAAAAGGTTGGTGTTCAGATCTGGTGGTGGGATGCAGGCCATGAGTCCGGCAGAGTAGGTTTTGGATACATAGTGGAGTCAGCCCCATAATAGATTTTTTTTGCCATTATGCAGGTGAGATATTTAAGGCGACTTGGTAGTTGTAACCAGCCTGTTTCATAGTAAAGCTCACACGTGTGTGTCAGTCTTTGTCCCCCCCGTAAGGAGCCGGCAAGCCTTATTTAGCGCGACTGAGATACGCCATAGTGCTGTGGTAGTGGCTGAGCCATAAATAATGAGGCCATAGTCTATGATTGAGATTATGAAACTCTGTATAGCAATCCTCAGTGCAGCTTGGTTAAGGAATTGTCGGTTTCGAAATAGTATTCCTAGACGTTGGTTCACTGTTTTCGCCATGTTGTCAATATGGGTTGCAAAGGTAAGACCTTGGTCAAACGTGATGCCAAGGTATTTGAAAGTATTTACTTGGTCCAGTGTATTACCAGCAGAGGTGTTTATGGTGAGTGGAGTGTTTCTATTTTTGTTTTGGTGATTGGTGAAAAGCATGGCTTTTGTTTTTGTGGTTACACAAGCTTACTATCCAGGAACCACTTTTCAACACTAGAGAAAGCAGATTGTAAGCTCTGGCATAGTGAGTTTGGTTCTTTGTGAGAAGAGAGAATTACAGCATCATCAGCACATAAGATTATTCTTTCCGGGCAGAATTCTGGGAGGGAGTTGAGGAACAGGCTAAAGAGGAGTGGGCCTAGAATTGATCCTTGCGGTACACCCGAGAGGACATGTTTGGAGTCAGAGAGTACACCAGAGATTTTTATGGCCTGAGACCGATTTGACAAGTAACTTTTTACCCAAGCATTGGGTCCTTCAGTCAGGCCAAGGCTGGTCAATACAGAGATAAGTAGACCATGATGGACTGTATCGGAAGCTTTTGTGAGGTCAATGAAGACCGCACCGGTTTGATAGCCTTTGTCCAGGGCTAAGTGGACTTCTCCAGAGAAGTTAAGTAAGGCTGTTGTAGTACTATGTCCTTTCCTAAATCCGTGCTGTTGATTACAGAGTAGATTGTGCTTGTCCAGGTAGTCAGTGAGTTGGTCTGCCACAATGCGTTCAAGAGCTTTGGAGAGGGGTGGGAGTATGGATATAGGTCGATAGTTTCCTGTTGAGGCTTTGTCACCCCCTTTGTGCGCTGGCGTGACTATGGCAGCCTTCCATTTTTTGGGAAATTGACTTTGGCATTGGGACAGATTAAGAATTTTGGCAAGAGGGTGGGTCACTTCGTCCAAGGTGAGAGACAAGATTTTTAGATCTATGGTGTCACTACATGTTCTGGATTTGGAGCAGGCCTTTTTTATGTATTTGTAAGCTCCGTGCACTTTGATTTTCTTGAAATAAAATTGTGGATTGTCACTAGGGGTGCTTTTGATACTAGGTTGGACACAGGTGAGTCCAAGAAGAAATCTGGGGGGAGGACCCACTGAGGTCTGTGAAAGTCTTATTTGGAGCATCTGCAATAGTCTTTGGGTCGAGTGTGGTGGATCCATCAACATTCATAATGGTGGGAGAGGATTTTGCTTGCTTACCCATTATATTTCGAATGTTGTCCCAGAAAGCTCTCCTGTCACCCCAGGTGGATTCAAGGGCGTTTTTGAAATAGGCGCTCTTCATTTGCCTAACTTGCGTGGTGCATTTGTTTCATGCCTGTTTGTACTTTAGGGTATCAAGTGGGGAGCCTGTTTCCCTGGCTATGGCCCAGAGGTTGTCTCGAGCCTTCAGCTTGGCAAGTAGTTTGTTAGTGATCCAAGGATTTGAGAGTGCTCTGATTTTACGCTTTTTTACTGGGGTGTAAATGTCACATGCAGTATTGAAGGTTGTGATGAAGTATTCTAGTGCAGCATTAGCATCAGTCATTTCAAAAATTGGTGCCCAGTCATGTTGCAGGTGACAGGTCATTAGTTTGATGAGATTCCCTTGTGGCAGTACTCTGCTTGAAATAACTTTGGAGGGAGGCTTGAGGAATTTGTTAGACCAGATACAGGACACTGGGGAGTGGTCACTGAGAGAGTCCGGGAGAACTTTAGTGTTTTTTATCTGGTCAGGGTGATTAGTGAGAACCCAGTCAATGAGGGTGCTTGTTCCAGTTTTGTAATTTTTCCGGTTGGGAAGTTACCATCTGAGTCAGGTTGGCTGCTAAGATGTCATCTTTACAGGAGCCAGTGTGGGAATGAGCCAATTAATATTGAAATCCCCGAGAAAGAGGAGTTCATTATCAGGTGGTTGCAAGCTTACAAATTCAAGCACTGACTTGAGACCAGAGCTGTAGTCTTTTGGAGGGATATAGACTGCGGCCACTGTAAGTACTTTATTTTGTGTACCGAGGAGCAATTTGATTGGGAGAAGTTGCACCTGGGTATTTGAGGAGGTGAAGCTGCCAAGGTGACTGGATAGGTTGTCCTTTATGTAGATAGCACAGCCCCCACCCTTCTTGCTTGCCTGGTCAAGTCTGAAAAGATTGTAGCCTTCAAGCGAGACAGCATGATCCGGGGTGTTGGGAGACAGCCAGGTTTCCACAATGGCTGGTATATCGGGATTTTTTTGCCTGACGAATGTTTGAAGAGATGCCAGTTTAGGAAGGAGGCTGCAGATATTTAGGGTGATAATGGAGAGTCCACAGCCAGCTTTCATTGTTTTTGTTAACTTGTGGGTGACAGGGTCAGGGTTTGGGTGCATCCCACCTGACATTAGGAGTAGAAGGAGTAGGAGTTTCAGTGATACAATTCGTAGCTCATAGTAGGTTAGAGTGAGTCTCTGCTTGTTCTTTATTAGGCGTTTAGGTTTTCTTCTGGGGTCCAAGTAGAGGGTGATAGTTAACGATTGATCTTGATTTGATCGTTTCCAGGTAGGAAATATTGTATTTTGTACACAGGTATTGGCAGAGTGATGTTTAATTAAGGATTCCGGTGGACTTGCCATGGTTCCATATTGTGGGTGGTCGAGTATGATGGTGAGAGAGGGTGGAAGGGTAGGGTAGGCAGCAGGGGGAAGTTGGTATAGTGGGAAAAGGAGGGTGAGGGTCAGCAGGGACAGAGGGTGGAGGCTAAGAGAGGGCATAGTTTTTAAGTGAGACAGTTTACCACTAGGTTGGAGTGGAAAGCAGGCAAAAATGGAGTGAGGAAGGTACTCAGAGAGGAGGTGGCAAGGTAGAGTGGGTGGGCAACGAGAAAAGCAGGGTGGTAGGGCAAGGATTTTAGAGGGCTTAGGAGGGTATAGTTAGAGCAGTAGCAAAGCGCAGAAATACTGAGAGGGTTTAGCAACAGGGGGTTAAGGAGAAAACAACGAGAAGATATGAAGTTGAGAGGAGTGAAAGCGGAGGAGAAAAGTCAACACAAGGATAGGGAAAAAGGAAGAGTAAAATGGTGATAATGGCTTAGGGAGTTAATGAGAGAGCGAGTTACAGAGCTAGGGAGGAGGGGAGGAGTAAAACAGTGTGTCACGAGGGAGGCTCCTTTTGGGGGGTGGATCTTTTCACCTGGGTGGAGCGATGCGACTATTTAATAAAGGTCGGGGGTGGTGGGGGTTGGCGGGCGTAAAAATTCGGCCGAGAGCAGTGCAAGTGAATGGGCGCTGAGCCCAGCACAGCACACTCTCAGCAGAAACCAATGGGAGGGCAATTGCTGTAACCGGGGGTTCTGTTTACACTGGCCAGATTAATTTTTTTCTTAACAACTCATCTTAATGGGGTAGACAAAAAAGAAGACAAAAAGATACTCAATCATCAATGAATGTCAATTGCTGCTTGAACATTTCACTGTGCACTCACTGTCATCACTGAAAGCAAAATGATTGTCCAGGGTTTTGTGCTGCATTTTTAGTTTAAATTGCAGTGCAAGTGTCTACTCTGGTCTGCCATAGATTTCAGACAGACTTTCTGTTTTTTTGCTGCTTGTGAAATTACTGTGATGAGATTTGCTGTCAGTCAATACTGCAAAAGCACTTTGAAAAAATGTATGTAATGCCTAGGCTGTGCTATATTTTTAATTCTGTGCATCACTCTTTCTGTAGACGCACAGAATAAAA
Organism: Neoceratodus forsteri; assembly: GCA_016271365.2. Classification (NCBI taxonomy): domain Eukaryota; kingdom Metazoa; phylum Chordata; order Ceratodontiformes; family Ceratodontidae; genus Neoceratodus; species Neoceratodus forsteri. The sequence continues at coordinate 471,401,599 of CM028132.1, forward strand.
TGGAAGTTCAACACCTTACCTCGAGTCCCCACTACTGTTGGCCACACTTTCTTTTTCCTCTTCATTTCACCCATCCATGTTAAAATGTCAAGGTTAAAAGGGAGTAGGAATCCTCCAGTATTTTCTGACAAACTTTCCAAACTCCACTTTCATGTGCGATGGGGGTATTTCCTCTACTACTTTGGTAAGCTTCAGACACTTCCTGGGTTACCTCTTACTGCTCCTCCGTCCCAAGCGCCGCTGAATGTGGGTCAGACGCTCTCCTTCTCCCCTGCAGCCTTTCACCATGTTCCGACTCTGCACCCCATCCCAGTCTCGCCCTTACCTGTAAGGGGCTGTTTCAAGAATCCCTGCCTCGGCCTGCTGTCCTCACTCACGAGAGTCCGGTCTGCGTTCACTTCAGAGGAATTACACAAACATGACTGTTTCACTCCCCCACTCTCTATCTCCCGGCAGCCGCCATGACGCCACTTGTCCGCGCGCACTCCGCTTCTGGATGGAAACCCTGACGGTGACGTCACGCCTGCGCTCATGTCATATGTAAATGTGCTGTGTGTTTATAGTGGGTCGTGATTTGGTTCCCCACTGTGTGACTTGTGTTCTGCTTGCTGGAAGCTGTAACCAGCTCAAACGGACTGAATCTGTGTTCATCTCCATAGGGCCTGGGCCTTGCCACACTGGTCCTGCCAGACTACCCCACTGAATCCGAGTTTGTGAGACCGAAGTAAGCCACTGAGTTGTGACCAGGATCAACCTGAAGAAGACCAGCTCAAATGGACTGAATCCGCGTTCATCTCCATACGGCCTGGGCCTTGCCACACTGGCCCTGCCAGACTACCCCACTGCACAGAGAAAGTCATCACGAGAGACCTGCCTGGGGATCAGCCCCCTGCTCCACGCTTGAACAGGAACAACACCTCGGCAAATTGTGTGGGCCCTGCTTCTCCTGGCACTCCAGATCAACCACCTGCAGTCTCAATTTTCATCCAGCATGTGTCCAGTCTTGGGTATCGTGAGTAACCATCAGGGTAGCTCCCTGCAACAACAGCTTAATCTAAGTGTGTCATCTGATTGTCTTGTTGTTTCTTTTCTTTCACGAACTGAGCCCTCCGGCTCCTGATTACAACTAGCATGTGTGGTGCATTTTGTTTTCTTCCATCACGTGGCCCCAACCAGCTGTGATGCCGGCCTACCCTGGGCAACGATCCTGGCTAGTCCACCTCTTCTCCACCTGGATACCCAGAGTGTGTGACTGTTTAGGGACTCTGAAGTGCATGCATAACCATTTGATTGATAGAGCCTTGAAGCAAATCAACCTGATTACACCCCTCCCTTGTTCAAATCCCCTCAATAAATCAGATTTAACTCTTTTTGCATTTAACCTGACTGTGGTTCCAGTTTGTGCCAAGAGTACTGTACTGTTGCTATTTGATTTGCTTAACCTTGTTTTACAGGGGGTCCCCATGGTCTAGCTAGAGGAACCTGCCCTGGTGGTAAGTGCAAACAGTGTGGGGAATTGCCTGGTGTACAAGGGGTATTGTGAAATTGATCATTGCGTATTGTTCCGGCCACTAGCAGGGAAAGGGGGGGTTACAGTGTCCCAGAGGGCTGTGCCCAGGTTAGCTTGACCACTACCAACCCTGACCTCCAGGTGGAGGCACCTGTTTCAGAACTCAGGCCCCTTAACCTGCTACTAGCCAAGCAAGCAGGGGTAGTAGCCCTTGGGATAGCGCCACCTAGGGGTTACATTAAGCATGTCATTACTATGCATGTACTGTGAAAATCTATGAATAAACAATGTTAATTTAAATAAGCACATGCTATAAGGCATACCAGTTAAATTAAGTAAATGAGAAAAGGGTACAGATGGGATGCAGTGTATACAAAAGGCACTATATAAACCCAGATCCTATATAAATCAAAATTCTATCTGATTCTGCAGTACCACATTACCAGTATCATCTCAGGAAACATATAGGGAAACTCAGACCTAGGATGTGCACAAAGAGGCAGTGGGAAATCCTGAAGCTGGGCATCTTAGAGGCCATGAAATCCTGTGCAAGATCCCATAGTAAGATGGCCAGAGCCAGGAAACCTTGTTGGTGGTCAAGGGAAATGCAGGATGGGGTGTGGAGCAAAATAATGGTCTTCAGGAAGTACAAGTGCTCCTGTAGTGAGGAAGAATGCAAGGAGTACCACAGGATCTCCAGGGAAGTTAGCAGGAGGGTAAGAGCTGCCAAGGCTGAAAAAGAGCTTAGATTAGCGCAAGGGATCGGGGGGGATGAGTTCTATAGATACGTTAAGGAACAAAAGAAGGCTGGGGGGCAGGTAAGCAAGCGGAGGAAGAAGAGGGATGGCTGTGTCATTGAGGCACTGGTCAGGAAGCATAGGAAAAACCAGGAGCAGTTGCAGAATTCACCAAAAATATTTATTTACAGTTGCAGTAACATAAAAATATAAACTTGTTCAGTATAACTATGTATAAAGGAGTAGTTTTCCTTGAGTTTCTGTGTCCCTTTTTCTTCTAATCTCTCTTGCAGTTGCAGTTTAGCTCTTATAAATCCTTTAAAACTCCACTCTAAACAAACATCCTTTCTTCCACAGTGTTCTGTTCTTGTATATTTCAGGCAGGTGCAAGGCAGGAACAAAACACTGTGAAAGAAACAGGATTTTTTTTAGAGTGGAGTTTGAAAGAATGTATAAGAGCTAAGCTGCAACTGCAAGAGAGTTTGAGGAAAAAGGGACACAGAGACTCAAGGAAAACTACAGTTTTTTTTCTGCTTTGTACATAGTTATTTTGAACAAGTTCATTTTTTTGTGTTACTGCAACTGTAAATAAATATTTTTAGTGAATTCTACAACTGCTCCTAGTTTTCCCTATACTTCCTGACCTGTGCCTCAATGCCAGACTATGTGAGAAGTGGGATGTACGCCATGCATACCCTAAGACAGGAGTTTTGTGCTTGGGTACTGGACCTAGTACCAGGGAAGTACAGAGAAAGGTATGGATTCTGCAGCAGCAAGTCCAGGAGTGGTTACCAGGAGAATGGCAGCCAAACTAGCAAAGACAGAAGTCTTGTCTGAGATTGTACAGCCAGCACAAGTTATGGAAAAAGAACAGACAGCGGCAGAACCTGAAAGCCTGATGGACTTTTTCAAATGGTGGGCTACACAACAAAAAGAGACTGAGAAGCAGGGGGGAAAAAAGGGACACAGAGACTGAAAGAAAACTTTATTTTATTTTGCCTTTGTACATAGTTATACTGAACACGTTTATTTTTGTATGTTACTGCCACTGTAAATAAATATTTTGGTGAATTTTACAACTGCTCCTGGTTTTCCTGTGCTTTCTGACCTGTGCCTCGATGACAGGATAGAGGGGGTGGAAGAGGAGGCAGAGGTGCTAAATGGTTATTTCAGCTCAGTCTTCACTAGGGAAAGGGATTGGATGCTGCAACGGGGGGAGGCAGGGTAGGGGACATGGGGGGGCACTCACAGATGGTGAGATCCAGGTAGGGAGGCTCTCAAGTTCTTGAGAACGGATAAAGCCCCAGGACCAGATGGCATCCACCCAATGGTTCTGAGGGAATGGGCGGATATCCTAGCAACTCCAATGGCTGATCTATTCAATTCCTCCATCCGATCAGGATGTGTTCCTCTGGGCTGGAGGATGGCACACATAGTGCCTCTCCAAAAAAATAGACCTAGGGATGAACCGAGGAACTACAGACCGGGCAGCCTGACATCCATAGTGGGGAAAGTGATGGAGGCCATCTTAAAAGAATGGATGGTGGAGTTCCTGGAGGCACATGGTTTTCAGGATGACAACCAACAAGGGTTTGTCTGGGGAAGATTGTGTCAAACTAGCTTAGCTGAATTCTTAAACTGGGTGACAAGATCCCTGGATGAGGAAAAGCCTGTTGATGTTCTATTTCTAGACTTCAGCGAGGCTTTTGACTCAGTCTCACATGGAAGGCTGATTTGGAAATTGAGGAACCTGGGCGTGGGTGAAAAATTGATGGGATGAGTGGCAAACTGGATTGACAACAGACAGCAGAGGGTGGTGGTAGTGGGGGGTGTAGCCTCGACTCACAGAAGGGTCATCAGTGGGATCCCACAGGGTTCAGTGTTTGGTCCTATTCTTTCCAATGTGTTCATCATAGACATAGGGGAGGAAGTTGAAAATAGAATGAGCCTGTTCGCTGATGATTCCAAGCTGAGGGCTGAGGTGGACAGCAAGGAGGGAAGGAGGGCACTCCAGGAAGATTTGGTGAGGATGGAAAAATGGGCACACACTTGGCAACTGGGGTTAAACATGTGTAAGTGTAGCGTTCTGCATTTGGGCATTAGAAACCCTGATTATAGCTACCAATTGGGGGAGTACAGTTGACTGTTTCCACGATGGAAATGGATCTAGGGGTGATGATTGATGACAAATGGAACAACTCGGAGCAGTGCAGGAGAGCAGCTGCTAAAGTGAATAAAATGCTTGTGAGTATAGCTAGGGGCATAACTTCCAGGAGCAGGGAGGAATACTTCCCCTGTACAACTCACTGGTGAGGCCGCACCTGGTGTATTGTGTACAGTTCTGGCATCCCTGCCTAAAGAAGGATATCACACTGCTGGAGAGAGTACAGAGAAGAGCGACAAGGATGATTCGTGGTTTGGGGGGAAATGTCATGAGGATAGATTTAGAGAGCTGAACATGTACTTCCTAGAGGACAGGAGGGATGGGGGAGATATGATAGAGGTCTTCAAATATCTGAAGGGAGTCAACAGAGTCAAAACAGAGGGACTGATCAAATTGAAGGAGAGGGGACTACGAGAGGCCATAGTCTAAAACTGGTAGGGGGATGGTACAGAGGGAAGGTGAGGGGACATTATTTCACTGAGAGGGTGGTGGCACCCTGGAATGCGCTTTCAGATGAACTGATAAAAGTGGATACTGTAGATGTTTCAAGAGGGGCTGGGACAGACACAGGGACTTTGTACAGGTTGGAGATAAGGGGAACGTCAGGGGTAAGCAGGGAGGAGAGGTTGGGGGTGAAGGGTTAAAGAAGGGAGGCAGAGTAGCTACTGTACCTTAGCAGTGAGCTGTGTTCAGGCAGACATGATAGACCTTTAGGCCTAATCAGCTGGCAACTATGTATGTATGTATGTATGTATCAGCTGTAAAAATGGCAAGAACATATCTCTTAACTGTCCCTGATTTTGCCTCAACTATTTCTTGTATTGTGAACTGACTGCATTCTGCTGTGATGGGAAGTATAGTGGTGGGTCAGAGATTTTCAAGAAATCTTGGTTTCTCAAAGTTAAGTATTGGAGGTTACTGCAGGAGAGGAATGGAAAGGAACAAACCCATATTCTTATTCCCAAATATCATCGTCAACCCCCCTGCCATGTAAATATTCTTGTGATGACTTCCCTACTGGCACTGCCAACAAACCTAACAAACTGCTGAACTACAAACATACTCCAGCAAAGAACAGAAAATGGCATTTACTCACCTGGTAAAGGTGATTATTTGAGTACCCTTTATAGTACTCCACAGTCAGAACCATTGGGTATTCCCCATCCATCTTATAGGTTGATACACGATCCAATAAAAAAACAGGCTGGCTGAGACCAGCCCCCCTGTCCCATCCGAGAATCTCCAGCGTAAATCTTCCTTAGCAATTACAGGTACCCTGATAGACACAGATGGAAAAGACACACAGACAAAACACAAACAGCGAAAACAACAGTATCTTCCTGCATGCTGCTGTAACTCCCTGGTTCCATTGGGGTTACTAGAATCCCGTCAGTGTCTGTGTTAGGTAGGGAAGACAGCTGGTGAATATCTAGTTAAATGGATTTTCACTTGCTCCCTCTCTGCTTGCTTGGTCTCAGCTGAGAGCAGAGAGGTGATGTCATTTAGAACTTTCGCAGCAACATAAGCCACACAGCTTGTTGTGAGTGTGGGAAGTTTAGAATTCTGAGGGTAGTCTGTAGTAGCAACTCGGAGAGTGAGCAGTGAGGAGAGTCTGTATTTCTAACCCTAGTTTGAGAACCTCTTTTGCCTGACTTGTGAAGTGGTGGAAACCGTCTTCAGGATTTCCTGATGCCCTCATCCCTAGTAGGATAAGGGGGACTGCAGAGAATTTGAGGAGCAATCCCCTGATCCAACCTAGAACATTTTGAAGCTGCCTTTGGTGTACAAACTGTGAGTAGATTCTGTCTGAGAGTTACCCAGGATATGTACCTGTCTTGTTTTCTGTGGGGTGACACTCTGTTAAAGGGACCCATCCACCGATTTCTGTGAGACTTTTCTCAAGAGGATTGTTTTAAGGTTTGCTGACAACAGTGGATGTCCCATATATGACTATGCCTTTTGTTCAGAACTTTAACTTTACATCCCTTGTGGTGTTTTCTAATGCCAAAATGTGCTAAACATTTGAAGAAAGCATAATTTCTACAGTTCGGTACTTGTTGAGGTGTAACTCTGAAAGAATGACTGGGTATGGACGAGGAAGCAAAAGGTGGGAGACCCCCCATCTGGAGTGATTAGTTCAGTACTTCGGGTTCTGTAAGGGTGCCTGTTTTCTTTCAGTGCATGTGGCCAATGCCTGAAGATGTTTACTCCTTGTATGTGAGTTTTGCTAGTTTTGAGCCCTGCTGTGCTCCATCGTGGCCCATGTGCCACAGTCCTTTCTGCTAATCCTATGTCATATTGGAACTGTTCCATGTTATGGTCTAGTGCCACTTCCAGGAGAATCTGTGTGTTCATCATGGCTAGTTCCACATTTCCAGATGTCTAATCGTATGCTACATGGGAAGGTCGAGTGTCTGTTTTCTACAGATGTGTTCTGCATTGCCTTGTGCCATGAAGTGTAAACCCTTGGGGGTCCATCTTTGCTTTTGTGTTCCAACTTTGTTTTAGAGTAAAGCCACACTCTAGAATCCCAGCCTGGTTTGGACAATCTAGTTACTGCTTTCTGTGTGGATTTACTGGGTACCCCTGTCCAGAAGTGCAAACCTAACATAGCCTTTAGCAAAAGTTCTCTCCTCAGGACCGAGGTTTTGGTATAGGTCTGTTTGTGACTTGTACACACTTCGTGTTTCTGTAGCAATTGCTTTGTACCCCACCCCTCTCTTTTTCCCTAGACAGAAAAAGTATGGTAGGTGTGCCTACTAGTTAAATAAGTGGCGGTGGGGGGGTTACAAAAATGGGGGCTCATCCAAGGATATTGTTTGAATTTGAGGAGAGAAGAAGAGATGTTTACTGAGGGTATGGCTAGTGTTTTGTCTGTCTGGTAGCCAAAAACTGGAAAGGAAGCTTGGCACAAAAGGATTTTGCCCAGAAGAGTGCCATTCATGTGTGCTGCTGCGTGCCTGCTAGTACAGTGCTGCTGTGTGTTTGTGCAAACTTACTATGGACTGTAAAGCCAGAAAGTGTATGTCCTTGTCCCTGCATCTAGAACGTTTTACAGAACTTTAAAATCTCAAGTTTTAATTGTCAAAAGTAATGTGGACTTTAGGAAACAGAGAAATGTACCCTGGATGTTTCATGTACTTTGTGTGCAAATTGGGGGAGTTGCTAAAGAGATTGCCAGGTTCTGTGAGAAAATGGTCAAAAACAGTGCTCCCACCTTGAAATTGCAGCCAAGAAAAAAGTTACAGTTTGCGGTTTAAATTTGCCTTGCTCGATGATCGCCATGAAGGAAGATCGAGCGAGAGAGAGAGAGACAGACGCTCATTTGCATGGCGTTGAGTGATTGGTGTGACTTCAATCAGTCCCACCTCAAGCCAGCTTCAGTGTGCAGTCGAGTGTTCGAGAAGGAGTGAGCTGGTCAGACCAGGATCAACCATTGAGGGGCTTGTGAACATTCTAATCTGTGAAAAACAGGCTTTTGCTGTAAAAATTCGGGCTCAATCCATTATCTGACTGACTGGAAAGTGAGCGTGGCATTCATGGCTACGATCAGCGGGACCACCAGCCCGTTTCACCCCAGAGGCCTTCCAGGATTGGCACCAGGCCGCAAATTTCCACCGTAGAAAGTCAGCTACTGATTTCAGTGAGTACAATTCAAACAACTGTGCATCAAACTGTTATGATTTTCAAACCAGCTGAATCTGTGTGCAAGCAGTGAGATTGTTTTGTAAAGAAGGATTGTGAGTTGTAAGGAGCAAGGCAACAAATGAAAATTCTGAGCATAGATTGTAAGCATTTATGATGGATTCAGCAACAGTAAAATGTACTAAGCAAGTGAGAGACTAGTTGTGTATTAGGCTGCAACAAACAAGCAATCCTGGCGAAGAGAAAGACTGTCACTTGCAAATGACTTTGAGCATGTGTAAATTGTTGATTCATGTGATAATCGCAAAGTCCTGTAAAATCATATGAATGCGCTGAGAAAGATATAAGCAGTGCAATCAATTACAGTTTTGAGCAAAATCAGTAGCAGAAAAGGTCAGATGTGCAGTTTTTGAGTCAGAAACAGCTTTGGTGCATGAGGAGAGCTACTGCCACCATTACAGGGCGGGGTTAGCAATGTAAACACAGCAGCAGGGAGCCATTTTGTGAGATTGTAATTGGATTAGTAAACAAATAAGTAACAATGAACTTTTATGTGTTTTACTTGCAGACATGGCATCGGGAACTTCCCGCTACCCAGATCAAGCCTGAGCTGTGATAGCAGAGGAGGTGGCCACACTAAGAGAAACAGAGATAACTTTCTATGGTGAATGGTTGCCTCCACATGTAGCAATACCCACTATCCAGTGAAATTGTGCATTGTGTGCCTCAAGGTTGGAAGAGATGTGTTTTTGATGCCCCACTGTTTGGATTGCCTAGTGAAGTATGGTATGAGCAGGGGTGCAGCACCAGAGAGGGCATCACTAATTTGATTGGCTCCCATTTGGACCAAAATAGGAAACCTTGCAAGTAGCAGCATACAGCACCAAGTTGAAACTGTTGTGGGAGGCCCCATAGAGTGTGGCACTGAAGGAGAGATCATAGATTTACTGTAAGGGCACACACCTAGAGATATTTCCACACCTGTGTCCCAGATGGACAGTGCGATGGAAGGATCCATGGACCCATGGAAGGAGGGTCCTAGTCCTAGCCTAGTAGGGGAGGATGAATTGCGAGAGACATTGAACTAGGAGGTGTCTACCTCTGCACCCAGTGAGGAGTGGACTGTCTCAGGAGTGAGGACGTCTGCTCACTCCTGGACTCAGATCCTGAGTGAGGAAGAGGAGGATGAAGATATGTATCTTCATGTTGAGGGTCCTTGTGAGTTGCCTCAAGCTCTTGCCTCAGAGGAGCTAGATAGAGAAGAAGGCTCCAGTAGCCTGACTACAAAGATGGTCAGGGACAAGCTATTTTGTTCATTAAGTATGCTGCACTGGCTTAACCAGGACTGGCCACTCCCAAGCCAAGCCATAGGCCGTACACTTGTGAAGAGTAGTAAGGAGGAGAGACTGGTATGTAGGAGGGCAGACGCCATATATGGGAGGTCCTTTCCTACCTTTCCTCATAGAGTCTGGGAGGAAATTGAACAGAACAGACAATCCTGGTTATTGGAAGAGGCAAGCAAGAATTTGCATTATGGTGCAGCAGCATGTGTCAGAGACAGAGTAATCAGTGATAGACTGAAATTCTGGAAATTGAGCAGAACTTTGTTTATGGACACTGTGCGAATTGTGGACAAGGCAGGGAATGAGACATTCTACAACATCAACTTTGAGTGCCCAGATGGTGTCATAGTTCTTGCACCTCACCCCTAGTGGTACTACCCTTAATGGTGCCACTCCCTGTGAATATTCCCAGCATGCCCAGAGGGAGGCAAAGCAGTAGCAGCGCAGTGTCTGGCATCCAGCAGCAGTATCCAAGGAGGAAGATGCAGCTCTACTGGTGTTCCAGGATCTTCAGATGGGTCTAGATTCCTCAGTCCAGCAGTGTTTTCCTGTTTTATCGCCTGGCCTTCCAGATTACATCAGTCCAGCTGCTTTCCTGTTCCGTTTGATTTCCAAGATGACATCATCCCAGCTGTTTTTTCTGTTTCATCGCCTGGTCTTCCAGAGGACATCATTCCAGCTGTATCCGAAGATGCCGCCTGGTGGGGGACAATCCTCAGCTTGGAGAAGTAAGGTGATCCTTTGTTTTCTGTCTTGAAGGAACTGGTAAGACCCATTTTTCTATGTTCTAACTGACTTTGCACAACACACCCTACATCTGGCAGACTACCACAAACTGTATGAACTGTCCTCAAAGACTCTTCCCATGGATTGCAGTGCTTTTCAGGCACTTCCCTGTTCCAGGACTGTTCTTCAGTGGGCTCCAGCCCAGGAGAGACTCTTTTATGGACCTTGCCCTTGGGCAACAACATTCTGTCACTAGTATGGAACATTTAGGGCAATCCATCCCCCAAAATGTGTTGTATAAATGTCTGTTTTTCCATTTTTCTACTTTTGTACGTTTCTAGAAAAAATATTTTTGGGGATTGTTTAGTGTTCAGGTGGAGGTTTAGACACTGTATGGTATGCAGAATGTGGTGTTTTGTTTTTCTTCTCTTGCAGGTGTTCTTGAAGAAGAAAGGAAGAAAAGAAATGGAGGATGTGGAAGCTCAGCCGAGTTCCTCTTTTTTCTTAGAGATTTAGGATTGTTGTGGTTAACAGGGTGTTAACATGTTTTTTCTTCACAGGTGTAAGTGGGGAAAGTTGTTGGAAATGTAATGCATTTTGATGTATTGTTTCCTGTTGTTTTTGTTTGCAGGTACCCTAGGTTTGGTCGGAGGTTCCCCTGTGGGCAGCTTGGGCAGATAGATTTTCCCTAGAGGGCTGGGGGGATAGACAGACTGTGGTCCTGATCTGAAGTAGGGGCTTCAGTTCTGGTCTATTAGGGCATGCTTCAGGTAGTTTCTTGGAGTCACTGATTTTCCATAGATAGATCATAGGATAGGGGCTGAAGTTCATCAGCTGGCTTTTGTGCCTTTAGTATTGCCTGCCTGCCTGTGCCTGGCACATGGTAAGGGAGAAGTAGCGCTACCTCCCTGTAGGTAACACAGAGGATAGGATGGCCTGGTGCTGGGTAGAAAAATGACTGTGGACAGTCATTTACCTGGCTCGGGGTAAGTGTAACCACCCAGTTCCCTGGGTTTACTAGAATCCCATCAGTGTCAGTGTTAGGTAGGGAAGGCAGCTGGTGAATATCTGGTTGAATGGATTTTCACCTGCTCCCTCTCTGCTTGCTTGGTCTCAGCTGAGAGCAGAGAGGTGATGTCATTTAGAACTCTCACAGGAACATAAGCCACACAGCTTGTTGTGAGTGTAGGGAGTTTAGAATTCTGAGGGTAGTCTGTAGTAGCAGCTCAAAGAGCGAGCAGTGAGGAGTGAGGAGAGTCTGTATTTCTCACCCTAGTCTGAGGAAATCTTTTGCCTGACTTGTGAAGTGGTGGAAACCATCTTCAGGATTTCCTGATGCCCTCATCCCTAGTAGGATATAGGGGACTGCAGAGAATTTGAGGGGCAATCCCCTGATCCAACCTAGAACACTTTGAAGTTGCCTTTGGTGTACAAACTGAGAGTAGATTCTGTCTGAGAGTTACCCAGGATATGTACCTGCCTTGTTTTCTGTGGGGTGACACTCTGATAAAGGGACCCATTCACCCATTTCTGTGAGACTTTTCTCAAGAGGATTGTTTTAAAGTTTGCTGACAACAGTGGATGTCCCCATACGTGACTATGCCTTTTGTTCAGAACTTTAACTTTACATCCCTTGTGGTGTTTCCTGATGCTAAAATGTACTAAACATTTGAAGAAAGCATAATTTCTACAGTTCAGTACTTGTTGAGGTGTAACTCTGAAAGAATGGCTGTGTATGGACGAGGAAGCAAAAGGTGGGAGACCCCCCAACTGGAGTGACCAGTTCAGCGCTTCAGGTTATGTAAGGGCACCTGTTTTCTTTCAGTGCATGTGGCCAATGCCTGAAGACGTTTACCCCTTGTATGTGGGTTTTGCTAGTTTTGAGCCCTAGTGTGCTCCATTGTGGCCCATGTGCCACAGTCCTTTCTGCTAATCTTATGTCATATGGGAACTGTTCTAAGTTATGACCTAGTGCCACTTCCAGGAGAATGTGTGTGCTTCATCGTGGCTAGTTCCACATTTCCAAATGTCTAATCCTATGCTATATGGGAAGTTTGAGTGTCTGTTTTCTACAGATGTGCTCTGCATTGTCTTGTGCCATGAAGTGTAAACCCTTGGGGGTCCATCTTTGCTTTTGTATTCCAACTTTGTTTTGGAATAAAGACACGCTCTATAATCCCAGCCTGGTATGGACGATCTAGTTGCTGCTTCCTGTGTGGATTTACTGGGTACCCCTGTCCAGAAGTACAAACCTAGCATAGCCCTCAGCAAAAGTTCTCTCCTCAGGACCTGGGTTTTGGTATAGGTCTGTGTGTGTCTTGTACACACTTCGTGTTTCTGTTGCAATTGCTTTGTACCTCCACCCCTCTCTTTTCCCCTAGACAGAAAAAGTATGGTAGGTGTGCTTACTAGTTAAGTAAGGGACCGTTGGGGGGCTTACACTGCCCTGTCTGGATATTGCTTGGTAGCCCTGACTGTCATATCATAGTAGCAGTGAATAACACTAGAGATAGTATTATGTCACTTCATCTTTTTATTTAACAAAGAAGAAACACCACTATCGACATTTTAATTGTGTCTGGTACTTAGAAAACGCAAAATAGGTTCATATCCCTTTACATTTACTGTGTCATCACTTAAATGATTAATAGTGTCCTATAAACCACCAGAGTACAATCACATCTACCGCCCCGGGTGGGGCTGCGGAGTACTATAAAGGGTATTCAAATAATCACCTTTACCAGGTGAGTAAATACCATTATGTTTCGTACCCTTTATAGCACTCTGCAGTCAGAATCATCGGGACCTTAGTAGCAGTGTGGTTATAGCATATGTTCTGGGTGGCATAAGGTCAAAGCAGATCGATTGTCTTTTATCTAGGTTCAGTACCTGCCCTTAGTACTGTCCTGGCAAAAAATGCTTTTTCAGCAGATTCCACATCGATAATGCCTGGTAAAGGGGTGTATGGAGGACCATGTTGCTGCTGAGCATATGTCTGATGCTGAGGTCTGCCCAGGATGTGGCAATCGCTCAAGTAGAGTGAGATTTTATTCCTTCTGGAGGCTTATGACCTACTTCTCTGTAAGCTGTGGATATGGTTTGTTTTGTCCACCTAGCTATAGTATCCTTGGAGGCTGCCTGCCCCGCCCTCTTTCCTGTGGCAAGAATGAACAGCCTGTCCATTCTACACGAACTATTGGTCATACTGAGATATTTCTTTAGCTGGTGTCCGACATCCGGAGGGTGAGGTGTCCCCTGTGTTGGGATTGTGCCCTGTCCCTAAGCAGGTTAGTTGGACTTCCTGAGATGTATGATATGCAGTTGTTACCTTTGGGAGGAATGAAGAGACTGTTCTGAGTGTTGCCCTATCATTGTGAAAAGTGAGGAAAGGTTCCCTGCGTGATAGTGCATGTAACTCTCCTATCTGTCCAGCTGAGCATATAGCTGCAAGGAATACTGCTTTTAGGGTACACCAGTGTAGCAACTCCTGTTGGAAGGTGTGACCTTAGAGTGCTTCCAGCACTATGCTTAGTTTCCAAGGTGCGCTGGTTGGTCTGACCCTGGGTGATGCCAACGTGACTGCTTTGAGTAGCCTGACTACATCGGGGTGCGACCCTATCAAACCTATCCCAGGTACTGGGCCCCTTATGGAGGAAAATGGCCGAAGTCTGTGCCCTGAGCGATGCCGGGCTGAGTACCTTATTTGCTTTGTCATTGAGGAAGTCCAGGATTTGTGGCAGTCCTGTGACAGAGGTGAAGGTTCTCTTCTCCATACACCATTTAACAAAAATCTGCCATTGTCTTTGATATGTCGTGTTGGTAGATTGTCTCCTGGATTGCCATCAGCGGTCCCCTACCCAGGTGTGGTAGCCCATACTTAACAGTTTGTTCCTTTCAGCAACCAAGCTGTCAGTTTCAGTGCTGCTGTGTTTGGGTGCAGGACTGGGCCTTGGTTCAGGACGTCCAGCCAGCAAGGTAATGGCATTGGTGAGACCACAGCCATCACTTGAATTAGTGAGTACCATGGTCTCCTGGGTCAGTCCGGTGCTACTGGTACTACTGCTGCCACTGTGGCTCGTATCTTGTGTAGGACCTTGATCAACATGGTGATTGGTGGGGACATGTAGGCTAGATTGAATTGCCACAGTGTTGATAGTGTGTCCACCTCCTGTGCCCTGTGGCCTGAGAATCTGGAGTGATATCTCTGTAGCTGCCCATTCTGTTGGGAGGCCATGAGGTCTACTTGCAGTGGTCCCCATTTCTTTTGAATTCTATGAAAGATTTTTTCATTGAGCTTCCATTCTGACTGATTTATGGTTACCCTGCTCAGTAGATCTGCCTCTGTGTTTGCTGAGCCCGCCAGGTAAATTGCTGTGATTGACAGCAAGTTTCATTCTGCCCAGTGTTGTAGTCTAAGTAATTCTGCAGTCATGTCCTTGCTTCCCATGCCTCCTTGCTTGTTTGTTTAAGTATGCTACAGTCACTTGGTTGTTGCATCTCACTAAAATTGCACTGTTCACAATGAGGAGTTTAGACAATGTCAGGGCTTGATGTACTGCTCTCATCCCCAGGACATTTATGGGAAGTGTTGGTTCACTCTGTGACTATAGTCCATAAGTGACATGGTTCAGGTAAGTTGCTCCCCAGCCTGCCAGACTCGCATCCGTGCTGATGACCGCCATGGAGGGTTGTGATAGAGGGAGGCTGCGTAGAATATTCTTTCTTAGAGTCCACCACCGTAGGTTGGAGGGTATCCTTGCGGGCAGTGTTATTCGAAGTCTGAAAGTTTTGAGTGGTCTGATCCCATGTCTCAATCAGGTACCTCTGTAGCAATCTCATGTCCAATCTGGCCCACGGTACCCTGTCTATTAGGGTTGCCATGACTCCTAGCATCTGGAGGTAGTCACAGACTGCCCTGTTGGGCCTTCGGATGATCCCTTTGACCAGAGTGCAAATGTTGTGCACTTTTTCCTCTGTTGGGGTCACCCTGTTGAGCCTGGTGTTTATTATTAGTGCGCCCAAGTGGGCAAGGGGCTGATGGCATTAGCTGGCTCTTCACCCTGTTAATTACCCATTCATGTTCCTGCAGACATTGTACTGCCATGTTGGTGCTGAACTGATCATTTTCCCTTATTCTTGCCTGTAACAACCAGTCATCCAGGTAGGGGATGATGTGCACTCCTAATTCCTCAGGTGTGCAGCCAGCGCGACTAGTGTTTTGGTAAAGTTGAGGCCAGACGGAATGGCAGGCAGGTATATTCATAGTGGTTTCCCTGTATGCTGAATCACAGATACTTGTAGTGTGACTTCTGAATATATTCCCCCCATTTTTGGGGGACTACAAAGAATAAGGAGTAAACCTCATGTCTCTCTCCTCTGCAGGGATGGACGAAGTAGTCACGTTTTGTAACAGGTCCAGCATTACTAACTGTATTGCTTGTGGCTTCTCTGGGCACTTGGCACTGGGGAAAGCAGGAGTTTATGCTGAGTGAGCTTGTTGTTGAATTCAATGGCATATCCCTTTGTTACCACTTACCTCACCCACTTGTTTGTTGCTGTTTGGGTCCATTGTTTTGCAAATTCTTGCAGCCTCCCTGCTGTCGGTGAGTTTGCTTGGGTCCACATGCCTTCATTGCTTTTTCCCTTTGGATTTTGAAGTTTGGCTTGTGCCCACCATTGCTGTACTGTCTGTCGATGTTACATAGAAACATAGAAACATAGAAGTTGATGGCAGATAAGGACTGCAAGGCCCATCCAGTCTGCCCATTTCTTTTTCTACCTTGTGAATGTGCCATCGGCCTTTGCTCTGTCAATGGCCTATCTATTCATACTCGTCTGTATTGCTCCCTTATGCCTATCCCATGCCTGCTTGAAGCACTGCACTGTATTCATATCCAACACTTCCTGAGGTAGGCCGTTCCATGCATCCACCACCCTTTCTATGAAAAAGAACTTCATCACATTACCCCTTAATCGGCCTCCCTCTAATCTCATGCTGTGTCCTCTTGTCCTGCTATTTTTCTTACATAGAAACATGTTAGACTCTTTCACCTTGCTAATGCCCTTAAGGTGTTTGAATGTTTTGATCATATCACCTCTCTCCCTCCTTTGCACTAGGGTATACATATTGAGCTCCGTTAAACTGTCTTCGTATGTTTTCTGATGCAGTCCCTGCACCATTTTGGTTGCCCTTCTCTGGACTGCCTCAATTTGGTTAATGTCCTTGTGAAGGTGTGGCCTCAAGTACTGCATGCAGTACTCCAGATGAGGCCTAACCAGTGGCTTGTAAAGAGGGATTATTATCTCCCTCTTACGACTTGTGATATCCCTACTAATACACCCCAACATCCCCCTAGACTTACCTACTGCTTTAGTGGTCTGCTTGGATGATTTCAGGTCATTGGTGATGATGATGCCCAAGTCTCTTTCTTCCCTTGGGACTGCCAGCAACTCCCCTCCCAGCCTTTAGGTGGCTTCAAGGTTTCTCTTCCTTATGTGCATGATCTTGCACTTCTTTGAGTTAAACCCCAGTTGCCACTCTTCCAACCATTGTGCTAGTTTATCCAGATCTCTTCTCATTCTGCCCACCCCATCTGGATCATCTACTCTGTTGCAGATCTTGGTGTCATCTTTAAACGGACAAACCTTACCCTCCAGTCCATCTGCAATGTCACTGATGAAGATATTGAAGAGGACTTGCCCCAGGACTGATCCCAGAGGTACCCCACTTGTGACTTGCTCTTGTTGTTCTTGTGTTGTTCTTGTTTTGTTGTCATAAACCTTGTGCTGGAATCTTGGTCTTTGGTTCTGTTGTCTGGATTTCTGAGAGGTGTGGGTCTGGTTTCTGGGTTTAATGTTTTTACTTTAGGATGAAAGGACCTATCCAAGAGTAGGTAGACACATCTTTGTCCCCTTGTGCTTGTTTCCCCCCTTCTATTTTTGAGGTATGGAGTTAAGCCCTAACCAAATAAGGTGCCTTCCTTGAGTGGCAACTTTATCAAGGTGCTTTTGGATTCATTGTCCACCTGCCCCAACTTGAGCCATAATGCCCTCCTAGCCCTGTTTTGGTAGGGCAGCCATCCTGGTTCCGAATCTCAGGATGTCGGAGGCTGCATCCATTATGTATTTTATGGCTTGAATTGCACACTCGGCTGTGTCCCCCTGCAGGGAGTCCTCCAGGACATTCTCAGTCAGGGTATCCACCTATCAATGAATGGCTCTGCTTGAGAGCCAGACCACCATATCGGCTGAGTGCAGCATGCCTGAGACCACGTGAATCTTTCTGAGGTGTTCCTCAATTTTCTTGTCCTTGGGATCCTTAAGTGTCACTGTGCTTTCCATGGGAATGGTGGTATGCTTGAAAAGTTCCAATATTGGCTGGTCCACTTTAGACACTTTTCCCCAGTGTTCACTCCTGGGATAGGGGTACCAGTTACCCACCATACTTCTTTCAGGCATTCTGGTGGGTTCAGGTGCATCACATTCTTTGTTGAGGATAGTCTCAATGGTTTTGCAAATTGGGCAGTAGGTCTTATCTTCTGGCTTCCCCATTGACAGAAGTGGATCTTTGATGAGGGTGGCTGTTCCTCTATCCTGAGGGCTGACAATTTTTATAAGCGCATCAATATTATCGCCGTGGCACATCCTGTTTGATTTGTCTATGGAGGTCTCATCTGGATCCACCGTGGTCTATGAAGTGATACTGTGGTTTCTAGTCTGGGCCGTTTCTGTGGGGCATCTTCCCCCTGGCCATTCAGTTTATTAGGAGCTGGTATGGGACTGCTGGCTTTAAATGATTCCAGAAGCTAGAACAATAGCCGCACCTGGCTGTCATGTAGTGCTATTGGGGTGGTTGGTGGTGGAGGGAGAGTCTTGGATACTGACCCCCCTTCATCCATCTCCTAGGAGCCCCCCTTGGCTGTTAGCGTGCATATTATGCAAGCTGTGTCCCTTCATCGGCTTCTGGGAAGAGTATTCTGCATTCCCTGCATTCTTCATGATGCCTGATTTATTCTTGAATCATTGGTTTGGGACCAAAGAAACTACGTCAGGTATGGGCTCTGCATGACAATTCGTCACATAAAACCAATCTGATTGCTCTCTTTAGTAGGTAATTGATTTCCCATCCTTTGAGTAAAAAGTCTACCATCACTTTAGAAGTGCATTGCCCCTTTAAGAGGCACCTTTGCCCCTATGATGTGGTTTACTGTAGTCCCGGGCAAGATGGCCGCCATAAGTCTCGCGCGATCTGGCGAGATTTGGGACACCTCTATTCCCATGGTGGGTCCCAGCCAAGATGGCCACCACACTATCGCGAGAGCTCCCACGAGACTTGCAAGTGCTGTATGCCTTGCAATGTGGTGCCTAGTCTTTCGGGAGTGCACGGCCTTTTGGGACTGGCCAAGAGGAGCAAGGGGGACAGTATGGCTTCCAGCAGTCTCGGTGGGTGGAGAAATTTTTATTTTATTGCCCACTGAGACAAAGGACTGCAGCGCTGGTGAGAATGGAGCAGCCCCTGCGAGGAGGGCTCAGGACACTTGTTGGAGTTGAATTCAGCCGCATCTGCTGAGAATGCGGGTGGCGGTGAGCAAGTTTAGCAGGTACTGCTATTTTCTTAAGAATCACTCCCCCCCCTTTGCTGCCAGATGTCATGTGTGGAACTGAGAAGCTATGAGAGGTCCTCAGTCCACTCGAGTGAGCAGGGGTGAGGCAGACTGTGGTGGGATCTACTTGGGCTGGCTGAGGAGGGCACTACAGGAGGGACCTCACCAAAAGTATACTTGGCCACTTTCCCATGTGTGGCTACAGATCAGAGGGTGCTCCGTGAGGGCCCTCATAACCGTGGGAATAAGTTGCTGCATAGGAGCACTGTAGGTAGCTCCAGTGGGGGGGGGGGTTCTGCAGATTTACAGTCAGAGTTGCACAGCAAAGGTGACGCTGTGGGAAGGACATGCAACAGGAGGGAGTCCTACCCTATGGTGTGCTCTGTTTATGGAAAACATATTGCAGAATAAACCTTTTTTTATATATATATATATATATATACACTGTGATATATATATATATATATATATATATATATACCTAATCCCTAAGCTTCGTGAAGCCAGTACAATAGATGCAAATAGTCTGCATTTCTTCACGCTGAACATTTAAACAGGAATTAAATCCTGTCAGCTACCAGGCTTATAAAGTTAAGATGAGTTCAAAGAAGGTGGTGTACCTTGTAATTAAGTTGATAGTTGTTAGGAGTAGATCTGGATCATGACCAACCTCTCTGGATGCACAAAGTAAACTGGAGATTCTCAGATGGGACGGGAGGGGGCTGGCCTCAGCCAGCCTGTTTTTATTGGATTGTGCATCAACCTATAAGATGGATGGGGAATACTCGATGGTTTTGAGTGTGGAATACTACAAAGGGTATGAAACATAATAGAATTATATGAACCTCACTGCAAAGCCTCCAGTGTCCATACTGCTCTTCTGCCAGCAGTTTTCACAAACTCCAGTCCCTGGAGTCACAGGCTTCACTTAGGCTGCGTGCAACCCACAAAGAGGCCCATGCCATACTATGCCACTCAGAAGAACAAGCAAGAAAAGCTCTCCCCCTTCCATTAATTCTATATTGGGTCACATATGCAAGAGAACATGCATGTACATTTCCTCATTTGCTCCACTTTTTTATTATATAAAGGCCACTTATAGGCTCAAACAGAAAAAGAACTTCAATGTAGCCAGATATGAGCTGAATGCTACCCCCAAAGCATTCTTCTCCCATTTGCTGGTTACGAGACATTGTCAATTTGGTATCTGGTATTAGCTCCGCCCAAACATTTTTCTCCCATTGCTGGCTATGAGGCATTGGTATGCAAGTATAGGTCCAGTACTGAATGAGCACTACAGGTTAGCAACCCCTCCGGGCTGCAGAGATCATTTATTAATTAGTAGCTTCCTTATCCATTCTTTACCTTATATAAACAGGACTGCCATGAAGGCTGCTTATCTGGTTTTCAAAGTTTCAAATTGAATGGCTCGGACTCTGATGTGTGTTGCTGTCACAAAACAGGGTAAGACAAGCAGGATCCATGGAGGCTTGCTTGCTGTCACTATTTTGTTTCGGGTCTCAGCAGCTGTGGTACACTGCAGCTCTACTCCTTTCCCTTCTACTCCACTGGAGGTAGCCAGGCAGGGTACATCTGGGTAGACTAAGTGGGCTAAGTGGTCCTACTCTGCCATCAGATTCTATGTTCCTATGTCATAGCTATAGCCAGAATGCATACATAACTGCTGCACTATGTAGTCATAGAAACACAGAAACAGAATTTGAGGGTAGACAAGGACCCCTTGGCCCATCCAGTCTGCCCATTTCTCCCTACCTACACTATTACCACAGACCATGTCCGATCTACAGCTCTTTCTTCCCCGCTTCCTTTCCACTATGATTCCCTTGTGCTTAACCCATGCATTCTTGAACCCCACCTCTGTTTTCTCCCCCACCTCCTCCACTGGAGGACTGTTCCAAGAATCCACCACTCTTTCTGTGAAGAAATACTTCCTTACATCTCTCCTGAATCTACCCCCCTGCAGCTTCGTAGCAACTGCCCTTGTTCTTTAGCACATTTCCTTCTGAAAAATACTCCCATCCTGTACCTTATTTACCCCTGTGAGATATTTAAAGGTTTATATCATATCTCTCCTCTCCCTCCTCTGTTCCAGAGTGTACATACTGGTGTCCTTTGGTCTCTCCTCATAGGGCTTTTGATGCAAGCTCTGCACCATTTTAGTTGTCCTCCTCTGGACCACCTCCAGTCTGTCTATGTTCTTCCAGTGATGTGGTCTCCAGAATGGGACACAATATTCTAGGTGGTGTCTTACCAGAGATCCATACAGAGGCAACTCCACCTCCCTCTTTCTGCTGGTAATAACTACCCCCCCCCCCATGCACATCAGCATCCGACTTGGCCTCCCCACTGCCTTGTTGCACTACCTGGCCACCTTTAGGTCATCAGATATGATTACCCCAAGGTCTCTTTTCTGCTTGGTGGTTGTCAGTACTAGTCCACCCATTTTGTACTCTGCTTCTAGGTTTCTGTACCCTAAGTGCATTATTTTGTACTTTTTTGCATTGAAATGCAGCTGTCCCAATAACTACACGAATACCAGCAAGCAAATGTATTTGACATTACTAGCCAATGTCCTGTTTGTTTTACCTGTGTGAGCTGGGACTCAGAGCAAGCATCTCGATTAGCAGAGATGGCATGGGCAGGGGGAGAAATTACATATCTGCCAGCATCATCAAGAGTGAGATGGTATTCAGAGCAAGCAGCTTGGTCAGCTGAGATGGTGTGTGTGTGTGGGTGGGGGATCACATTTCTACCAGCATCATTGGGGCTCTGTCAGTTAGCCTTAGAGCAGGAGTTCTCACACTTTGTCACAGTGAGCCTCCCTAAAGCCTTGGAAAAGATCTTGAGCCTCCCCTTACTACAGAAATAATTTTGGGCCTCCCCATAGTTAGAACAACTGTCATACTTTGCACATTACAGGAAGAATCCAATGAAGTGCATTTGAGTTGTTGAGTTTATTCTCCCTTTTTATAACCCCCCTCCCTAGGTCAGCCTACTTGCTCCACACTTCTGACTTTTGGACCCTATTTATCCCTCGTTGCAACACCTCCATGAGTCAGACTGTTTTCTTTGTCAGTTTTACCCTGCTCTTAAACACCTTCTCGGGGACCATTTTGCTCCCTCCTGGTCTTGTTCCTAGTATCTCTCTGCTTAGCCTTAGTATTTGTGCTTTTCTGCAGCCAGTATAATGGGTCAGTTGTTACCTTGTTCCTATTCATTTGCATTATTTTGCATTTTATTTTGCACAATTTCCAAGAATTGTATTTCCTCCATACAGCTTTCCCCCATGTCATACCAGGAAACAAGTGTTTGTTGAGCATGTCTTTCCTGGTAACCATTTTGTACATAAATTCACATGCCATTATTTGCTTTCAGTTTGCTGCATCCTTTCACACAAAACATCCAAAACTTGACATTTAAATACAGTACATTTTAAAGCTTGCTTGAGCCTCCCCTGGAACAGGTTGGGCCTCACCATTTGAGAAACCCTGCCTTAGAGAGAGAGAGAGCGGGGGGGAGGAGGAAGTAAAAGCCTAGAAGAGGAAGGAGGAAGCAAGGAATCCTGATCAGATGTCTGCTCTGCCAGCATCCCAGCAGGAGCTCAGAAGCTGAGATATTCAAGAAAGTAGGGTCAGGATGGACAAAGGATCACATTTTAGCAAGAATGATCTTGGCTAAGTTAGATGGCTGGTGGGGATGTGGGGGGAAGGGGTGGTGGTGGTGGTGGTGAGGGATCAGATTTCTCCCACAGCAGCATTCCAGTCAGCTCAGCTGACAGAGAGTATGAGGGAAGAGAGAGATTTCATGTGAGGACAGGTGTCACCTGGTTGCTCAGTACTGATTTTTTTGTTGTGTTTTTTCACTTGTCTCCAAGTAAACTCCCTCAATGGCCCTGCCAAGTTTACCAGTAAGTCAGTCATCACAACTCAGCCCCACCTCACTCGCATCAACTGAGTTCTGACCTAAAAAACACATTCTTTCATTAGCTTTGGCTGGCGAGAAAAAGCAAACACAAAACTCCCAACTCTGGGATGGCTCAGCCATCCTTCTGTCCCTAGCATCTAACGCTGGTTCCCTCCCGAGTCCCTCCCTACTGTGCCATTTGCTTGAACTTGTTTTCAAATTCAACAAGAGCTGAGGAAATATGGATTCTGACTAGCTACATACCTGCTGCTACAACTTCTGCAACTGCAGTCACTCCTGCACCAAGTTTCTGTCTGCCGACTGCTGATAGAGGTTCCTTCCTTCAACATCCACCAGGTTTTATTGTCTGCACTCTAAGTGAGCTGGAGACAAGTTGCTGCTTCTAAGCTCCTGGCACACAGCACTGTTCTTGGGGGGTCACCATCTGCCTGCTGCTGCACTGCCAAGTCTTGTCTCTCTGCTGCTACCTAAACCTGTGTGCTGCATGGGCATGGGAAGGGACCTGGTCTGATAAAAAGATGAACTGCACTCACTTCACCAGTGCCCCACTCAACAGCAGTGCTGGCCTTTAAACTTTCCACTGGCTGACAAAGCAGTGAATAGGCATATAGATGCTGTCCCCTCTGCTTTCAATTGATCAGACGAGCACTTGTTTAAAGAAAAACAAAGCAGCGTAGGGTCTGATGTACACAGCACTTGGCCATACCTCTCAACTGTCACACATTATGAGGTGCATCACTCATTTTACCTCTCAGAAACCCTTTGTCCATCATAGGGAAGATGATATTCCACATACTCCACTGAGACTTTAAAGCAGAAATTCATAATAATCTATTATGTTCAGTTATCAAAAAATATTATGAACGTTAGTGCACTGATAGCTATAGTGTTCTGAGCTTGCAGTGCCATGTTAGACGATATGTCACACATTTTGTTCATTTGTCACACATCTTGTCACACATTTTGGTGAAGAAAGGTTGAGAGGTATGCACTTGGCAGCAGCAGCCAGCCCACTCCAATCACTCACTATGTATCAAACCCAGGCTGACACAGGAAGCATCAAACAAGCACAGCAATAATTTTTAATAGCAAGATTTTCTTAAACTGTTACCCTCTCTTTGTTGCCTCTGCCTATTTTTACTCTACTTTGTAAAACACACAGTGTATGTCTGCCAATGCCCTTGACTCTGCTCAGTGCTATATAACACTGTTTTATTTGTCCTTTTATTTTTGTGATAGATTTCATTTTATGCTTCTATATTTTGTTTTACCAGATATATCCCCTGTCCACAATGCTGAGAGACACATAGAACACAACACACTCTCTTTGTCTCTTTCATTGGCATACTGTGCTATCTGACTGCTGATGCTTCAAATGGAGACATTTTATGCCCCCCAAGATATCATCAGCCA
Organism: Neoceratodus forsteri; assembly: GCA_016271365.2. Lineage (NCBI taxonomy): Eukaryota > Metazoa > Chordata > Ceratodontiformes > Ceratodontidae > Neoceratodus > Neoceratodus forsteri. Next base: position 471,425,685 of record CM028132.1, read on the forward strand.
CACTTGTTCATGGACTTTGACTCCAATCATGTGCTTAGCCAGTCCATACACCTGGTGACTATATGCTGATCATTCAGACTGCCTGCAGCTTGTTATTAGACCCAGTGGACTGGGAGGAAATTGTGCTGTGTGCGCGCTCCGTTCAAACATTTTCAATTCTGCCCCTCCCAGCTGAAGTACACCAGGTGTCACTCACCCACCTCAGCCACTCATGTATAGTTCCTGCTCTTGTCATGTTAATGATTTGAATATGGGGCCACTGACTCTCTGTTTAAGGAGGCAAAGGAGAACAAGTTCAACAATTTGTCCAGTGTGGAAAGGTAAGCCATGAAGGAACTGCAAGACATGGATGATATCATAAGGCCTCTGATAAGGGAGGCAATTGGCCTGATTCTCAAAGCCAGAAAATGACACGAGCTGTTTGCATCAAAAATAATTGCCTCAAAATTTGTGCAACACCCGATTCTTAAATGCAGGCTGCATCAAGGTCAGGTGCCCTAGCAACAGACAGGTCCTGTGCCAGGCTATGCCAAATATTGGGGTGCACCATGGTACAGGGGCCCATGCAACAGACATTGCCTGTCATATCCCCTTATGTGGTTTCTGTAAGGTAGCCAATATCCACAATGCCAGCCCTGAGTCAGACCAGCCCTGTGCTGGTCTAACACCACATGCACCAAAAGGGGTCTCAGCCACGGACCCTCCAGAGAGCAGGAGCGGCTGTGCATAGTTTTAAATTACTGCACATTAAACCATTTAAACTAAATATACTGTGCCCCTGACTGTGGCCAGTGAAAACATCTAAGCAAAAACAGCAAAGTCAAAACAACTAAGTGAAATGCAGCAACTGAAAATTGCCCCCTTCCCAAAGTGCGTCCACCCTCAAGATGGCATATATAAGAAAGGGGTTGTGGGGGGCTTGCCCCTGCAAAAACAAAACTTTTTGTATTTGACCGAGCTGTTTTATATTAGCTGTTTTTGGTGGTCACTGTTTTTACTCAGTTGTTTTTACATGGCGCCGCCTCTGACAGCCTCAGTTCTTTTTCATGGTACATTTTGTTTCAATGAGGATGATTGGAACAGACGTTGTTCGAAATCCATGGCAGAATTACACATCCCACTGTGAGTCTTCTTGTAGAACATATGCAGTGATCTAGTGAATGCACGTGCTTGATACTTTTGTGCTAAAATTGCCACATGATGGGATAGGTTGACAATCTATGGGACATGTTGCCACAGTAATGACAGCCAAAACTTTACACTCCACTACAATCCTAAGGTTGCAGTGCAACTGGTTGTGTCATGTGTCTTGCAGCATTGTTACCCATTGATGAGGATATGACCAAAATGCACGTTGCTACACATGGTACTGCTGGTTGCCACTGCCACAGGACTGTTCCGCAGCTTGCACCATTCCCCGTCCGTGCACCTTTCCTGAAATGCAGGGGAGTGTTTGTCCCAAGCTGCAGGAGTTTATCTCCGGGACCCCACCCATTTAAAAGCTGGGTGCAGGGTCCCTAGTGCACCAGTGATCAGTGCAAGCTGCTGTTGGTGCAGCTTGCATCGCTTTTTGAGAATTGGACCCAGTGTGTTGGTACAGAATTAGAGGACTAAGAACAAGAGGACTATATTGCAGATGTTTATATCCAATTGCATGACCTGGATTGTTATATTGAACTCAACAAGAACCCTACAGCCAGTTTTATAAGCATAGAAACACAGAAAAAATGACAGCAGAAGGAGACCAAGGATCCATCAAGTCTACCCAAGTGTACATGAGAACTACTCTGAATTCAGGACCCAACCCCTTACAGCTGTACACTCTCAACTGTTTGCTCAGCTTTTGTTTGCACATTAGCTCTGTCCCATCCCAGTTGGAATGATGTCACTGTCTTAGCTTCCACCACCTCAGCTGGCAGCCTATTCCATGGTTCCACAATCCTTTCTGTAAAATCGTGTTTTCCTAAGCTCCCTATTGAAGCCCCCCTCAACTTCTCCTAGTGACCTCTAGTGCTTGAGCCAATAACTATTGAACAGGTTGGAGGACAGCACTTTGTTCCTCTCAGGAACTTGTATGTCTCAGTCATGTCCCCACTCACCCTCCTTTCCTCCAATGAGAAAATATTCAATGCTTCTAAATGCCCCTTGTATGAGAGCCCTTGGAGGCCTTGGATCAGTCAGATCGCACTCCTCTGGACAGTCCCCAGCCTGTCCTTATCCTTTTTATGTTTGCTTGCACGCATGTGCAAGAAACATAGTGCCATCATCCGAGATTTCGGAGGTGTATCACCCCCTCTTCCAATTCAGTCAGTGTGTTGGCAGGTGCGGCCCCTGTAAGCCAATGCATGCTGGAGCTGTCATGACAAGCTCCAAAATGCAGTGGCATACAGTTGAAAGGGGGAGCTATGCTTCAGTGAGCAGCGATAAGATATCGCCTGCTCATGCGCAGCTCCCCTTACACACACACACACACACAGAAACGCACGCATACTGCGTGCTGCCCTCCACACACACATATAGCCGACGGGGGTGCCCAATCCCCTTCCCCCAAAGCCTTCCACATGCCACACTGGGTGCCCACCCCAGCGTGGCAACTCATAGAATAGCCGGTAGGGGTGCCCAATCCCCGTCGGCTCACTGTCCTCACCCCCCAGTACTGGTGCCACGCTGGGAGCCCAGCCCAAGCGTGGCAACTGATCATATAGCTGGCAGGGGTGCCCAATCCCCATCGGCTCCACGCCCCCAGTCATCCTTGTGCCACGCTGAGCCCACCCAGCGTGGCAAGCGTCCATGTTGTCTTTTTTTTTTTTACCTGCAAAATAAAAGCGGTCCCACAGCACTTTCCCAGCACCCATCCACAACCCGCACCCACCCACTGTTCCAGCCTCCCCACACCCCTTCACCCCATACTTACCTCAGACTCGGTCGATGATCTTCGCTGGACCGGGAAGACGTCTGCACTCTTCAAAGCCGACCGCGAACTGAGGAAATGCCGGTAAGCTGTATAATGGGCTAGATAGGGTTTTTTCAACGTTGTTGCATTTCTCAGGCATTTTTTGGAATTTTTGCACCAAATTTTCAACATGGGGTTTTTGGGACCCCTTCTCATGAATGATGTCACTGTCATGGCGTTATTCGGGCCCAAAGGGTGATTTTGCAGTCACTGCATGAAATCACCTTTTGGGCCTGAATAATATGACAGTGACATCATTCATGAGAAGGTCCCAAACCCGATGTTGAAAATTTAGTGCAAAAATTCAAAATTACTGTTTTACGAGCATGCATTGCTCAGTTCCACGCAGTCCTCGTAAGTTCGCTAATTTTCAATATTTTCACTCCAGATTTTCAACATTGCCATTTTACCACACCTTCTTATGAGTAGTACAGCTGTCATTTTTCACATCCTGCCCAAAATGTGTTTCTGCCCATGTAGCGCACAATGGCGCAGTCGGTGTGCGAGATCAATGTACGGGACAAATTAAGAAAATCACAGTGACACTGTTCATGAGCTGAGGTCTTAAAATGGCTATGTTGAAAATTTGGTGAAAAAATTTGAAAAAAATGACTGTTTTATGAGCGTGTGTTGTACAGTTCCTACGCACGCTCGTAAGTTCGCAAATTGTCAATATTTTCACTCCAGATTTTGAACATTGCCATTTTACCACATCTTCATATTAGTAGTACAGCTGTCATTTTTCACATCTCACCCAAAATGTGTTTCCGCCCATGTAGCGCACAATGGCACAGTCGATGTGCAAAATCAATGTATGGGACACATTAAGAAAATCACAGTGACACTGTTCATGAGCAGAGGTCTTACAATGGCTATGTTGAAAATTTGGTGAAAAAATTCCTAAAAATGACTTTTACGAACGTGCATTGCACAGTTCCTACGCACGCTCGTAAGTTCGCGAATTTTCAATATTTTCACTCCAGATTTCAACATTGCCATTTTACCACACCTCCTTATGAGCAGTACAGCTGTCATTTTTCACATCTTGCCCAAAATGTGTTTCCGCCCATGTAGCGCACAATGGCACAGTCGATGTGCAAAATCAATGTCTGGGACACATTAAGAAAATCACAGTGACACTGTTCATGAGCAGAGGTCTTAAAATGGCTATGCTGAAAATTTGGTGAAAATATTCCTAAAAATGACTTTTACGAGCGTGCGTTGCGCAGTTCCTATGCATGCTCGTAAGTTTGCGAATTTAATATTTTCACTCCAGATTTTCAACATTGCCATTTTATTACACTTCCTTATGAAGAGCACAGCTGTCATTTTTCATATGTCGCCCAAAATGTGTTTTCGCACATGTAGCGCACAATGGTGCTGTTGGTGTGTGAAAGCAATGTTTAGGACAGATTAAGAAAATCACAGTTACACTGTTTATGAGCAGAGATCTTAAAATGGCTATGTTGAAAATTTGGTGACAAAAGTTCATAAAATGACTGTGTTATGAGTGAGCATTGTGCAGTTTCATGCACCCTCGTAAGTTCATGACTTTGTAATATTTTCAGTCCAGATTTTCACCAGTGGCATTTTTCCACACTTCCTTATGAACAGTACAGCTATCATTTTTCACAACATGGCTGAAGTGTGTTTTCACACTTTCAGCGCGAGATTGATGGTCGCTGTGGAAAATCATTGTTCGGCACAGATAAAGAAAATCACAGTGACACTGTTCATGATCGGAGGCACCAAAATGCCTGAGTTGACAATCTGCTGTAAAAAATCCCCAACCTAATTATATTACGGGTGTGCGTTGCACAGTTTCTATGTATGCTAGTGACTTCACCATTTTTTTAAATATTTTTGCTGCAGATTTGCAACATTGCCATTTTTTACTCCTCCCCATGAACAGTACAGCTGTCATTTTTTACATCCTGTTCGGAATGTTTTTGCACCTGTGGTGCTAAATGCCGTAGTCGCTGTGCATAAGCAGCTTTCAGCTAACAAGCAGGGGAAGCAGTATAGCGCAGTGGCTTAAAGCTATGAGCTGCAAATCTGGTGACATCCAGCAGACCAGACCAGGGTTTGAATCCCACAGCTTCCACCTGCATACCGTGCGACCCTGAGCAAGTCACTTAACTTCCTTGTGCTCCCAGGTCGCTCCTGTAAAAAAGCTTTCAGCTTAGTGTGCTGCTCCTGGTTAAACAACTAAAAAATAAAAATAAAAAACTGATATTCCCCCTATTCATGAGGTGGGGTCACAAAAACATGTTGAAAATTTGGAGTGAAAATACCAACGAGTGCCTGAGGTATTAGTGTTTCCAACCATAACGCAGAGAATGACAGGCATCAGGGGTGTGACTTGGGATTCTTTCCTGTGATGCTCATACCATTCCACACCCTGCAGTCAGTGAGAGGCATCGAGGTATGCCTTGGACTCTTCAGCCCCAAAGTTCACCCCATTCTCCTATATCGCACCCATCTCACCGTATTTCCTAATGAAATGGGGTGCGCATAAGGGCCAGAGACCCCAAGGAACACCATGACACTTGTCAGTGTCTGCACGGTGGGGTGTGGTGAAATGGCGTGGCCGTTATGCCTGTCGACCCAAAGGCACACCCCAATGCCTGTCACTCTCTGCAGGGTGATGGTGGGGTTGGCTTCAGTTCAATACTTCACTGCCATTCCTATTACGCAGCTCTGTAACTTCTACACTACCACTGCCAATGCCAGCAAGCAAACATTCGGCATTGACAAATGCTTGTTTAGATGTGGGCTACAAAACTGGATACTGTACTCCAGATGGCACCTTACGAGGGACCTGTAGAGTGGGAGTTTTACTTCCCAGTTTCTACTGTCAAATCCCTTCCCTATGCATGCTGGCATTCTGCTGGCCTTGCTGTAAGCTGTGTTGCATTGGCTGAACTGTTTAAGGGTATTACAAATGGTGATTCCTAAGTCTCTTTCCTCCTGAGAGGCATTATGCTGGAGCCCATTAAGCTAGTATACTGCCTTCGGGTTCCCCCTACCCAGATGCATCACTTTGCACTTTTTTGTGCTGAATCTCAGCTGCCAGACATTAAACCATCTTTCCAGCCTCTGAAGGTCACTTTGAAGGTCCCTTACCGCCTCCTCGCAGTCCACCCTTCTGCTTAGTGTGGTGTTGTCTGTGAATAGGGCAATTTTTCCCTGTATACTTATGCCAATGTCACTGATAAATCTATTAAACAGGACAGGCCTTAACACTGAGCCCTGTGGCACCCCACTTCTCCTTCTTCTGACCTCTCCCCATTGACTACCACTCTCTGCTTTCTGTCCTTGAGTCAAATTCATATTCATCTGACAGTGCTCTTGGCTGCTCCCAGGTCCTCCAGCTTTCTTATCAGGCAGTTGTGTGGCACAGAGTCAAAGGCCTTACTGAAGTCAAAGTAGAGGCGGTCCACTTGGGAGGTGAAACTAACTACCCTTGGTAATTGCTTTTTATTCACATATTTATTTAGTGTTTAACCAAGAAGGGGCTTGCAAACTCTGTTTACCTTGTTAGTAACTTCAGAAGGATTTAAATACTGCATTTGGGTAGATCCTTGGAGGTAGCTAGATTGTCTACTAGGATTTTCTGACAGTTAAACTATTTTTAAATAAATTACAGGTGGCTGAGGAGTTGAAAAAGAAGCTTGCAAACTCTGCTTATCTTGGAAGTAACTTCATAAGTGTTTGAATACTGCATTTTGGTTGTCCCTTGGGGGTAGCTCAATTGACTACTAGGATTTTGGGACAGAAACTATTTTTAAATAATTTGCTGGTGCGTAGGAGTTTGTGATAGTTAAACTATTTTTAAATAAGTTACTGTGGTTAAGGAGTTGTCATAGAAAAACCTGCAGTGTGAAACAAGAAAAGACAGTCTTTCAAGCAACAGAGGAGGTGGATCTAGGTTTACGTTTGTTTGTTACAATTCTTAACATTTTCAGTGCAGGAAGAGTTTAAAGCACAGCTGACTTATTTTGGGGTTGACAGCTTTCAGAGCACAAACCACCAGGCCTGTTTTGGGGCTGGGAGGTTTACCTGTGTCTGACTTGGATGTATGGATTTTCTCTGTTTGATTAGCAGGGTATTTTCTCTGTCAAATTGTTGTGTAGGGCATCTTGCTGACAGGAAGGCACTCATCCAGCGGTGGGTCAGAGCTTTAGCTGGTTGTTTTGTGAGGGCACAGTTTAGGCCTAACCCCTTCCCACCTCACCCCACCCACCTGGAAATAGTTCCTTTATACCTGGGGTTCTGACATCATTTCTCAAAGTGCAAGGTGCATATCACTGTCATATCCTCTCTAGCACACTGCACTGACAATATAAGCATACACATTGCATAATATATATATATATTTCTATATTACAAACCAATCACACACACACACACACACACACACACACACACACAAACAAAATGTGGGGAATGGTGCAATGTAATGGCTGTGGGGCAGCAGTCTTCTGGGAGTCTTTTTGGAGGCTGAGATGCTGCCCTATTTGCAAACAGCTCTCTGCCCTGAGGGAGGAAGTTGCCCGTCTTCAGGCCACACTGGACAGTAGTAAGGGGACCTTCCCCCAGACCACACTGGATGGTAGGAAGGGAAACTCCCCCATCCAGGGAGCACCAGAGCCACTACCACTGCCTCAGAGGTTGTGAAGAAAGCACAACAGTTGGACCACAGTGGGCTCAGGGAGGGTGAGGATGGTGGAACAGAGGCACACCCAGTCAGTTGTTCCACACCACAATCCATACACCATTCTGGGAGAGCATAGCTCCCCTATGGATGCACCCACAGAGGAGACTAAGGAGGCTGAGGACAACTGTCACAAGGGAAGCCCACAGGAAGGAGGCAGAGGACAACACAAGGAAAGGAAGCAGCTCCTGGTGGGGGACTCCAATTATTAGGGGCTAGAACTGGGGGAAGCAGGGAAAACTGAAGTAAGGTGCCTGCCTGGTGCCATGGCTTGAGAGACAGGAGCGCATCCTCAGGATCACGAGAACAGCTGCACGGGAGTCTGAGCTGGACGTCATTGTCCACCTAGGGACAAATGACTTGGCTAATCATGAGATTAGAGCAGTGCAGAAGGACTTTGTAGAATTGGGGATGGACCTAAGACAAGTAGCACACACAATATCCTTCTCTGAGGTGCTGCCTGTCAATGGCATGAGTGAGGCGAGGGTACTTTGCACCATGCGGTTTAATGAATGGTTGAAAAAATGGTGTGGAGCATGGGGTTTGGCTTCATTGGGGACTGGGTTTCCACCTGGAGGAACACCAGCCTATACTGGCAGGATGGTCTGCATCTGTCCAGGAAGGGAACAAGTCTTTTGAGCAATCAGTTTAAATGCTTCATTGGCAAGCTTTTAAAATAGTCATGGGGGGAGGCACTGATAAGCAGCAGGAAAATCCCAGCCTCTCCCTACAAAACAGGGTACTAAATGTGAAAAAGACCGAGGTAGACAGGTCAATGGGGGATGCTGCAAAAGAAGGTAAAGCCATCAAAAAATGGAGATTAATGAGTACCAATTCTCATAGTCTGAGTAACAAGCTTCCTGAATTAGTGGTCTTGATGGAGGAGGAACATCTGGATATTGTGGCAGTCACGGAAACATGGTACACACAAAACCATGACTGGGACATAAACATACCAGGATACACTATCTACAGGAGGGACAGGGAGGGTAAAAGAGGAGGAGGAGTAGCTCTTTACATAAGGGAAGAAATCAAAGCAACAGAACAAAAGGGAAAACAGGGAGGAGAAGAAGCACTGTGGGTAAATTTGGAGACCGGCAATGGCACCACAATCCACACAGGGGTTGTATACAGACCCCCTTCTCAGGGGGAGTAAATGGACAAGGAAATGATAGAAAGAATACTTAGAATGGCAGAAAAAGGGGAGATATTGCTGATGAGTGATCTGAATATGCCAGATGTTAACTGGAGTGCAGTTGCAGCAGCCACTTCAAAGAGTGGGGTTATTCTAGATGCCCTACAAGGGGCATGCCTTAGACAACTAGTATTGGAGCCCACTCAAGAGGGAGAAATCTTAGACCTGGTTCTCTCAAATGGAGATGAAGAGAGGATCACAGATGTAGAAGTGGGTAGCCATCTGGGAACTAGCGACCATCGAACAGTATGGTTCACAATAAACACAGCAATAGAGTCAAGCCATACAAAGGCAAAAGTACTGGACTTTAGTGGGGCTGACTTTGCCAAAATGGGTGCGTGCCTAAGGAATGCACTAGCAAATGGGCAGGAAGGAGGGGTGGAAGAACAATGGGGAATAATAAAAACTGCCACCACAGAGGTAACAAGGCTTTGTGTGAAGCAAATTAACAAAACAAAATGATGTAAGAAACCACTATGGTTCTCAAAGGAAGTGGCAGTGAAGGTTCAAGAGAAAGAAAGCATTCAGGAAGTACAAGGAATCACAGAAGGAACAGGACAGAGAACTGTATCAGTTAAAGCAAAAGGAAGCTGGGAAGGCAGTCAGAACAGCAAAGGCCCAAACCGAGGAAAAGATAGCCAACTCAGTTAGAAGAGGATAAAACCTTTATAGGTACATCAGGAGCAAGGAAGACCAAGGGAGGCTAGTGAGGCTTAATAAAGAGGAGGGAGGGTGGGCAGAGGGGGACTGTGAAAGGCAGAGATACTAAACAAATATTTTTGCTCAGTATTCACAAAGGAAGTGGGAAGGTACCTAAAACAAACAGTAGAAACTCTGGATACAGAAGTTGATACCAACCATTTACAGAAGAAAGGTTCTGAAAGAACTCTTAAAACTGAAGGTGGACAAAGCAATGGGGCCTGATGGGATTCATCCCAGAATTCTAAAAGAACTAAGGGTAGAACTAGTGACACAACTGACTACCCTCTTTAACAAATCATGGGAGGATGGGGTGGTACCGAGGACTGGAGAAGAGGCAGATGTGATTCACCTTCACAAAAGTGGGAGCAAGGCAGAAGCAGAAAACTACAGACCTGTTAGTTTAACCTCAGTGGTAGGAAAATGATGGAATCACTTCTGAAGGAAAGAATTGTCAGTATCTAGAGGCCAGAGGGCTCAGGACCCAAGGCAGCATGGATTCACAGTAGGAAGGTCATGCCAGACAAATCTGATAGATTTCTTGACTGGGTGACCAAAGTAGTAGATCAGGGAGGGGCTGTGGACATGGCCTACCTAGACTCAGCAAGGCATTTGACACAGTCCCACACAAAGATTAATATACAAGTTAGCCAGCCTGGGAGTGGTCCCAAGATGACAGCCTGGGTAAAGAATTGGTTGGAGAATAGGACACAGAGAGTAATAGTAAATGGAGTCCACTCTGAAGAAAGGGGGTTACGTGGGGTACCATGAGTTCAGTATTAGGACCGGTCCTCTTCAATGTCTTTATAAGCGACATTGCAGAGGACTGGAAGAAAAGATATGTCTCTTTGCAAATGACACAAGATCTGCAACAGAGTTGATGCACAAGGTGGGGTGGAAAGGATGAGAAGGGACTTGGCAAGGTTAGAGGAATGGTCAAATGTATGGCAGCTTAGATTCAATGCTGCTAAGAAGTCAAGGTAATGCACCTGGAAACAAAACCCAGGGAAGAGTACACAATGGGGGTGAGATACTAACAACAACAAAAATGGAAAGGGACCTGGGGGTAGTCATATCAGATGACCTAAAGGTGGGCAAGCAATGTGAGAGGGCAGCAAGGAGGCTGGGGGATACTGGGATGCATAGAGAGGCATCACCAGTAGAAAACAGGAAGTTATTATCCCTCTGTACAGACAGTTGGTGAGACCCCATCTGGAGTACTGCGTGCAGTTCTGAGACCCAATCTCTGCAAGGACATAGACAGGATGGAGGCTGTCAGAGGAGGGCAACTAAAATGATGCAGGGTCTGCACGGAAGACATATGAGGAGAGACTTAAGGAGCTGAATATGTATGGCCTCGAGGAAAGGAGGAGAGGGGACATGATAGAAACTTTCAAGTATCTCAAGGGAATCAACAAAGTCCAAGAGGGTAGCATCTTTCAAAAAAGGGTGTGCAAGAACAAGGGGCACAATTTGAAGATAGAAGAGGCGGCTCAGAGGTAATTTAAGAAGTATTTTTTCACAGAGAGGTTGTGGATGCATGAAATGGCCTCGGAGGAAGGTTGTGGAGTCAAAAACAGTGGTGGAATTCAAGCATGCACGGGACAGTCATAAGGCAATTCTGGGGGTAAGAAGAAGTAGGCTGCTGGTTAACTAGGATCTGCAGCTTATCCATTAGGTAGGGAAATGGGCAGACTGGGTGGGCCAAGCGGTCCTTATCTGCCATCAAAATCTATGTTTCTATGTTTCTCTAATTCTCTAGTCACCCAGTCAAAAAATGTGATTAGGTTTGTCTGGCATGACCTATTGCTATGAACCCATGTTGCCTATCATCCTGAAGGTCATTCTTTTCTAGGTACTCCACCAAGTCCTGCTTCATTATGGCTTCCATTAGTTTCCCCACCACCGATGAAAGGCTGCCTGATCAGCAGTTGCCAGCTTCCTCACAGCTCCATCCCTTGTGGAGAGGAACCACATCTGCTGTTCTCCAATCTCTTGGCACTACTTCCGACTGGTATGAACTGTTGAACAAATGTGCCAATGGATCTGCCAACTCTCCCACCAGTTCTTTTAGCACTCTTTGGTGACTCTTGCCATGGTGATTTATCTTCCCTGATTTTTTCCAGAGCCTTCTTAACCCTGCTGGTAGTGATTCATAGTGAGGCCATTTGAGGGACCCCTTTTTCCGCAGCCTTGACACCACTGTCTAGTAACGGGCCCATGTGTTTAAATTAAAATTGACAAGTATGTAGACAAATCAATAGAATCTGATTGGATTACAGACCTTGAGGATAAATGCCTTAGGGTGGATTTTTCAATATGTGCTACATTTTATACTCTGTCCAGAATCACCTGTTACTGCCTCCTGAATCATTATCTTGAATAATTTAACATGCGGTATGTATATTTTCTTATAAAACTGACTTTTATAAATTTGCTCTGTCCAAGTGATCTTGGACAACAGTGACTTTTCAGCGTCTCTAATATGCAACTCAGATTTGCTTGGTACCAAGCATTATTTATAGCTACTGGTAAGTACTAAGTATCAGATAACTCCATGCTGCTATCTTCTGGGGCTAATTGTCTGTACTTTGTCTCCAGCAAGGTGTGAATTGTCTGCTGCTTTGTTTATAGTAATTCAAATCCTGTGACAACCTTATCTTGTTTTGTTTTGAATAGTGCTGTCCTACTGCTGTCCTTTCTGGTTTGGGCAAGGACACATGTCTTCTCATTAGGTACTGGGGAGCCAGTGCAGTGTTGAGCTTTACATAATGGATTAACTCGAGACTGGGGTATATAGCTTGGTGGGATGTAGAGGTCTACTAGTTAATCAGATCAGCTGGACCTCCACTTGCAACTCTGACTTTGTTCTGTGGGCCCCCTATTTTGCTACTGGGATGCCAACATGTTGACACATCTGTTTGCTGTTGAAACTTAGATCTGTGAAGCCCAACCAGGACCCCTTTCTGCCTATTGCACTCCAGCCTGTGAGCTACATTAGCAAGACACTGGTCTGTGGTACCCCCTCCAGGACCCTTGTTTGCAACTGCCATCAAGACTCTACAAGCTTGCCCCTGAAAGGCTTGCACTCTGATTCGGGGGTCACTAGCCAGTAGACACTGACTCTCAGTAATCTCCCACCCAATGGGAATCTGAAGAACTGCTCTCCCCCCACTAATATTCTGATACAGCTTTCCCCATCCACTACGGCCTGTATTCAAAATCTCCACATTCCCTGCTTTATCTGCTGATCACAGACAGGACCATGGGAAGCATGCTAGCGAAGTTCTGCTATACATATTTAACAGCCTTGGCCATGATGCCGTGTATCATTCTGCCATCCTCACTTCCCATAAATGTCTCCTGTGTAGGCTCACTTCCCCTGCTGATTTCCCATCAGTGGTGCCATTTACTCCTCCCCCAAAGCTAAGCCCGACTCACTTTCTGCCGCAGTCTTAATGATTTCCTTCCTCTAAACTTCAGGTGAGGTCTCAGCCCTTAGAATCTAAATATTAAATGTCTTTTCTACCTCAGCCCAAAAAACACCATTCACCAAATGGAGTCACTCAATCTCATGCATCTCATTAATAAGCACACACATTTCAACTCTCACTCTACAAACTATTTCCTTATTGATTGGGTCCTGTAACCACACCTCCACCACAATTTTTCCACTGGCACATTTCTGGATGCTGACAATGACCATCACATGGTCTGCTGGATCAATAGGCTCCATCACACTAAAGCCCTGCAGAAGTTTGGTCTAAGTCACTCAAGTTTCTGGACCTCCCTTCCCTGCTAGTTTGTCTTTAGGCCACTGACTGGTCAGCACTTACTTTATCCTTCAATATAATTGTTACTATATACTCTTTCATGACCATATTCATTACAACGTGGAACACACATGCCCCTCTTATGAGATCTTGTGCCCATGGGGCCCTACCTTTCCCTGGATCTCTCTAGAGGTCATTGACCTGATCAAGGCTCTTGCCTTGGAGAGGCAGCTCCATAAAGCCTCAGGCTCTCCTGAGAACTTGTTGAGATACAAGGGTGTGGGAGGTGAGGGGAATAAACCTGAACAAGGCAACAGGACTGGATAACATAGCTTTGAAATGATCAGGATAATCAAAAATGAAATAGTGGCAGTTAAGCACACTAGATAACCAAGTGCCTATTTTTAGGTGCGACCCGGGAGATTACAGGGTATGTTCAAGAACATCAGGCACAACAAGTACAAGGTACATTCAAGAATATCAGACAAAAACAGTGTCACTACAAGAACGTCAGGTGTTTACATTCCAAACAGGTCACTAGAAACAGATGATTTTTGGCTGGACTGGAAAAAAGCTACAGTTATCCCTACACATAAAAAAGTAAACAAAAAAACATCTGTTAATTACTGCCATGTCTGCCTCAAATGTTGTCTAGAAAAAATCATGGAATAAATACTAAAAACCATGTTAAGAAACCTTTTTGATCATGCAGAGACTTTAGATAATAGACAACATGGGTTTGCCCAAGGCAGGTCATTAACCACTGATCTCTTCACCTTCTAAGAGCCATCAGTAAGAACCTAGATGGTGGTAAACTTGCTGACATCACATATTTTGATTTCAGTAAGACAATCAACAGTCTCACACAAACCAAATAGCATCAAGTTTCAGGAAATAGGAGTTTATTTTAAGATAATTGGTTAGATAAATGGTTATTGAATAGATTGTAGAGGATTACACTAAACAGGATATATTCCCATGAAGGTGCTGTGCTGAGTGGTGTCCCATAGGATTCAGTTTTGGGACCCATCCTATTCAAGTTTTACTGTATACATCAAATATGGATAATATACTAGACTGCTGTGCAGATGTTTGCCAACAGTACCAAATTGTGCAGTTGTGGAGATTGTGGAATAGGTAGCCAAACTTCAGGAATAAATAAACAAAATACTAGAATGGAAACAAAATAGGAGTGGAGCTCAATAGGGATAAATGCAAGATTGTGCACCATGGAATAAAGAACAGAATGCAACATATTATTTTGGGAACAAAATTCTGGGTAGTAGTCATAAAAAGATTTGGTGATTGCTGTAACTAACAAATTGAGTCATATAGAGAAGTACAGGGACATTATTAAGAATGGAAATAAAATACAGAATGGTATCATAAAAAACGTTATATCAAGAGATCAGGATATGATATTTCCCTTATACAGGAGTCTCAGATTACTCTTAAATCATGGTACTCAATTTATTTTATTTTTTTATTTATTTATTTTATTTATTTGTATTTCGGATGACACCTTTGAGCCGAGGGCTCTTTTATAAAGGTTCCACGTCAAGGCAATAAGGACAATAAGGTACAAAACATAACATGATCATTACAATGGAACTTACAAAAAAAAGACCAATAAGGTTACAATAATAACAGCCAAGACATTGTCAAGGAATTGTGTTGTGAGTTAATTTTACAGTACAAGTCATAGGCGACTTAATGAAGCTTTGCTAGGAGTGGGTTAGTGGGAAAAGAGAAAGAAGAGTGGTGGTGAGGGGGTGGTATGGGAGAGAGAGAGAGAGAGAGAGAGAGAGAGAGAGAGAGGAGGGGAGAAATGGGGATGGCATTGCATTGGGTATGTGATAGATGGGAAACAGCAAGGGAGGAGGAAAGGGGGGATGAAAAGAAAAGGAGACAGATTCATCCTATACCCAGTAATGGGGGGTAGGAGAGGAGGAGGAGCTGAGGCAGTGAGGAGGGATGCTTGAGGGTAGTACACCTGAAGGGGATTATAAGAAGCAATCACAGAAGGCACTAGCCACGAGGTGTTGACACAGTTTACACTTAAAAGCACCAATCGTGGCAATGTTGGAGATTTCTGTAGGTAGCAAGTTGAACCAAGTGGAGGCTCTGACAAGGTAAGAATGCTGAGCTTGAGAGGTCCGACAGTGAGGTATTGTAAAGGTTAGACTGTCTGATCTTCTAGTTCGGCGGCGGACACGCTGTGGGGTCAATATTGATTGGACTCCAGGGGGCATAAGGCCCAGTGATGTCTTCTTAGCTAGGATGCAGGTCTGGTACCTTAGCCTGCTGGATAACTGGAGCCAGTTAGCCTGCTCGTAAATGTCACATGTGTGAGAAAGGTGGGCGGCTGAAATAAGGAGTCTACATGACTTATTAAGGGATACAGCTATATGCCGAGTGCAGTATCAGTAGCGGATCCATAGATAACAAGCCCGTAGTGAATAGTTGAGATAATAGAGCTCTGGATAGCAAGGTTCAAGGCTTCAGCCATTAGGCAATGTTTATGCTTATATAGTAGCCTTATATGGGAGTTCACAGTTTTAGCGATATTGTCAATGTGTTTGGTATACGAGAGGGAGCAGTCAAGGGTCAGGCCCAGATATTTAAACATATCCACCTGCTCAAGAGCGACGCCTTCGTGGTTGTTAATTATGAGCTCATGGTCCTTGTACTTGTTGTGGGTTCCATGGAACAACACTGTTTTAGTTTTTTTGTGGTTAAGGATGAGTTTATGTGAACAAACCAGTCTTCCACTTCTGTGAAACTTTCTGTAGTTGAGACTGAAGCGAAGTGGGATCAGTGTGGCAAGTGAAGATTACTGCATCATCTGCATACAGTAACATTCTGTCATGGCAGGAGGCAGGAGATTGTTCAGAATATGCTGAATAACAAGGGACCCAGGATAGAACCTGGGTACTCCAGAGTGGATTGGTAGGGATGACGAGAGGAATTCACCAATCCCGACCTTTTGGGTCCGGTTACTGAGGTAGCTTTGAAACCAGAGGGTAGTTTCACTTGAAAGACCAAGGAGGGATAATTGTTTGAGGAGAATGGAGTGAATGACAGTGTCAAATGCCTTGGTCAGGTCAATAAAAGAGGCGCTGACCAACTAGCCCTGATCAAGTGCATGATGGATATGTGTGGTGAATTTCAGGAGTGCCATGGTAGTGCTGTGCCCTTTGTGGAAGCCATGCTGCTGGAAATATTGCAGGCTGTAATTTACAAGGTGCTTCATGACCTGATCAGCCACTATCCAGTCCAATACTTTGGATAGAGGAGGTAGGATGCATATAGGCCTGTAGTTGTTTGTGAGAGTCTTGTCACCACTTTTATGTACTGGAGCCACCACTGCCAGTTTCCACTTTTGGGGGAACTGGAAGAGCATGAGGGAACGGTTGAGGATTTTGGTTAGTGGGCGCAGAACTTCGTCAATGGTGAGCGCGAGAAGTTTCATATCCAGTGAATCGCCACTGACCCTAGACTTTCCAAGCACTTTGAGAATGTGTGTTTCAGCTAGGGTCTCCGGGATTGCTTTGAAATGGAAAGGAGGGTGCCCTGGTGGCAAACCTGAACTAACAGGAGCTGGGTTGACTGTGGTGGGATCAAAAAAGTTAGGGGGTAGCACATGACTAAGGTAAGCAAAAGTGGTGTTAAATGCGTTGGCAATGATTACATGGTCAAGAGTGATGGTACCATCTATGTTCAACATTGTTTTTGTCCCTGTATCTGCATGGGGAGAAGCAGGAAATAGGAAGAGTGCTGATGAGGATAACCAAATGGATCTGGGGCTTCAGCAGATTAACGTATAACCCCTCTGCAAATGGGGGTTCCCAAAAAGTCTTCTTTGAGCTTGTCTAAATTTATTTATTTATTTATTTGCTTTTGGTAACCGGGTGGGTGAACTAGACATAGAGATGCCTATTTTCAGGCATGACCCGGGAGAATACAAGTGAAAAAAAGAAATACATGAGCTGTGCAATGTGACACAGCACAAGGAAGAGGTAAACAAAAGAACTAAGTGTGATACAAACAATTGACAACTGGATGAAACAGAGTAAGATAATGTCAAAAATATAAACAGTACTGTTACGAAAAGGTAAAAACAAAACAAGTGCCAACAAGTCTGTACTGGAGCTGGCTGAAAAGTACATTAGAAACAGTAAGTGCCATCACAGGGCTCAATATAGAGAGAAGGAAGAGGGAGGGGGGAGATGGAAGAACAGGTGATGCAGTGAGAGGGAAAAGGAAAAGGGAGAGTGAGGAAAGAACAAGGTAAAAAGTGGAAGGATTGAAAGGGCTAAGGTGGATGGAAGCATGTGCAAGGATTAGAGGTCAGTAGATGTTCACGGTGGAGTTTCTTGAATACAGCATGGGTAGTAGCAAAGCGAATAGTTTGAAGGCTAGAATTCCAATACTTAGGGGCTGAGTAGGAGAAAGCCTGTGCACCCGTAGTGGTTTTGCATCTGGGGATGAAGAGAGGGGCATTGTCACTAGATCGGAGACCATAGGAGGGGGTTTGGGAGTGTAGCAAGGAGACAAGGGATTTGGGGAGAGCTGATCTAGTTATGCCATCAAGTAGGGAGCCAAGGGCCAGTAGCCGGTGGGCAGAAGCGTTTGGCACTGCCAGGCTGGTGTACTGTGTTCTAGCCATTTAAATGTATTGCTAAAGAGTGCATGTAAAGCCTCTGTGTACACCTCTTTAAGAGCTGCCTGGTTTGCAGTTATAATTGATCTGGGAGGGGGGGGCTAAGTGTTTCCCTGCTCGAGTCCCGCCTGGGCTGCCTGATAATCGTCCATTTCTGCCATCACTAATTGTACAGAGGGAGCCCTGTTAAAAGATGTAACTGTTTGCTGACCATTTATTAGAGCAGTGAATATATTGCAGTTTGTTCTAATCTGTTCCTTTGCAGCAAGGACTGTTGTGTTTATCTCCACCATCTTGGTCTGGGACTGCTGAGTTGGACCAATCCGTACTTTGGGACTCTAAAATGAACCCTGCCTACAGGGACTGTGTAGGTTCAGAACTTGTTGGAATTGTAGTTTGGGTCTTTGGTACCTAAACAGCCCTAATGGGGGAGCTTTGTTGTGACTGACAGATGAAACAGCCAACTGAAGCTTTTGGATCTTGGGGAAATTCCTGGGCTTCCTGTTGACTGGGTCAGATCTAAGTTGGAAGCTGAAGAGGCAACAGCTCGAGATAGTTCGAGCAGCCATCTGCGTAGTTTCGTGTGGGAGAACTGCGGGAAGGCCTGAGTTTTGGCCTGCATGTCTGCCTGCTGCTCTGAGAGGGAAAAGAGAGTCATATGCGGACCTTTCCGTTGAACTGTGCAGGGACAGCATGCTTTCAGCTATAGGGCCCCCCGATGGCTCAAGGAAATCCCAGTGCACATTCTAAACTCTCAATTCAAAAATGGCCCAAGGCAACATCTTCTTACTAGGACAGTTTGTGACTGCCACTAGGACTCAAACACTCATAATGCCCACTCACCCACACTCTCCTTCCCCTTCCTTTTACCCCCACTCTTCCCCCTTGCCCTATCCCTCTGTCTTTCTCTCCCCCTGTGCCTTTTCTCCCACTGGATCAACCTTATAACCAACCTACTACCACTACCTCCCTACCTCCTAGACAAAGCCGCTTTTTGCCGCCCACTCTCCCCAAGTCTCCCTCCACCTAACTACTCCTCGGACTCTCACACTAGGTGTCACACCTCTTTATCTCCTTTGCTACATACAAACACTGTCCTTTACCATAATTGAATGCTCTTGATGCTGTACTATCACCAGTGGTGCTATGAATGACATTGTAACCTTATTGTACACTAGCTACCGACTATTCAAGTATTGTATATAAACTATTTGTTATTGTTGTCATTGTCACTGTTTCATGTGGAACATTTGTAAAAGAGCTCTGAGCTCAAAGGTATGATCCGAATCCTTAAATAAATAAATAAAACAAAATCCGAGAAGTGAGACCAAAGAAAGCCACTGACTTGTGACCAGGCTCATACCTGAGGAAGACCAAATATTTTGCTGAATGCGATCGGCCTGTCAGGAGTTCCAGCTACCTCTGAACTCGCGGTTTGAGCAGAGACTTTGCAATTGTAACCAGGGAGTGGTCTGCCTGGTACTGTAGACAAGGGCGTACCTACTGATACTCCAAGTAAGCCATGGTGGACCAAGTTTAGTAGCAGGAGGTAGCAAACAAGCTGTTCAGCACTGTTCTGCCCTTTCTAGTCCATTGTGTTTAAATTCCTTTATTTGACTTTGCAGGTTTTTTCTTTTCTCTTTCAGCTTTGTTTTAGGGGGTGGCAGAGTGGACTGCGGATGTTGCAGCTGAAGGTCTCAATTACGTTTGCATGGTCCGCTTGCATAGTGATTGGCTGTGGCATCTGGTAAGGGATGTGGCAAGTCTGGAACAGCAAGTTTAAATGCTCCAGCAAAGTTAGTTCATTTGTACTGGGAGCAAGAGAAGCAATAGAAGAACTGAGGAGAAGCAGATGGAGGAAGAGGCTCAGAGCCAGCTAAAGAAAAAAGACATCATGTGGAATGGCAAGTGGAGCAAATCTGCCTACCTACGGGGTGGAGAGAGAAGAAATTTCTGCCGTGGTCTTGGACTTGTGGTGCAGTCAGTGGCTTCTATCAATGGGCATCAAGCAACAGACTAGCAGTGCAGACAGACAGCAGGTCTAGTGTGGAAATCATTTGATTGGAGCCAGGAACCTTGGTCTCGAGTCATGGGGGGGGGCATGAACAACAGTAAGGGAGGGGTAGCAGTGTGGCAGATTGGTGTACAATTCTGAAATGCCTGGCTACACCCCTGACTATAGAATCTTTTACATGTAAATGTGCTGTGTATTTGTAGTGGGTCGTGATTTGGTTCCCCACTGTGTGAACTCTGTTCTGCTTGCTGGAAGCTGTATCCAGCCTAATCTGACTGAACCCGTGTTCATCTGCATTTGGCCTGGGCTATGCCACACTGGCTCGGCCAGACTACCCCACTGCACAGAGAAAGCCATCGATGAGAGACCTGCCTGGGGATCAGCCCCCTGCTGCATGCTTGAACTGGAATGATGCCTTGGCAAATTGTGTGGGCCCTTCTTCTCCAGGCACTCCAGATCAACCACCTGCTATCTCGATTTTTGTCCAGCCTGTGTCCAGTCTTGGGTATCGTGAGTAACGATCAGGGTAGCTCCCTGAAACAACAGCTTAATCTTAGTGTGTCATCTGATCGTCTTGTTATTTCTTTTTCTTCACGAACTGAGCCCTCTGGCTCCGGATTACAAATAGTGTGTATTGTGCATATTCCATCACAGGGTCCCAACCAGCTGTGACACCAGCCTACCCTGGGCAACGGTCCTTGCTAGCTCATCTCTTCTGCACCTGGGTACCCAGAGGGTGTGACTGTTTAGGGACTCTGAAGTGCATGCATAACTGTTTAATTGATCGAGCCTTTAAGCAAATGAACCTGATTACACCCCTCCCTTGTTCAAGTCCCCTGAATAAATCAGATCTAACCTTTTCTGCGTTTAACCTGACTGTGGTTCCAGTTTATGCCAAGAGAACTGTACTGTTGCTATTTGCAGTGCACAACCTTGTTTTACAGTGGGTCCCCAGGGTTGAGCCAGAGGAACTAGCCCTGGTGGTAAGTGCAAACAGTATGGGTACTTGTAAGGTGTATCAGGGGTATTGTGAAAGTGATTATTGTGTATTTTTCTGGCCACTAGCAGGGAAAGGGGGTTACAGTGTCCTGGAGGGCTGTGCCCAGGCTAGCTTGACAACTACCAACCCTGACCTCCAGGTGGAGACACCCATTTCAGAACTCAGTCCCCTTAACCTGCTACTAGTCAAGCAGGCGGGGGTAGTAGTCCCTGGGATAGCGCCACCTAGGGGTTACAAACGTATGAGGAAAGACTGAGCAAACTGATTAATGAGACTACAGGAAAGATGATTAAGAGGGGATCTGATCACTATGTATGACATCAGCAGAGACAATGATCTAATAAAAGACTCAACTATGGAGATTAGGTCAGGGGAACATAATATGTGTGGTCATGACAGACAGATCAGAACATCACATTTCAGAACAATAAAGAGGAAGTTCTTATTTACTCAAAGGGTGGCAGGAGTCTGTAACAACCTCCAGAAAATTTAGTTGAGAGTGAGGATAAAAAAAAAAAAAAACAACAACTTTAAAAGCTACATAGACAGAATGATACTGGCAAGGGATAAAACAAACTTGTGCCTAGGGCCACTGGAAAATTGCACCCGCAATTTTTCCGCAATTTCTGCAGTTTTCACCTTCTCCGCACAAAATCCACAATTTCTTGCAATTTCATGCATTTATTAAATTTGTGACTGAAATTGTATAACAATATTTAAATTATCAAGGAAATCTACTCCAGTATGCTAGCAATTAATTACACAGGCTTGGATTTGACCAAAACAATGCAGTGTGAGGTGAAAAGGGGTCCAAAGTGACTCTGCTTTCATGGGATTCACTTCCCTGCTTTGGTTTCAAAATCCTCTGGCCATGCATGTGTGCACTTGAGTACTTAAAATCTGTGTTAAAGCAGATTATCAGAGAACTTTTTGCTGACACAGAGGCTGAAACAATAGGTGTAAGAAGAGATGCAAAATGTCCCATTCACTTAAATGAAGCATTGACCACAATACTTGATTTGAATGGTAGGGTAGGTTTTACATGTACAAACATACAGACATACAAAATTGCCAGCAGATAAAGGCCTTATGGTCTATCAAGTCTGCTCAATTGTGCAGCTAGCAGCCCTTATACTGCAGCTGCCCTTCCCCCTCTCCAGTGACCTTCCCATTCCCCTGTCCCATCCCCTCTTGAAGCAGCCCACTCTTCTACAGGATACCACTTCCTCTGGCAATGCATTCCACCAAGACACCACCCTGTCAATAAAAAAGTGTCTCCTCATTTTTCTCCTGAGTCTTGAGCCTTCCCTCTTCCAATCTCAGATTGTGCCCTTGAGTGTCCCTCCCCCTCCTTAATTTGAAAAGCCCCTCCATTCCCGTCTTATTTATTCCCTTCCTGTACTTGAAAGTTTCAATCATGTCCCCCCATCCCTCCTCTCCTTCAGGGAGTACTTGTTCAACTCTCTTAGCCTGCTCTGGTAGGGTAAGTCCCCTGGATCATCTTTGTTGCCCTGCGCTGTACCCCCTCCAGTAACCTAATGTCCTCCCCCAGGTATGGTCACCAGAACTGCATGCAATACTCTAGGTGTGGTCTAACCAGTGACCTGTATAGTGGCAGGATCACCTTCCCCCTCCTGGAGGATGTGCCTCTGGCAATGCAACTCAGCATCATGTCGGCCTTTGCAGCTGCCTTTCTACACTGTGCTGAGTTGTTCAATGCTTCCATTATGATCCCCCCAGATCCTTCTCCTCTTCCGTCTTGGCTAGTTGAATCCCCCCCTAGCAGGTAGCTCTTTCTTGGGTTTTTTGCACTGAAATGTAGCACCTTGCATTTCTTGACATTGAACTGCAGCTGCCAAGTGTCTGACCAGGCCTCCAATTTTTCCAGATCATCTTGCAACCCCTGTCACCCTTCTAAGTCATCCACTACTGCTCCCTTCTTGGTGCTGTCTGCAGAGAGACTGATCTTACTCTTGATGCCTATTGAGATGTCTACTATGAAGATCACAAACAATACCGGCCCCAGTACAGAGCCCTGTGGTACCTCGCTTGTCACTGCCCTGGGAGATGAGATCCCCCCTCCCACCACCACCCTCTGCTGTCTCCCTTGCAGCCAGTTCACTACCCATCCCACCATCTTTGCCCCTGCCCCTGTGCCTTCCGGCTTCCTTCCTAGCCTCCCATGCAACACCGAATCGAATGCCCTACTGAAGTCCAGGTACAGGACATCCACTGCATGGCCCTTGTCTAACTGCCTGGTTACCCAGTCATATTTATTTATTTATTAAAGAATCAGAATTACAAACCTTTGAGCTAAGAGCTCATTTACAGAGGTCCTTATCAATCAAAGGAGGGGAACAATTATATGAGTTGGGAATTGCAAATGCAGCTAACAGGCATTGTCATAAACATATTAGTAACACATTAACAAACCTAATATAATACAAGAAATTGAGTATTAAAGACAGAGGTAAATTGTAAAGTACAGTCTTTACACAGAGTACATGAGGAACAAAACACCGGCAGTATAAATAAGGTGTTAACAGTTCAGTTAGGTACTCACAAATAGCAGCTAAAAAGCCTTGTCATAGGCAAGAAGATGCCAAGGTAGTAACATCTCTGTGAATGTGTAGCGGGCAATAGTTAAGAAAGTGGGGAGGCTGATTCAGAAGAGTATTTATGAATGTAGTCTAGTAGGGTGCACAGGTAATGCCACGGGTGTTAGGTAGAGCAGTAGCAGTGTGTGGGTGGGGCGATGGAATTCCAAAGTTCGGATTTGAGGTGACCAATGCTGGTGAGGCTTGTGATGGCTTGAGGGAGCTCATTTAGCCAGGTGGGTGTTCTGACTGCAAAGGCATGACTCCCTAGAGCAGCTCTTCTGAATGGCACCGCAAGCGCGTGTTTTATAACACTTCTCGTGACACGTTTAGAAGGGGCAGAGCAGAATAAAGCCTGTAAAGAAAGTGGTGAAAGTCCAAGCAGGGCTTTCATCCCCAGGAGGCAGGAGCAGAGTCAGATCTAATCCTTGAGAGGAAGTCATTTTGTGTGTGTAAGGCAATCAGCATCTAAGACAAATCTGCAGGCTTTGTTTAGGGTGATGTGGACTCTGTGTAGCCTGGCGTCAGAGGCTGTACCGTAGACCATAATTCTATAGTCTAGCATTGGTAGGCTTGTACCTCTGATGGCCTGATATCTGGCCTCTGGAGTGTGGCAGGGCCGATGTCTATATAGTCTGTATAGTACTCCACCAGGTTGGTCTGAGTGGATCTGCCTCAAACAAACCCATGCTGTCTGCTGTCCTGCAGACCATTAGCCTCTAGAAGGAGAACCAGCCTCTCCTTCAGTATTGTCTCCATCAGGTTTCCCACGATGGATGTGAGGCTTACCTGTCTGTAGTTTTCTGGCTCATCCTTTGAGCTGCTCTTGTGGAGGGGTACCATGTGTGCCATCTTCCAGTCCTGAGGTACACACCCAGAGTCCAAGGCGGCATTTAACAGGTCTGGCAAGGGTTCTGCCAGCACCTCTGCCAGCTCCTTTAGAACCCTGGGGTATATGCCATCTGACACTGGCACCTTGTCCATCCTCAGTGCCCTCAAGCCCTCCAGTACTCTGCCCACTGGGATTTCCCCATCTGTCACCTCCTACCCCCCATGCCCACCATCCCACACCCTTTGGGTACAGCTCCCCCTTTCTCTTTAGTAAATACTGAGGAGAAATACTCCTTTAATGCTTCTGCCTGTTCTGCCCCTGTTTCCACCCACCTTCCATCCATTTTTATCCTTACTATTTGGTCATTACAACTCCTTTTTTCCCTGATGTACCTGAAGAAGTCCTTCTCCCCCTCTTTGATGCCCTGTGCTAGCCTGAGTTCCCTGGATGCCTTGGCAGACCTGAAAGCCCTTGTCACCTCCCTCGACTCCTTAAGGTATTCCTCTCTGTCCTCCACTCTCCCTGTTTTTTTTGTATCATCTAAAAGTGGCTCTTTCTTCCTTGCTTTTTCCATGACCCCCTCCCCCCGCTCACCCAGCTAGGCTTCTTGGCCCTAGCCCTCTTACTCTGGACCCTTGTACATGTTATGGTTGCCTCCTCAATTCCCAGTTTAATGACCTCCAACTTCTGGTTAGTGTCCATGTTTGGATGGATCCTGGCCAGATACCCCAATACTATTTTCCTCATCCTTCTAAGTCAGCTCCCCTGAAGTCTAACATCCTTGTGCCCATTCCTACTTCCCCTTTCCCCATGTTTGTTGTGAACCACACTGAGTGGTGGTCACTCCCCACTAGCAGTTCTTCCACCCCCAGCTCCCTCACAAACTCACCATTCACCAGCATGAGGTCTAGGGTGTTCCCTAACCTGGTTGGCTCATTAACCATGTGCAATAGGAAGCTGTCCTGCAAGGCATCCAGAAGTACCTGCTCCCTCCTATTCGTTGTGGCTGGGGTACCCCAATCCACTCCTGACAGGTTGAAGTCCCCCACAATCACTGTGCTGCCCCTCCCACAGGTCCTTCTGATCTGTCCTGCTAGTTCCCTGTCTAACTCCTCAGTCTGACAGCACAGCCTGCACACCACTCCCATCATGAGGGTCCTGTTTTTGGAGTCCTGAAGCTGCACCCATAATGATTCTGTGCTGCCCTCCTCCCCTTCCTCCCTGACACACTTCAGTCCTTCCCTCACGTACAGCACCACCCCCTCCTTTTCCTTTCACCTTGCCCTCTGAAATATCCTATACCCTGGTACTGCCAGGTCCCAGTCATGGAAATGGGTGGCCCATGTCTCGGTGATGGCCACCATGGCCACCTCCCCATCTGCCATGACAGCCTGTTTTGTTCCCTAGACTCCTAGCATTCAAGGTTACCACCCTCCACCCTGCTTCCTTCCAATCAATCAATCAATCAATCAATCAATCAGTCAATCTTTATTTTACCAGGCGAGAACACTGTTGAGAGATACTCATTTTCGAGGTGGACCTGGGTGAAAAAAGTACAGTAAAACAAGCTTTACAGTAAAAAGAAGCTTGGACCAGCCCATTGGTGCAGTGGTTGGATTTCCGCTTGCGACACCGGCGACCCAGGTTCGAGAACAGACCCGAGTCACTGGCGGGCCAGTCAGAGGGAGTAGGATAGAGCATCCTGATGACTGCTCTCCTTCTCCAGGGGGAGGGTGGGGTGTACGCCCGGTGCTCGATGGACCCATGGCAGAGGCTGGGGGTCATGCAGCTACCAGCTTCCAGCAAGACCAGGGGGTAGGATGGATGCAGGACGCCATTGCACATCCCTGCCTCCCAGAAAACCAGGAAACAAAATACTGGCTCTAGCATGACAGCTTATCTCGTTCTGCCGCCTACTGCCACTGCCACTGATACCTGTCGGAAGGGTCCCACTCTTGTGGCCCCGACCCAGGGGGTAATCCGGGGCTTGCCCACTATGTCCTTTGGAAGTGGGAAGCCCCCTTAGTGGTCCCGCCCGGGGGGGTGAGCCTGGGCATGGGGGTGGTGGGCAGATGAGCACCGAGGATGGGAGCTTGGCCAAAAATATGAAAAATGGAAATAAAAAAAAAAAAAGAAGCGTGAACAGAGTGTGTGTAGATACATATATACATGGAGAATATTTACATAGATAATACAATACAAAACTGGTCTTAAATATGGTTTACAATAACCGAAGCATCAGGTAAAATATTTACATGCAGTAAAATACAGTACTGATCGTAATTTATGGTTTACAATAGCTAAACGGCTCATGTGGGTTAGAAGGAGAGGGAACATCAGGAGTGAAACAGAGGAGTCTCGGGCAAGAATTGGGGCTTAAGGCACTTGCAGGTTTCATTGAACAGGTTGCTGATCAGTGCTTTAAAGGTGGGCAAGTTGACAAGATGTGGGAGTTTTAGGGATTTTTGGAGTGAATTCCAAATAGTGGAAAGGGCATGACCTAGGGAGGAGGAACCATACCAGGTTCTGGTTCTAGGGACGTCAAGGGTGATACAGGAGCATATTCCCAGGGAGTGTGCTCCTGTTGAGAAGACCAGAAGCATGGAGATGTACTGGAGAAGCTTTCCTGCTATGGCTCTGCAGGCCCATACTGTGGTGTTTTTCAGTCTTCTAGTGTTTAGGAAGGGCCAACCAAGCCCCGCATAGAGATAGCAGTGGTGTGAATTGTAAGGGGAGTTGGTGATAAATCTGAGGGCTCTATGGTACAGTGTGTCAAGTTTGGAAAGGGAGGAGATTGGACAATGCCTGTAGAGGATATCACTGTAGTCCAGGAGAGGGATGACTGTTGACTGGACTAATCCTATTTTGGCCTTGTAGGTGAGTAGATGCTGTATTGAGTAGATGTTTAACCCCTCTCCCTGCTTGCTCTCCCTTTCTAGCATCCCCTTCTGACCTCCCCCTAAGTCCCTTGCTGCTGGTATGGGGGTAAGCTCATTCAGCTTCCCTACCTGTGGATCCTGCTACAGGTATAAATACTTTAATTCTGAAAGGATTTTGATTCAAATGTGTGAGGAGTTTGGATGGCCCTGCTGATTATAAACTTGAATGTGCTTCTGAGGGGGTTGGTGACAGTGATTCCTTGCATGTTAATCTGCCACAACTATGTACTCACATACAAAGCCTACAAAACGCAAACATTTCTGAAAACATGCTGAACAGGATAAGTATATTTAAACAGTTAGCTTCAAATAGACAAAATAATTGCAACCCAAATAAAATAATTGAAAACTGAGTAGAGCAAAAGTACCATGTATTAATAATAATAATAATAATAACTTTAAAGCGCCTTTCAAAATATCAAGGCGCTTTACATGTCAAAAACCACAACATACAATACCAATTAAAAACATATAAATAAAATAATTACATAACAACATCACATGTTAAAAACAAACAATAAAATCATCCATACAATCAAAACACGATAATTGCAATCAGATTTCATTAATCTTCCAAGTAAGCCATATGCCACAGGTGCATTTTTAAATTTTTCTTAAATACCTCCACGGAGGTGCATTCCCTTAACTGGTGTGGTAGAGAATTCCAAAGAGTGGGTGCATCATAAGAAAATGCTCTACTACCAGAAGATTTTAAACTCACTCTTGGAATCTCTAACAACCCCTCGTCGGCCGAGCGGAGTGATAGGCTGGGGCAGTAAGGCACCAGAAGTTCTTTCAGATAAGTCGGACCCTGATCATGAAGGGCTTTGAAAGTCAATAAAATGACTTTAAAGGTGATCCGCCACAGTATAGGAAGCCAGTGCAGTTTGCGCAGTACCGGGGTAATGTGTCTGGATCTCCTTGTCCCAGTCAAAACCCAGGCTGCAGCGTTCTGCACCAGCTGTAGGTGATGGATTTCAACCCTAGAAAGCCCAAAGTAAAGGGCATTGCAGTAGTCCAGGCATGAGGACACGAAAGCATGGACCAGCGTTGGCAAGGAGTCAGACGGAACAAGGTGACGCACCCTGTCAATATTCCTAAGATGGTAAAAGGAAGTTCTGACAATGGCCGACACTTGAAATTGAAGGGTCAGCCTGTCGTCTAGGACAATCCCAAGGTTGCGCACCCATTCAGAGGTCAGAAGTGACATGCCGCCAAGAAAAATTCCAGAGGGCGTGCCATCATGCGACCTCACTATCTAACCACCCGGATCCACCACTAACACCTCTGTCTTCTCTGAGTTCAACTTTAGGCAACTAGAATCCATCCACCCTTGGATTTCTTCCAGACAGTTATTAAACACTGAGAGAGCTCCATCCTGATCAGGGGCAAAAGACAGGTATAGTTGGGTATCATCTGCATAGCAGTGAAACCTCAGCTCATACCATCTTATAATGTCTCCGAGGGGCAGCATATGCACTGCGAATAATATGGGTGACAGCACTGAACCGTGAGACACCCCACACAACAAAGAAGTTGGGCCGGAGGAATGAACCCCCGACACAACTCTTTGTGATCTCCCAGTAAGGAATGAAGTGAACCATTTTAAAACAGTTCCTGACATTCCACAGATTAGCCTCAGGCGTGCTAACAACACCAGGTGATCCACAGTGTCAAAAGCTGACGAGAGATCAAGAAGAACTAGAATGGAACGTCTCTTCTGATCCCTTGCCCTCAGAAGATCATTAAGCACCCGAACCAGCACAGTCTCGGTGCTGTGTCTTTTATGAAAATCAGATTGGAGGCATTCGTAGACATTATGGATGGTTAAATGGTCTTCCAAATTGGGCTGCCACTACCTTCTCAATAACCTTCCCAATAAAGGGAAGGTTAGAGATAGGTCTGTAGTTTGAGAAACAGTCTGGGTCCAAAGTAGCTTTCTTCAAGAGGGGTGTCACCACTGCCTCTTTCAGGGAGTTAGGAAACTCACCTGACTCTAAGGAGCACCGACTATTTGCACCATAACTGGACCAATGGTCTCGGAACAACCCAAAATTAGGGGAGTTGGTCCAGGGTCCAAACTACAGCTCGTAGGCCACACACTATGGATGATCCTCATAGTATCCACGACCTCCGGTCGGCAAAAGGAACTCCAAGAGAATTGAGGTATTGTGAACTTGCACTGTTCCACCACATCACCCTTAGAGATTGCTGGACGCAAGCCTGCCCTGATGTCAGCCACCTTAGTTGCAAAGAACCGAGCTAGCTCCTTGCACTCCAATTGCGAAAAAGCTTTTCGGACTTGCAGACAGGCTAGGTTGCACAGTCTGTCTACAGTCCGAAACAAGTGAGATGGTCGATTCTGTGCAGCTGCTATCTCCCTGGACAGGAATTCTGCCTTCTTATGGGTGATTGCAGATTGATAGATAGAATAATGTTCTATCAATCTAAGGTGGTCGGCATCAAGGGCGGACTTGCGCCAACAATGCTCTAACCTTCACCCCCATCTCCGCAACTCCCTCAGTGTCCCATCAAACCTAGGGGACCTGGGGTGAAAGGATAGGGGGCACTCACAAACAGGAGCAATAAGATCCAGGGGCCACCGTAACGGCCGTATTATAGGCTGACACCAGTGCCTCTGGGTTACTGCTAGCCAACACAGGGGATGAGAGGTCAAGGACCACTGCAAGGCCTTGGGAAGTAATATTCCGTAATTGGCGGTACCTGACCATCTCCACAGGGGAAGGCCTTCTCAGGGGGGTGCAAAAATTGAACCTCACGGTGTAGTGATCAGACCAGGTGACTGGTTCCACCCCCACGTCAGATGAATGAATCCCTAAGAGGAAGACTAAATCCAGAGAGTGCCCAGATTTATGTGTAGCAGTGGAAACTACCTGTGTAAGACCCAAAGAAGACATAAGTTGGAGGAAGTAATTACCAAATTGTGAGAGTTCATCGTCGACCCAGGCATTAAAGTCACCCAGAACCATCAATCTGGGTGACTCAAATGACATATTGACAAGGAAGTTTGCTGCTTCCTGTAAGAAGCGTTTCCCATCTCCAGGTGGACGGTAGATGAGAATGATTCGAACGCCTACACCTGCTACAACTGTGCACTCAAAGGATTCAGCCTTACCTACTACCACATTTGTGAGGCCCAATTTAGTCTTAAAACAGACTGCAACCCCCCCTCCCCTGTGGTCCAATCTCGGGTGGTGCATCACCGAGTACCCAGCCGGAATCATGGCCTCCAATATGGGGCCTGAATTTTCATCCAGCCAGGTCTCGGTAATGCAAGCCAGGTCAGCCGAACTAATAAGATCGGCTATAATAGCGGTCTTATTCCTAACAGACCTGTCATTGCATAACACCGCCCGAGTTGGACAAACCTCAGAGGCTGTCTGGCCTATCTGCCCACCAAATTCAGTAGTGCCCTTGGGTATGGGCACCAGACACAGGAAACCCGGTCTGGTTCCATTTCGCCCAGAGCACCTTCTGGACTTAGTAACCCCACGTGGTTCTGTTTCTTCATCCTCTCCTGCTGGCTCACCCCGCCTCCTCACTCTCCTATGAACAATTCCCAGCGCCCACAGAGCTGGTAGGTCTCAAATTGCAGGAGGAGTATAAAAGGGCAGAGGGCACGAAGAGAAGAGAATGAATAGTGCATCGCCATGGAACCTGTAGGCTAGCACATGTTACTGCTTAAACTAAACAATATATACCAAATATAATCAAAAACTAAACTAATCTAAAAACCCATACCAAATGAAACTCAAAAATAAAAGAAAAAGAAAATAATAAACAAAACAAAATAAGCAAATGAAAATAAATAAATATAAATAAAAATAAACAAATATATAAATATATAAAAGGATACTCTCACTACCCCTAAACAAAAATCACCCCCCCCACCTTAGCTCTCTCACAGCCAAATCAAGAGAGGGGAAAAATATCTTAGCACTCTCACTGCAAGATAAACTAAACAAATCAAACAAAGAACAAATAAAACAAACAGCATAGGTCTAAAGCTGCCGCACTTTATAAGCCCCCGCTGAAGAACACAAAAGCCGGTAATATTGATCACAAGCTCCACATAACAAAGGTCCAAAAAATCCCCAAAGTCAGTACATTTTCTTCATATTCCTGGCATTCCACTCCAGCCACTGCAAATTCTCACTATTCGGAGTATTCCAGCAGGAGGTAAACGCTCCTAACCCAGTGAAACCTAGGAGGGTGCATTTATGAAGCCAGTCTCCCCTACTTGGGATACCAGAAGAAGCCCAGCCTCTGTCAGGCGACTCCGGCACCAACCGGAGGCCCCGAGAATGCCAACCCACCAGTAGGTACTCCCAACCCTCCCAGGGATGGGACAGCAGCACCCTGCACCCCTCCTCTGGAACAGTCAGGCCAGTCAATCAGATCGCTCTTCCTCCTTCTCCAGCACGACTCCATCACACAAAAAGCCAATAACTCAGCTTTAGGTCCAACAATCCACTGAGTCCAAGGAAGGGGGCAAGCAGAACAAATGACGCACAACTCGGGAAACACTGGAGGCACCTTCCACAAGCCGAGAGGATTCTCCTTGCCAGTCCCCAACGTCACAGTTCACACACAACGGCCGGGCAATATTCAGGCACACGAAAATGTTCTTCCCGTGAGTCAATAAGAAATCCAAACAACTCAGGTTCCAAATCCAGTGCAAACAGAGACCTCCTTCGCTACTTGCTCCCACAACTCCCCGACTCCACAGCCTTTCATGCTGTGATCAAAAAACAGTCAGAGAAGCAGAACAGTACAGAATCACCGGGGGGCAAACAAATTTGGTGCTCTGATATTCAACAGAAATCTTCTTCACAGCCGCTCCCACAACTCCCCGGCTCCACAGCCTCTCACACTGTGACTCTAAGTAACATAAAAGGACCTATGCAAAATCACCGGGGGCAAATAAGTTTAGTACTCCGATATTCGGCAAAGTTCTTTCACTACTGCTCCCACAGCTCCCTGACTCCCCAGCCTCTCATGCTGAGATCAGGAAAACAGTCGGGGAAGCAGAAAAGCACAAAATCATCGGGGAGCAAACAAATTCGGAACTCCGGCAAAACGTCCTGGTCTTCTCACTGCTTCAGCCCTAAGCTTATCCAAAAAATAAATAAAAAGTAGATAAAAGCAAACAAAAAACACAAAAAACAATCCAAAAACAAACGAATCGCAGAGACTAGTGTTCTGGCTGGCTCAGCTCAGCCGCCATCTTGGAAGTCATCACTTTCTGCATAAGCGCTGGCAGCCTGGGCACCTAAATGACAAAAGCAGGGACACTGGAAAATTGCAGAAAAGCTTACCCACAAATGTGGAGGCTGATTGAGTGTATGACATAGTGAAAAGCTATTGGTAGGATTTAATATTTTTATCATGTGATTTTAAAATGTTAGCACTCACAGTGCTGATTAAGAACAGCAATTATTTTAACAAAATAAATAGTGCTTTTTTACTAGAACTTTATTAGGCACCCTGGATATCTGTTTATTTTTTCTTGCACCAAAGCAAGTAGTTGTTAAACAGGCTTAATTATTTAACATCTAGAAACTGGCAAACAATGTTGTTTTGGGATTTGTTCAATATGGACTGACTGTGAATTACTAAATAAAATCTAGTTAGCACTGCATGACTTAGATGTCTTTAGAGTTTTAGAAGATATGCTATTGTACATAAGAATTAATTTGCAGTGCATTTCAAAAATACACATACCTTTCTTCATATTGAAAGTATTTACAAGTGGCAATACATTTATCTAACAATTGATATGATCAATATAAGCTGCAGCAAACAATAAACTATGTATTAGGGGGCAGTGGGGAAGTATAGTGAAGCCCTGCAATTTTCCTGCAATTTCTGCAAGTCTCCACATTTGTGGGTAAGCTTTTCTGCAATTTTCCAGTGTCCCTGCTTTTGTCATTTCGGTGCCCAGGCTGTCAGTGCTTATGCAGAAAGCTTAAATACTATTTCCCAGTCTTGGGTGATCCAGAAAAGACAATCAAAAATCCAAATGAGAAGGTGTAAGGTTGCGTTGTGTTTCAGTAAATAATTTCACTCGAGCCTTCAGATTCCTTCTAAGAGTTTATTGTGGTTATTCATCTTCACATGCATGTTCATTCTTTTCATCAGTTTTGGTGCTGCTTATTCAATTTACATACTATGTTTATATAAAGAATTGTTATCTTGAAAAATACCAACACCCCATTATAAGCCAATCATAAAACAAAATAACATTAATCTTAGGGTGTGGTGTACCTTTTTCCTCAGAACATAGATATTACTACATTTTTTGCACAACCTCATAGGTATTACTACATTTCTTGCACAACATTCCTTGGGGCACACAACCTTCTCTGTTGCACACCTTCCTTAACAAGTGCACACCATTCTAAACAGGTGCATTCCTTTCTTAACAAGTGCACACCATCCTAAATAAGGTTATCATAGGACATTTTGCACACCATCCCAAATAAGGTTATCATAGGACATTTTGGTGTTAAATGTTGTGAAATGTGAAGAAATGTGAAATGTTGCATTACAGAAGGTTTGGATGAATTCTACGTCTTGTACACAGATTTCTTCTATATTCTTTTATTTCTTGTAATTTAGTTTAGTTTTAGTTTTAGTTTAGTTTATTGTTCTAGGAATTACTACCTTTGAGCCAGAGGCTCTTTTATAATGGTTCCATGTCAATTAGGTACAGTACAAAAAAGGTTACATAGATAACACAACAATTTGTGCTGTGTCAAGAGCGAGAAAACATATACAAATACATATCAAATCATTTGTGCAAAAGGACATGAGATATCAATAATCACATTATTATTACAAGAAAGAGGTCATGCCAGATTAGGAGAAACAAATAGGAAAAAGTCTAGAACAGAGAGGTAAGTGAAAGGTGGGGAGCAGACAATAGCAGGAGAAAAGGTTTCCCAAACATGTCTTTATCAAATAACTGAACAGGGTGGGTAGTGAGAAAATAGGAGGTTTAATCAGGGCAGTCACAGGAGCTGGAGGTGGCAAGGTGAGAGAACAGCCTTGATTTGAAAATACCTAGAGAGGTGGAGGCAGTAATATGAGTGCTGAGGACATTTAGCCACCTGGGGGCACAATAGGCAAATGATCTTTGTCCCTGAGAAGTCCGGCATCGGGGGACTTGGAGAGGCTGGTGTTCTGATCTTCTGGTAAAATGGGTGCTAGCACTCGGGCATAACAGGTCTTGGATACAAGGTGGAGTGAGGCCCAGAGTGGATTTTTTTTGCCATCAGGCAGGTAAGGTACTTTATCCGGTTTGAGAGTTGCAACCAACCTGAGTCAGCATAGAGTTCACATGTGTGGGTATGTCGATGTGCACCAGGGAGCAGCCGACAGGCCTTATTTAGGGATGTTGTAATGCGACTAAGTGCTGTAGTAGTGGCAGATCCGTATATAACTAAGCCATAGTCAACGACTGAGATGATAGAGGATTGGATGGCAATCCTCAGTGCAGAATGGGTAAGGAGCTGTCGGTTCCGATACAGAATCCCAATTCGCTGATTAATAGTTTTTGCTGTACTATCAATGTGAGTTGCAAAGGTTAGGCCTTGATCAAAGTTGATTCCAAGATATTTGAAAATTGGCACTTGTTCAAGGGTATTTCCCAGGTATGTATTAATGGTGAGTGGGACTTGCCATTTCTTGTTTTGGGTTAGAAAGAGCATGGATTTAGTTTTTGTGGTTTATAACCAGCTTATGTTCAAGGAACCACATCTCAACTTTGGAAAAAGCATGCTGAAGGTTGAGGCGAAGGTTCGGATCTTTATGAGTGGCAAGAATCACGGCATCATCGGCATAGAGGATTATTTGTTCAGGGCAGGATTTGGGGAGGGAGCTTAGGAAAAGGCTGAAAAGGAGGGGGCCCAGGATGGATCCCTGGGGAGCTCCTGAGTGAACTGGTTTTGAGTCTGAGAGAACTCCAGCTATTTTTACAGATTGAGAGTGCTGAGCAAGGTAATTTTTTACCCAGTCACCAGGACCCTGCGAGAGCCCTAAGGATAGTAGTTGTTTGATAAGTAGGCCATGGTGTACTGTATCAAATGCCTTGATTAAGTCAATGTAGACTGCTCCAGTTAGGTTTCCTTTGTCCATGGCATTATGGATTGCTCCTGAGAATTCAAGTAGGGCAGTCGATGTGCTGTGCCCTTTCCTAAATCCATGCTGCTGGGTGCATAGGATGTTGTGCTTTTCCAGGTAGTCTGAAAGTTGGTCTGCCACCAAGCATTCAAGGGCCTTAGAGAGAGGTGGTAATATTGATATCGGGCGATAGTTACCAGGCAGTGACTTATCACCACTTTTGTGCACCGGAGTGGCAACTGCAGCCTTCCATTTCCTAGGGAATTGGCTGTAGCAGAGGGAGAGATTGAAAATTTTTGTGACGAGGAGCAGTACTTCCTCCAGAGTGAGGAACAGAAGTTTAAGGTCAATAGTGTCGCTGCTTGCTCGGGACTTAGAAATGACCTTCTTTACATATTTATAGACTTCATGTGCCTTTACTAGTTTGAAATGGAAGGGTGGTTTGGTTGGAGAGGCAGTAGTAGAAGTAGAAATTGGAGGGTCAGCACCAGTGAAGAAATCAGATGAGAGGACACCACTAAGGTCTGTGAAGGTATCATTTAGGGTGTTTGCAATGACCACTGGGTCTAATGTAGTGGTTCCATCCACATTCATTATTGTAGGAGAGGATTTGGATTGCTGACCCATGACATTTCTTATGTTGTCCCAGAAGGATTTCCCTTCACCCCAGGAGCTGGAGAGGGCATTCTTGAAGTAGGAGCTCTTCATCAAGCGGATCTGTTTAGTACAGTGGTTGCGAGCCTGTTTATATTTTTGGATGTCCGACAGAGTGCCAGTAGCTCTTGCATTGGCCCAGAGGTGATCCCTACTTTTGAGTTGTGCCAATAGCTTCGCCGTGAGCCAGGGATTTGTGAGTGCTTTGATTTTGCGCTTTTTTACTGGTGCATAGGTGTCACAGGCAGTGTTGAAAGTAGTAATAAAGTAATCAAGGGCTAGGTCAACATCTTGAGTTTTGTAAATCAAGGACCAGTCTATCTGCCTAAGACAGGTCTTGAGATGAGAAGGTTGCCATAAGGTAGGACTCTGCTATAGATGGTTTTGGAGGGCTTACAAACTTATTTGTCCAGGTACATATTATTGGAGAGTGATCACTGAGTGAGTCAGGGAGAACACTTACATTGGTTATACGGGTAGGGTGGCTGGTAAGGATCCAGTCAATGAGGGTGCTGGTCCCTGATTTGTAGTTTTTCCTGGTAGGGGAGTTTACCACTTGTGTTAAATTTGCTGCTAGGATAGCATCTTTGTTTGACCCTACATCAGGAGCAAGCCAATTTATATTAAAGTCCCCAAGGAGAAGGAGTTCGATGTCAGAAGGTTGTGTACTTATGAACTCGAGGACAGCCTGTAGGCCGGAATCAGGATCTTTTGGTGGGATATAGACAGCAGCAATCAAGAGGACTTTGTTTTGAGCACCAAGTAGTATCTTGATAGGGAGGAGTTGCACTGAGGTTTCTGTGGTGGGGTAAGAACCAGGGAGACAGGTGAGGTAGTCCTTTATGTAGATTGCACACCCACCACCCCTTTTCGAGGTCCTATCCAGCCTGAATATCTTGTAGCCTTGTATAGAGATGGCATGATCCGGAGTATTAGGTGTCATCCAAGTTTCGACGAATGCAAAGAACATCTAGGTAATGTTTCATAGCAATTCGCTACTTCATCAGACCGGTGCTGTGTTACCTAAATTGAGAATATATACACAAAATTTTGAAAGGTTCTTCCCTTATATATAATAATAATTAAGTGCCACCACCATCACTGATGTATTGTGCCTTTCCAAGTTTCCAACAATAACAGAAATCCTACACATTTTAATTGTTTTTCATATTCTATTTTTGCTCCTGCAGCCATGGCAAGGGAGGTTTGTGTCTGCCAACTGCCACTTCCCCCACTATCCACCATCTCCCAAGGATCCCGGCAGTGAGAGCACCCCCACAGATTACCCCCCATGGTGCGCTCAGGAGAGGGAGGTAGCCTCCACCTACTGAAGCACATTATCCAGTTTCCTCACCCTTAGGTCGCCCTGGTGACATGGCAGATGGAGGTGTGGCCAACCGGCATCATACCCCCATGCTGTGCCCATCATTTTTCCTCCACTTTTCTCTCTTACCTTTCCCAAGGCCTCAGCAAACTCTGTTGTAAATGCATGTGTAGGCACACGTGAATGCCAGAACTGGTGACCCCATTCCATCCACCCTGGCCTAGGCCTAGCACTTGGCCCCCCATCTGCACAGAACTGCCACTGAGCCTCCACTCAGTGGCAGCCAAGTACTGGGAAGACCAACCTCCCCAGTCCAGTAGAGGAGAGCTGCCTGATAGCAACTTGATCCTGCTCCCATCCCCCCCCCGGCTGACCCCTTGGCAGCTCGAGCTTGTTCCCAAACTCAGGTCGCCAGCATGGGAGAGGTAAGGTGCTAGTCACCTCAGCCTTCTGTGCCACTGGGCCAGTGTACATATTTAATTAGCAACATGCAGTACCCCAAAACAACATCTAGTAAACACTTTTCTCCAAACTCATATGGTGCATACATAAAAAATATGAAACATAGTTCCTCAATGTAATCTCCATGCTTACCTAATTCAAAGCACAACCTCTTTAATATGCTGATTTTATGTACAGACTCATCAAATCCCTAATAAATAATTTACCACATGAATAACATTTATAATAATTTCATAAAACTGATAATTCTTAATTTTTATTGATAATATTTATCTTCTTAGCATACCTGCCTCAATGTGTATCCTCATTTGACTGGCTTGCCACATCGCTCCATACATCTTTTCTGTTTTGAATTCTGTGAAAAAAAAAAATGTCCTTAATATATTATAAGATTCAAGTTTAAATGCACTCATAAAATATTTTGTTCACAAGGTAAAACTTATTACTGGTGTCCAGGAAATTTGCAAAGCAGCCAGCCCACTCCCTGTGTAAGAAGTGGGTGGAGCTTCTGTTGA
The DNA here is from genome assembly GCA_016271365.2 of Neoceratodus forsteri. NCBI lineage: Eukaryota > Metazoa > Chordata > Ceratodontiformes > Ceratodontidae > Neoceratodus > Neoceratodus forsteri. The sequence goes on from CM028132.1 coordinate 471,464,167, forward strand.
ATGCAGTTTGTAGGTCACATTGTAGAGGGGGGAATGACATCTCCTAATGTCTCAGAAAGGAGCCCCCTACCACTGTGAAGCTACAGAGGCAGTAGTCTACATCCGCAACAACATACCAGTAGTACACTGAGATGCAAACTGGGTGGTAGTGTTGGACTTACTGGTGGCCATATACTGCAGCGGTTCACCCCCCTGGACTGTTCTTGTCTTTTTACATTTGTACTATAATTTTAAATAAGCATAAGGCTACCATTGTCTTGTCTCTTTTGCCTTCACATAAGTTTCATATAGTGCCCAAAAAGTATCTTATTCAAGACAGGATAAATAATCAAGCAAACCCACAATCCCATCACCACTCATACTTCAAACCTCAGGTATAATATTGTTATTGTAATTCTTATCTAGCATAAATCATCCTATGTACCATGAAATCTTTTATTAAAAATAAATAAAACTTTAACAGCATCAGGTGATATAACTATTAAAGGCGTATGTGATTTCTAGCTTAGGAATTCCACTGGGTCCTAGAGAACACAGACATGAATGGCTTCTGACCATATGAAAACCAGTAGCCCCTATATGTCTCCTCATTTGTTTCTCCCTTATTTCAATACACTAAAGGCCCTCTTATAGAACTTGTTCATATACCACAAATCAAGTCCATCATTATACAATCTCCCTTAGTTCAATCATTTATTTTCCATTACTCTGTTTACCAGTATAGGGACCAATTGCATTCATCATTTAGTCCCACATATGGATCCAAGGTGATTATCTGATAGATTCAGTACATCTCCCTTTTTATGATTGTGGGCGAAGCCTACATCCATCTTGCTGTCTGTAGCTGGAAAAATGGAGGATCATGGAACACTTTTTTGGACATTTCAATGTGTCCTTCCACATCTATAAATCTCTGTGCCAAATGAAATAAAATACTCTCTTCTTTCTGTTTAGAATGTTGGAGACAGCACTAAAGCTGCTTATCAGATGGCCATTAGGAAACTGAAACAGCTTGTTAAATATTGGTTGCCTATTAAACTAGAGATTTGTTTACCCCCTTCGAAATGCAACAACTTGCACATTTAAATACTTAGCATGTAAACATGTTCTTGCTACAAGCTTCAGCTGGACAAGTATTGTCTTTCAAGAAAGATTCATACCTCATAAATATCACCTTTTCCCAGGAACAAATGTACAAAGATTTACACTGTATTTGTAACCTTCTAAGACACTATCTGATAAGCACTGTCTCAGACACATGCCAGGTCTTGTGAGAACTATCCGAGCTACAGTAATTATATAGCAATCAGCAGACATTTTTTACTATGCTTTATGGGGGAAAATATATCGAGCTACAGCAAACACACACACACACACCATCCTCGTGGCCACAACATTCAAAATAAATACTGTAATCTAATATATTATAAAACAGTAAAGAAACTGTTTGTTTCTGTCAGTGAACACAGTGACGTTCCTTTAAAATGCTACTGCACTGCCTAAAACTAATATTAGATTTTAAAAGCAGCCAACCATTACCTGTTATATCTGAGGTACTTTTTCTTTTCCCTTTGTTTAATTAGAAGATTGTTTACCTGATGTTAGTAGGTGTGATGTGTGGAACAGCTCTTAGCCTGGCAGATGACATATCTTACTCTACTGCCTCACACTATATCACCAGCATTATGACCTGAATGATTGTGACAGCATTCACCCTAGGGTACTCAAGGAACTAGCTTCATACCTGGCAGGACCACTGACTGACCTGTTCAATACCTCTTTGCACACAGGATGTGTACCACAGGACTGGAGGCTGGTCCATGTGGTGCCCATTCACAAAGGTGGCCCAAAGGATGATCCAAGTAACTACAGACCGGTGAGCCTCACATCAATTGCGGGGAAGCTCATGAGAGACGATCTTTAAAGAGAGGCTGGTGACATTTTTGGAAGACAGTGGTCTCCAGGATAGGCAGCAACACTAGTTTGTCTCTGGCAGGTTTTGGCAGACAAACCTGATTGAGTACTGTGATTGGGTAACCAGAGAACTGGATAAGGGCCATGCAGTGGATGTCCTGTACTTGGACTTCAGCAAGGCCTTTGATTCTGTGCCACATGGGAGACTGGAGGGGGGAGCTGGAAGATGTAGGGGTAGGTACTAAAATGGTCAAATGAATCATGAACTGGCTGAAGGACAGGCAGAAAAGGGTGGTAGTGGAGGGGAAACTCATCGACAAGAGTGGTAACAAGCGGGGTGCCAAAGGGATCCGTACTGGGGCCAGTGCTGTTTGGGATATTCATAGCAGATCTCTCACATAGGACCCACAGTAAGATCAATCTGTTTGCAGATGATACCAAGATGGGCGCGGTGGTGGTTGACATCAAGGAGTGGAGAGGACTGCAGGGTGAGCTCACTAAGCTACATGAATGGTCAGAAACATGGCAGTTGGGGTTCAATGCCAAGACGTGCAAGGTACTGCACTTCATAGCTAAGAACCAGAGGAGGAGTTATCAGTTGGAAGGGGTACAGTTGGGAAGTACAGAGGAGGAGAAGGACCTGGGGGTGATTATAACAGGGAATATGAACAACTCAGCTCAGTGCAGGAATGCAGCGGCGAAATTCAACAAGATGCTAGGCTGTATAGCAAGGGGGATCTCTTCCAGACGTAGTGAGGTAATTCTTCCCTTGTACAGGTCACTGGTCAGACCACACCTGGAATACTGTGTGCACTACTGGTGCCTATTTCTGAAGAGGGACATCAGACTGTTGGAGGAAGTGCAGCACAGAGTAACAAAGATGATCCGGGGTTGAAGGGGAATTCATACGAAGAAATGCTGAACATGCTTAACATGTACAGTATTTGCTGGAGGACAGGAGGGATAGGGGAGATATGATCGAGACCTTGAAGTACCTGAAGGGAATAAACAAGGCTAATATGGGGGAGATATTCTGGATCAGAAGAGGGAGGGATACTAGAGGGTATCAGTTGAGGTTGGAGGGGGGTAAGTTCAGGAGGTAAGTCAGGAGACATTATATCACAGAGAGGGTGGTGGACAAGTGGAACACTCTACCCAAGGAGGTGGTTTCCTGTAGGATGGTGGGCTGCTTCAAGAAGGGATGGGACAGAGTGAGGGGAGGAAGGTCGGTGAGGAGGGGAGGGAAGGATGGGGCAGCTGCATGCTGAGGGGCTAGCTGCACAATCGAGCAGACTCAAAAGACCATATGGCCTGTTTCTGCTGGCAATTTGTATGTTCGTATGTTATTGTTGGAAATTTGGAAAGGCACTTATATCAGTGGTGGCGGTGTCACTTAATTACTATTACATATGAGGAGGGATCTTTAGTAATTTTGTGTATATATTTTAAATTTAGGTAACAACAGCTTAATCTGGTTCAAGGTCAGTTGGCATTCATCTGTATCCCCCTTCCCCCGGGTCATGCCTGAAAATAGGCAGGATTTGTCTAGTGCACTTACCCGGTCAACAAAAGCTAAATAAATAAATAAATAAACACAGCATGGGTCTGACAAAGTAGCATAGCGCAACAAAACATGACCTGGATGTTCCTTGTGTTATGAGAAATGAGAGAATGTTGATGAAATCTTGTATATGATGTGGAGTTCATCTAAACATTCTCATTTGGATTTACAAATTGAACTTATACCACTGAGTAGTGAGGAGCAGACTCGGTGGGTTCCTTGGCCTTTTTATGCTTATAGAACCTTACTAATAACCTTAGTATACAAACAGCTTCATACTATAACATCAGCACTAGGGTCACTAGGGAGGCCATTCCAGCTTACTTCACTAGCAACCTTCTGAACAACTTTAAATCCCCTGATAGGTTCTGGAATCTTATTCACTCACTTTCCACCTCTTTCCCAGTCTAACTCTCCCATCCTCAAACTGGGACATTCACCTGTCTCTGACCCTACTGAGATTGCCACCTTCTTTAACAAAAATATGTCACCATCTGAGCTCGCCATTCGTTTCCTTCTCCCCAGTCTCTTTGGAGACCGCCTTTGCTGCTATACTCTCTTACTTCCTCTAAAAGGTCCAGACATGATAGGCTGGCTACTAATCTCCTTCATCCCTCTGTGCTGGCCATCACTGCCCCTCCAGCCTCTCTTTCAAATTTTCTTTCCAACTTGGGTTCTTGCCCCAGTCCTGGAAGCAAGCAGAAAACCCTCTCCCTTTACAAAGTGGGCGAATTTCCTTTCCAGGTAATAACCATCTCCCTCCTCCCTGTGAGGACCAGATTAAGGCATAGGCCAACAAGGCCCATGCCTAGGGCCCCTTTCTGCCAGCCCCTTCCCCCAAGGTCTGAGTAGATCGTCCTGGCTGCAGTCAACGTGTAATCCTTCCTACCTGGGACACTTCAGCATAATTTCCGTAACAAAGCACTACTGTTCCAGCACCTATTGACACCTCATTAACCAATAAACACCTCTGAGTTACAAACTGGGCCACTAGCTTCACCTGGAAAGGAAATCAGATTTGCCTGCAGTTGCTGTGGTACCAGGTTCAACATAATAAACTTTCAATCACTCTTAAAAGATTATCCCCATTTCCTAGCTACAGTAGTCAGTCTGAGGGAGGCATTAGCACTGCTGTAGCCAGTCTATTTAATTTCACTCTGCTCTGTTTCCTACCCAGAGTTGGCATTAGGTACTCTCAGTTACAGCATCTTCTGGGCCCCCAACTCAAAGGGTCCTCAGTCTGACCCAGTGCAAGACATCAGTCTTCAAGATTTAAATGTTTTGTTTTAATTATTTATTTGTGTTACTGTGTTCTGTTGAAACAGCCACACCAGGGAGATCTGTGAGCTGGGCAGGCCATCATGACTTACCTAGCTGGAGGCCCTCAAAATCGTAAGGCCATCTTTGTCTGAGCCTGCTTGAATTTGAACGCCACCATGCCTGTGGTTATCCTCTTGTTCTAACTTCTTCTAAGAATTCTCTATCCTTTGGAAAGTTGCAAGGTGTTATTTATTATTAACATTTTAAGTTTATGTGGGGAATTTACATGGCCTACACTCACCTGTGGAAGGAAATAGTTTTCTAAACCTGGTATGAATCAAATAATTTATTTAAGAGATTGTTTTGTTGTAAAGAGTTGAAGTGCACACTGTTATAGTTATATATGTTTATTTTACTATACTGTATGGCTTTGTACTTAAGTTTCTGTTTCGAGAGTAGTAGCCCCATTGCTTAAAATTTATTTGTTGGACTATTAATAAAATGTAGGCCACACAAGGTCTGCCTGAATTTGAAAGCTCCCAGAGCACCTTGTCCTGTGATAAAAACAACTAAACTGTAGAAGGAATGAGTGAGGATTGGAATAGACTGACTGGGGTAAAGAATGATGGGGGACTCCCACAAGGTGAGTTGCATTTGGAGGAAAAGACTTGGTAAATTGCTTAACTCATTGCCATATTTTTTGTTTATAAAAACAGTGTTGGTTCTTGGTCTGTTTGCACCAGATCCCTACACCAGGATCTGAGCAGGACGGTAGGGATGGTGGCAAGAACACAGTGGCCTCATTTGTGAAATAATGATCTGGGAGCTGGTAAAGGGGTACAATTGGCCCAGAGGATGCTACCATGGCTGTGCAGAAGGTGGTGCATAGTCACTCATGCTGCTCTTAGGCAGTAAAGCCTCCACACCCTCCACCAGCCCTACACACCATCGGTCTTGTTCATGGATGCTGCCCGTGCCTCACCCCTGGTGTACCCTTTCCCAGCTGTTCATGTGGCCTCACAGATGGCTAGGGATCTGATGTAGACAGGGCACACAACGAGTTACATGGATGCCATGGTGTGTCACAAAGATGCACATCATGTGTGAAGGGGATACTCCGCAACTTTTCATAGCCCTCTGCATGTGCAGAAGGGTTGGGAGCCTTTTGTGAATTTTGCCCTAAGGGTCACGGCCCAGTGTGTGGGGGGGTGCCCAGATTTTTCTTGGGTCTGGGGACCCTGATAACCTTACTCTGGCCCAGCTTCCCTGTCCCAGCTACGGTGCAGGAAAAACTTGTTCTCTTGCTGAGCTATCCATCTACCTTGACTCCTCTTCTTTCATCTCCTCTTTCCATTCTGGCTTACACAAACACCATTCCACTGTCTGCTCTAGATCACTGACTGAGTGCTGAAAGGCATGACCCAGGGCCTGTTACCTGTGGCCATTTCCACTGATCTAGAAAAATCTTCAGGGTCAAACTGGGGTACAAGTGGTCCACCTGAAAATTGAATACAGTGGCTCACTTGTGAAATCAGTAGCGGAGGGCCCAGGGTAACACACTCATGTCAGTATGCCATGTCAATTTGATACACCACCTCTGTGTTTGCATCTTACATTTAACTACAGTGCCCCAGATACCCAATTTAATTAGAAAAAAAGATGATAAATACAAAGACAAGGGGCAGATAAGGCCAGAGATCAATTAGGGTCTATGGTAGCACAGTAGGTAGGGATTATAGGTCAGACTAGGTGGGCCGGGATGTCCTTTTCTGCTGACAGATTCAGTGTTTCTATATTTCTGTGTTTAAAGATTTTCATTATTTAGAAGGTGTCAGGTATTCAATTGAGGAGGGGCCCACCTGGAAATTTCCATGTATCCTGGTGGGCCAGATCAACTCTGAAAGCCCTTTGGTACTGCAGCCCACCTCCTCCTCTTGGATGGTAGGTGGTGTGGGCCTATCTGACTTGGCACCCATGTAGTCATGTTCCTACATCTCAGACTGGCTGCAGTTACTCCAGGTTGGTGATGCCCTGTTCAGTTCCCCTGCCTATCATGTCTAGTGTCCCCCAGGGCTCCGTTCTGGGCCCATTCCTTTTCTCCATCTTTTTAAATTGCCTCCCTTTTTCTGTCTCTTCAGACAGCCACATGTATGTGGATATCACAGTTCTGTTTGCTTCTGATGGATTTTGGTTGGGTGACTGTCCACTGCCTTGCAGCTTGGGTCTGCGTTTGATTCCCAGCCAGCCGAGCCACGCCTCCAGTCTGACTGCCAAAAAGCCGAAGCAGGACTGCCCTTGATCAGGTGACCCACCACTGCCTTGTGGCTTGGGGCTGTGATTCCCAGCTGGCCACTCCACACCTCCAGTCCAACCGCCAAAGAGCCAAAGCAGGACTGCCCTTGATCGGGAGACCCTCCACTGCCTTGCAGCTGCAGCTGATTCCCAGCCAGCTGTGCCGCATCTCCAGTCCAACTGTCAAGGAGCCAAAGCAGGTGCAGTCCTCTCTCTAGGGCCGGGATTCAAAGCCGGGACCCCCATTAGATGTGGCTTTGCGGTCCTTGTTGCTTATTGGTAGCTGTGTCCCTTGGCTTGCTCATGATTAGATGTGCCTTTTTTCAGCTTCTCTTTCCTTTTTTCTTGCCATTCCTGGTGCCCTGCCTGGATTTTAATTTGTTTTAAACTTCTATTTTTAATCTGGTATTGTCTGATACTGCTTTAAACTTGTACTCTAGGATATTGTTGGGAGGGTTCAGTGGGTAACAGTTTACTGTTTTATATGAATTGCAAGGGTACAATGATCAGTGGGCACAGTGGGAATGTATAGGGAACTTCATTATTGTTTCAACTGTTAATGTTTACATGCTTTTCTCTCTCTCTCCCCACTCACTCTCTCTTACCAAGTCTCTGCTGTTAATTTTCTTTTTTTTCACTCCTTTCTTTCCTCTGATTTCCTGCTCCCTGTCTGCCTTAACCTGCTACAACTCCCATTATTGTTTCTCTAGCCTGTACCTCTAAAACAACAGTTGGGTGGTACTCTGTAGTGCCAGGCTGGTGCTCACCCCCACAGTTGTTCTTCTCTCTGCATACCCCCACCCTTCCACTTAAATTGCCCTGTTTTCTTTTGTCTTACCTATCCACCCCGATTTGGCTCCTGTTCTGATCTGTCACTGCTAAGTTCTCTGTAAAATTCCCCACCCCCCAATTTAGCTTCTGGACCCTCCTTTGTCCTCTATGCCTATATTCTGTGCTGCTTTTTCTGTTCCTTGCAAGACTTACCTTGATCAGGCGACCCTACACTGCCTTGCAGCTGTGGTGGATTCCCAGCTGGCCACGCCGCATCTCTAGTCTGACTGCCAAAGAGCCGAAGCAGGTACACGTCTCTGCATAAGGCCAGGATTCAAAGCTGGGACCCCTATTGGATGCAGCTTTGTGATCCTTGCTGCTTATTGGTAGCCGTGTCCCTTGGCTTGCTTATGACTGGATGTGCCTTTTTTCAGCTTCTCTTTCCTATTTTCTTGCCGCTTGCCAGTGCCCTGCCTGGATTTTAATTTGTTTTAAATTTGTATTTTCTCCCATCTGTCCTCCCCACCCCGACACTCTTTAAATACATTTGTTTCCCAACCCCCTTTGCTGTGTCCATTCCTATTGGTTGTCCCTTGTCTGTAACTAAGACTTAAGGGTACTGCTTGTAGCTAAGACTTAAAGGGACTATCCCTAGTCTAACCCACTGTTTGGCTACTAGGAAATTCTCCTGTTTTGTCCTTTGAGATTTATCTTGTGTACAGGTCTCTAAAATGCAGTCCTCTCTGCCAGCTCTGGGTTGCCTTTTAGGACTTTTCTCCTCACCCTTGATCCTTGTACTGTACTTTCTTTTGTTGCTTTGCCTAAAACCTCTAATTTGCCCCATCCCTGTCCTATTTCAGTAATACAAATCCTCTCACCTGATATGGAATTAACTGCACTAGTTTACTCTTACCATGGTACTCTCCCTATGTACAATATGTGTTACGCATCTCTATCCATCTCTTCCCCCCCCCCACCATGATTATCCTGGTGGCCTGGGTGCTTCTTTATGTAACCTTGGGTCCTTTTGACCATCGTTTTGCTTGTACTTCTTCAATCCCCTGCACTATGCACTGGTTGGACTCGGCTTCTCAGGTTGCTGTTGAATGCCATTTAAAGACTTCTGCTGTTGCTGCTCCTATGCTCTGGCAATGTTGAGCTAAACCCAGGTCCTATTGACTCTATCTCAGCCCCTACGGAACTAGCGCAATTAAAAGGGTTGAGTTTACTGCATTTAAATGCTTGTAGTTTGTTAAGGAAGTTTAATTCCTTATAGTTTTGGATTCACCGCACAAAACTGGATGTACTGGTAGCTACCGAAACATGGCTTAGGCCCTCTACCCAAGACCACGAAATCAATGTCCCTTCTTATAGGGCCTTTAGATCTGACAGGCTTACTAGAGGAGGAGGGGTCACAATCTATATTCATGACAAATTTACTGCATCACTAATCGACTCTACTACTATGCCTAAGGAGCTTGAATGCCTTTACTTTGGAGGCTCAGCTCTCACCTTCCTCATTTCTCTGCATCATCAGAAGTTGCAGGCCTCCCTCAGTGGGATTAAAGGTGTTGAACCATCTGTGCAACACTATGGACACACTGTCCTCGGAAGTCATCATCATGGGTGACTTCAACCTTGATTGGTTCTCTTCTAGCTCTAAACCTCTAAGAGAATTCTGCAATACCTTTGGTTTTACACAACTAATTGCAGAAGCCACCCGCCCTAACATTAAAAATCCTGCCCATAGTACTTTATTAGACATAATTTTAGTAAACAAACTACATTTCATTGCACATTCTGGCATCTTTTTCAACGACATACATGACCACTGTTCCATAGCCTGTCTACGGTCTGTCCTGAAACCAGTCTCCACATCTAGATGCATCTATAAAAAACGCCATTGTAATTTTGATCAATATGCATTTCTTTCTGATCTCCAGTACTTCCAATGGCAAGACTTTTACCTGGCCCCCACTGTGACTCAGGTCTATGAATTATTCCAGAATATTGTCACTGGGACTATAAATCGTCATGCACTATTAGTTAAAATTTGCCCCAGGAAGAAATCATGTCTGTGGTTTATGGTCAACCTAAACACTGCATTGCTCCACAGGGATGCCCTCTTGGAAAAAAGCATAGAAAACTAAACTTCCAAATGACTGGGCTTCTTTACGGTAGCAAGGAATCAGTGCACTAAACCTATTAGGACTGAAAAAGCTAGCTACTTTTGGACTGAACTCGCCTCCTCTTCTAACCATCCTGAAAAATTTTGGAAGATGTTAAAGATCATTGAAGGGCTTAGCCAGGCTAATTCCCTTCCAGCTAAAATTTCCCTTGGTGGCTCTATCACTACTCACAAGCAGAAAATCTTAGATCTCCTTAACAATCACTTTGCTACTGCTGGGCTAGCTTTTGATACCTCTCCTGCCATAACCTACATGATCAGATTTGTGCTCAGGATCCGACTGGTCTAGCCTTGGCCTCCCCTGCTCAGGAAGCAATATTCTCCTTCTGCCCTGTCTCCTTAAAAGAGATGGAAGACCTTTTACTGGAACTTGACACCAGGACAAGTGCAAGTGGCAATAATATTGACCCCTTTTATTTAAAACTGGGTTACCATGTCTTGGCTGCTCCTATTTTCCACCTCTTTAATATCTCCCTTACCTAGGGTGTTCTCCCATCAGTCTGGAAAACTGCCCATGTCATTCCTCTGTTTAAGTCTCATGATCCAAACGATCTAAACAACTATAAGCCTATATCCCTTCTCCCCATCCTTTCCAAATTGCTAGAAAAAATAGTCAATTCCCAATTTAGGAGGCACCTAGAATCATTTAATCTGCTTAACTCAGTTCAATCAGGACTTAGACCATGTCACAGCACAATATCTGTACTTGCAAAGGCATCCAATGATTGGCTAAAGGCATTAGATGATAAAAACTAAGTATGTGCATTATTTCTTGACCTGAGCAAGGCATTTGACATGGTGGATTATGATCCGCTACTCCTCATTCTTCTGTAACCCCCCCCGTCACCCAGGGTTACAAGAATCCCACTTAGATCTAGCGGCAGGCAGGGAAAGGCAGCTTGCGAAACATCAGTTAAATGGATTTCACACTGTCTCACTCTGTCCTCAGTCTCAGCTGAGCTGGAGGAATGACATCATATAGAATTCTCGCACAGCAGCATAAGCCACTTTGGAATGTTGCAGCAGGGAGTTAGTTAGAATGTTGGGAGGTTTTGAGGTCAGTGTTGTGCAGTCTGTAGTGGAGGGAGGAGGTGCACTGCAGTGTGCAGTCCCTCAGAGCCTTCAGCTCTGCTATAGAGCTACCAGTTGTAGTGGGTGTGTGTTCTCGCCCTAGATAGAGACACAGAAGAAAACTGGTCTAGTGGTAGAGACTTTCCCCAGTTTGTTCCAGTGCCCCATCCCAGGAGGGATGGGGGAAGAGAAGCCAGCAACTTCAGGGGCAATCCCCTGGTTCTGCTAAAGAGGGGAAAGCTGCCTGTTGTGTGTTTCAAGTATTGAGGCAGCAAGAAGTCTGTTTGTGTTTCCTGTGAGGAGCTTGTGGGCACCTGCAAACCAATGGGTGAGTCAGCTCTGAAATAGAGCCCATGTTTTCACCAGACAGTGTGTATAGTATCTGTTACTGTGGGGTCAAGGAATGACAGCCAAGTACAGTACTACAGTTGTGTGTGGCTTAAAATGTAATCTGTACAGTGGAGGTCTACAGGGATGGACATAGCCACTTAAAGAACATTACAAGTCAGGACACTATTTTTCGAGAGACTGTAGAGTGTTAAGTGTGATATGCATTTCGAGACAGCATTCTACAACAATGTGTTTCAAGAAAGGCGTTGATTCCAAATGAATGGCCGAGTATAGATTTGGGAGCAAGAGGAGGGAGACCCCATCTGGAGTAACCAGATTTACCTCCACAGGTTCACTTTGGGCACCTATAGCTTTCTTCCAGGCACTTGGCCAGTGTCCGTGGAAAGTACCCAGACGTGGGATTAGTGATGAAGATTTTCCCTTTATGGAACCAGTATGTGCTCATGGGTGGTAGAGGGAGCCACCAATAAATGTCCATGCCTTATGGAAAGTAGTCCAAGTGCTGGCCAGATGTGCCACGCCAGGGAATCCAGAGAACAGTACAAGTTCAGGCTGAGAGCCAGTGTGTTTCAGAACCTGAGGGTTACAGTGTGTAAGAAGATGTGTTCTGGTCTCCATTTATCTGTATTACCAGGGAGTTTAGCCCCATGGGGGTACATCTATGCTATATTGTTCTGCTGTTGTTGTGAATAAAGGCCACACTGTAGAATCACACTCCTGGTTTGAACATTACAGTTATTGCTTCCTGTGTCCAGAGTTACTTGGGTGCCCCTGACTAGAAGTCAAACCTAGCCAAAATGCTGAGCAACAGTTTTCTCCCCGAACCCAGGAAGCCAGGTAGTGGGTTACATAATGGAGGCACCGCACAGCGCTGTAAAACAAAAAATAACATCAACCTGGAGATCATGTGATGCTTCTGTGAGACTAGCAGCTCTGGAGGCTAGCTCCCGTCTCGATCCTCCAGTAAATCCTTCAAAATACATTTCCGAAAGGGACTCGACTTCATTTAAAAGGAAAAACCTGTTTCCAACAGACATCCGCGGTGCTTCCAGCAACTCGGGTTTTTTTTTAGACCAAGAGCAGACCTATTAAGAACTAGGGCCTAATAGAAGCATGGAAGCTGAAATGCGCCAGGCCCTCCCACGTATACGCCCCCACAAACCCCAGAGAAGGGACCGAAAAGACCCAAAGGCCAGACCGGTGGCCCCGCAAAAGCCCTCACATCCATGATGCCTCAACCAGTGATGACTCGGTTATCGGAGCAAAAATTCCTAGAAGAATTACAGCCATTCAAGATTGTTCTGCAAGACATAACTAAAGAAATTAAATCTCTTAGAGGGGAGCTTTCCGACACAAATCAGGCCATCTCTGACGTCTCAGCCAGTGCTACATCGCTGGAGAATTGGAAGAGCAAAATCGAACCCGAAGTAGTGACCCTAAGACAACGACTGCACAAAGTTGAGTCCAAATTAGAAGACTTGGAAGGCCGAAGTAGGAGAAACAACATCGTTATCTTCAGCCTTCCTGAAGAAGCTGAAGGAGCATCCCCTATTTTATTTTTCTAAAAGCTGCTTGCAAAAATAGCTGGACCTTCCCCGAATAACCCCTCATACATAATAGAGAGGGCTCACCGGTCATTGAGCCCCAAACCCACGAGTGGCAAACCTCAGAGACCAGTTATTATTAAGCTTTTAAATTACCTTGATAAAACTCACATTTTGGACCAAGTTAGAAGCTTGCAACAGGTTCTCTGGGAGGGCCAGCAGCTACGCCTGGCACAGGATCTTCCGGCCACAGTGAGACAGCGCCGAGCAGAGTATTATCCCCTGGTGTCAAAGTTAATTGCTGCGGGCATCAGGAACAAGGTTCAGTACCCCTCCAGATTGATGACTGCAGACTCCTGGCACTCCTTTGACACAGCACAGCTTGCAACTCCCGCTCTGTATACGATGTATCCGGATTTGTTCCCTGCCCGTTGAAGAGTCATAGAAGACTGCGTCAATACATATCTCTTTATGAGGTGGAGAATGTTAAATATATTGAGATAATGTTGGATCCTGAATGAAAAGGCTGAATGCCTGACAAGTCGCCATTTGGCATATTACTACAGATACTAATACAAATTTGAACTAAGATTTTCCCCCTCCAGGTATTACTTAAGGAGGCCACATGAAGGTAGCATAACTCCACGTTAAAGAATGGATGCATTCGCAATCATTCGCAGTCAACTTAAATACATTTCTACCCGGCTGAATATTGAAGCCCTCTTTATGTTGTCAGATGAAAAGCATATATTAAGCTGCCCTGGGGGTGGACCACATTGTAATAACTGTTGTACAATGTTGTCTACAACAATGTAGAAACCTTCCCTCCCTTTTTTTTTTCCTTCTTATTATGGAGGGGGATTAACAGAAAGACGCATATAGTGATGTCTTAGGCTACTGAACTGGAGGACTGGGGCGGGAAGCAAGAGCCTCTGGGTAACTCTGCAGCCTACTCAGTGCACCACGTACTGGCATAGGGTGGGATGGGAGCCCACAGGGATGACCAGGACCAAAAACTGGATTCTATTATTGATAATACCTTTAATTTTAGGATGGCTGAATATATTGGCCCTCATTTTGGTTTTCTCTTTCTGGCATAAAGCCTACCCCGAGGTGGGTAGAAGAAAATGGGGGAGGGGCAGGATAGGGGTAGGGATGGGGACAAATTATTAAGTGTGTTTATGGGGAGGGGTAGTAATTTCCCACTTCAACTTCCTACACTTACAATATATTATTGGAAGGACTACAGGGTTAAGGGGGTTTGGTCAGGTTTGAATACAATGGTTGTTGTGGAAGGGTGGGAGGGAGTTGCTTTGGGGTCACCACTAAGTAAGCATGGAATGTCTTATGGGGTAAGTTCCCTTCTTGGGGAAGAGCTAAGGACACAGAACTATTATTGTTTTTTTGCTTGGACATGACAATAACACTAAAGTTTTGCTCGTGGAATGTTAAAGGCGCTCAATCCCCCACCAAAAGAGCCAAGATTTTGTTGCACCTCATTAAGCTTAATATAGATGTAGCTTTCATCCAGGAGACTCATTTACCCAACTCACAAATCATCATCTTAAGAAGAACATGGGTGGGACATGCACTTGGAACTGGGCTAGATGCTCGTAGAAATGGAGTCGCGGTATTAATTGCTCATCGCATACCTTTTCGGCTGCTTCAGTCGATATGCGACTCCCAAGGCAGATATATATTGCTGAGAGCCATTTTAGATCACACTGAAATGGTACTAGGATCAATCTATGGACTGGTTGGGGATGATCCCCAATTCTTTATGTCTCATGACTAGTTTGGCATCCTGGTCCAAACTCCCCATATTACTCGGTGGAGACTGGAACTTAGTTCTTTGTAACACCTTGGATAGGTCTAAAATTAGACATATCCCTCATACCCCTGCACAATTGGCTCTTAAAGACCTTATGAACACTATGGGCCTTGTTGATCCATGGAGGACCCTCTTTCCTTCTACTCGAGATTACTCATTTCACTCCTTGCCCCATAATACATTCTCAAGAATTGACTTCTTTGTGTTGGGGATTGAGCACCTAGCGAGGGTTCAAAGCTGTGTCTACCTCTCCAAAGTGATCTCTGATCACCATCCAACTCTTTTGCAGTGGTCTACGCCCATCTCTGTTAACCAAGTCAAAGTCTGGAGATTTAATCCCCAACTACTAAGGTCCCAGAATATAGTTGATCTTTTTCAAAAGTATATAGAAAACTTCCAGAAGTTTAATGCCCTGTCCATGCCAAAGCTAGATGTGTTATGGGGTGCCCTGAAATGTTCACTAAGAGGCGAAATTATTCGGTTGGCCTCCATCAGGAAAAAGAAAATCTCATTAGAATCTTCTTTACTTTTACAACAAATTAGAGCTTTAGAACAGTCCTTATCTTCCCAATCACACTCCACGGAATTCAAAAAATTAGAAAGCCTTCGATTTCAATATAATACCCTTCTTGGCGATAAGGCTGAGTATCTTCATTTTAAGTCAAAAGTCACCTACTTTGACCAAGGGGATAAGTCGGGGAAACTCCTAGCCTTAAGGCTTAGGGCACAAGTGACAGACAGGATAGTAGTAACTATTCAGGACCCAATAGGTAAGTTCCACACCACACCCAAAGAGATAGCTTCATGTTTTAAATCATACTATCAATCTCTTTACTCATGTCCCCCTCCACCCCCTAAAAATACCGTATTAGATCTCTTTTTACAAGGTATAGATCTTCCACATTTATCCCAACACCAAATAGCCCTTTTACAAGCTCCTCTGAATATAGATGAAATACATGAAGCTATTGAGGCTCTCTCTGTTGATAAAGCACCGGGCCTAGATGGCTATACAACCAATTTTTATAAAGCTTGTAGATCTCAATTGGGTACAATTTTGCTTGACACATACAATTACATATACAAATACGGCCTTTCAGATCTTAGCCTCACCGAGGTTACTATCGTGGTGCTCCCTAAACCGGACAGGGACCCAACATTATTGCCGAATTATCGCCCAATATCACTCATAAATGTAGGCATGAAGATTCTAGCTAAAATCCTGGCTAATAGAATGGCCAAGGTTTGGCATACATTAATAAGTCCTGAGCAAGTTGGTTTTGTGGCCGGGTGCCTTTCATCAGATCATTTACGTAAAATTTCTCATCTTATTTCTGCATCCAGGGATTCCCATATTCCAGCAGCTTTGGTGTCCCTGGACGCAGAAAAAGCCTTTGACCGGGTTTCATGGGAATATTTGTTTGGTTTACTTCCAAGATATCGAATTCCCAAGCAATTCATACAATGGGTTAAAATTCTTTATTCACATCCCTCCGCCCGGGTACTATGCAATGGGGTTCTGTCACCATCCTTTCCCCTTCAACAGGGTACAAGGCAAGGTTGCCCCCTCTTCCCTTACCTATTTAATTTATTCTTAGAACCACTTATTAGGAAGATTAACCAATCTATAGCAATATCCGGTATTTCGATCAATCAGTTTCAATACAAACTATCAGTGTACGCCGATGATATTATGCTCCACGTTACAAACCCATCCATATCTATACCAGCCACCTTCACCATTATCCAAGAGTTTGGGGAACTCTCTAACTACAAATTAAATGTAGCTAAAACAGAAGTAATGCCACTAAATAACCACACTCTAAAAATGGATATTGAACAACTTGGGCTCACCTGGGTAAGGGACAAAATAAAATACTTGGGCATATACTTGTCTCAATCCAATAGCAAAATGAAGCAATATAATTTGGACCAATTACTCACAAATATCAGGACAGATCTAAATCGTTGGGTACTACTTCCTATCTCCCTTTGGGGACGTATCAACATTATAAAAATGAATGTCTTGCCCCGCTTGTTATACCCCCTTCAAATGTTAAATCATTTCCTTTCTCAATCCTGGTTTCTCCAAGTGCACAGCATCATCTCAAAATTCATTTGGAAAAATAAGTCACCTCAAAGAGCAATTATTAAATTACAGAGACCCAAAGAACGAGGTGGACTACAGGTTCCCAATATCTACCACTACTACCTGGGCATTAACTGTGCCATAATTTCACGATGGCTAAAACCCACAGAAGACCCCCCATTGTGGTTACAAATAGAAAAGTCAATATGTAGTGCAGCAGGAGTAGATATTAAGAGTTTTCCCTATCTGATTGCCAATAAAGTCCCTAAGCAGTGTAAATCCACACCTATCATGGCCTCTATTCGGATACATACGCAGATGAACAAAACTTTTGGGCATTTACTAATGAAGGACTCATCTCAGCCCTTCCTTAAAAACCCTAACTTCAAAATAGGGGGCAAAGTTATCACTACATCTATTTGGCCAGTGGGTTGTGGAGATACGGTGGCTGATCTAACTGAAAATCACAAATTACTCGCTTTTTCAGCTATTAGGACAAAATACAAAGTACCAGCTTCCTTCTGTTTTAAATATCTTCAAATTTCCCATGTCCTAACACAGCATTTTGGCAGTGGCCTTTGGGACTGTACATGCTCGGCCCTATACTTGGTTCACTTCCCAGGAGACCATCGTCCCATTATGTTGCCTTTTATTATAAGGAGCTTCAGGCATGATGTAGTGAACTAGAAGGTGCCCCCTATTACACGTGGGACAGGTCCCTTCCCCCTACCTCTCAGGTACCCCGCCAATGGCGACAAATCTGGAAAAGACTGTATAAAGATGTTAGGTGGGACCGGTATAGACTGCTTCAATTTTATGTACTGCATGACCTATACTATACACCTGTAAAACTCAATAAAATGGGGCATTACCCAACAGAATTGTGTACCAGATGCGGATCCCAGAGAGGTACACTTCTTCAAATTCTCTGGGAATGTGATAAAGTTACCCCATTTTGGGCTGCCATTCGATCCAAACTGGACCCCATATTGGGGCTACAGAACGCTTTCTAACCAGAAATTTGTATTTTGGGTGATTCAGGAGAAACTCTAATAGGAAACCAAAGGAAACATATGTCCTTGATATCTCTGTGTGCTAAGAAAATTATACTACGCTACTGGTTAGATCAGCAAATTCCCATGTACACAGAATGACACAAAGAAATTCTTTTTGCTCTGCAAGCAGAATACTTCATAGCAAATATATCCAAACATAGCAATAAATACCAGAAGGTATGGGTACCCCTACATACTCTATTATCCATCTAGGAGAGCCCTAGTCCAGACTTGGACCTGATATAGTTCTGTGCAGGTTAATGATCAAGCTCTTTTTATTTTCTTATTCACTTGTCTGACTATTCTTTCCATTATCTCGGAAGGAAACTATTCCTTAGTTATATATTGTAGTGGCGATGTGGGAGGGCTGGGAGGGGGAATAAAAGGTCTTATTAGTTCTACTATATTACAGTATGTCTTAGTAGTTAGATATTCTTGTTAGACAAATCTAAGATTACCTCAGTTAGTCAGCTCTGGTTACCAATGTTGGAAGACACTATAACCTATAGCTTTATGTACTAATGGAGATTTACAATGTCTAGTTATATACCACGGTTGTTTGCTTAACTGTCTGTACAAGATGATTTGTATATCATACCATAAATGTATTGTGACTCCAGTGTTATAATAATAAAACATATTAAATGAAAAAAAAAAAAATAACATCAACCTGACCCCTGGTCTACACTTCAAAACATTGATCTGGACTCCACCACGTTGAAATGGTTCACCAGTTACCTCAAGGATTGCCAGCAACAGGTTAAAGCAGATGGGGACCTCTCTCCCTTAAAAACTCTACTGAGAGGTATACCTCAGGGGTCCATCCTTGGCCCACTATTATTTGCAATTTACATCAACAATATCAATTCTGGTATCAAATCTGCAAACATCCACCTCTTTGCTGATGATATGGTTCTCTATATTGACATGCCCACCCCCCTGAGCTTGCCAGCAAGGACATACAACTTGATTTTAACCTTTTGCAACAAAACTTTTTGCATCTAAAACTTTTATTAAATGCCAGAAAATCAAAGGCCATGCTCTTTTCACTGCTTGTACATGCTTCGAATCAATGTCTGATAGGCATGGGCCCCAAATTACCACCTTACTGGCTGAGTCACTTAAATTTGTGGTCAAATTTAAATATCTAGGCCTTTGGACTTGATCATAAACTCTCCTTCACTGAACACATTGAAGAACTCGCTAAAAAATTAAAACAACGGCTTGGTCTGTTTTTCCGCATTAAGCACTTACTTACCCAGGAAGCCAAAATTAGGTTGGTTCAAGCCATCTTTCTTCTGCTTCTGGACTTCATAGATTTCCTGTGTGGACAAGGCCCTAGCACTGCTTTACCTAAGTTAGGCACTCTATATCATTTGGCATTAAGATTTATTACTGGAGCACCATATTCCACTCATCACTGTCTCCTATGTTGTGTGCTGGGTTGGGTATCGCTTAAATTTAGGAGACAAAAAATGTAGTCATCTGGACGTACAGAGCAATCATCAATAAGCTCCTCCAATATATCTCAGATTGCCTACCTGCTTGCTCCATTGGTAGCTACTCATTGAAAAGCTTCTCTTATATTACACTTATTACCCCCAGAGTTAGAACGCGTTTTGGTCGCTCATCCATAAGTCACACTATTCCTACCTTATGTAATAACCTTCAAAAAACTCTGAAATTAGCGAACCCTGTCAGTTTGTCTGCATTTAAAACATTGTTCACATGTTCTTTCAATGAGTCCTGTACTTGCTTTCCCTGATGCTCTGCTGACCTAGTGTAAGTATGCTCGACTCCTCTTACCTTGGTAGACCTGTCTCTACCACCCCATTTCCTCTATACTTTTGCCTCCTAACACTTCATTCTCCCTGCCAGGATCCTACTGTTATTGTTGTATAGATATTGTGTCTATTATGCATATTTGTAAATAGGGTACTGCATTTTTAGATGTATAATTATTGTTTGTTATTCTCTGCCAACTCTCGTACATATGCTCTGTATTATTTGCTGAAACCAACTGTTGTATCACTTTCTTTCTGATACCAACTTTTGTATGCTTTTATGTGCACCTAACCCTGGTCTACCTTGTAAATGAGTCCTTCTCGATGGTGTTTCACCTGGTAAAATAAAGATTGATTGATTGATGCTTTGGTACCTAAGCTGGAATCATCATTGTAGCATACTGTAACTTTGGCAACATTCAAAGCCAGTGATGCTAAAATTAGCTCTCATTAAATGCCAAAAAAAGCCTATCTCTCTGACTTTTGCCACCAGGCAAAAACCAGCAAGGTTCTAAAATATCCCTGTTTTCAAGACTCTGAATGGTGACCTGCTTGCAGTGGCATCTCACTTTAAGTACTTAAGGGTGTTGCAAGTTCAGAACCTCAGTTTTGCCACTCACACTGATGCTATACAGAGGAAACTCCATCCAAGCTTAGTGTGCTGTTCTGCAGCAAATCTTGCCTTCCTCTCCTGGTCCACCACAAAATAATCCTCAAGAAGATTTTGCCAGTGTTTGCCTATGTTGTTGTGGTCTACAACACCTCCACAATGTCTACACTCTCAGAGTGGGCCCCCTTTCTCATTCCTTCTGCCGCTTTGTCCTTGGTGCTCTATTTCATACCCATCCCTGCTCTCTCTATGCAAATCTCCCTCTTCCATCCCTAGATTTCCAACATCTCTCAGACTGTTCTTCCTGCCTGGCCAAATACTGGCCTGTCACTGTTTTTACCTGTCCAATCTCCTTAGCCCTGTCATTCCATCCTTCTACTCCCTCTGATACTCAGAAGCTCATTCCTTTCATATCCATCATTCCTTTCATATCCTTCACTATATGGTAACCCTCCACCCACTGAAGGAAGCTCAGAAGAACTGCATGACTGGACATCCACTGAAGTTCCAAAATGCTTTATTAGCCAGTTCAAAGTTTTTTGAAGCAATACATACAAAATGTGCTATTTTTACTGCTGCGTATGAAATAACATTAAATCAGGGTAAACTTCCCCATCTGAGCCACCCGCTGCCCACCACTAACTCCAGCACTTTGGTTATCTGACCTTCCTAAGGGGGTGTAGCTAAGGCAGACTGGAAAGATCATCCTAATATAGGGCCTTGTGTGATGATGTAGTATCCACCAAGTGCACAATGCTAATGTGAAAGGTATATCAAAAATGTATTTACAAATATACACTTATGACCCCACAACTATGTTGTCACATGGTCTATAGGAAAAGATGTTTATATATAGACATGAAAAAGTTGTGCAAGCCAAATGATGAAATGAATGGCTTAGCAAACATAACCTGGCAGTATGCAATTGCTTTCAGTAATGGCAATAAGCAAGACAGCCTGTATCACATTCCGGCTCATTTACATTCCAAATTTAGACCGGGTATATTAATTCATTAAACTAACCCCCGTAGAAAGGAACACATAAAGTACAATTGTCGAAGGGCTAAAATTATGTGCCCTTTCAAACCTGTCGATGAAAACAGAGAATAGGATAGACAGAAAGATGCTGTGGCCAAAGTTTATTTAAACAGGATAAGTTCTATGAGAACAAGTCTCATTTATGGAGCATCCCTTGTCAGATAAATACAAGACATAAAAAGTGATACAATAGTACAAAACAATCATTAATCATATTTTTCAAGTTTTGAAACAATTACAACAAAGTTGAGTTTTCAACAAATCAAATTTTATATTGTTCTTAAATCAGATAGGCTTGGGCAAGTTCTTAGTAACGGCACAAGGCCATTCCAATCATAGGGTGCACCAAAAGAAAGATTTGCCCTACTGTAAGTAGATGAACATTTGGGTAATTGGTAACAGTGACACTGAATCTCATGCATAGCATATCTATGAGTGAGCATCAGCATTGAACCTCATGTATAGCATATCTATGAGTGGGTATCAGCAAATGTTCGGACAAATAAGGAGCAGTTTGATTGTTTACAACCATGTAAATTAAGGAAAGCCAATGTAGTTCCCTCCTTGAAGCAATAGCAACCATTTTAACCTTTGTAATAATGAACAGTGATGTTCATCCCATTTTTTTTTAAGATGAATCATAACACTGATATTATACAATGGCAAGAAAGAATCTTGGACTGTGATTGGTCAGTTTGGGGCTGGACCCATGGCATTATCCCAGCACGATGCCACAGGTCTAGTTTCAGCCCCACTGTGAACCTGTAGATGAGCATTTTATGGAGCATTTTCTTGATTGTTTCATCTTCTCTTAAAAACAAAAAATATTTTTCCACACAAAAACATCTTTAAAATGATTTTTTTATTCTGTATAATAACGAGCCATTGTATAATAGGAAGAATGCATGCCAGGGTGTGTGTCGTTTGGGATAACACCACGCCTGAGGCATTGGACGCACTAGGCCTGTGGCCTTGTGCCCAACCCCCCAGGCATGGCGTTATCCCAGCACGACACACACCCTGTCGTGCATTATTCCTTTATTATACAATGGCAAGAAAGAATCTTGGACTATGATTGGTCAGTTTAGGGCTGGACCCATGGCGTTATCCCAGCACGATGCCACAGGTCTAGTCTCAGACCCACTATGAACATGTAGATGAGCATTTTATGGAGCATTTTCTTGATTGTTTCATCTCTCTTAAAAACAACAAATATTTTCCACACAAAAACATCTTTAAAATGATTTTTTTTATTCTGTATATCAACGAGCCATTGTATAATAGGAATAATGCACTCCAGGGTGTGTGTCATTTGGGATAATGCCACGCCTGAGGCACTGGACACACTTGGCCTGTGGCCTTGTGCCCAACCCCCCCCAGGTGTGGTGTTATCCCAGCATGACACACACCCTGTTGTGCATTATTCCTTTATTATACTACGTGTAAAATAGCTAAAACAGAAGGGAAAGCATGACTATAAATAATATCGCCATAATCTATTATTGGAAAACTTGCCTGTGCTGCTAAATACTTTCTATCATTTATGGTGAGACAATGCCTTGAATGTTTCAAGTGACCCAAACAAGATCAAATTTTAATGGTGTTTTTTCCAATATGATATTTAAAAGTAAGCCAGGGGTCAGAATAAAGCCCCAAATACTTTAATTCTATGACTCTTTTCAGCTGGGTATTGTATAATGTTATTTTAAATGAACCATCTACACTGGCTAAAGAGTACTGGGATCCAAATAGCATGATTTTTTGCCATTTAAAAACAGTAAATTATCTGAGAACCAGTTCACTAAATTATTAAAATCTTATTGCAAAATTTTAGACATGGTTGTCACAGATTTATGAACAAATAAAATAAAGCTGTGTCATCCACATGAAAACGAATAGAGCTGCTACTAATAACAGAAGATAAAGGACTGATAAATTAACTAGACAGGACCCAAAACAGAACCCTGTGGAACACCAGCAGTGATAGGGAGAGAAGGGGAAAGATGCCCATTGCATAAAACAGCTTGCAACCTCCCCTGTAATTAAGCAGAAAACCAGTTAACAACCTTCAAAGAAAAACCATGACAGGAAAGATGTGAAAGAAGTAAAGGGTAAGTAATTAAATCAAAAGCTTTGGAGCGATCAATAAAA
Source organism: Neoceratodus forsteri (assembly GCA_016271365.2). Lineage (NCBI taxonomy): Eukaryota > Metazoa > Chordata > Ceratodontiformes > Ceratodontidae > Neoceratodus > Neoceratodus forsteri. The sequence continues at coordinate 471,487,677 of CM028132.1, forward strand.
ACAGAAACCAGCTCATAAAAATCAATAAGAGCAGTTGTGTGGAAAATGTAGGTCAAAAACCTAATTGATATTTTGAGAGAACCTGACATTGTTCCAAATAAACATGCATCCGTGAAAGTACAATTTTCTCTAGAAGTTTGATAATAATAGGCAAAAGAGAATGGGGTGATCATTGTCAGACACTGATTTAGATTTATCACTGAATGTTTCCAGGCATTTGGAAAAGATTGGGTGGACAAAGATAGAGTAAATACATATGTTAAGGGCAGAACTAGTGAGTTCATATCCAATTTTGCCTGTCAGTGCTGACTCAGCAATTGTCAGTGGAGATAGAAAGAAAAGAGAGCTTTGAAATCTGAAGAAGAGCAGAAATAAAAACAACAATGTTTAGATTCTAATTCAAATACCCATCACAACATAAAGTTTCTTTTCTGAAAACACAATTCAGATTCAAAAAAATCATGTTTAAACATTTGGAGGAAGTAGTAGCAGCTCCTGAAAGGGAATAAACATAGTTCTTATTGGATACTCTTGGTTCTAAAGCTTCAAAAAACTGGGGATACAAAATACAAGCACACTATCAGCAATTTTGCAAAATGTTAGGTTTGTTTGGGGAGTGGGCAATCATGCTAGCACAGTGGTTTTAAAAGCTGTAATACCACTTTTTTTTGCATGGACTATGAAATAAAGAAGTGTTTTCTACTTCAATTGGTGAGTACACTTTTTAATGGAGTGAGTGATATTTCCAGGTCTGTTGGTCAGTGCCAGTTAAAGAGGTTACATCTGGCAACTAAATTCTTTTTTGTCAAAAGATGCATCCCTTTTGGATAAATTAGGGAAATTTACCTCTATTGGGAACACTGGAGTACAAAGAGCCACACCAAGGTGTGTGGTGGTGCTCAGTGACAAAACTAATAAAAATAAAAAGCCACAGCACTCTCCCTTGCACCAGAAATAAATGGAGAGTCACAACGTTAATTCAAGATGTCTTCACCTCCATTTATTAGGTTGCCAGGACAAACATCTGACCCTCCTGGGCCATAGAAACAATGGATCATAGCTCTGATGTTTCACCTTGGAGAAAGGCTTTTTCAAAGATGAAAAAGCCTTTCTCTAAGGTGAAACATCAGAGCTATGAACCACTGCTTCTCTGGCCCAGGAGGATTGGATATTTGTGCTGGCAACCTAATAAATGGAGATGAAGATGTTTTGAATGAACTTTGTGACTCTTTGTTTATTTCTGGTGCAAGGGTGAGTGCCATGACTTTGTTTTTTTCTCTGTTGGGAACAGAATACAAGAGATAATGTTCCCCCGAATATTGCATGGGACTTCCTAAAGACCTATATAAGAGAGATTCTGATTGGTTACAGTTCTTATAAAACTAATGAAAATACAAAATTAATTGATCCTGAAAGCAAATTATGTGTTTCTCAAGCAAAACATACAATTCAGTAAATAAGGAAGACCTGCTTGAAACTTTACCTCCTTGTGAACTGCATAATACAGAAGTGGATGGGCAGTGGTAGGGGCCATGGCAAGGGCAAAATCCAAGTACTGTTTTTTTTTGTGACAAGCTAGATATGTTATTGGTGCATCAACTTAAGTGTGAACAAGGTAGTACAATAATAGTATATCAGGGATTAAAGACGACCAGGGTAACAGAAGTTATGACCTAGTTAGAATTAATAATATCTTCATTGAGTATTAGCAGAATCGCTATACTGTCCTGAGAAGACTGTATCAGATACAAAAGTAGACGCTGTCCTCGGAAAATTACAGACACCTTCCTTGCCAGAGGAAGATGTTGATTTTCTGAATAAGGAAATTTCCATTGAAGAAATGGGAGCGGCGTTAGGGGACTTATGTAATGGTAAATCTGTATGCCCTGATGGGATTGTTAATGAGTTCTATAAACAATTATCTGAGGTAATAGCCACCAAACGTCTGGCCCTATTCATCAAATTTCAGCAGGGCTATGCCCTCACTCCATCATTTAATGAAGCAGAAATATATTTACCATCCAGTCTTACTGTTTAATTCAAACTATAAAATTCTGACAAAAATACTTGCTCAGAGATTGAACACGTTGATGCACAAGATCATTACGACAAAACAGGTTTTATTAAAGACAGAAGATTATCCACCAATATGAGATGAACCCTCAACACCACTGAACAAAACCTTGGGGGAGGACACAACCCTGTTAGCATTAGATGCTGAAAAGGCATTTGATAGGGTACATTTGGGATTTCTTAAGTGATTTCATATAAATTTGGCTTTAAAGAGCTACTGATGCCAAAAAGAAAACTTTGAAAAACATAATAATTAGGTACAATTCAGCTTGCATTCCACATGCGTTCTATATATTTCTCTTCCTGGTTGTTCACTTGGGAACTCACAGCATCAGGTTGGTTGGACAGAGCTCTGGGTTTATATTCTGTTTTTAACTGAAATATTGGAATAGTTTGTAAGTGAAATTAGCTCTATGTGGTAAAAATTATTACCCTGAATTAGAACTGTTACTTGGGCTGTGATATTGTAACTTTTTGAGGTTTGGGGACAGTTGTTTGTCAGGGTTAATTAGAGGGAAATTTAAATGTGTTGTTTGCCTGGTGTTTGGGGAAGGCCATTAGCTGCAATTACCTTGTCTTTAAACAGGAATTACCCTGGCCTCCATTGTTCACTTGGGAACTCACAGCAGCAGGTTGGTTGGACAGAGCTCTGGGTTTATATTCTGTTTTTAACTGAAATATTGGAATAGTTTGTAAGTGAAATTAGCTCTATGTGGTAAAAATTATTACCCTGAATTAGAACGGTTACTTGGGCTGTGATATTGTAACTTTTTGAGGTTTGGGGACAGTTGTTTGTCAGGGTTAATTAGAGGGAAATTTAAATGTGTTGTTTGCCTGGTGTTTGGGGGAAGGGACATTAGCTGCAATTACCTTGTCTTTAAACAGGAATTACCCTGGCCTCCATTGTTCACTTGGGAACTCACAGCAGCAGGTTGGTTGAACAGAGCTCTGGGTTTATATTCTGTTTTTAACTGAAATATTGGAATAGTTTGTAAGTGAAATTAGCTCTATGTGGTAAAAATTATTACCCTGAATTAGAACTGTTACTTGGGCTGTGATATTGTAACTTTTTGAGGTTTGGGGACAGTTGTTTGTCAGGGTTAATTAGAGGGAAATTTAAATGTGTTGTTTGCCTGGTGTTTGGTAAGAGCCCTCTCACCCACCCTGTTTTGTAGGGTTTCTTAAATACTGAAAACCACTGGGGGTTGGGATTGAAAGGCTGAGTATTTCTGTTTTAGGACTGAAATTTGAAGCAACAGCACTTGGGCCTCAGACATCATACGGTACCTGATGTCTGCTTACACACACTTTAGTGGGACCGAACACACACTGGACTGTATGTGTTTGTGAGACTTTGGAACTTTGTTGGTGGGGTTGAAATTGGGTTTGTAAATAACTACAGTCAGTATAGAGAGAAACTGTATTCCAGGGGAAAGGGACTGAGAAAAGGGGGTGTGCCATTATAAACAGAGGGGGATAAACAGGGTGGCCATATTCCACCATGGCAGGCATCTTTGGAAGGGTTGTAGGCTGTACAGGCTGTGGGACGGCAATAATTCTAAATTGGGCCTGGAGAGAGGGAGGCTGCCCACTCTGTAGACAGTTATCTTGTATCAGGAGTGAGGTATATTGGTTAAGGAGTAAGCTGGGGGAGCTGGGGGTGTCCAAGGATAAGGGGTGTGGATATGGGCAGCAGAAGGGTGGGGCTGAGGGGAGGCTGGGGCAACGCTCTGAAATTACAGGACGTTATGTTACAGCAAGCAGGAGGGGGGATATTAGGGACAGAGGACCCTTAGATAGGGAAGTTGATGCTAAGGGGAAAGCGTACGGGGTGAACATTCTGAATACAAAGATAGTGGAGGGGAAGAGTCAGGAGGGGCTGTTGTGCGGAAGCCTAAAGCAGCAGACTGTGGGAAGGGAGCTCCAAGGTGAACAGAGCAAGAGGGGAAGAAGAGGGCAGTTTAGAGGTGCAGTCAGGGGAATCTCGGTTACTTGATGGAGGCTGACATAGAGTGTCGAATAAATTTGAGCTACTAAGCAACCTAGAGGGGAGGAAGGGTTGGTGGAAATGAGAAAACTTATACAGAGGCCAGGGGAGGAGTCTGATACCCATAGGGCATCACAGACCAGCAATGGAAAGGATAGAAATAGTCCCAGAGGAGAAAGGAAACATATATGTTAAGCAAATGGGGAAGATGCAACATATTCCAGACATGAGAGAGGAGAGCATGATTGGAGAGAAACTGGGAGACAAGGAGGTGGGAGAGGGCCCCTTTCAGCAGGGGTCAGTACTGAGATGGGGCCCTAGCTAAAGGGACCCACAAGAGCCTCTGAGGTAGAGGTACTATTACAAAGGGAGGATGGCGGTGTGGGGAAGGAGAAACCATCAGGGCCAGGATAAATGGTTCAGATAAGAGGGTTAAATGGGACACCTATTCAGAGGAGTTTGAGTTAAGTGGGCAAAATAGCAAGGAGGCAGAAAGGGAGGGTGACAAGGGGTCTCTAGTAAGGCAGGAAGACTCCACAAATGAGATCATGAATAAAGGGGAAGGGGGCTGAGAGGGCATAGTGGAGGTAACCATAAGGATGATGGCGGTGTTAAGGTTCTGTTTGGGAGACTCAATGATTAGGGGTATCCAGTGGGAGGGACAGGGGTGGATGCCATAGCCAGGTGAAGGTAGTGTGTATCCCTGGGCTGACACTGCACAGAGCAAGTCATGGTGTATGAAATGGTTAGGGATTGTGGAGGGAAACTGGATTTCCTGGTGCATTTGGGAACTAATGATCTAGAGGAAATAGCATTTTGGAAATCAACAAGGTTCCAAGAACTTGCCAGAGTCTGTCGGGATAATGGATGCAACATTTTCGGAGATATTGCCAGTACCAAAGGCCCAGTGGAGAAAAAAATGCCTACAGGAGATAATGACTGGCTCAGAAAGTGGGGTGAAGGGAGGGGTTGGGGTGTTAGGGAACTGGAATGGAGTTTGGGAGGATAAGGGACTATATGCCAAGGACAGGTTTCATCTTGCCCCATTAGGGAAGGAAGTCCTTAAACAGGGGATGGCTGACTACATACAAGAAAGGTGGGGTTTAAACTTGTGAGGGGGGGAAGGGATAAGGGAGGGGCTGACCAGAAGCCCTCTCCTCCAGATGAGGGGAGTAGCCTTCACGCCCAAGGGGGGAAGGGGGTAAACAGATTGGGGATGGAGGTTTCAGGAGGAGCAGAGGGAGGATGGAAGTATAAGGAATCTGGGTGGGGTTCGACAAAGAGAATCAGGGATAAGGGGTGGGGGTTGGTGTTAGTAAATGCCAGGAGCTTGGGAAACAAGTTGCCAGAGTTCCAGGCCATGCTGTTCGAGGAGGGGTGGATGTGGCGGTGGTCACGGAAACATGGGCCAACAAAAACCATGACTGGGACCTAAACGTACGGGGGTACACTATGCTCAGGAAGGATAGAAAGGAGGGCAGAGGGGGTGGAGTGGCTATGTTCATTAGAGATGACATAGAAATTGCTAGGGTAGAAGAGGCAGAGGGAAACGTGGAGGCCTTATGGGTCACTTACGATCCTCAGCAGGAAATAAGGTCAAGCTGGGTGTAGCATATAGGCCCCTGGGATGAGTGGAGGTTCTAGAGGATGGTTTGCTGGACAACATCATTGCCCAGTGTGGACCAAAAAGGGAAGAGTGGTGTTGATAGGGGACCTTATTATGCCAGGTACAAACTGGGGAACCATGTCCTCTAAGGTGGCCAAGAGGCAGAGGCTGGATGGCTTCAGGATGTTTTCTTAACACAGCTTGTGATGGAGCCCACAAGGAGGGGCATGTCCTGGATGTGGTTCTGGCAGATGGGGATCTGGTAAGGGACATGGTTGTACAAGACCCCCTGACTGGGAGCGACCACAATACTGTCTGGTTTCAACTAAGCATGGGTGGAGGGGGTGAGATCTAGGACACTGGCAGTGGACTTCAGGGGGGCAGACTTCATGGGCATGGGAAATATTCTCAAGGATCACTTGATGGGGATTACCTCAATGACAAGTGTGGAAAGGAGATGGGAGGTCATAAACCGGGGACTTCATGAGGCAGTCAGGATCTGCACTAAGTTGAAACGTAAGGGAGCAAGGTCACATAAACCATGCTGGTGGTCCAGTGAGTACAGGTAGCAGTCAGAGAAAGAAGGCGGCCTACAAAAATATAAAACAACAAGAGGGAATAGGGATAAGGAAATGTACCAGCTTGCATCTAGAAAAGTCACCCGTATGGTGAGGGGAGCAAAGTCCAGTAAAGAGCAGCGGCTGGCACAGGGGATACATGGAGGGAAAAAGGGGTTCTTCCAGTACATTGGGAAGCGGAGAAAAACTAAGGGCCATCTCAGCAGATTGAGATCAGAAGGAGGGTGGGTGGAAGAGGCGGGGGACCAGGCAGAGGTATTTAACAAGTACTTTGCCTCTGTGTTCACTAGGAAGGGGGATGGGATATCTACAAAGCAAGGCACAAAGGGATAGAAACATCAGTAAGTGGGATCAGGGAGCAACAAAAATGGAGCAAAGAGGAGAGAGAGGTATCCCAGGGTGTCACTCTGGGTAAAGATAAAAAGGCCAGTAAGGTGGAGGGGACAGATGATGCTATCTCTGCCAAAAGGTGTGGTTATCCCTCAAGGCCTAAAGAAAGACAAATCGCCTGGTGGATGGCATTCATCCGAGAGTACTATGGGAATTGGCGGACATATTGGCTGCACTTCTGGCGGAGCTTTTCAGCAGGTCACTTGAGACAGGGAGGGTACTTAGGATTGCGAGAGGCACATGTGGTACCAATCCATAAAGGGGGTCGAGGGAAGTACCAGGTAACTATAGACCCATCAGTTTGACCTCGTGGTGGGAAAATTAATGGAGAGTATACTAAAGGAACGATTGGGGTGTACTTGGAGGAGGTGGGAGGTCTGGATAGTCGGCAACATGGGTTTGTGAGGTAGATCATGTCAAACCAACCTTGTGGAGTTCTATGAATGGGTAACATCAGAACTGGACAGGGGTAAGCCTGTGGATGTATTATTCTTGGACTTCAGCAAGGCGTTTGACTCTGTCCCCCACAATGGTCTGGTGGAGAAACTAATGGGGTTAGGAGTAGGCCCTTTGATGGTCAGATGGATTGAAAACTGGCTAGCTGGATGCACTCAGAGAGTAGTGGTCTGTGGGGAGCTCTCGAACCCTAGAGAGGTTGGTAGTGGGGTACCGCAGGGCTCGGTCCTGTGTCCGATCCTGTTTAATGCATACATATCGGACATCAGGGAGGGTATAGGGTGTGAAATGAGTCTCTTCGCGGATGACTCCAAGATGGGAGCAGTAGTTGAGGGAGAAGAGGGGAGGTTGGCCCTGCAAGGGGACCTGGACACCCTGGAAAGCTGGGCTCACACATGGAAATTAAATTTCAATATCACCAAGTGCAAGGTGTTGCATCTTGGTCGGGAAACCCTAAACACAGGTACACCCTGGGAAGGGTGGCGCTGGAGGCCTCAATAGGGAAAAGACCTAGGGGTCATGGTGGATGCATGTATGAATAACTCTGAGCAGTGCAGGAGAGCGGCTAGCAAGGCAAACAGGATGTTGGGATGCATCGTGAGGGGATCACCTCTAGGAGCAAGGAAGTGATTCTGCTGCTGTACAATGGACTGGTTAGACTAGACCTTGAGTACTGTGTACAGTACTGGAGACCACACTTAAAGAGGGACATACAGCTCCTAGAGAGGGTACAGAGGAGGGCAACAAAGATGATACAAGGGCTAGGGATTTGATGTATGAGGACAGACTTAAGGAGCTCTGCCTGTTTTCACTGGAGAAGAGGAGAGACAGGGGACATGATTGAGGTCTCTAGCACCTCAAGGAATACATAGGGTAAACATGGAGGGATCTTTAGACTAAAGCAGGGAGGCATCACCAGAGGCATGGTTTGAAGTTGGAAGGTGGAAGGGTAAGGGGAAAGAGGAGGAGGTTTTCACTGAGCGGGTGGTGGACCCTTGGAATGCACTGCCTGGTGAGCTAGTTCAGAGATCCACAGTGGAGGGCTTCAGAGAGGATGGGACAGACACAGAAAGTGGATGTATCAGATGATGTCCTGTCCCAGGGGGGTGGGGATGGATGATACGGGTTTCTGGAGCACAAGGGATGGGAGGGTCTCGGCACCCAACTAAGGATCTAAAGTTCGAGCAGACTCGATAGATCGTAAGGCCTAATCTGCTGGCAAATAGTATGTTAGTATGTTAGTATTTATTACTGAGTAAATTTGCATAAGTAAGTGATTTGTATCCTTTAGATTTGACTTAGAGTTTATCTCCCTCTGTAGCTTACTCCCTGCTTCAAGTTGTAATGCTCTGTTGTGACATCACAGTCTGTTGCCATAGTAGTAACTGTGATGTCACAAGTGAGGTACTGTGACCTCAGGTAGGGAGAAAGCAACAGAAATAGATGAACTCTTTTACAGCAAAGATCCTGTGTTCATGCAAATGACCTTAGTAATAAATAATGGTGAAAAAGACTACAGAACTAATGTGAAATGCAAGATAGGATAGGATAGGATAGGATAGGATAGGATAGGAATGGAACTTTAATTGTATAGTGCTCCCTCCCGGAGGCTCGGAGTGCTTAACAATATTAAAATCACACACATTACAAGTCACACATAAAGCTCATGAAGCAGAGACTAATACATAGTCCAACCAATCCAATCCACAACAGTCAGTATATTTATACAATAAATTAATAAAATAAAATAATGTAAAAAAAAATAAGCTGAACTTCGTCTAAATCTGATGTTTTGTTAAAGTTATCTTGAAGGTGTCAGCTGCTCTTTAAAGGTCAACTTTTATTTATTTTATTTAGTTTTTGTTGACCGGGTAAGTGCACTAGACAAATCCTGCCTATTTTCAGGCACGACCCGGGGGAGGGGGATACAGATGAATGCCAACTGACCTTGAACCAGATTAAACTGTTGGTGACATTTTTTTAAGTTAATGAGGGAAATTTGGCCAGGACACCGGGGAAATTCCCCTTACTCTTTTTCGATAAGTGCCATGGCATCTTTAACATCCGCCTGAACTACCACCAATCCAGGCAGATGGGACCTCGGTTTAATGTCTCATCGGAAAGATGGCACCTCAGAAGTGCAGCACCCCTCTCATGCTACACTACAGTGTCAGTACTGGGATATCAACCCAAGTGCCAGATGTGGGAACTGAACCCACAGCCCTCTGATCTCCTGGCCTCAGAGGTGAGTGTGCTACCTATTGAGCCACTGACACTGCTATAAATGCATAAATCTTATTTATAATACCCCTACACCTAAAGTTAAAACCAACCAGCTATTCTCAAATTCAATCAAACTGTAATGAGGTACAAGACAAGGCTATCCCCTATCACCTTCCTATTTGCAGCATTTATTGAACTGTTGGCAATTGCTATTAGGGTCCTTCAAGAAACCATAGGCATTAAAATTAGAAATATTTACCAAACCATCATGCTGTATAACGATGATATTTTGCTTTATATGAAAAGATGCACGAAACTCAGTAAGCAAACTATTAGCTGTCTTGAACACTTTCAGTAATATCTCAGGATATAAAATAAACTGGCAGAAGTGTGAAGCAATATCACCAGCACAAAACATGGAGAAATATAACCCATTAACCAGAACAGATTCATTTAAAAATAGCATTAGATAACTTGGGGTTTATATTTATAAAGACTTAATGAAGCTGTGTCAGTCAAACTATATCTTTCAGCCCAGTAGTGAAGAGGACTGAAGCACCATGGGCACCTTACCTCTTTCCATGCTAGTGATTTGGGTTCAGGAATGGATTTGGGTCACTCAGGGGTTGGCTAGGAGAGGGAAGATTGAGTGTCTGTAGGAATGCTCTCTTCCCTCAGGAAGGGGGATTTCATGACTCATTGCTTGACTGCCCCCTGGAGGAACCATGGTGGCGGTGCATGCAAGTCACCAAGATGGGAGGGCCTGTGTTCAGAACACCATGGGGGCATCTCCACAGAGGTGGAGTGTGCTCCACATGCTAATTGTTCATCCGTGACATATTACATTGCTGTGCAAATTGAACCTGTAGCTTTTTCATTGAAAAATGATAATTCTGACTTCACATGGCTCACGTTGGAAACTTATCTATTTCCAGGCAAAAATATTTCTGCTTTAGAGATGGATTTTGATCAAAATAATCCTAATCTATCTTGTTCTTCATGTACTAAAAAACAATAATACTTTGGTGAAGGGCAAATAAACTATTAGGCTATGAAAGCACAATCACTCCAGTATTATCATTATTTAACAATTCATGGGTTTCTCTCTCCCACTTACTAGATTGTGGCTACAGGATAACTTTGTGTTGATAAGCGACCTATACAAACAGGGAACCTTAACGTCTGAGCAAGAATTTGCGAAACAAAGTTTCACACAGGCTGTTTACTAACTTATCACAACATCAGGGAATTAATAAAAAAATATATAGGCAATTTAGATATCCCCCATTAACCCCTTTGGAGAACTTTATTGGGTCACCCCCCCAAAGGTAAATTGATTGGAAGGATATATACATATATAGTAACTGGTACTCCATCTGAGTTACTTCCCATTAGAAAACCATGGGAGAATGATCTTGCCACAATATTGACTGATGAACAGTTGGCAGGTGCAATTACTTCCTTTATCAGTGTATCATAAAACACAACACTAAAACAAATGCAATTTAATCTTTTACACATAATTTACAATACCCCAGAAAAATTAAATAAATTCAGTCATACTCATTGTCCTTGATGTAGTGTTAGTAAAGGCACATGTCTCCATATGTTTATTTTTTACACTATAATAAAGATCTATTGGCATAAGATCTTTACCTTAGTTTCCAAAGTTACAGGCTTAACTCCCCTTTTGATCCGGGGATAATATTACTACATTTATTTGATTCCCTAGACATGACTCAGTATTCTATGGAACTTGTTAAATTGCTATTAATAAAGTTAAAGAAGTTAACATTGCAACATAGGGAGGATCCATCAGCCTCCAAACTATGATGTCTTCTTAAATTTAGTTATTAATGCAACGAAACTAGAACAAATCCACTATTGGATAATTCATAATATTAATAAGTCAGTCTGTGACCCTGTGGAGTTCCTTGTTGAGTGTTCTCAATTCATAACATAATTTTTCCACTTACTTTTTTTCTTTTTGTCTTTTTTTTCTAATTTCCCCGGTCGCCCTTTAAAAGAGTTATTATGAAAACTATATGTTTCAGGCAGCGAGGACCTCTGGGATAGAGATTCCTCATAAATATGTTAAAACAAGTGTCTGAACCTATAAAATAAAATGAATTGTAATCTATTTATTTTTTTTTTTATATATTTCACAGTATTGGAATTGCAAACCTTTGCATCAGAGACTCATTTATGAAGGTTCCATGTCAGGAGAGATAATAATACAAAGTGTACAGACAAAGATATGGATAATTTGCAGACATACATAAATATGAGCTGTTTACAATAGATACAATAGTTACAGTAGTTACAATAGTTACAATTTGCCGTGTACTATATTGAGCAAGGGTTCCAGAGAGCAGTTTCAATACACCAAAATACAGTTTGGGCAGCCCAGGGGGTTGGGACAGAGGCTAAAAGAAGAGAGGCCAAAGGAGAGTGGACAGAGAAAGGTGTTAAAGGCTGGATGGAGGTCCATTGTCAGAGAGAAAAGGAGAAAAGAGAAAGAGAGGGTCAGGAGGAAGGGTGGGGTGCTTATTTATTAGTATCATTGCAGGTGCATTTACAGGAGTTGAACAGATGCTCACGGAGCAAGGTTTTGAATTTTCCTAGCTGGGGAGTCATGACAATATGAATTGGTTAGGAGTTTAGCCATATGGGGGCATGATAGTAGAATGAGCATTGCACTAAGTCAGTCTAGAGATGTGGGACTTGGAGAGAAGATCTGGTTGAGCTGCAGGTATTTACTATTTTAGGGGAGCTGAGAAGGAGGGAGTAGATGCATGGTGGGGCCAGGCCATTAAGGATTTTTTTCCGAATAGGCAAGTCTGGTTCCTAAGTCTTGCATCAAAGGTGAGTAGCTGAGTCATAGAGAGAACAGGTGTGTGTTAGTCTGTCACTCCTGGTGATAAGGTGACATGCTTTGTTTGGTGTGACCCTAATTCTGTTCAGGTAGGTAACATCAGCGGATCAATAGACCAGTATTCCATAATCAATAAGGGACAGTATAGATGAGGACACAGCAAGTTCAATGGCCTCTGGGGGAGACAGTGATGGTGGCGATAAAGCTGGCTGAGTCTTGAGTTAACAGTGGCTGCTAGTTGTTGAATGTGGGCATGGAAAGTAAGGGCAGGATCAAGGGTGACCCCGAGGTATCTGAAAGTCTGGACTTGTTCCTGGGGTTGGAGATGTTCAGTGTGGATCTGGAGAGGATAGTTGAAGATTTGTTTTGGTAGCAAGAGAAAAGCATGGTTTTGCTTTTTTTTTTTTGCTGTTCAGCACCAATCTGTGATCTGTGAACCAGCCTCTACTTTACTGAAAGATTCCTGAAGGGATTGTTGTAGAGAAGCTGGGTCAGGATGCACAGTAAGTAGAACGGCATCATCAGCGTACACAAGAATGTTCCCAGGGCAGGACTGTGGGAGCTTGTTGACAAATAGACTAAAAAGAGTGGGTCCTAAGATAGAACCCTGAGGAATACCAGAGCAGACAGAGAAAGTCCCACCTAGTTTTACATGCTGGGACCTGAAGGAGAGGTAGTCCTCAAACCAAGCTGTAGCATCACTGGATAGGCTGAGTTGGGAGAGAGTAGATTTTAGAAGCGGGTGACTAACAGTGTCAAAAGCTTTTGACAGGTCAATGAAAACTGCCCCACAAGGTAACCTTTATCCAGGAAGGAGTGGATAGAGTTGGTAAACTTTAATAAGGTGATGGAGGTACTATGACCCCTCCTAAAGCCATGTTGTTCATCACCTAAGAGGTTGTATTTAGAGAGGTAGTCTGAGAGCTGGTTGGAGACTATTTTTTTCCAATGCCTGGGGGAATAGAGATGGGATGATAGTTACCAGCGATAGTTTTGTCATCACTTTTATGTATTGGAGTGATAGTGGCTGTTTTCCAAACAGAGGGGAACCTTACCAAAACTGAGGGAGTGTTTTAAGATAAAGGTGAAGGGGGAGAGAACCTGGTCAATGGCTAGTTGGAGAATCTAAACATTGTTTTTTTGCTGTTTTTCAAATTTCAGAGCTCCATCTTTTCTTTCAGTCTCCATCAACAATTACTGAGTCTGAACTGGCAGATGGCAACAATAAGAACAAGAAGAAGGGACTTCTTATTGTCAATACAAGGCGCAGAACTGTGCCAACTTGTTAAAAACCCAACAAGGGAGATGCCATTCTTGATCTTGTCTTCACATACTCAAAAAAGAGCAAGGACATCGAAGTGGGATGTCTTATGGGCAAAAGCGTCCATCACATGGTAAGCTTTAAGGCAAACATAACACAGGACACCAGACACTCAAAGATAAAGGTGCTAGATTTCAGAAAGGCTGACTTCCAAAAAATGAGGAACAACATAAGAAGCCAATTAATGGAAACAGAGGTTGAGGAGGTGGAGGTCATGTGGAGGAAACTCAAGAGAGCAATAAAGACTGCCACAGATCAATCTGCCAGATGGGTCAGCAAAGCAAAAAGAAAAATAAATCCTGTATGGTTTTCCAGGGAAGTGGCTACCACAGTCAAAGAAAAAAAGAAGGCGTACAGCACATACCAGGAAACCAAAACTGAGAAAGACTGGAAGTCATACAAGGACAAAATGAGAGAGTCAAACAAACAAATTAGAAAGGCAAAAGCCCAGACAGAGGAAAAGATAGCAGAAGGGCAAAGAGAGGAGACAAATCATTTTTTAGATACATTAGGGAACATAGGAAGGCAAAAGAGGGGATAGTAAATAGTGTTACTGAAGAAGGGAAATGCACCAAACATGACCCAGAGAAAACTGAAATCCTCAACAAATACTTCTGCTCTGTGTTTACCAAGAAGGACACAGGGGATGGCCCAACTCTGAAAAAACCCAGCACCCCAGGACCAGGGGTAGACACGAGTCATTTTACAGAAGCCAAAGTACGGGAGGTGCTAAATAAACTAAAAGCAGACAAAGCCATGGGACCAGATGAGATGCACCCCAAAATCCTTAAGAAGCTGGGAGCAGAATTAGCAGCCCCTCTGGCACTTCTATTCACAAAATCCTTGAAGAGCGGTGTGGTATCCGAAGACTGGAAAAAGGCAATAGTGGTTACATTTCGCAAATCAGACAGTTGCAAAGAGGCTAGTAATTACAGACTGGTGAGCCTCACATCTATAGTAGGGAAACTAATGGAGACACTACTCAAACAGAGGATCATAGCATTCCTCAAAACTAGTGGCCAACAAGACCCTAAACAGCACAGTTTCACAACAGGTAGGTAATGCCAGACAAATCTGCTTGAGTTTTTTGACTACGCTACAAAAATAGTGGATGACGGTGGGGTAGTGGATGTGGTCTACCTAGACTTTAGTAAGGCCTTCGACTCAGTTCTACACAGAAGGCTGGTAAAGAAGCTTGACCACACAGGGGTTGGTCCAGAAGTAGTCAGATGGGTACAAAACTGGTTACAAGGCAGAACCCAGAGGGTACAGGTTAATGGATTGCAATCAATGAGAGACAAGGTGACCAGCCAGGTACCCCAGAGCTTAGTGCTAGGGCCTGTGCTCTTCAATGTTTTTATAGCAGACATCACTGATGGACTGGAAGGGAAGGTGTGTCTGTTCGCAGATGACACCAAGATATGTAGCAGGGTGGACACCCCAGAAGGAATGAGCAAGATGGAAGCTGACCTCAAGAAACTAGAAGAATGGTCTGGAGTGTGGCAGCTGAGATTTAATGCCAAAAAGTGCAAGGTCATGCACATAGGAAAGAAAAATCCAAGAAAGGAGTATTACCTAGGAGGCAAAAGACGGGCAGCCTCAAACCAGGAACAAGATCTGGGAATCATAATCTCAGATGACTTGAAGGTTAGTAAGCAGTGTGAGAAGGCAACAATGAAGGCCAACAGAATGCTGGGCTGCACTGGGAGGGGAATCATGAGCAGTAAGAGAGAGGTGGTACTACCACTGTATAGATCGCTGGTCATGCCTCACCTGAAATACGGACTCAAGTTCTGGAGGCCTCACCTCAGGAAGGACATTGACCGGGTAGAAACAGTACAGAGAAAGGTGACAAAAATGATTCAGGGTCTGCAGTACATGTCCTATGAGGAAAGACTTAGGGAACTGAATATGTACTCCCTGGAGCAGAGAAGAGAGAGAGAAAGAGGGGACATGATTGAAACATTCAAGTACATAAAAGGCATTAACAAAGGTACAGGTACAGGAACTTTTTCACTTCAAGAAGGGCTCCGGGACCAGGAGAAATGACCTCAGGCTGCAAGGAGGGAGGTTCTCTACCAACACCAGGAAGTTGTTCTTCACAGAAAGAGTGGTGGTGGATGCCTGGAACAGCCTGCTCCAAGAGGTTGTGGGGGTCAACACTGTGGAGAGATTCAAGAATGCATGGGATAGACACCAGGGATCCCTGACTATAAAGGGCAACTAGAGTGACAAAATAGGTCTAAAACAAATGGGCAGGCTAGATGGGCCTAGTGGACTCCTTCTGTCATCAACTTCTATGTTTCTATGGCTGCAGCATCTTTCTTTCCCTCCTGTTTTCTATTTTCAGTGTCAGGTTTGAAAGGGCATATCATTTTAGCCCTTTGACAATTGTGCTTTATGTGTTCCTTTCCATGGAGTTAGTTTAATTAATTAATATACCCAGTCCAGATATGGAATGTAAATGAGCTGGAATGTAATACGCACTGTCTTGCTTATTACTGTTACTGAAATAAATTGCATACTGCCAGGTTATGTTTGCTGAGCCATTTGTAGTAGTAAAACTTTTTATTCATCTGAGAAAAACAGTGAATAGGTACAACTCGACTGAGACAAGCTCATTTCCAGCGAGGCCCTTGATACATCTTAAATTTAGTTACAATATGAAAAATACAGCAAACATTATCATCAATAGACATGTAGTACAACAAATATTGTAATCATGCATACCTACAGACAAGTACATAAAATTGTACAACACAAATTATAAATACAAAATTCCCAGGTGCTACTAAAGGGAAAAACATACCTAATCAAGGGTAAACTTGTTTCATCATTTGACTTGCAACACAAAGTTTTTTTCATATCTGTATATAAATATCTTTTCCAATAGACCATGTGACAACATTGTTGTGGGGTCAATTTTTTATGTGTGTATGTATATAAATATCATTTCCAATAGACCATGTGATAACATTGTTGTGGGGTCATAAGTGCAAATTAGTAAATACATTTTTATTATACTTTTCACATCAGCACTAAGCATTTAGTATTACATTATCACACAGGGCCCTATATAAGGATAATCTTTCCAGTCTACCTTAGCCACATGCCTGAGGAAGTTCAGCTGACCGAAGTACTAGGGTTAGTGATGGACAGCAGGAAATTCATATGGGGATATTTACCCTGGTTTAATGTTATTTCTGTACACAGTAGGTCACAGAGCACATTTTGCATGTATTGCTTCAAAATACTTTGAACTAGCTAATACAGTATTGTGAAAGTTCAGTAGCTGTCTAGCCATGCAGTTCTTTTGAACTTCCTACAGCAGATTGAATGCTACAATTTTTTTGTTGCTGTTGCCATTTCTTTTTTCTTTTTGAATCAGTGGGTACTTTTTTCCTCTCATACAGACCAGCCCCCATCAGCCCAACCTCACACCCAGCCCTGTCACCCACCTTCTTCGGGACTTCCCTCTCCTGTGTTCCTCCCTTGCTTCCCCCCATGGTGGGTGGAGTTAGAGCACAATGTTGGGAGAGCACTGTTGTCATCAATATCTAGCCAGGGTCAGGATCCATCCAGTCATCCCATTATATCTCTGAGAGGGTGACTCACTGAGCCAGTATCTAGGTTTCTAGATGCACACTTGTAGCCACTAGTACAGGGGTTACCATCTTACCTAAAGGACTCCACTCATATTATGAACATTGTGGAGGAGCTGGATATGAGTGAAAATTGGATGTTTGCAACACTAGATGTTGAGGCAAATTATACACAACTGTCCCCCATAGTGGTGGACTTGAAGCATTGGAATACTTTCTTAATGAGCAAGAATATCCACATGAAGTACCCACAGATTATCTGATCAATCTGGCTGAACTGGTTCTCAGTTCCAATATCTTTCTGTTTCAGGGAAGCTATTCTAAACAGATAATGGGAACAGCAATGGGGGCCACCATGGCCCCCAGTTATGCCAATTTATATGTTGGCAAATGGGAGAGGGACTGGGTGAGAATCAACGCCACAAATCCTTATTACCCATATATTGATTTGTGGCATTGTTTTATTGATTACGTAACATTTATTTAGAAAGGGAAGTGTGAAATGTTCTCAGATTTTGATGGTTGATTACACACCACAAATGAAAGTTTATGGTATAAATTTATTTATGTATTTATTTATTTGAATTTTGATAACCGGGTGAGCCCACTGAGACAAACATGTCCCTTTTTCAGGGGCGACCAAGGGAATAAAGCAATTCCACAACTAGGTACATTATACATTAGGTAAAAACATTGCATAGAATAAGTGCAGTAGGATGAGATAGGATGAGATTCATCATGTAGTAGTAGTAGGCAGGCTACAGGTGTGATGAATGAGCTGGCAGGCAGTGTCCTCAGCTTTAGTCCTCTGATACCAGGATGGTCCAGGAAGGTCACAGTTGATAAGTCAATGACAAGGTCTAAAGCTGACAGGCTTTGGTAGAGCATGGGACTAACTGTGTAGGAGGCTGGAGACCATAGAGATCATGCAGGAGAATTTGCACAGGCTTAAAAAATCATAAATCAAAATCATACATCATACAATCGAACATAGTGAATGTTATTACACCAGAGTAGTGTACAACTGAACTAGTACTAAAAATTTACATGTTTACATAGTGCTATAGTTGGTTAGAATGAGGAGGCAGGGGAGGGAAGGGGTTTCAGTCGAGAGATAGGAAAGCCAGGATGGTTTAGGAAAGCCAGGATGGTTAATAAAGGAGGGAAGGGAGGAAACAGGAGAGGGGAGGGATTTAAGTGTAGGGATAATAGAGCAGGAATGGTTAGTAGAGGAAACAGAGGAGGGGAGAGGAGGCAGAGACAATGTAGGGGGTAGAAGAGGGAGCAGGGGAGAGAAGGGTCAAGTATGAAAGCCAGAGAGGGGGAGTGAGAGATAAGGAGGGATAAGGGCTACTGAGAAGGGGCTAGGAGGGGAGAACAAAGAGATAAGTATGCAGGTGAGTGGAGTAAGGGGGTATTATGATGGATGATTAGGTACAGTGTGAACAGCCAGTGTGAACAGCCAGTAGATGAATTTTCTAAATTTAATAATTTTCAAAATGAAGCGGGGGGCGCAATATAGGGACTTCCCTATTTACTAAACCTACAGATAGAAACAGCTTACTATTGGCTAGTAGTTTCCATCCCAAACACATTCCAGCCAATATACCTAAAGGGCAACTTCTCAGGACTTTAAGAAATTGTACCATCAGGGAGGATTTTGAACTGCAGAAGGGTTTGCAGCTACAGCGGATTTAACAAAGGGGTTATCACAAAGCCACAATACAAAAAGCATTAGATGTAGTGGAACATATGCCCCAGGTGGACACTTTGACACAAAAAACAAGTGTACAAAGGAAAATGATAATTTTGAGAACACTGGCTTTGTGACAAAATACAGTGCCAGAATTAGGGAGTTAAAACAAATCCTTACCAAAATCTGGGGCATCCAACAAACAGATGACAAGATTGGGGAATGTGTTGGTGAGGACCCTAAGATGATTTATAAGTGAGACCCTACTGTAAGAGACAAGGTAGTTAGGTCATATCTACCAAAGGAAAAAAGAACTCATACACTATGGTCAATGCAACTACCTACAGGAACTAAGAAGTGTGGCAAATGTAAATTTCACCACTACCTACGGGTGGCCAATACATTTAAATATCCAGTCACTGATCAGGTTTTCAAAAGTAAGGATCTGATTGTGTGCCATACAATGGTGTTATATATTTATTACAAAATGCTCATCTGGTGTTTATTATATTGGTAGAACAGTAAGAGTTTTGAGTAAAGATAGGGGAATGTGTAAGGGCATTGTAAAGAAAGGATATGTCCTATGCTGTAATACAACATGTTAGCAGTTGCAAGGATCCAAACATAAAGCATGATATAAAATTCACAGGTCTTGAAAAAGTTACTGTGAGACCAAGAGGGTGCAAATTCAAATACTTGATTGGACAAAGAGTGAGTTTCTGGCTTTTTATTTTAAAATCCAGAGAAGGAAGAGGCTTAAATGATGACATGGACTTAGCAGTTTTCTTATAAAATATGGATTATACAATGACATCAAAAATACTGGCTCCTGATTGGCTGACTACTATGATTTACAATGCATAAATCATGGTATGACCCCACCGGAAGAAGTGCCAGTACCAGCCAGTCTCATCTATTGCCCACCGAACATCGCTCTGACACTGCCAACATCAAAAATTCCTCCCCCTATACTGGTCCCCTACTGCCCTCTAATGCTAACCATGGAAACTAGCAGCCACCATGTTCACCCACCCACTAACCAAGACATTCAAAAACTAAAATCAACTGCTCATTCACTTAATTGTAGACCTGGAGACAGCCACAAGTCCACAACAAGACTTTGTGAAAAACTCCAGAAAGCCACATAGGAGCCACTGAACCCAAATAAAACATCACAAATCTTATCCTAAATCTGCTTCCCCCAGCTTGCCTGAAAACTTTTTTTCCCATCTGGTTCCACTTCACTACATTACAGTTCACCAACCAATTGATGAATTGAGAAGTCCCACTTAAAAACATTCATGACAACTGCTTTCTTCCACTACCAGGCAACGAGACTCACTGGGAAGGACATGCTGAATAATGACGACACGCTCACATGCTCAGTTACTAGCTCTTACATTTGCGTCTGCTGGTTTCCACAACAAGTTTTCTGCAGAAAACAAACCATTCCTCTAACTGACTAAAAAAACTGATCCCGGTTTTCTAAAACCGCTCAGACCCATTTTGGAAGCTGTGAACATGGCCCATCTCCTCGGTCCTGCTACAGCACTTTACTGTGTGTCTCTCTGCAGTTCCTGCAGCCTGCAACTCAGGAGGACTTTTTTTTCCACTGCAATAATAAATTAAACAATCATTTAAAATAAAAAATTAAAAAATTTATCTTTATTCTTTTTTCACAAAAATTGAGTGGGATGTTGTATAATCGCAATATCCCACTCAAGAGTGTGGGTGATGCCAGGATTTTCTGACTTCTGGAGTGTTGTTGGTAACTCGGCTGCGCCTCGTGTCTGAACAACACACCAGGCATGGGTAAATCCTAGCATCACCCGCACTTTCTTGTGGTATATTGCTTAATTGCCTCACTTACAATGTGGATTAGTTTGTAACTCACTGGAGTAATAATAATAAAATTAAAATAATATAAAAATAATGTTGAAAGTTTAACAAATGAATGTTGCTATAAAAGCAATCTTAGTTGAAAAAGTATTGCCCTTGATGATTCAATGGATTATATGCATGGCAACTGAGATTTCAGAGTAATGAATATAGAGCACTGATTGAGGAGTAATTAAGCAATAAGGCATGGCAAGGTATGTATTATTGTGTAATAACATCATTCCTGGGGCGTTGAAGCACGAGGTGAAACCGAGTGCTTCCACCACCCCAGGAGTGACGTTATTACACAATAACACACACCTTGGAGTGCCTTATTGCAATTATACAATGGCTTGATGTTATACAAAATAAAAAAAAATGTTTTTAGTAGATTTTTTGTGTTTCTAAAGACAAAAGAGCAATGAAAAGCTCCAATAAATCAATAAAGTGATGTTATTGTGTAATATCATCACTGTCTCAGGCACCCTCTAACCAATCAGAATACAGGAAATTTCCTTGACATTGTAAAATATAGGTTAACCAATCAGAATACAGGAAAGCTGAAAACAAAGTGATCTTCATTTGAAACTAAGTACAAGAACAATTGATTTTAATTGTATAATTAATTGTATTGCATGAAGTTATTTGCACATGAGCATGAGTACATGGGGTTATAAACATACCATAAGTGTGAATACTAGTTATCTCTGATAAAGCCAGGTGTTTAGCTGTGTGAAACA
This sequence comes from Neoceratodus forsteri, assembly GCA_016271365.2. NCBI lineage: Eukaryota > Metazoa > Chordata > Ceratodontiformes > Ceratodontidae > Neoceratodus > Neoceratodus forsteri. The sequence continues at coordinate 471,509,099 of CM028132.1, forward strand.
CAAGGACTTCTAGCCATGCCTGCTGCCATAATGGTTTGGTAAGCCAGTTTATTTACACTTACATATTAAAAAATAAATGTTTTGAACATTAGCCCTTGGTTTGGGTGCTGACTCTGTATGCTAGTATTTGAATTTATCATAACACCAGACCGTTTTTGGTAGAGCTCTTTGACTTTACTTGGACATACTATTCATATTACAATATTTATATGCCCTGGTGGTCTAGTGGACTGCCCCAGCCCTAATCCACCATTAAATTGTAATCCAAACTTCGTAGTGGTCTAGTGGACCCCCCACCCCACAGTACCCTACCACCATGCTCCCCCCAACCTGTAATCAAGCCAGCAACTGGCACAGTCCACTGCACACCTCCACAGCCAGCTGCTGACTGAGCTCTGAATGAGTGCATACTGTGTTAGTATGCACTCATTCAGGCTCATAGCAACTAGCTGATAATGGTGAACAGTGGAAACTGTACAATCGCTCAACTCAATTACAGGTTAGAGAAAATGAATAATGAGGCACTGGAGGTTTACTAATCAATCGGAAGTTCAGGATTACCATTTACCGGTGGATCAGGGCTGGGGCGGCACTAGACCACCAGCGCACGTAAATATAATCTGAATAGTGCGCCACCATCTGGAGTACTGTGGTAGATTTCAGTTCCATGTAATTTCGGCGACTGCAGTATAGCGAATGCAATTACAGTGAGTCTTTCATAGTGATGCACAATACAGCGACCAGCAAATACAGCGAGGGCATATCTCAGCCACTATCTCCAGATCTGCAATGGAACATCACTCTAGTTAGACTTTAAGGAGTTCCAGCTTGTTATTGCAGGGGGGTTGTGCCCCCTCGAACCCCCCATTTCTAAAATAACATCCTCCGAGGTGCACCTGGACCTTGGATGTAGGCTATAGATCCATTATCACTGAATGTGTGTGTTGCTGTAATCCCGCAATCGCTATAATTGCAGTTGCTATTAGAGAGTCACTGTTATTGCGTCGCTATTCTGTATTCACTGTAATTACATGTTATCATAGCTTCTGGGTGCTGCACTTGAAATAGGATGTTGCTAGACTGGAGGGGGTGCAGAGGAGGGCCACGAGGATGGTCAATGGTCTGAGAGAGAAAGTACATTAGGGGAGAGGCTGAGACACTTGGGTATGTACTCCCTGATGTATAGACAACATAATGGTGACATGTGTATGGTATATGGAGCATACAGAGAGGGTGACTTTTGGGAATGCATGGGCTTGAGTGCTAGAAATTGCACAAAAACAATTAGAGGGTGTGGGTTCCAATTCAAGGGCGAGGCTTACAAAAAGAATAACAGAGGGAACTGGTTTTCCCAAAGGGTGATCAGCAGATGGAATGAACTACCTGAGACTGTAGTATCCTGTACTTCTATGGACCAATTTAAATGATCACTGGATGACTGTTACATTGAAGAAAGATATCTATATTAGATTAAAAATGTGCAGGTCAGCAATGGCTTATGCTATATGTACCTGTGTAAATTCTTATGATTCTTGTGATTATTTTTATTCTTATGATTCTAGTACTAACAATCTTAACAACGGATCAGGGCTGGTGGGGGAAGGGGCAGCTAGACTACCAGGGAAGTGACATTTATATTATATATATCTATAGCTACCATAACGGGAGATTGGGTATGCAGAGGGGTGGTGGACCATCTCAAAACTTGTCCAGAGGACATGTCTATGTACCCTTGGACCAGCCCTAGCTGATCTAAGGGTACTTAGGATGTTGCCTTCTGGGAGGGCTTTGTGAATACCAAAATGGGGGATATGGCAGTCTGCATCTGCTGCAAGCCCACTAGTTCCATGCCGCAGCCTATTTTGTGGTGCAAGGCTGGCACAAGCTCCATTTGGTGCTGGCAGCATGTGTTTGATGCAGGCTGCCTTTCTGAATAGCCCCTGGGACATATTTTGGTGCAAGGTGCCACTCGTGTCATTTATGTTTGATGCAGGCACCTTGCATCAGTCTAAGAGCTTTGTAAATTGAGCCACAAATGTCTACATCTAAACTGCCTGTGGTAATGTCTGCTAATTGTGACCCACACCCTCCCCCCTTGCACAGCAGGCAATTGGGGTTTTCTTTTTTCAGCTGTGAACCAAGCAAATAAGGTCATTGTTGTTCAGTGAGCTCCCTTGCCACCTCCCTAAGTGACCAAACCCCCACCCTTGCAGACGACTGTGAGCAGTTAAAACAATGCTAGGGACATCAAGGAAAAAAAGTTAGTTACCCCCCCCCCCAAACAGCCTAAGCCAGTGTGTGTATCCTAGTCAAATCAACGAACCCTTCGCAGCACAGCACATCATAGAATTAGCTCATCAGAGTAATTTAATACCTGTCCACATTAGTAATCAGTGCTACAGCTTTGACAGTGTTGTAAAACAAACTCTTGTTAGAGCCAATATGTCTATGCAGAGCTTTTAGGAGTGGCAACAGCGTGCTAAAGAATATGCGGTGCTTTTGCTGCAGCCATAAGTAATACTGTAGTGTTTACAGTACTGCGCATGCTTGATACTCGCACATGTGCAGTTTGCCCTGTAGTCAGCCCTGCTCAGCATGGCAGTGCTGACATAACTATGTATGCACGACAGTCATGCATGCACAGTTTAAGTCAACGTCACCCATATTGTACAGGGTGGCCATCACTGCTGCAGTTGCGGAATGGAAATGTAGTGCTCCGGGAAGTGGGTATGTTTATGCAGCATGTGGAGGGGAAAGGCTAAACAAACAGAATCACTGGAAAATGTCAGAGCAATGTGGCAGCACATCAGACAGTGGTCTGGTTACAGGCTTCCACAGTGCTCTTATACAAATCTGATAATGACATAACAACCATGTAGCTTGGCCCATGCAGCCGCACAAGCCAGACTCAGGAGGAGTCTATTAACAAATTCGAGATCTGGTCTGGGACTTGCTCTTCGCCACAGTCACATGCTCATTCTTTTCTAAGCAGTAATGTCTGGCAAATGTGCCTTAACCATATTAATCTCAGTGCTGGTAGACTACTTCTGGTTTTCCCCTGATTGTATTAGGCGGGGGTAGTAGCAGTCTTGCAGATGTAGCTGCCAGTAGTGGCATGCTCTGGAAAAAGGTGGTCCTCATGCTCGTCTGCACATTTTAGAAATGATGCCTTTCCTTGTTTTTGCTGTAAAAAACTGACCCCTTTAACACAAAAACAAGGATTCAGTTATGGCCTCTACCCTTCCCCCTTTTCGATTCAAGTGAGGAGTGTGATTATGGGTTTGCATCAGATGTACAGTGGCAGCCATAGATGCATAATATTGTTAAACATTAATCTGCTGTATGTAAAAGCTGTTTTTTTAAATGTCTGCTTTCTTTTTTGTTTTCAGTACCACTCCACCTGTTTGTACTCTTCCCCTGGATTTCTGTGCTCCAAATGCATTATTCTACATTTTTGTGTTTAGGACAGAAAGGCCTTTCAAATGAGGGTAATCACTAATCTAAATTTTTTATAGTTGTTTATGTTTCCTTGCACTGAGCAAGAAACATCTTGTGGTAGAACGACATTTCAGAGGTGTGTCAGGGACGAGTCCAATGCACAGTAGTTTATAATGGGCTTGTCCCTGACAGACCAATGAGCATGCAACCAGACTGTGACACTAGTCACAGTTTCACAGCTGGAAGTCATTCTCTAGTTGAAAGAAATGAAGTGCTCCAATGAGAGTGCTTCATTCCTTTCATTCATGCCGTTACTGATTTTATCATTTGTCTCCCCACCCACCCTGCAGATGGCCAAGTACCCAGCCATACACTGCATCCCAGAAACCTTCTGTGAAAGGTGAGCAACTCAGGGAATGAGCACTTAGACCCTCTGAGAACCACCCCAAACAACAATTCTAGGGACATGGATATATTATTCAATCCACATGTGTTGGCAGGTACCTTGCCGCTTTAAGATGGGCCGGAAGGTCTTCAAGCTCGCTCCTCCCACCCACCAGGGTGGTAAAATCCTTGGCTCCACCCCATGATGCCAGATCTTCCTTACCACTTGGAAGCTCAGGTTCCCTCCTTAGCGCTCTGCATTTTGTAGGCCTGGATTCTAAATCTTTGCATTTTCCAAAACTTGTATTCAAGTTCATTTGAGTTCGGTCTTCACTCGACTCCCTCGCGGCTGCGATGGATGTCAAATCAATTCTCAGGTTCCATCGGTGCCCTTGCGGGCAGAAGATGTCTCACACCTATCCTCATGCCACGTGTATTTACTGCCTTGGACTCAACTACGACCCGCAGGCTTGCGGCCACTGTCTGTCCTTCTCCCCTCGGTGCTCGAGGACCACTGCACGACTCCAACTGGGGTGATCGGAGAAACGGTTCCCAAAGATTAAATCAAAGGAGGCCCATTGGGTGGTGTCCACAGCGGCAGGCTCCACGGAGCAGCTGGAACAGCTTATGGCCCTCTAGGAGGAGGTGGCCCAGGTCGCAGCCTCATCCTCCTTGACATCGATCTTTATCCCACTCTCCCTATGCTCCTCCTACACCGCTTCCTTTCAGGAGCTTTGTCAGTCTCTCTCTACCAAGGGAGAGGGTCCTTCTGGGTCTCATACTTCTTGGTCGAAGAAGAAGAACCACAAAGGTAAGTCCCAGCATTGATGTTCATGGGAGAGGGAGAGGTCTCGCTCCCTGGATTGTCGTCTCTCGACTTCAGTCAAGGTTGCGGCCTGGGCCGCTGGTTTCTTGGAGTCCATGACAGACCAGCCAGCCAAGACACCTGTCAGCAAGGCTGAGATTTTTCTCAAGCCCACCGACAGGTTGTTGACCGAGGAGGCTGACAACTCTCAGACACCGGTTCCACCGGTGCCCTCCGAGGACTTGTCTTGGCTTCCAGAGCCGACATCCCCGGTCAAGGACCCTGAACAAGAGGAGCTATGGGTTTCCCCTGCTCTTTCCTTGGCCCGCTGTCAACACCACGATGGTCTTGGTCTCGGTCCTCTTCCACTTTGGGTAAGTCCCAGTCCCGACACCACAGAAAGCGGCACCACTGCTCATCCTCCTCAGCCGAGGAGAGGCTCCAACGCAAATTGCATTGGTGCTGTGAGGATCTTATGTGACAGCAACTTCTTTTAGCCAGCAACAAGCAGACTCCACTCCCTCACCAGCGATTACGTGGCTGTCACCAGAACGGCTGAAGCAGTCTCCCGCACCTGGTTCCTTGGTTAAGGAACTGGCTCCAGCTCCGACTACTCGGCCTAGACTGGCTGCCCCACCCATTGTGGTGGAACCACCACCTCCGCAGCTGATTCTTGGGCTCTGACCAAGGATTCTCAGTTGGCTCAAGGACTGCCCCATCAATTGTCAGTCACCCTCACCCCCGATCATCCTCAGCGAGTGGAGGGTGGCTTAGGCGGTCAGCAGCTCTATATGAACTCTTTGGAGTCTGAAGACTCCTCGTTGCATTCCTGTCCAGCCAACTTGGAATCCTCGGGGGGTCTGTCCATGGACAAGGGACCTTCCTCGTTCTTGGGTATCCTTCGACTCATCTTGGAATCCACCAGGATGCAGCTCGAACCCGTGCAGAAGCTGGCCAGATATCCCCTCACAGAGATTCTGGACAAAGGGGATTCCCCCTCGGAGGTCTTCCCAGTGGCAGAGGCCATAATGGGTCCAGCTCTAGAGCTCTGGCAGCACCTGGCCTCTTGTCCTGTGCCTTCGGCCAGGCTGGCCCGCAAGTATGCAGTCCCTACCGGCTCCCTCTCCAGTTTCTCGGAGCACCTCTTGGCTGAGGGGTTGGTGGCTGACAACATCTTCTGGCACTCCAGTAACACCAGGAACATGAACAAGCCCCCAGACAAGAAGTCCAAAAAGCTGGACTACTCTGGGAGGAAGGTATACACTGCCGCCTCCTTAGGCATTCATCAGGCTAGTTTGGCTGTCCTGATGGCACACTTTTCTCATGCCCTGTTGGGCACCCTGGATGAGGTGATCCCTCATCTCCCATCCAGCCTTCAGACCACGGTCAAGCAGGTTCGGGATCAGGCAAGAGCTGTGGCTAAACAGCAGCTACAAACAGCTCTGGACATCGGAGACTTCTGTGCCCTGTCAGTTGCAGCCACAGTGGCCATGCACTGCAGGGCTTGGTTGTGGATCTTGACCTTCATGGCAGATACCCAACACAAGCTTACAGATGTCCCCTTTCTAGGGATCGACTTGTTCGGCCCAGGGGTGGAGGGTCACCTCCAGTGCATCGAGAAGTCTAATGCCACCTTAGACTCAGTCACATCTGCTCAGAGGGACAAAGGTCACCAACAGCAGTGTAAGCCCTTTCGTCCCTCTGCTCCTGTGGCAAAACCTGCCCAGCAGCAGGGCCAGCAGGCTTATTCTTGGCACCCCATGCCAAGTCCACCACTTCCTCAGTCAGGAAGCCTGAGGGGGGGAGGGTCCAGGTGGCCCCTCTGTCAGTTCCTCCTCCTCCTCTAAGCCTGCCCAGTGATGGGTTGTGAGGTGCTGCCCCCAACCCCGTCACACCTCCCCTAGGGCTACCGGATCCATAGCCTCTCTGTCATCTCTCCGAGATGACATAGTTCTGCTTCTCCACAAGGGGTAGTCAGCAAGGTGGCGGATCCTCCTCCTCCTTGCCCAGGGTTTATGTCCAGGTACTTCCTGGTTCCAAAACAGATGGGGCCTGGCACCCCATTCTTAACCTACATGACCTGAACAAGTTCCTAAGGTCACATACCTTCCAGATGGTCACTCTGGCTCAGATAATACCATCCCTGGAACTGGGCGTGTGGTTCTGCTTCCTGGATCTTCAGGATATGTTCTTTCACATCCAAATCCGTCCGTCCCATCAGCGGTTCCTCCACTTTCAAGCAGAAGGGAACCTCTTTGAGTTCCGGGCCATGCCCTTTGGCCTTTCTTCAGCTCCCAGGGTCTTCACCAAATGCATAGCAGTGGTGGCAGCATTCCTGCGGCTCTAAGGGGTCTGGATCTACCCTTATATGGACGATTGGCTGATAGCAGCCCCATCCAGGTTGGAGGCAGAGTGGTCCAGAGTTCTGGACCTCTGGGTTGGCTCTCAACTAGGCCTCCTTATCAACGAGGCCAAGTCAGAACTCGTGCCTTCATAGGTGATCCAGTTCATTGGGGTGGAGCTTGACTTTCTCTGAGCCAGAGCCCGGCTCCTGGGGCATAAGGTTGAGGTCCTTTCCTCCTTTGCCTAATCATTTCTGGTTGGTTAATTGCACCCTGCCTGGGACTTCCTGTGTCTTCTGGGTCTCATGGTGGCCTGCATGTGAGTGGTCCATTGGGCCTTCTGGCATATGCGCCCCCTGCAGTGGGGGCTGGCCCACCAGTGGTCTCAATGCTCAGGTCTTCTAGACCAGCCAGTCTCCGTGACCCAGGAGATGTGGGACAGCCTGCAGTGGTGACTTGTCCCAGCTCATCTGCAGGAGGGTATCCCATTTGTCTGCCCTGAGCCGATGGTCATCTTGAAGACCGATGCCTCTCTGATGGGTTGGGGTGCCCATCTGGGGGAGCACGGGGCCCACGGTCCCCTCAGGAGTCCCGATGCCACATCAACCTGCTGGAGCTCTGAGTGGTCCAGCTAGCCCTAACTGCCTTTGCTCCATTTGTTCAGGGTCAAGTGGTCCAGGTCCAGATGGACAACACCACAACCATGTACTATGTCAACTGACAGGGTGGGATGCACTCCTTGCCTCTGTGCAAGGAGGCTCTTCACATATGGTCTCTCATGCTCAGCCTGGAGGTGGATCTCCTAGCCATCCATGTGGCAAGAGCCTCGAACAGTCTGACCAATGCCCTCAGCTGGATAGGTGATGCATCTCACGAGTGGTCTCTCCTGCCAGAAGTAGTGCAAGACCTGTTCTCCCTCTGGGGCACCCCTCAGGTGGACCTGTTTGTCTCCAGGGAGAATGCGAAGCTGAGGCTGTTCCACGCCCGACCCCTCAGCAGGGCTCGCTGCAGGGGGGATGCCTTTTTGAGGCCGTGGACCCCAGGCCTCTTCTATGCCTTCCCTCCATTTCCCTTGATCCACAAGGTGCTTCTCAAGGTGAGGAGGGACAAGGCACAGGTGATTCTGGTAGCCCCAGACTGGTCTAGCCAGTTCTGGTATCCAGATCTCCTCAGACTCAGCTCCAGGCTCCCGAGGTGGCTTCCAGCCCACCTGGACATGCTCTCTGTCAACAATGGGAAGGTACTCCATCTGGACCTTTAATCTCTGCACCTGACAGCCTGGTTCCTGAGCAGCTAGAGTTCCAGGCCTTGGGTCTTTCCGACGAGGTCCTCAATGACATTAAGGAGTCCCATAAGGAGTCAACCGGAAAATGTTATGCCATTAAATGGAAGAGATTATCCATTTGGTGTCAGGGCAAAGGGTTGGACCCCTTGTTCTGGTCATTGGCTAGCATTTTGGACTACCTGTGTTCCCTTTCTCAGCAAGGGCTTCGGTCAACGACCCTTAAGGTGCACCTGGCAGCCATATCTGCTTACCAGACATGGGCCGGCAAGCAGTCAGTGGCACAGGAGAAGGTGGTCTGGTGCTTTTCCAAAGGCCTAGATCACATATCCCTTCCAGTGTGTTAACCTCCACCTCCATGGGATCTACTGCTGGTATTGGTCAAGCTCATGGGAAAGCCATTTGAACTGATGCACAGGTGTGATATCTTCCACCTGTCATAAAAGACCACCTACTTGCTGGCTATCATGTCAGCCAGAAGGATTGGGGAGCTCCAGGTACTTTCCATTGAATATCCTTACCTGGTCTTACACAGGGACAAGGTTGTCCTGTGCCCCCACCAGAAATTTCTACCGAAAGTGGTGTCAAAGTTCCACCTGAATCAGGTGCTTACTCTACCAGTGTTCTACCTGAATCACACCTCGGAGGCCGAATACAGGCTCCATACCTTGGACCTGAGAAGAGCACTCACCTACTATAAAGAACATAAGGGGGAAGTTCGGGGAGAGGTTCACCAGCTGTTTGTCTCCTACGCTGAAGCTGCACCTGGCAGACCTGCAGCCAAGCGGATGATTAGCAGGTGGATCACTTCCTGCATTGATCTCTGCTATAGGTAGGTGGGCAAGGAGCCTCCCAGAGGGATAAAAGCTTATTCTACCCACCATGCTGCTGTGTCAGTGGCCACTTCTTGGGATGTCCCTATCCAGGAAATCTGCAGGGCTGCTACCTGGAAGTCAGCACACACCTCATTACCCATTACCACATTGACCTCGAGTCATGCTGGGATGCTGGTTTTGGGGCCTCAGTTCTCCAGTCCCTCTTTCCTAAGTAGGGGGTGTGTGCCTTGCCTCCCTCCTCCCGGAGAACTGCTAGGAGTCTGCCAACACATGTGGATTGAGCAACATATCCACGTACCTAGAAATACAGGTTACTCACCTGTAACAGGAGTTCTAGGAGTGGTATATGTTGTTCATCCACACGCACCCATCAACCTCCCCTGCTGCAGAAGCACACAACCTGGCTTCCAGTGGGCTAGATCTGGCATCATGGGGCAGAGCTGAGGATTTTACCACCCATGTGGGTGGGAGGAGACAGCTTGAAGACCTTCCAGCCCATCTTAAAGTGGCAAGGTACCTGCCAACACGTGTGGATGAACAACATATATCACTCCTAGAACTCCTGTTACAGGTGAGTAACCCATATTTTTTGTGGATTTCAATCGATCAATCAAAGTTTTTATTTAACCAGGTGGTCACCATTGAGCAAGCTCATTTTCGAGGTGGACCTGGGTTTGTCAACAAGGAACAAGGGACAATATACATGGGATGCAACACACAAGAAAATAATAATAACAATAAAGTGAGATACAATAATACAGTATATACAAAGTATCAGCAGGTAGCACTGACAGTAGTATATGTTTGGAACAGAAGATATAGCTAGTTTTGGGTAGGACACAATTTTTCATATAAGTAAAGAAATATACATATTAGGTGCACCGAACACAAATAAAACCTAATATAAAAAGATATATAGTGATACGGTATGGAGAATTTAGAGCTGGAACCAGGGTCAAAGGAATGTGGAAGGGACAGATATGGGGGCAGAAAAAGGGGAGAGAGAAGAGTTGATTATAGATGTGATCAGTCTTTTAACAGTAGTAATTAGAGTGTGCTTGGACTTATAGGAGTCACTATTTAGGGTAGACAGGCACAGGACTCCTTATTATGATGTAGATACAGAGAGTTAAAAGCTGCTAGGCTGATGGGGTGAGTTAATTTCAAAGTTTTTTGCAGCTTGTTCCACAGTTGATGGAGCACAAAGCTGATGGTTACTCTGCCAATGCGAGATTTTGCTTTGTAAGCATAAAGGTAGATATATAAGGTGCTTCTCAGGGCATACTTCCCCAGAGTGCAAAAAGTTAAACAGACAGAAATATACTGGGGCAGTTTATTTGAGATAGCTTTGTATGTGCAAACCGCAGCATTTTTTTGGTGTCTGTAAGCAAGGGATGACCATCCCACTGCCGTGTACAATGCACAGTGGTGGGTTGAGTAAGAAAGACCCGTGATAAATCTTATGGCTCTGTTATAAAGCATATCGAGTTTGACTAGGGTACCTGCAGGTCCCTGACTATATAGAAAATCTGAGTAATCCAATAGGGAAAGAAAGGTAGTTTGAACCAATTTCAGTTTAGAGTCTTTTGTGAGGAGATTATTAATCCTAAAGAACAGACCAAGTCTTTATCTAAGTTTCTTTGCCAGTTCTTCTAAGTGATCTATGAAAGTAAGTCTATGGTCTAACCAGACACCCAGGTACTTGAACTTTGGTACATAGTCCAACCACTCACCTAGAATGGTAGTGATCTGTGGGAGTGTCCCAGCAATCACAGGATTTATTGCATTGTGAAGGGGTGAGAGGAACATCGCTTTGTTTTTTTTTTTGCATTTAAGAGCAGTTTCTGGTTTATAAACTGATGTTGCAGCAGATTAAATTCAGTTTGAAGGGCTTTACAGGCCACATCAGGGGTGGGGCTACTAGCATAGAGTACTGTATCATCCACGAATAGGTGTATTTGTGCGTCTTTGATGGGGGGCATCTATGTTGTTAATATAAATGGTGAAGAGCAAGGGACCGAGAATGGAGCCTTGCAGTGCACCCCTCAATAGGGGTTTTGGTGGAGAAACTTCCCCTTCTGCCTTCACTTGCTGAAGTCATCCCGAGATGTAGTTGGAGAACCATTTAAGTGACAGGGAATCCAAACCAATGTTCTGGAGGGACGACAGAAGCAGTCTGTGATCAACAGTATCGAACACCTTGCTTAGGTCCAAGAAAACTGCGCAGTGTTTTTTCGTCTAATTCAAGCTGCCAGTCATTTGTCACCTTGGCTAGAGCAGAGATTGTACTGTGTTGTGCTCTAAAACCGGTTTGTAATGGGTTGAGCAATTTTTCTGATTCCAGGTACTTCCGAAGCTGGGAGTTCACTATTTTCTCCAGCATCTTTGACAGGATTGGAAGTAGGGAGATTGGCCTGTAGTTATTGAGGTCACTAGGATCTCCTGACTTAAACAAAAGGACCACAAGTGCATTCTTCCAAATGGGCGGTAGGTGACCCTGGGACAAGGATAAGTTGAAGAGATGAGTAATTAGGACTGTGAGGACACGGTAGCCGACCTTTAAGAAGTACGGGTCAATGAGGTTGGCTCCAGCACTTTTCCTAATGTCCAGCTGAAGGAGAAGGTCTTCGACTTCTTTCAGGGAGGTAGGCTGCAGAAAGAAGGATGGACTGGGGATGGGTTTTTCTTGTGTATCCAATCCAAGTAGTTGGTGAAAGATATTTGCGGGAGAGGAGTCAAAGGCTAGCCCTGAAGTGGGAAAATGATTATTGAGAGTGTCGAGGATAGATGGTCTGTCGGAGATGACAGTATTGTCGATCAATAATTTAGTAGGTAGGGAATTAACAGTGGTGTGACCTTCAATTTCTTTGATCATCCTCCAGAATTTGGAGGCATTTCTTGAGGAGCTCTCCAGCTGAGAGCAGTAGAAATTAGCTTTGGCTTCTCCGACCATTTTTGTGCAGAGGTTCCTCGCCTTCCGGAAAGAATTCCAGTCATTTATTAAATTAGTTTTCCTAGCAGTTCTCCAGAGTACATCCCTACTCCTCAAAGCATCTTTCAGGTCTTCCGTAAACCACCAACAGGATTTGTTTCTGGCACAAATTTTTACTGTGGGAGCATACTTGTTAAGAGCCCCTAGCACAATTTCTGAGAAAATATCATAAGCCGTAGTCAGTGACTTGGCTAGATAGACGTCCTGCCATTGCATGGAGTCTCTTAAACCTGATATATACCCATGAAGATCAAAGCTGTGTATGCACCTTTTAAAGGAGAATTTTGGTGCAGTTGTGGATTTAAGAGTGGATCTTACACATGCAGTGAAGCAATCGGAGAATAAATGGGGTTTGTTAACTAAAATGATATCCAAGAGAGTACTATTATTAGGGTTGAGCTTGTTAGGATGAGTAGATTTGTTTATTAGCTGTGACAACCCAAGGGAATCACAGAACATTTTAAGTGGGGTGGATGTACTGGAGAGCCAGTCTAAGTTGAAGTCCCCTAGTATGATATACTCTGAAGATGCCGAACCCAGGATATTTCCGAGATGTTTTAACAACTGTAGTCCATCCGATGGGGGTCTGTAGCATCCTATTATACATAATGAGACACCGGTAGCAATTTCAATCTTTAATGACAAGTTTTCTAATTCTTTTGGGGCAGAAGTTGAGTCAATTATGGAGGCAGGTAATTTATCCTTGATGTAAATAGCTACCCCACCACCTCTGGTTTGCCTGTCGGCTCTGAACAAAGAGTAGGAGAGAATATTAACTTTGTTGCTACTGGTCACCGGTTGGAGCCAGGACTCCATAATCAACAGAACATCTGGAGCAGTATGACATACCCAGGCCTGAACTGAAGTGATTTTTTTCTAATAGGCTACATACATTAACATGCAAGAAGGTAAGCCCCTTGAGGCTTTGTACAGTAGCTCTGCTGGGGATTCCATGGGTGCCAGAGGGCCTGTATTAAGCTCAACATTTCCTGAGCATAGTAAAAGCAGGAACAAGAATGTCCTGCAGAGTCCTAGGAGAAGTGTGGGTGGCTGAGTCTTCTTTCAGTTACGTGATTTGTCTGTGGTAGTATAGGGAGTTCTGAGGCTAATTCCCAGTTTGCCTGATGATGCATACAATAATACCCTGATCGAGAGAGTCAATGGGAGTAGGGAGGAGTATGCAGAAGGTGGTGTACCCCTGTGGGCAGGCTCTAGGAGAGTTCCTGTATGCTGGTGCAGGTGCAGGACCAGCAGCGGGCTAGGGGAAGTTAGAGCACATACAAATTCTTCTACTTGATAGGAAAAGTCCTGGTCAGACGATGTAAAAAGAGAGCCATTCTCCACTCTAGGAGTTATTTTTTGATTCATGCTCCGGTTCAATACATATAAGATGAGCAAAAACATGCACAGAAGCAGGTAATATGCCCTCATTATGAGACTATCACCCAATGGGCACTACAAGTGCTGGCAAGAGAAGGGATTCTCAATGGAGGAGAATTTCTTAATCCCTGCAGAATAGTACTGTAGGCAGTGGAGCCTGAAGCAGTAATCCTTAAGTACAGCTCCTTGTCAGGCTAAATAAGAAAAGAGTTCACCTGACTATAGAGTAGTACTAGGGGCAGAGAGGCTTTGAAGAAAATTTCTTAGCTACTACTCTGGAGCAGACTAAGTACTAGAGAGATCACCTGACCTAAATCAACTGCCTTAGCAAAACAGGATATGATAGTGGGCAATAAGCAAGCATAAAATATCAAAATGGGATACCTCAGCAAGACAGGATAGGATAGTGATAGGATTTTTGATACTTCAATTCACAGGGTGCATAAAAGTTAGGTACTAAAGTGCATAACAGAGTGCATAACACAGCTTTTGTAGCACATTCACTTTAGTATATTAAGAAAGCAATAAAAAATGTGCAAAACCTTCCCTATCATATACTAGCCACCAAAAAAGATTACCCCAGTGCTTCAGCTCTCACCTTCCTCCCCTTCCCTCTGTGACATAAGCAGTAAACAGTCCTAGCAGTAAAGAACAAATATATTCTTCCCCCAACAGATGTCTGCATTGAACTTGTTTGCGTCTCTGTATGAATGAGAGTGCATGTTCTTGTCCCTGAGCTCCTCTTTCTCCAGTGCTTCATCTGTGCCACAATGCCCAGACTAAGCACTGCTCTCTGTGATGGTACACACTGACCTGCCCAAAGGATCAGAACGAGAGTGCTAAGAAGTGAGGCAGCATTGCCTGCAGAGCTGTAGCTTAACCCTGGGCTGTGGGAAAAAAGTGACATGGGCTGCAGGGACAAACACTGAGAAGGAGAGGCAGAAGTGCCCGCCCCCAAAAGAGAGTGCAGGATCGAAAGAGGTGGTGAATGGCACCAGTGTCAGGGACAGAGTGTAGAGAGAGCCCCAAACAGTGACAGCAACATACTGAGATGTGGCGAGTAAGTGGAATGAGCGTGATCACCAGGTGACAGGCTGTCACTATTGCAGTACCACCTTGGCAGTGTGAAATTTGAGGCAGTGCAATGTAGTGACCATAACCACAATGACCGCTGTCTGCCAGACCTGCAACTGAACAAACGTTCATTTCAATGGGTGGCCCTTCCCCAAGCAGTGTCTGCTCCCTCCCCTCCACCCCACTGACACCCCCCCCAAGACAGACACAGCAACAGTGAGAACTGCTTCCAGTGTAGCATATATGTGTAGGTCCAATCTGTTCCAGTCAGAGACGGTGTCAACACCCCCTTAAAACAGAGGAGGGAAGTACAGTGTGCGCCTGAGCTCAGTTGCCATCCATTTTATTGCCACTCGCTCTTCCAGCACCTTGCTGTCAGTCTGACTCTCTGTTTGTCTTTCAGACTTTCAGAAGCCCAGTGGAAGTGGACAGCACAAACAGAGAGGCAGAGAAAGTGGCAGCAAGAGTGCCGTGACTGGGACAGAGAGCAGTGCTGCAGAGTTTTCCTTTCAGTGAGAGAGAGAGAGAGAGACCAGGAGAAGAAGACCAGGGGGGAGAGAGAGAGAGAGACCAGGAGAGAGAGAGATACCAGGAGAGAGACAGTGTAAAACAAACTTGGTGCATCTATTCCACCACTGCGAAAGAAGAGCACCCAGACAGAGACAAATATGTGTGTCACATATCTGCCCCTTCACATTGATTAGCACAGTGTAGGATGGGCACCCCTACATGTCCAGCTCACATCAGCACATATGGAACAATCTGCAGTAGCCATAGACTGATGTAGGTTGCTCATCTTCCCTTCCACACACATCCCACTCCACACAGGTTGGCACAGTGACAAGGTGACCTCCAGGTGGGCAACCCAAGGCAAAAAGTGGACTGTGGCATGGCAGAGGTTGGTGATTGGTGCCCCCTCCACCCCCATCCCACCACTGCATATTGGCTTCCCCAGCCAGAGACAGAAATGTGAGTTGCATATTTGCCACACCACACCTATTTCTATCTAGTCTGGTGGGCTCCAGGTAGGTGGAAATGGGGCTGTGGTCCAGATCCACTGGGTGGCCCAAGGCCATTGACTCCCAACATACCATTCTGCATCTCTGCACATGTGAAACATTTTCTCCTTCCATTCCAGCTCCTGCACATGAGGAGCACTCAGCAGGAGCCAATGACAGATGGGATTCACACATCTGTCCATCTTCACCCATCTGAATTCCATGAAAGCTGGAACTGGCATTGGGTGGGCTCCAGGCAGGTGGCTCTGGGAGAATGATACCCCATCCCACCTCCACACAAGGGTAGCACCCTGCAGCAGCCATGGATAGAGATGCAAGTTGCACATCTGCCCCTTCATATTCATCCCTGCTCCACCAGAGCTAGCATGAAGGTTGAAGTGGGCTTTGGGTGACTGGCACTTCCTTACCCTATGCCACACCTCTACACTTGCAGAACACTCTGCTTCAGCCAGAGGCTCTCCCACCTAACATGCTCTGCCCATGGAGAGCACTCTGAGCTACTGAGACATAAAAATGTGGATATTGTATCTGCTCCGCCACAACTGTTCCCACTGTGCTGGGTGGGTGGGGGGTAGGATACAGTGGGTGCTCTTGCATGACTGGTACCTCCTCTTGCACCCCTATCTATCAACTCAATACATTACAGCAGCCAGAAAAGAGATGAGGGTTGCACAACTGCACCATCATAAACTGTCCCTATTTCAAACACTTTCATTCACAGGCTGGATTGGGGACTAGGATGGTGGCACTTAAGTGACTGTTCCCCCCCCCTGCATCCCAACTCCATACATGGGGAGCACGCCTCCCCCTCCATTATACATTCACACATAGAGAGCACTCCTCCCCCTCCATGCCTTCTTTGCACATAGGAAGTAATTCTCCTTTTCTAACCCTCTTCCACATGGTGGACAGTGTCATATGTAATCATATTTGGTTTCAATCCTTGTTGAATTCAACATTGTACATATTCTGCTGGGGGAGGCTTCCTTGGAGTTCCCAGGGTTAGGTTGCGGTATTCCAGGGACAGAGCATTCTCAGTGGCTGCGCCTACTCTGTGGAACTCCTTTCCTGTCTATTTAAAGAGGTTCCCTCACTAGAAGCCTGTAAGAAGGGTCTAAGCACTTACCTGTTCCAGCAAGCTTTTATTGATTAATTGTTTGATGTTAGTGGGATAGGTAGCTGCATTTAAAATCTGCTCCTAGTTGAATTTTACATACATTTGTAGCATATGATTTTATATTGTTGTTTGCTGTTTGTATTGTACAGTGCCCAGAGTCCCAAGAAATGGACGCTTTTATAAATACAATATCTATCTATCTATCTATTGTATATACTAATGTAAAGAAAATTGTTTTATTTTAATGTATATTATGTGTCCTTACTTTTTGTGTCTCACACCATGTATTGTCTTTATCATTGCTTGTTTGAAGGACCACCTTGCAAATGAGCTTGCTCAATGGATGATATCCCTTCACAATAAACTTGAACATGGAGAGGACTTTCCCCTTCATTCCTCTCCATTCCATCTCCACACATAGGTATCATTGCTCCACCTCCATACATTGTGAGCACTGATACCCTGATCCCCCCCAGTGCTTCTCCCACTACATTTCACCTCCCCCACAAGGAGAGCACATCTCCCACTGCATCCCACCTCCAGCACATAGGGAGCACTCCTCCCCTCCATTCAACCTCCATATATGGGGAGCTTCCCTACCACTTCATATCAGCTCTGTACAAGGAGAGCAACCCACCCCTTCATTCCACTGCCCCTACATGGGGAGCATTGCTCCCCAGCCATCCCACTTCTACACATGGGGACACCGCCACACATTTGCATCACTACTCCTCTACCACCATCCCACCTCTGCATATAGAGAGTACTCCTAACCCCATTCCACCTTTGCTCATGGGAGCACTCGGCAACAGGTAGAGACAAAGATGTCAGTCAGACATATGCTTTTCCATACCTATTCCCACTCCACATGATAAGCTCCAAGTTGGGAAGAACACCGGTGGAGTTGAGATGTAATAAGTGGGTTGCCCTGGGAGATGGTGCTAATACCCCTCACCACCTCTCTGAATGAGAGACATCCCCTCTCCTGAATCAGTCTTTATTCTTTTCTCCACTCACCACTTTTCTGCTGATTATCCTCCTGTTGGCCTGCCTTAACAGTCACTCCCCTCCCAAGACAGGACTACAGCCCACTAGGCCAGGGCAGATTTTTCCTTGATCTCTCCTGTCTTCTCTTAGGGCCACACCACCAGTTCAGCCAGTAACCAGCACAGTCAAGAAGATGCGCTGCGTGTTGCTCGCATCTCAGCCCAGACGGGTCTGTTCTTTCTGTGGCAGACAATACTTCAAGTTATCCCACTGTTCAACTGAGGCTAGAGAAGAGCAGCACACAGACTACTCTACTACCACGACAGTCAACAAGACACCACAACTTGCTCGGCACTGTACAGACACAGCACAGCAGCATGCTTACTAGTCTGTCTCACAAGGCTTCTCCCGCTCTCTCTGTTGATGATGTCACTATATCTCCTAGCCATCAATGCTCCCGTGCATGCACATTGTATTGCAGCTAGTTCTAGCCACTATGGAGACTGCTGATGCACTGAGTGTTTTAGCAACTGAGCCTGAGCCAACCCAAAAATAAAATACAGGAATTTGAAAATTTCTGAGATAATTTGGGAGGGGGTTGAACAGTGAGCACCCCCCTGCTTACTCCCATGCAATCCACAACAGTTCAGACACATGCAATCCTTATGGTTAAAGGCACTCCTCCCAGCCCAGCTAGCTCTCCTGCTTGCCCTGGCGCACAAATGAACACCAACTGCTACCCCTCTCACTTCCTTCACAAGCAGCGAGGATCCCTCGCTTTCAAGCGGTCAGTCCTGTACAAGTAGCAGAGTTGGGGGCTCGGGGCTGCAGTCAGACCTGTTGCTGTAATGGAGTTCAAGCCTGCCTGAATACAACAGGACAGCTAAACTGAGTCCCCTTAATCCCTAAAGATAGAGGGCTGCTGCACAGATGATTGCTACAGCCACTCAGGCACCACCAGGGTTTTAAAACAAGAGCTGGACTATGGCAGCCTGCCATCTGCCTCTTCCTTCTCCTCCTATACTGACTGCTTGTAGCACTTGCCCAGCTCCTCCTCTGCTACCAATGCCCACTAGCAGTGAGTAGTGTGGGTGGGTGGCCCCCGTTGGAGTGGTCAAGTGAGCTCCTCGACTTGTTACTAGCCCTCGCAACCGATACTCTCCTTTGACTTCCTGCTGTGTCTAGTTACAGTTTCCTGTTTCCAAACACCCAATAAACTTTTTTCTAGTATCTACTTAGATACAGAATATTAAATATATCAAAATAAAATATAATTGCTTTGAAGAAGATAAAAGCCTTTATTATGGCTCATCTTCAATGTATGGTTGGAAAACGCTGAAATCTCATCTTGATTGTTTTACTTCCTTATTGATATTTTGTATTTTCAGGTTGAATCAAATATAATAAAATATAATATTTTTTTGAGAAGATAGAAGCATTTATTGTGGCTCTTTTTGGTTTGATCCACACAAACACTGAAGTGTTGAAGCAGTGACATCACCACAATTTTGACAGCCTTGCACCATTCCTCTGACCCTAAAAATATGTATCACAATGGTTGTATAATTGTAGGTCTATATTCAAATGTCTTTAATTCTTTATGTGAACATACAAAGAAGCCAGAAGAAGAAGGCCATTTGGTCTATCAGGTTTGCTCATATTGCAGGGTCCATAGCTTGACCTAATGTCCCTACCCTCCCTCTCCACTCCTCCCATCCTCCCTACCCATGACCCTTACCCTCCCCTGTGCCTGTTCCAGCCTATCTTGGACCACCTCCCCAGCTTTTCCAGATCTTCCTGTAGATCCTGTATCCCTTCAGCTGTGTCCACTCTCCCACAGAGTTTGATGTCATCCATGAATATGCACAATTTGCCTTTAATTCCATCTCCAATGTCATTGATGAAGACATTGAACAACACCGGCCCCAGCACCAAGCCCCGCGGGACCCCACTGGTTACCTGTCTGGTACCAGATAACTCTTCCCCCCACAACCACCCTCTGGGTTTTGTCCTTCAGTCAGTTTTCCACCCATCTGGCTATCTTTTCTCCATTATAATTCATTATAATTACACACTAAGAAGAATGGTCTTAATGGGTGCATTTAAGGTTTCATAATTTGATCTTTTGTAATTTTAATGACCTCCCAATCCTGGAGTCATCAATTTGTTTTATCTAAACATTTCTTTGCTCAGTTCATCAATAGTCCAATAAGATTTAGAATAAAATTACGTTAGAACAAAAACTGTATAAACTTTGGGTTTGATTTTGCACACATATTAACTTCTCTCCGAGTTGAAAATACATAGGAGATTAATTGTACATACTTTTGTATTTCTCCACACTTTTACTTTGGAAATCTGTAAAAAAATATCTGAAAAAATAACACTCAACAGTCCAATAAGATTTAGAATAAAATAACTTTGGAACAAAACTATATAAACTCTGGGTTTGATTTTGATAAATATTAACTTCTCTCTGAGTTGAAAATACATAGGAGATTAGTTTTCCATACTTTTCTAGTTCTCCACACTTTTACTTTGGAAAAGTGTAAAAAAAAATGGAAAAATAAAATAACACTTGACCTTTTGCACAGGTCTTGACCTCCCATAAAGGGAATGGCTTAAAACATATTCAGGAGTCATTCAAGAGTTATCACAATGTCAAGATTTAGTAAACTATACATTTAATGTGTTTTAATAAATGAAGTTGCCAAAGAGGACACAATAAAAGAAAAAAATCAATGGTGCAGCATAGATGCCTAAAAGGTATCAAACCATTTGCTTCTAAAAATTTCACAGACAGCCAAGTCTTCTTTATGTGTGTGAGCATCGTTTTCTTCTGTGTCTTCCTTCTTCCCCTTATCTGGTCAGTGTCAGCTTCACATATAGATATTGCTGGCTAATAATTGCTAAAATTAATCTGCTGCCTTTTTCCTGAAAAAAAATTACACGATCCCATCCTGAAAAGATCTAATATGTCCAAATAAGCAGCTCATTTTGTTTCAAGTAGATTTTTTTCTTCATATTAAGAACTAAAGAATTCCATTGAAGTGTTCTACATTGCTAAAATAACTTCAGACTCTGCTGTTAAATTAGGCATGACAAGATATAAACCATATGTTCTGGTCTCAGTGTAGTGGTTTCAGAAATCAGGCTGTCATAAATGCAATAAGAGATATGCCAAATAAATGTAAATATCTCTAAAAGTATAGGAGTTACTCATAACCCATCAGTATGAAAGTTGTTCAGGGTAAAAATACTTTTCAAATGAGCCTATTCATTAAACTGCACTGATTATATTTTTTCAACTATGGCCATCTGATCACCTGAATTTTCATTTTTCTTCACGATTTTCACCTTCCAGATGGCTATATTTAAAAACAATCTAATAAATTCAGATTAGTGACTACCCTCATTTGAAAGGTCACTTTGTCCTGAACAACTTTCATGTTGGCTGTATATTGGTAAGTTGTATACTTTCCGAGATATTTACATTTGTTTAGCATGACTCCTTCTGTATTCACTCAGAGAGAAGAAAAATTAGGTTGTTTGGAAGACCATATTTTACAAAATATAAAGAATTCAGATTAGTGACTACCCTCATGTGAAAGGTCTTTTTGCCCTGAACAACTTTCACACTGATTGTTTTTACACACCTTGAATAGTTTTAAATATATTTAGATTTGTTTGGAAGGTGTGCACATTTGCTGTCAGAGAAAAGCAGCTTTGAGTTGTGTCCCTCATTCTAAAAAGAAAGAAGGGAATATTTTCTGAACTGCCATGGGGATTTGCAGTGTTATGGAAGGATACACTGAAAACTACTAAAAATGTGTTCCATGGAAACCCCTTTTCAAGCTAAAGCAATATGGCTGTTGGCTCTGCCCATAGCCATAAAAAGAAGAACGTGAGAGCTGTGTTAAAGAAGTGATGTCACTAAGCTTAAAACCCCATTGAAATACACTGAACCACATACCTGATTTCCTCAGTTTGCAGTCCAGCTTTGAAAAGTGAAGATGTGTCTGTGGTCCACAGAGGATTACGGTGCTGGACCCCCAGTGGGTAAGTAAGGGCTTGGGGGGTTTTGGTGGTGGGTTCTGAGTGGGAGGGTCGGGTAGGGGGGCTAACAGAGCAAGTGACATCGATGAGTGACTTTCTTTTTTACAGGGTTATAAAAAAGATGAGGGATGCTTTTCTTTAATTTAGATGGTGACAGCAACACTGGAGGAGTGGGCACCCCCAGTGTCAGTGTTATGTTTGTGGGGGGTGCTGAGAGGGATGATTGGATGGGTGAGACAGTTACAAGAGCAGCAGCAACAGGCCTTGATGGATGATTTTCCTTTTTTACAAGCTACATATAGTATATATACATATAAAAATATGACATGGTGACACTGGGGGTTTGGGCACCACAAGTGTCAGTGTTATGTTTATGTTGGGGTGTGGGGTGGTGGGTGCTGAGAGGGAGGGTGAGGTTGGGAGGACAGTTACGGGGCGCCAGCAACAGACATCAATGGATATTGTTTTCTTTGTTACAGCTGTCATCTGCAACAGTGCAGGGCTCTTCTTGGATGTTTGAAATTCCATTCTTAGGCTGATTATGACAAATCAGTTCTGTAGGCAGTGTAGATCAAAGGAAAGAGCTGACCTATGATTGGATTGGCTTTTTCTTTTCAAGACCACAACGTATCCACCCATCAAGCCAAAACTGTGTCATGATCAGCCTGACAGATGATTGATATGGCACTGATGCACCCCTTAAAAACTTCTCTACATTGGATGGACAGTGTCACACCTCTCAAAACCTAACTCTCATACCAAACTTTTTGCTGCACACACATGTTCATGGTGAACATAAAACGTGTTGTTTTAGTTTGCAAATCTTCCCTCTGTCCCTCCTGAGCTGCTCTCTTCCTCTCCTTACTCACAGTTATCACAGAGTCTCTGAACTCCTTCCAGAGCCACAACCAGTATGAGACCAGTTGGAGTTCCACAAAAGTTGCTACAGCATATGGTAGTGTACTGTCAGTTAAGACCAAATAAAAACTGTGATCTTGCCAGTTGCCTGATGTAGTGACTCTGTGACTGTCTTCAGTGCCCCTAGTGACACCAGTGCAGTGCCCCTAGTGACACCTATTCATTTAATACTGTCCTTAGCAATGTATGGAAAGTAGAGAGACTATGTGACATGAAACTAGATTTTCTTTTTATTTTTGTAATCTTTTTTAATGTTACAGCTCATCAACATATACCCATTTAGCCAGCCTGGTAGCGCTGAGGGTTGAGACACTGGACGCCACACCTCGTGCCATGCCAGCGACCCGGGTTTGGGAATGAGCCCGGGTCACTGGGGGTTGGCAGGGAGGGTGAAGGATCGAGCATCCCCAGGACTGCTCTCCTTCCCTGGGGAGGGGGGAATCCACCAGCCGATGCACTCCTGACCTCTAGCAAAGGCTGCAGGTGCTGCAGTGCTTGGCCGCAAGATGCTGGGGATTGAAGCTGTGGCGGATGTCTTTCAGAGGTGTGCAGGAGTGTGCACCAGCCGAGCTGGATGTCATCGCACGTCTGAACTTCTGGGCTCTCAAGAAAAACAGGGAAAACAAGGGCACCATGGATAGGTGACGGCATCAGTCCCCCATGCCCTTCGCTGGGCCATCCTCGACTGACCTTCCAGGTCCTCCACCTCAGGCCCTACCCTGCAGCCAGAGTCTGAATATAAAAGCGCACAAGAGGAGGAGGGCGACCCACCATGGGAGGGTTAGACCAGGGGTGCTGGCTGCAGGAAGGGGGGAGAGAGGAGGTTCAATTCGGGGAGGTCTCTGGCGGGCAGGATAAGAGCTCAGATGCCTGAGAGAGTTCCATGGGGCTGCGACCAGAGGGAAATAAAGTTTAAAATATATATATATATATATATATATACCAATTTTATAAACACAATAACACCCTACAAGGTGTGGGTTATGCTGTGATAAATGAATTTCATGGGGGTAGTAAGGCACTTGGTCTGTAACCTTATGCCTCACTACACCCCTAGGCATGCAACTATCAGAGCATAACCCACATCTCATTGTGCGCTATTACTTGCTTAATGCCTCAGTGTACTTAGCTGAAAAATTTATGAGTTTTTAATGTATGTATGAATTTACAGGACTCCTTTTATGAAGAGATTTGGACAAACTGATTTATTAGCACCAATAAACTCAAATAAATATGTAATTTATTTAGTTATAAATGAATTTACCATCAAAACTCCCCACCCACATACCCTGAGGAAGTGACATGGTGCCATGAAATATTGATGGATGGTAGCAAGTGATTGATGATACATGTGAAGAATACTTTAATAGGTTGATTAAAATTATATTTTTGAATTGTGAGTGAGTTGGTCCAGCTTTACAGTGGTATCATAATGAAAAATGGAAGAATAAATATAGTGGTGCTCAGTGACAAGTGTGGCATGTCACTGTCATCAAGGCACAGGTCAGGAAGCATAGGAAAACTAGGAGCAGCTATAAAATTCACAAGTAGTGTTTTATTATTATCCATAACAGTAGAATAAAAACAGCAAAAAATGTTTAGGATAGCTATATACAAAGGTAGTACAAACAGGGAAAAACATAAGTCCTTCACCTGCGGGTTTTTTTCCAATTTCAAATCTCACTCTCTCTAGCAAAAACATTGCTGCTCTTTTTATAACAAGTTCTTCATCTTGAACTCATTAAGGAGATATTCTGTTTTTGCAGAGCAGACTTGCAAATAGAACAGTGTCCCAAGCTGGACTCCTGCTGAAAACTCTGAAAAAGAGTTTGTGAACAAGCTTGAGATGAGCTCAAACTGCATCTCAGGTTAATCTCCTAAATTCCAAATGTCTTTTTGCAATCATTTCAACAGTGTAACTATATACAGGTTTAAACCAATGGATCCCAGTTTCACATATAATGTCTCACAAAGATTCACATACATTTTATAACCACAGATATGCAAGGTGGAAGAAAAGACAGAAAGAGCAAGTGAAGAAAGTGAGATGGCAAGAGGCAGAGAATCATGAGGCTGTCAGAGTGATCACTTCTTAGGTCTCCCAAGAACATTTGATTGTGCAACCAGACAGACATGAGACAAACAAGCATTTGTCAATGCCGAATGTTTGCTTGCTGGCATTGGCAGTGGTAGTGTAGAAGTTACAGAGCTGTGTAATAGGAATGGCAGTGAAGTACTGAAGTGAAGCCCACCCCACCACCACCCTGCAGAGAGTGACAGGCATTGGGGTGTGCGTTTGGGTCGTCAGGCATAACGGCCACGCTATTTCACCACATCCCACCCTGCAGACACTGACAAGTGTCACGGTGTTCGTTGGGGTCTTTGGCCATTATGCACATCCCATTTCATTAGGAAATATGGTGAGATGGGTGCGATATAGGAGAATGGGGTGAACTTTGGGGCCGAAGAGTCCAAGGCATACCTCGATGCCTCTCACTGGCTGCAGGGTGTGTAATGGTATGAGCATCACAGGCAAGAATCCCAAGTCACACCCCTGATGCCTGTCATTCTCTACAGGGTTGGGCATTATGGTTGGAAACCCTAATACCACAGGCATTCGTTGGTATTTTCACTCCAAATTTTCAACATGTTTTTTTGTGACCCCACCTCATGAACAGGGAGAATATCAGTTTGTTAGCCGAAAGCTGCTTATGCACAGTGACTACGGCATTTAGCACCACAGGTGCAAAAACATTCCAAACAGGATGTAAAAAATGACAGCTGTACTGTTCATGGGGAGGTGTAAAAAATGGCAATGTTGCAAATCTGCAGTAAAAATATTTAAAAAAATGGTGAAGTCACGAGCACACATAGAAACTGTGCAACGCACACCCATAATATAATTAGGTTGGGGATTTTTTACAGCAGATTGTCAACTCAGGCATTTTAGTGCCTCCGATCATGAACAGTGTCACTGTGATCTTCTTTATCTGTGCCAAACAATAATTTCCCACAGCGACCACGCATCTCTGTGCTGAAAGTGTGAAAACACACTTCAGCCATGTTGTGAAAAATGACAGCTGTACTGTTCATAAGGAAGTGTGGAAAAATGCCACTGGTGAAAATCTGGACTGAAAATATTATAAAGTCATGAACTTACGAGGGTGCATGGAAACTGCGCAATGCTCACTCATAACACAGTCATTTTATGGACTTTTGTCACCAAATTTTCAACATCGCCATTTTAAGACCTCTGCTCATGAACAGTGTAACTGTGATTTTCTTAATCTGTCCTAACATTGCATTGCACACCGAGAGCACTACATTGGCGCTGCCATGCGAAACACATTTTGGGTGACATATGAAAAATTGCAGCTGTACTGTTCATAAGGAAGTGTAATAAAATGGCAATGTTGAAAATCTGGAGTGAAAATATTAAATTCGCAAACTTACGAGTATGCATAGGAACTGCGCAATGCACGCTCATAAAACAGTCATTTTTATGAATTTTTTCACCAAATTTTCAACATAGCCATTTTAAGACCTCTGCTCATGAACAGTGTCACTGTGATTTTCTTAATGTGTCCCATACATTGATTTTGCACATCGACTGTGCCATTGTGCGCTACATGGGCGGAAACACATTGTGGGCAAGATGTGAAAAATGACAGCTGTACTGCTCATAAGGAGGTGTGGTAAAATGGCAATGTTGAAAATCTGTTGTGAATATATTGAAAGTTCGCGAACTTACGGGCGTGCGTAGGAACTGTGCAATGCACCCTCGTAAAACAGTCATTTTTAGGAATTTTTTCACCAAATTTTCAACATAGCCATTTTAAGACCTTTGCTCATGAACAGTGTCACTGTGATTTTCTTAATTTATCCCGTATATTGATTTCGTACACCGACTGCACCATTGTGCGCCACATGGGCAGAAACATGTTTTGGGTGAGATGTGAAAATGACAGCTGTACTACTCATAAGAAGGTGTGATAAAATGGCAATGTTGAAAATCTGGAGTGAAAATATTGAAAATTGGTGAACTTACGAGCGCGAGGAACCGCGAAAACGCAGCGCCAGAACAGTCATTTTATTTTAATTGTTAATATGGGGTTTTGTGATCCTTCTCATGATCGTCAACAGACATGGTGTTATTCAGGCCTGAAGGGTGATTTCATCGCAGTGACTGCGCAGTGACTGCGTAATCACCCTTTGGGCCCGAATAACACCATGACAGTGACATCATTCATGAAAAGGGGTCCCAAAAACCCCATGTTGAAAATTTGGTGCAAAAATTCCAAAAAATGCCTGAGATATGCAATAAGGTTGAACCCCCCCTATCTAGCCCATTATACAGCTTACCGGCATTTCCTCAGTTCGCAGTCGGCTTTGAAGAGTGCAGACCTGTTTCCGGTCCACCGAAGATCATCACGCCGGAGTCCATAGGTAAGTATGGGGTGAGGGAGGGTGTGGGGAGGCAGAGTGCGCAGTGGGTGGGTGCGGGTTGTGGAGAGGGGGGAGACCACGTGGGACCGCTTTTTTCTTTACAGGTTTTTTTTTCTAATGACGACGGGACGTTTGCCACGCTGGTGGGCTCCCAGCATGGCACAAGGGCATTGGGACATTCAGCGACGGGATTGGGCACCCCTGTCGGCCAAGGAATCACTTGCCACGCTGGGTGGCCCCAACGCGGGTTCTTTGTACTGGGTGGGAGGAAGCCGACGGGATTGGGCACCCCGCCGGCATAGCATGGGGAGGAGAGACAGAAAAGCTGACAGGGATTGAGCACCCCCATCGGCTATTCCATCGAGTTGCCACGCTGGGTGGGCACCCAGCGTGGCATTTGGGAGGCTTTTTGGGGGCGAGCACAGCCGATGGGGATTGGGCACCCCTCAGCTAGAGAGTGTGTGCGTGGGGGGGCAGCACGCAGTATGCGTGCGGGCCTCTGTGTGTGTGGTGTGTGTGTGTGTGTGTAGGGGGAGCTGCACATGAGCAAGCGATATCTTATCGCTGCTCACTGAAGCGTAGCTCCCCCTTTCAACTGTATGCCACTGCATTTTGGAGCTTGTCTTAGGCAGCTCCAACATGCATTGGCTTACAGGGGCCGCGCCTGCCAGCACACTGACTGAATTGGAGGAGGAGGTGACACACCTCCGAAATCACGGATGATGGCACTATGTTTCAAACAACATGAAGTCTTGCTATATTATGACTATTGCAGTTTTTCCGAGCCTTAGAACTGCTCCGGAGGTGAAAGAGTTAACTTCCATGCAGAGCATGGAGCTTAGAGCCCGAGCTCGGTTCAGAAGCTCTGTTAGGTTGGTTTCAAACCGAAACCGTCAGATTCTTTAATCCGCCTCACTGAACAGTCGCTCCAGAGATTCCTCCTGTTGCTCGGTTCATTTCTTCAGTTTAAGCGCTATTTCTCGGTTTAATTTAACGTGATTTAATTATGTTAACCGCAAACCGATCGGTTCAAGCTCTGTCTATGGTAATCATAAGTAATAGATAGGTTTTCTGTGTGGAACTTGTAAAGGTGTTATCGGTTCGGTTGAACCGATCGAATTATATAAAATTTAAGTTTAAAGCCTTTTAAGGCTTCTTAGAGTGCGGTTCCGGTTCTTATCGGTTCTAAAAAACGGATTTCATTACGGTTTTTCCACGACCGTGACACGGTTTGGACCTGATAAGGGTGTCTTGCCTGGCACTGCCAATAAAGGCAAGTTTGTTGGTTAGGCTGGCATCATGTCTGAGAAACCCAAAGAAAACCGGGCCACTGGGTTTCAACACTGTAGTGTCTGTGGGGAAGTCTTTGCTAAGGCTGACCCACACACCAATGTGTCTATTGTCTGGGGTTTGACCACCTCAATTCAGACTGCCAGATTTGTAAAAATTTCCCTGCAGCCACCCTGGACAAGAGAGTGGGCAGGCTCAGGGAATGAGAGGCCAAAAAGTCCGCTGACCCGGATGGCCAGCCCGGTTCAGTGCCAACCGAACCGGAGGGAGTGCCCTCTGACCAGGGCGAGACTTCCTCGGGCAAACGAAAAGCTGGCTCTGAGGAGCCAGTTCCAGCAAAGAAAACTAAAAAATCAGCAGGTTTGGAGTCCAAAATTCCTTCTCCATCTGCTGCAGAGATAGCCAGGGCAATACAGATTGTCCAGTCCCTGTCCCCGATTCCCTCCGAACCGCCACTGTCTGGCAAAAGGTTGGTTCCAATGGTTCAGGATTATGATATAGAAGAGTTCTATGAACCAGAGGAGGGGGATGAGGATTAATATCAGTGTGAATGTGACTTTGAGAGTTTGGATGTGCCCATTGAACCGGACATCTCCCCAGACAGACCTTCAGATGAGTCTCCCCCTAGGCTTTCTGAGTCCCCTTCTCATTTTTTGTTTTATAAAAAAGTTGCTGAGACCCTCCAGCTTCCCTTAGAGGAGGCTTTGGATGAGCAAGAGGAGCCTGACTATGTGGAGATGATGGATATCCCAGAGTCCAGGAGATTGTCCATCCCTTTACATAACTTTTAGAAAACAAACAAATAAAATTTAAAAGCTCCTAATTCTATGCCTCCTGTGGATAAAAGATGGACAGGAGGTACACTTTTCAGGTCCTGATACAGATTTTCTTTCACAGCAATGCAGTCATGTTGGTAGTTCAGGCTGCAGCCTGTGATAAAGCTAATATTCCACTGGCTTCACATCCTCCTGACAAGGATTCCAGGAAGATTGATGCCATGGCCAAAAAACAATACATGGCAGCATCCTTGGGACTCAGACAAGCAAACTATATGGCTTATGTTGTGAGATACCAGAAATCTAGATGGGATACTGTCATGGCCTTAGCCAAACAGGTCCCTGGCCAGCTTGAAAAGGCGCTGGAACAGGTGGCTCTTGATGGTATTGAGGCATCTAAGGTGCAATTCCATGCTGCAGTGGATTCTAATGATGTATCCTCTAGAGTCATGGCTACATCTGTGGCTTTTCGGAGATTGGCCTGGCTCAGGTGTACTACTTTGTCACAGGATACCCAGTCTAAGGCTATGGATTTTCCTGTGGTGGGAAATTCTCTGTTTGGGGAGCAGACAGAGAATTATATGAAGAAAATGGAAGAATATAGAACCACTTACAGGAGTGCACAAAGCCAAGGAACGGCAAGCCACTCCTCAGAGGCAGCCCCCCAGGGGTAGGGGTAGGGGTAGGCCTTTTCACAGGCCTTTTCACCAGACCCAGGCCTCCTCCTCCTCTTCAGCCTATGTACAGAGGGGGTTCTTCAGAGGGAGAGGCAGACAGGGTTCGAGCAGGCCTGCTCCCACCCCTCAGCCTAAAGCCCCTGCCAAACAGGCACCCTGATGGGATGCCCAGGGTCGGCTCTCCACTACCTGTAGGGGGGCAGGTTGGCTCACTTCGTCCAGGACTGGCAGTCTTTAATTTCAGACAGGTGGGTCCTGGAAGTAGTGAGCTAGGGTCTGGTTCTCAGCTTCAAGAAATTTCCAAAGATGAGAGCCAGATTTTTTCCACCTACAAACCCTTTAGAGACTCTTGCTTTGGAAACAGAAGTGTCAACCCTCTTGGCTCTCAGAGCTGTAGAAAGGGTTTCTCCCCTTCACCAGGGCAAGGGTCTGTACTCCAGGTACTTCCTTACCCCAAAAAAGACAGGAGAGTGGCGGCCTATCCTGGATCTAAGATATCTAAACAAGCACCTTTTAAAGCCAAAGTTCAAAATGGTGACACTGGGAATGATTTTACCCTTCCTAAGGCCAGGGGACTGGCTAGCCTCCCTGGACCTCAAGGATGCCTGCTTCCATGTTCTTATCAGAAGCTCCCATCGAAAGTACCTCAGATTCGAACTGCCCTCAGGCCATTATCAGTTCAGAGCAATGCCCTTCGGCCTCACTTCTGCCCCAAGGGTGTTCACAAAATGTCTGGCAGTAGCAGTCACTCATCTAAGAAGGCAAAAGATTGCCATTTTTCCCTACCTGGATGACTGGCTCATTGTGGGTCAGTCTCCAGACCAGGTCAAATCACACCTGCTAGTTACCCAGCAGCTGCTTACCTCTCTGGGATTTCTTCTCAATCTTCCAAAGTCAGTTTTGGAACCTGTCCAGGTACTCACCTTTATAGGCGCAGAACTGGACACAAAGCAGGCCAGAGCCTTCCTTCCTTCCCTTGGAAAGGGTAAGGACCTTAGTGGCCCTGGCCGCCTCCTTCACTCTGCAGGTCTCTCGACCAGCAAGGCATTTCCTGCAGCTCCTAGGGCACATGGCTGCCTCCACAGCTGTGGTGCAAGGAGCAAGATTTCAGATGAGGGACATTCAGTTCCATTTGAGAGCTTTCTGGTCTCAAAGAAGAGATCCTCTATCCAAGTTAATCCCAGTGACTCGAACTCTGATCCAGGCCCTTCAGTGGTGGCAGGATCAGAGCAACCTGAGACAGGGGGGTGCCTTTCATCCCTCTGTCCCATTCCTTGACCCTTACTACAGATGCATCCCTCCTGGGATGAGGAGCTCACATGGGCGACCTTTCCACTCAGGGGTTATAGTCCCCTCAGGAATCTCTGCTCCACATCAATCTGTTGGAACTCAGAGCTGTTTTTCTAGCACTTCAGGTTTTCTCTGCATCTGTTCAGAACAAGGTGGTACAGGTCAGAACAGACAACACCACTACAATGTGGTATATCAACAAACAATGGGGCACTCGGTCTTTGGCCTTGTGCACCGAGGCGATGAAGTTGTGGTCTCTGGCTTATTCCCCTGAACACTTCCCTCATAGCAGTTCACCTCCTAGGCAAGGACAATGTCCTGGCAGATGCTCTCAGCAGGATTTCCCAGGGCCATCACGAATGGTCACTGGATCCCCTAGTACTGGGGATAGTGTTTGCCAGATGGGGCACTCCTCAGATAGATCTTTTCGCAGCTCCAGACAATCATCAACTTCCACTGTTTTGTTGCAGGCCCCCAGTGTTGGGCTCAGTTCCTCTGGATGCCTTTCTCCTCGATTGGGAAGGGAAGTTTCTTTATGCCTTTCCCCCCTTCCCTCTCCTGTTCAAAGTACTAGTCAAAATCAGGTCTCAGCCCTGCAAAATGATCCTGATTGCTCCAGACTAGGCCAGGCAGTCCTGGTACTGACTCCTTCTGTCCTTAGCAGTCCATCTTCCCCTGTGTCTCCCCAGGAACCACAATCTGTTAACCTGTGCTCAGGGGAGAGTTTGGTATCCGAATCTCAAATCCCTCAACCTCAAGGCTTGGCTCTTGAGCAGTTAGAGTTTGCTGATTTACAACTTTCTCAAAGTGTTCTCAAAATCCTGAAGGCTGCTAGGAAGCCTTCCACCAGGGCTACCTATAACTCCAAGTGGAAAAGGTTTTCCATATGGTGTTCTGGGAAGCATGTTTCCTCGGAATCTGCTGATCTACCCACTGTATTGGACTACATGGTCCATCTTAATTCTTTGGGACTGAGACCAGCTACCCTGAAAGTGCACTTGGCTGCTGTCTCTGCCTTCATTTCAGCAGGGAAGCCCTCTTCTCTTTCTGCTCATCCTGTATTTTCCAAGTTTTTTTAAAGGATTGCTTCACACCAATCCTCCATTCAGGGACCCTGCCCCGGCTTGGGATCTTAATGTATGCATTGCTCAGCTAATGCAACCCCCCTTTGAGCCTCTGTCTTCGGCAGAGCTTAAGTATTTGACTTGGAAAACTGTATTTCTGGTAGCCATCACTTCTGCCAGGCGTAGAAGTGAGTTACAGGCTTTATCAGTAGAGACTGACTTTATTTCCTTTCACAGGGATAAAGTAGTCCTCAGGACTAACAGGAAGTTTTTGCCTGTGGTGGTTTCGGATTTCCACCTTAACCAATCTATTTCACTTCCAGTGTTCTTCACTGACCATTCCTCCTCTGGTGAGAGGAGGCTGCACAGCTTAGATGTTAAGAGGGCCCTAAGTTACTACATAGAGCGTACCAAGGGTCACAGGTTTGACTCCCTCCAACTGTTTCTCACTTATGGGGAGGTTGGAAAAGGGAGACCTGCCACTAAGAGATCCATTGCCAGGTGGATCGTTTCTTGTATCTAATTTTGCTATCAAAAGCTGGGTAAGGTTCCCCCCTCAGGCCTGAGGGCTCACTCTACCAGAGGTACAGCTGCATCTCTAGTTGCTGCTAGAGACATCCCTATCTTGGAGATATGTCAGGCAGCTACTTGGAAGACAGTACACACTTTCACCAAGCATTACTCCCTGGATTTTCAGGCCAGGAGGGATGCTCGGTTTGGCACAGCCGTGCTTCAGAGCATATTCCCTAAGTAGGTTCTGTCCCTCCTCCATGGAGGTACTGCTGTGTAGTCTGCAATAGTCATAATATAGCAAGACTTCATGTTGTTTGAAGGAAAAATTACTCACCTTAGTAATGTTGTTTCTTCTAATGGAGTCTTGCTATATTATGACCTCCCCCCCAGCCTGCCCCTCTCAGAACTCCTACTTTGGGTATGTGGTGGGTAGTCCTCTGTTGGCATTTATTGATGCCCTCTTTCATGTTTGGGTGTTGTGTTTATTTAGTTATTTTATCTTGTTTTTCTGGTCCACTGACTTGAGTCTTTGCGTTGGGACCAAGAAAATGTGTTAATATATTAGTGGCCAGTTGGCTAGTGTAGGTTACAGCTTCCACACAGAACCTTAGTGAGTTTTTGCTCGTAAAGATCTGACGGTTTCAGTTTGAAACCAACCTAACAGAGCTTCTGAACCGAGCTCGCGCTCTAAGCTCCATGCTCTGCATGGAAGTTAACTCTTTCACCTCCGGAGCAGTTCTAAGGCTCGGACAAACTGCAATAGTCATAATATAGCAAGACTCCATTAGAAGAAACAACATTACTAAGGTGAGTAATTTTTCTTTTTGCACATGCGTGCAAGCAAACATAAAAAGGAGAGATGGAACAGATACTTGCATTTAACGATTTCTGCAAAACAAATGGGACAGGGCCTTATTCAACCCTGTCATAGTCACAGCATGTCAATCCATGACTCTCAGTAACTCCAGTAAACAATGGTTAATCCTATCAACTTGACCCCTATTTAACACACGATGACTCCTTTTGTTATAACTACTTATGACTAACAGCAACAACAGAATATAGTTGGGTTTTTTCCAGTGTAAGGCTTTCTTTTCATCTTTATATTCTGTACCCATTCCTACATGGCTTGGGACTGGGCTATCTGGCAGACCTCGTACAACCTTACATGTCTTCCCATCCTCTCTGCTCCCCTGAAGAGGGTCTCTTTGTAATACCCAGGGTGAGGTTAACAACCTTGAGCTACTGGGCCTTCAAAGTAGTGGAATTCTTTCTCAAGAGTCCAGAGGAAGGCCCCCTTGATGCAGGCCTTTAAAAGGGGCCTAAATACTTTCTTATTTATGCAGGTCTTTGGGAATTAATTCCTCTGTTCCATCCTGACACCCAGTCTATTATTTATGTTTTTATCTGCTGAATTAATTATTTGTTGGAAAGTTACTTTAAGGCTAGCTATAACCAGCTAGCTTTATTATTTATTTACATGTGTGAAGTGCATTTGATTAAGTTTTGATTATGTTGTATTCCCACCCTTATTTGTCCCTACTGTAATGGCACCCTGAGCACCTATGGAAGGGTGCCAAAAACTACAAATACACTGTTACTACTATAAACATCATACTGATGAAAAGTAATAACAATGAGAACCCCGTTGTCAGCAGGTGGTAATCGCACTCCATGAACCAGGTCCTGCAGCATTAAAGTGGCTGACATGACAGAAGGTTTTTGTCTAACTTAAAGGATGCCTAAACCATCTTTTTTACACATTTTATTTTGTAAATTACTCCATAGGCTTGTAAAGGAGAGGTTGCTGTTTACATTTATGCTGAAACTGTGTTTATTAAAGTAGGATAAATGCAGTTTCATAGCATTTGAAAATTGTAAACACAGCCTCTTCTGCTTCAAAAATACTGCTCTCAGAATTCTAAAATGTCTTCCATGATGATGTCACTCATGACAGAGATGACAGCTGTGTTCTAGCTCTTCTAATTGTATTCATATGTGAATAACTTTGAAATGAAAATGATAGCATGGTACTATGTGCACGAAAGTTGTTCAGCAGAAAAATATTGAAAACATGGGTGGTGTTTCATTTACAGATACCTTTTAGTTTTTTTTTTAAATTGCAAAAGGCAGCAGAAAATACAATTGTTTGCCACTTTTTCAACAAACAAAATGCAAATAACTTTAAAACAAAAAAATGATAGCAAGGCACTGTGAGGACAAAATTTGTTCAGCACAAAAATATCCACAAAATGACTGGAGTTTCATTCATAGATACCTTTTAGGTTTTTTTAATAAGCAAAAAAAAAAAACAGTAGAAAATTAAATTGTTTGTCACTGTTTCAAAAAAACAAATACAAATAACTTTAAAACAAAAAAAAATGATGGCATGGTGCTGTGAGCATGACATTTGTTCAGCACAACAATATTTACAAAATGAGTGTTTCATTTATATGTACCCTTTAGTTTTTTTTTATAATTAGCAAAACATAATTTAGAACATTCAATTTGTTTTCACCTTTCACAACAAACAAATGCAAATATCTTTAAAACAAAAATTATAGCATGGTACTTTGAGCACAAAAGTTGTTCAGTACAAACATATCTACCGAATGAGTGGTGTTTCATTTATAGATACCTTTTAGATGTTTCACAATCAACAAAAAATGGCAGCAAATTCAATGTTTTTATTTTCACTTTTTTGAGGTATGGCATAAATGGATTATGCTACCTCCCTACTGGAAATATTGTTGATACTTTTTGTTCTCATGCTGATTGACCTGATGACATCACTTGTGATATCGTTGGGTCAACTGGCACGCGAACAAAAAATATCAACAATATTTTCAGTAGTGGGGTAGCATTTTCCTGATACATTCTTTGCAATCCATTAATGCATCAGTTTGAGTTGCTATTAGAGCAGCAATAATATGGAAATGTGATGTTAGGGGTTTAAACCCTAACTATAAATCCCTCCCCCAAGCAGCCAAAGGGGGCAAGGCAACACATGCAACCACAGACATCCATCTTCAGGTAAGACAAACAAATACAACTCTTTCCAAATGACATAAGAGACATCCATCATCATGGTCTATTGCTTCTGTAGCCATGGATGCACATGTACAGTTGCACACCACCTGGGAAGTGCAGTAAAAAAATTCCCTTAGGATCACACTGTAAATTGTAAGCAAGGAATAACACATAAGAGCCTGTGATGCAATGCTAAATTACCACATGCCCAAGGTGGGTTGTGAGGCATGAGACACAGCTGAATGCCTTCAACCACCTGTGAAGTGTGGTATATGATTCCCATAGGACCACACTTTAAATTGTAAGCAAGCACTAACATATGGCAGGGTGTGCAACAATACTAAATTGCTGTATGTCGAAAATCCTAACATCAAATTTCCATACTACTGCCGCTTTAATAGCAATTCAGACTGATGCATTAACAGATTTTCTTTTGCAAAGAATATATAAGGGATATGCTACCCTCCTAGAAATTTGTTGATATTTTTTGTTTGAGTGCCTATTGACCAGACAACATCATGAGTGGTGAAACCATGAGTGATCTCATCAGGTCAATTGGCATGAGAACAAAAAGTAGCAACAATATTTCCAGTAAGCAGGCCCAGTGGTGCTGAGGGCAGAGGCACTGGTCACTGCACCTCACGTCACACTGGTAACTCGAGGTTCATCAGCAAGCATGGAGCACTGGGGTCTGGCAGGGGAGGAGAGGGATCAAGCATCTGATGGATTGCTCTCCCTCTCCAGGGAGGGGGGTACACGTTGGTCAGTGTCCGACTGCCCCCTGGCAGAGGCTGGGAGTTGGGGATGCACTGTGTACACTGGGGAGGAGTCGGGCATGTGCGGATGAATGCATGCTCCAGACCATCGGCATCATTTCATGCCCACTGACTTGGGGAATTGTGAACAGTGGAAAAGTGGCACCTCTTGTGTGGCTTGATGGACATCTATGAGTGTTCTTTGGGTGCTGACACCTGAGCTAGATCTGTGAAAGGGTGGGGAGATAGAGGGCTCCCTGCCACCCTGCTGTGGGGGGCTAGTCACAGGAGTTACAGGGTGCCAGTGGCCTGGTTGAGATGGACGGCAGCCAGATCCCTGGTGGGATGTGGGGAAAAAAACTAACGGGGTACAGAAAGGTGGTTAGAGGAGGATAAAATGTAAAAAAATATATATATTTCCAGTATGAAGGTAGCATAATCCATTTATTCCATACCTCCAGAAAAGTAAAAAAAAAAAATTGCTGCTATTTTTGGCTGATTATCAAAAATCTAAAATGTATTGATAAATGAAACATCACTATTTGGTAGATATGTTTGTACTGAACAACTTTTGTGCTCAAAGTACAATGCTATCATTTTTGTTTTAAAGCTATTTGCATCTGTTTGTTGCAAAATGTGAAAAAAATAATTGTCTGCTTTTTTTTGCTAATTATTAAAAAAACTAAAAGGTATATATAAATGAAACATCACTCATTGTGTACATATTTTTGTGCTGAACAAATGTCATGCTTACAGTATCATGCTATCATTTTTTGCTTTAAAGTTATTTGCATTTGTTTTTGGAAAAAGTGAGATGACTTTTCTTCTGCTTTTTTTTGCTTATTAAAAAACTGAAAGGTATCTATAAATGAAACACCACTCATTTTGTAGATATTTTGTGCTGAACAAATGTTGTGCTCACAGTATCATGCTATCATTTTTTTTCTTTTAAAGTTATTTGCAATTTTTTGTTGAAAAAGTGACAGACAACCTCATTTTCTGCTGCCTTTTTTTTTGGCTAATTATAAAAAAATCTAAAAGGTATGTATAAATGAAACACCACTCATTTTGTAGATATTTTTGTGCTGAACAACTTTCGTGCTGAAGGTCCTTAGAAAACAAGTATCAAAACATATGATGCCATTTGTTGGCAGTGTCAGCGGTTCAGTATTTGGCACATGTGCCTTTGGGGCAAAAAGATCTGAAGGCTGTGGGTTCTAGTCCCACTCCAGAAATTAGGCTAATATCCAATACTTAAACTGTAGTGCAGCACTGGGGAGGTGATGCATGACTGAGATGTCATCCTTTGGATGACTCATTAAATTGTGGTCTCTTCCACCCATCTCTGGTAGTTGTGCAGATGGAAGACAAAGATTCTCACTGCACTTATAGCAAAATAGGGAATTTTTCCTGGTGTCCTAGTAAACATTCCCTCTGTCAATCAATCAAATTATTTTGTAGAGTACCTATCATGCAAGCATCTCTAAGCACTTAAACAGAGTAAAAATGATAATTAAAAACAAACTACACTACATATAAGAACAACTATAAACATATATTGTAACAAATTCAAGAGACGGGGTTTCCCTAAATCTGTACAACTCTTTTAGAGGTAAAGCAGAAACAAATTCCTGAAAACCTGATTAAAGCAACAATGCAATGAAAAATGTTTTTCAAAAAACCTAGTTTAGGTACAATTAAAAATATTAGCATACCTCTTAGATCCACTTTTTTAAGTTTCTCCTCTTCTGCACATCATCATTTTTTTAATTTTCTGGATTCATGCCTTTGCTAGGTCCACAATGCTATTTCTAAGCCAAATGTGGCTGCCACCTTTTTCTTGAGAAAAAAAATACATTAAAACAATGATAAAACGCTCAATTGGTGTATCTAGAAATGTTATCACCAAGTCAAACTAGAAGATGCCTGAAATCTTTTCCAGTGAAAAAAAAGATAAGGTCAACATTTTTGCCCAATTTTGTTGCACATGGGTGACAGAACATGAAGAAAAGTGGGGATGCTGAAGTTCAAAAAAGCACGGGTTAAAAAAAGCAGTTTTTGCAAGCCACTGTTTTATATACACAGAAATACTGTATTCACACATTTAATAAAAAAACTCAAGGGAAGTGCTGTATCACACTTACAAAAGGAAATTTTAAAGTAATTTTAGGAGTCTTTGGACCTATTAATTCAAGTGGAAAGAAATGGTCAAGATTAGCATCATGCCAAGACAACTCTAGCAGTTGTCTTGATGCAGCAGTGTGCTTGATTATTCATTTATATTGAATCCACATGACCAAAGACTCCTGAAATGTCATGCAGTTTTGTGTGTTTTTAATGAAAGACCCGGGTCACCGTGCAGAGAAGTTGACTCCTGGGTCTCCCTCTGGCCTTGTGCTAGACGGTAACCAGTTGAGACCTTCTGAGCAGGTGCGGAATCTGGGCATAATTCTTGACAGTGAGCCCTGCTGAAGACACAGGTGTCAGCCATTGTTAAATCCTCTTTTTATTACCTGAGGAATATAGCCCGGATAAAACACCTTGTTCCACATGACAATCTTCCTGTGTTGGTCCACGCCTTTGTTTCCTCATGTCTTGATTACTGTAATGCTCTATATCTAGGGTTGCCGGGGGTGGATTTCCGCAGCCTGCAGCTGGTGCAGAATGCTGCAGCCAGGTTGTTGACTGGGTTACCAAGAACTTACCATATCACACCTGTGCTGCTCAAACTGCACTGGCTGCCGGTGCAGTGGAGAATCACCTTCAAGGTCGCGTTGCTGACCTATAAGACCTTACACAGTCAGGGACCAGGCTACTTGCAAGATCTCCTTCTACCCTACTGCCCTCTCTACCCACTCCACTCCGCCAATGAGGGATTGCTAAAGATTCCCAGGGTTCACCTCCAGACATCTGGGGCCAGAGCTTTTTCCTTTATGGCCCCAACCCTGTGGCATTCTCTACCTCGTCAGATTAGAGCTTGCCCATCCACATAGTCCTTCAAGACTTTTATAAAAAAATATTTATTTGAATTAGCTTTTGTTTAATGTCTCCTGCTGCTTTTTAAAGTGTTTTTATGTCTTACTTTTTATGTTGGAGTTTTTTTTTTAGTTTGTATCTGCGCTTTGATATTATGAAAAGTGCACTATAAATACATTTTGATTTGATTTGATTTGATAACAACTGTATTTCAGGCCCATCAGCACAACAGTTGGATTTCCACTTGTGGCACCAGCAATCCGGGTTTGGGAATGAGCCTGGAAGCTGGAGGGCTGGCCAAGGGGAGGAGGCTTGAGTGTCCCAGGGATGGGTCATCTTCTCCAGGGAGAGAGGGGGGGTAGCATCTTGGCAATTGACTGGCCACAGGCAAAAGTCTGGGGCATAGCAAGCACTGAGGCAGACACAGTGGGGAGGATATCACAGATGTCAGCGCTTTGCACCTTGAGAACAGAGCACACATGATGTCCACAAGAAAAAGGGAGAAAATGGCTTCCAGCTCTGAGGAGATGGAGCAGTGGAGTTAGACCCTAATGTGCTTCCACATACCTGGCTGCCTGAACCTGATGATACAAAGAAGTGTTTGGGTGTACAGGCCCCACCCCATTCCCACCTGGGGGGCAAAACTGAGGCTCCATGGGGGAATGGGATGGATCAGGTAAGGTGGAAATCAGGGGCAGACTCCACTGGTGCTCCTGAGGAACCGGAGCTTTAGGGGTGTAGGGGGAGATAAACAAAAAACTGTATTTCAAATACACAGTTATTTTCAGATAAGAGGTGGGTTCGTTGCAGTCTTTCTAGTGTGGCCCTCAACTGGTTCTATTCTTTCCTCACTGGCAGGACATAGTGGGTGGTCTTGGGGGCCTTTTCCTCTTGACCACTGCCCCTGCCATGTGGAGTCCCACATGGTTCCATTTTGTCC
The DNA here is from genome assembly GCA_016271365.2 of Neoceratodus forsteri. NCBI lineage: Eukaryota > Metazoa > Chordata > Ceratodontiformes > Ceratodontidae > Neoceratodus > Neoceratodus forsteri. The sequence continues at coordinate 471,549,486 of CM028132.1, forward strand.
CCCATGTTGTTTGCAGTATATATGTTACCACTAGTGGGCATTATAAGATGGTACAGACTGGGTTTTCATTGCTGTGCTAATGATACCCAGTTGTACCTGTCTGTAGCACCTGAACAACAGGATGCAGTCTCAGTTTTCAGCTGGTACCTTGCTGAGATCCAAGACTGGATGAGTGCCAACTGGTTGAGGTTAAAGCCAGATAAGACAGAAGCTCTGGTGATTGAGTCTGGTCACCCAAGGGTTGGTGTGCAGGTTGTTCAAGTCTCCTGGCTTAGGCTTGGAGGCTCCCAGCTTCTCACCTTATCCAGAGTGAAAAATCTTGGTGTTGTTCTGGATAGTGGCTTGACACTTGAATCTCAAGTGTTGGCTGTGGTCCAGAGTGTTTTTTACCACCTAAGAAACATCGCTAGGGTTAAATTCTTGATTCCACTAGGTTATCTGCTATCACTAGTTCATGCCTTTGTGACAACACAGCTTAATTAGAGCAATGCCCTTTACCTAGGGCTATTGGGAGTTGATCTTTGTTGCCTGCAGCTGGTGCAGAATGCAGTGGCCAGGCTGTTGACTGACCTTCTGAGGTCTTGACACATTATTCCTGTGCTGTACTCTCTGCACTGACTCCCTATTAGGTGGCAGATCACCTTCAAGGTCAGTTTCCTGACCTATAAAGCCCTACATGGTCTGGGGCCAGGTTACCTTCAAGACCTCCCACAGCCCTACCACCTTTCTCACCCTCTTTGGTCATCCAAAGAGGGCCTCCTAGTGGTTTCCAGGGTTTGTTTATAATCATCTGGTGCCCGAGCTTTTTCAGTTGCTACTCTTACCCTGCAGAACTCATTGCCTCGGTTTCTTAGGTGGGCCTCCTCGGTGGGTGCCTTCAAGTGGGATCTGAAGACCTTTTTATTTAATAATGTTTTCTCCTCTTTCTAATTTACTACACTTAGTGTATATCTTTTATGTATATCTTATTATAATTTTGGTTAATTTTATTAGGGTATTTTGTAAAGCGTCTAGAGTCACAATGAGATAGAGCACTCTAACAAATAAACTAAACTAACAAATAAATAAACTAAACTAAACTATTAGTGCACAAACAATGAACAGAAAAGCAACCACATAAATCATTTTTCAAATGTAATTATAGAAATTATGCAAAGGGAATCTACCAACTAGTCATCAAATCTCCAGACTCTGCAAGACAGTTGGAGTTATTCAAATTGAAAGGGAGAGGTATCCAACAGACATGGCAAAGGGAACATAATAAATTGTCTCCTGATTAACAGAGGAAATAGATTTGAATTAATGCTCATAATCCCACAAACTGAGAAGCCTGGGAGCGGTTTCTTGGAATGCTGCAGTTTTTGTTTTTATTTTAAATTTCAGACATAGGAAGACAGTATGTAAAAAATATTATGGAAAATGCTGAAGAGATTCTAGTGTGTAGAAAACTGACTCCATGCTGAAGTCTGGGTATACAGTAGCAAGCTGAGAAAATATTAAGGGTGCTGGGTAAGAGGAGAACAGAAATAGAAATAAGCATTTAATTGTTATACTGACACACATCTTTAATGATGCTTACTAATTTAAAAAAAAAAATAAACTTGTCTGGGTATGGTAGAGGCGGATATTGAAATATAGGGCTGTATACAACAGGGGATAACCAAAATCAAGGATTATAACAAGGCAAACTATGACAAGCTTAGAACCAAAGTTAAATACTGTGATTGGAATAACAAGTTTTTGGGGTTAAGAGCTCAAGCAATGTGGATTGAATTTAAAAGATTAATTCATGAAATGAGAGACGGATATCTGACTAAAGTAAAGTACAATATAAAAAGCAAGATCCCACCCTGATTCAATAAAAAAATTCACAAACTAATCAAAAGGAAAAATAGAGCATTCTAACAATATAAAAAGGATAGCAGTGTGCCATATAAAACCAAATATCAGAGGAGACTAAGAGAAATTAAAAATGAGATTACCAAAGCTAAGAAAAAAATTGAGTTTAACCTGGTGGGAAAAGTTTCTAACAATCATAAGGCCTTTTATAACTATGTAGGATCTTTAAATCAAAATAACATTAAATTGGGGCCATTCTGGTCAGGAAGCTGCACTATAAGTGATTGTAAAGAAATGGCAGAGGAATTCAGCACATATTTTAGTAGTGTTTATCAAAAAGGGCCTAAGCCACTGGTCCCAGTTGAGAATGAATCTTATGGTTCCCTAAAAATAACATCTGAAATAGTTAAGGAGAGCTGGAAACACTCAAACCAGCTACATCCCCAGGACCTGATAACTTGCACCCCAGACTATTAAAAGAACTAGCTCCAGTATTATGTTAGTCCCTAAGTGCTATCTTCCAGTTCTCTATTGATGAGGGAGAGACACCAGAGGACTGGACATTGGCAAATGTAGTCCCTATCCATAAAAAGGGTCCCAAATCAGAGATGCTGAAACTATCGTCCCATCAGCTTGACTAGTATTTTGAGTAAAGTTTTGGAGTCTATTATAAAAGATCATCTCGAGAAGTATATTCAAGAAAGTAGGCACACGGATATCAGAGAGCATGGGTTCACAAGAGGGAGGTCATGTTTAACCAACTTATTCTCCTTCTTTGAACTAGTGAGTGCTAGATTGGACAAAAATCTCCCAGTGGATATATATAGATTTCAAAAAAGCCTTCAACATGGTGTCCCATCAGGAACTGATTAATACTTTGAGTGAAATTGGGCAGATCTAGCCATCGTTAGATGGATCATAGCCTGGCTGATCAAAAGAAAACAGAGTTTGTAGTAAAGCATACATGTCTGGAAAGTCCCCTGTATCCAGTGGTGTCCCACAGGGATCTGTCTTGGGCCCAGTGCTGTTTAACATTCTTGTTTCTTCCCTATATTGTAACTCTGTTGCATGGTTATCAAAGTTTGCTGATGATATGAAGCTGGGAGCCATCGTCACGAACGAACAAGATGCAAAATTGTTTCAGGAAAATATAGATGTATTAGCAGCCATCACAAGGAAAAAGAAATTGAGGTTTAATCTTGAAAAGTCATGCACCTGGGGAAGAAGAATCTAAAATGCAGTTACAATATAAATGAAATCAGGGTGGCAGAAACAGAAACAGAGAAAGACTTGGGAATATGGATAAACAACGATTTTGAAGTTTACCTACCACTGTACCTCAATAACTAAAAAGGCCTACAGTATTTTAGCCTCCATAAAGAGAACAATAAAAAGTAGGGATAGTGAAATAATTTTCCCCTTTATGTGTCACTAGTTCGCCCACACATGGAGCATGCTTGGAGTTTCTGGAAACCCAGACTGAAGGCCGACGTAAGGAGAATGGAGGGGGTGCAGAGGCATGCAACTAGGATGATAAAGTGAGTTGAGGACCTATCCTATGAAGCGAGATTGCGTTAGCTCTACCTGTTCTCATTGCAATAGAAAGGATACAGGGGCGATATGTGTCTGGTGTATAAGGCCACTAAGGAGCTGAACCTCTGGGAATGTACAGGTTTGGAGAAAAGATCTAATCTAATAATTAACCAGGGTCATCAGTATCAACTAAAGGGTGAGAACTATAGTAAAAATCAAAGAGAGGTCTGGTTCTCTCAACGAGTAGTGGCACAGTGAAATGCACTGCCAGAATTGGTGGTCTCCTGTGACACTATGAACCAGTTTAAATCAGCACTAGATAAAAACAGTGATGGGAATTGCTTCCAGTTTAGGATATAAACAGAGCCAGTCAGTAATGGCCTTTTGGCTAATTCCCAGATTTTTTCTTATGATTCTTATGATTTTGCCAGATAATCATTTGCCAGGTAGCTGTCAACAAGAGTAACTGACAAACATACAAGGAAACATCAGTTTTGGATTATGCAAACATGTTGCCAGATAATTATTTGCTAGATAGCTGTCAACTAGAGTGACAAAAATACAAGGAAACATCAGTTTCTGATTCTGCCACTGCAGCAAAAATTTTTTTATTACTAGTAGGTGGTCAGAAATTCATAATACAGAGGAAAATAGTAGTGCCTGTTAAATGAAATGTATCAGACGGAGAAACTGACAAGCATTGTGAGGCTGCAGAAGTAAGCTTTTGACAATAAATGGGCACTGTGAGTTTTTCTTATCATTTAAAGAATAGGCACTGTGTTGTCATGGTCTTTGTAACCTAATGCTTCCTGGACCCCAATATGGAGTCCTAAGGCAAGGAGGAGGAGCTGATCACTGGCCAGTCAGGCCAATCCTGCACTGATTCCCTGGGGAGACAAAGTCACTGTTGCAGACTTCTGGAAGACAGAGACTAAGCACCCCTGAAGCCACAGAATGTGTTTCTTGGCATCTTTCAGGATTCTGTGTAGTGTGAGATCATCCCACTTGCTACCCCTCAATGTCACGCCATTGAGTAGATATGTATGCGTATACTGGACTGGGTGCAGAGGGAGCAAAACACTTATTCATGACAGCTGCAGAGGCCCAGGAATGGGCACAGGGTGCCTCTGTATTACGTGCAAGCCCTACATACCCATAAAGGGGTGCATATAGAGCTCCATGGATTGGGCTCTTGGAGTAATTTTATAGAACTGTTTTGAGTTGCCTGCTGAGGTGTGAACTTTCTTACAACTTGCTGAGACTGGGACTCCTAATTTCTGTCTTTATTCCTGACTGCACAGTTGTTTAAAATTAAATATTAAATAAAAAAAAACCTTCAAGTTTGGGCCCTTTCTTTAAAGGAAAGCACAGACTGCAAGACTATCATGCAATTTTACTCTGAAGTTTGCCTCTTGCTAGCCTGACTGTGGTCACAGGGCTCGATTTTCAAGGGTGATGCAGGGCTTGTGTCAAACCCTGTATGAACCCTTGCCCTGGCGCAGCAGCAAATGCCTTTAATGCAACTGCTCCTAATTTTAGTACATTGGGCACAGTTGCAACACGTTTTACACTTTACGGTGGCTTGCACCAGATATTTAGCACACACAAGCCCTGGAGAAAAGGCCTGCAGCACGCTGAAAGTTAGACTGGGTGGGCTGGTCTAACTTGAGGTATGTGGTGCATGGGAGTAAAAATCCCAATTGGCACCAGGAGAATGCCGCAAGCACATTCTTGGGCATTTGAAAATCGAGCCCATAGTGTCACTCATGTGAGGCCTAATGCTAAGCATATCCTGAATAAATGTCATAGATTTCTGTGCAATATTGTTCTCTGAACTTAATCTTTATACCATTTTTAATCTTGGAATGACAGCTTTAAAACAACTGAAAGATTATGTCACTAGGTAAAATATTCTTTAGACATCTACCTTCACAATCAAGTCAAGAATGTAAAAAATTATGCAATTTACTTTCAAATATTTGTTTAATATATGTGGTACCCAGGTCAGGAAACAAGTATTTACTGCTCCCCTCCAAAGAAGGCAATTATTCTGAGTTAGCTGTCTTACTTTTGAAGATGGTGGCTCAGTCAAATCCTCTACCATTGAAAAATAACTTGGTAGCCAAGCAAAACACAGACATTAATGGTTATGCAATCTTGCAGAGTACAGAAAAAGGAGTTCTGACAGCGAACGATGTTCCTTATTCTGGAAATTCTTTTTATAGAGGTTGGATCAGTGGCTGGTGGGAAAGGGGATATTTGTTTAACTGGGGTGGTCTTAACTACTTTTAGGTGCTACCCTGTCTGGAGCTTCCATTTCAATCGTAAACTGGGCTGCACACAAAAAATTACAAAGGAGACAATGACTGCTTCCCTCCTAAACTTGCATGGATTGAAGGGGCACTTTGAATGCTCAAGAGAAAAAGTGGGGAGGAGGCTACAGTCCCCCCATGCTGATTAGGTGGCGGGACCTATGTTGTTGCACTGCTACTTTAAAAATCTATATGCCTGCTAGAACAGAGAAGTCTTTAGTTTTGATTGGGAGATGGTGAGGGAGATAAACTCATGAATATCAGATGGTAGTCCATTCCATAAATGAGGGCCAAACCTACAGAAGGCCCTGTCACCCTTTGTTTTAATTTTTGTGCATGGAACACTAAGAAGATTTTGTGACGGGGGCCCAATTCCAAGACAGCGATGAGAGCAAGGTGCAAAGTATGCCACTGCATAAGGTTAATCCCTATGACATTGCAAGCTGTTCCATATTCCAAGAGAATCACCAGATACAATGGAAAATTCAGAACTACGCATGTCACAAGTTATGCCCGCAGGACATGGCGTAAGTCGCAATAGCGGCGTATCAGTACGCGTGTCGCAACTCGCAATACTGTCAGAAGTACTTACCTCTCAACTATCCCACAGTACATGGCACTGTTCCCTACTGTATGTCCCATCACTTCTCTGTTCCACAGTGCGATAGCTTGTCCCACAGTCTGTGTTTTGCTGTTGTACTACATGCTATGGTACATGTTGCTCCAGGTATGTATTTCACTTACTATTGGCCTGTCTGGCCATGCTGCTACCTATTTCATTGTGCCCTGGGCTTCCTATGGCATGTTTGCTTGGGTGTTCCACTGTATGCCCATTAGTTCCACATTTGGTGCCTACTGGTTGGGCGTATGCTGCAGTCTGGCTTTGTCCGGGGGGGGTCTATGGCCTGTGCTCTGGTTAGGACAGCTTTCCCTTGCTCTAACTTATGTTACCATCCTCTGGCATGGTTCATTATGCCACCTGTTCTGGAATAGCAGTTCTGTGGTGCTGGTGTGTTATGCATGTCGTACGCCACATTACGCAGTGGCTTAGGCATTCTTTGGCGTAACTGCCGTAACTTGCATTTGTCATATCAGTTGTGGGTTGCAGTGTAAGTGTTCTTTTGGAATCGTGCATGTCACAAATTGCTGGCGTAACTTGCACTTTGCACCACCAGGACTGGTGTACTGCATTTATGCCTGGCGTAACTGTCTTGGAATCGGGCCCAGGAACTGGAGTGTCCTGGATGAATTCACTGGAGACAGATGATCTGCAAGATAATCTGGTGCCAATGCATGGAGGCCTTACAGACAAGTGAAATTTTTAAATATATCTGTACTTAAACATATATAAATAGTTATAACCCTTAAGTGGTTGTGCCAGTACCTAAAAATACACAGTACCTGTTGTATCTTTCGTATGCATTCAGTGGAATTAACTGTTTTGTAGCATTGTTTTTTATCTGTACTGTACTATACTTGATGTCATTTTGAAATTCTGTATTTCTCCTTGTACAGTTTGTGTAGTGCTTTCTCATATAATTTCTGAAAAATAGGCATTTTGGCCCAGATATTCAAAAGGGTTACACATGGTGCAACAGTGTTGCACCATGTGCAACCCACTGATGCGCCCCGACGTGATATTCAAAAGGGAAAAGTGTGCAGCACAAATCCCGATGCGGCGGAGCATATCAGTAATGTATGCAGGTGCAGGTGGGGGCGTTCCATGCCAACCTGCACAGCCTGTTATTCAGCCGGGATGTGCAGAGCCATGCATGCGCAACCCCTACCTGTGCCATCCTGAGATTCGCCCCAAAAAGGAACAACTGGATGGCCACCCATGGGTGAGCTGCCGCATTGCAGGACACAACACGGCAGCTGCCACCTGTGGGTGGCCACCAGAGCTCCGGCCACACCAGGCAGCGCACCCTCATGCCCGATCGTGGGCATCTGTGACAAAGAATAATACACTGTCCAATATCCCTGGTGGTCAAGTGGACCGCTATGTGCCCGATCATGGGCATCTGTAAAACAAAAACCCCATCCTATATCCCTGGTGGTCCAGTGGACCGCTGTGCGCCTGATCATGGGCATCTGTCAAAAAATAGATTAAGGTCCTGTATCCCTGGTGATCCAGTGGACCGCTATGTGCCCGATCGCGGGCATCTGTCAAAAAATAGATTAAGGTCCTATATTCCTGGTGGTCCGGTGGACCACTATGTGCCTGATCACGGGCATCTGTCAAAAAATTGATTAAGGTTCTATATCCCTGGTGGTCCAGTGGACCCCATGTGCCCAATCGCGGGCATTTGTAAAGCAACATATTCCAATAGCCCTGGTGGTCAAGTGGTACCCCCCACATGCCCACTGAGCCCCACTGCCCCGCTCCCCCCGGTCAGACGGTGGGTGGCAGCACCCACCCGCCTGCCACCCGCGCCTGCCGACTGACACTCGGTAGGGCTGCATGCCCATTGGTTCACAGTGTGAGCCAATGGCGTGCAACCTACTACTACACATTCCAGATATGTGAATGATTCATTCACATATCTGGAATATCATGTGACAGAAACTGCATGCCCATTGGCTCACGCTGTGAACAATAGACGCTCCACCTCTAGTGATCGATCTGCTTGGCGTGAGGCGGCAGGAGTGGTGCTGCCACCCACCAGCTGACTGGGGGCGGGGTGGGGCTCAGTGGGTGGGTGGTACCACTTGACCACCAGGGCTATGGGAATATGTTGCTTTACAAATACTCACGATCGGGCACATAGCGGTCCACTGGACCACCAGGGATATAGGACGGTTTTCTCTTTTTGGACAGATGCCTGCGATCGGGCACATAGCGGTCCACTGGACCACCAGGGATATAGGACGGTTTTCTCTTTTTGGACAGATGCCTGCAATCGGGCACATAGTGGTCTACTGGACCACCAGGGATATAGGAACTTATTCTATTTTTTGACAGATGCCCATGATTGGGCACATAGCAATCCACTGGACCACCAGGGATATAGGAACTTATTCTATTTTTTGACAGATGCCTGCGATCGGGCACATAGCGGTCCACTGGACCACCAGGGATATAGGATGGTTTTCTCTTTTTGGACAGATGCCCGTGATCGGGCTGCAGGGGGTAGTCAGTCCCTGATGACTGCTGCCTGGCAGGGCGCTAGGCACAAGTCGTCGAGGATCGGCGCACCCTGCATGCAAATGGGGCCATAATGACATGCAAATGGACCCATATGCATCTTGCATAAATTATGGCTCCATTTGCATGTCAACTTTTGAATATCGCTAGTACTGTGAATGGTGCAATGGCACTTGCGCTAGTGCATCTCCATGCTCCACTCTGGCTACTTGTGTTGGCGCAGTGCCACTGCACCATGCACACTGGGGGTGGCCAGGGTGCAATATTAAACTGCTGAGCCATGGCGCGAGGAGTTGAGCTCGCCCAGGCCACACCCTGTGCAGCCAAGTTGAGCTGCGCACAAGTGTGCACCACAGCCTGGCGCAGTTTGAATATCCAGCCCAATATGTCTAGTGCACTTTCCCGGCTAATAAAAACTAAATAAGTAAATAAATAAATTCCATCCTTTTTTGTACAGCCTTTTTTGATAAATATATATTTTATTTGGGGATATGAGGAACATGTAATAGTAGGCATATAAAATGCATTTCATCAATACAGATATAAATAAAATTCTGTACCATCATATGAACATACAGATATTTTATTTAGTTTTTGTTGACCGGGTAGGCACACTAGCCATAAGAATGACTGTTTTCAGACATGAGCCGGGAGGTTACAAAGTAGGTAAAATACAATACAATAACAGGATATTGAAACAATTAGGTAAGGAATTAACAGTAGATAGCAAAAACAATGTCATAGAATAACATATATCAGTAGTAAACAAATACATACAGTGTGGATCTGGCTGTAAAAATGCAAGGAAGCTAGGCAGGATACAAGCAAACAACTGAGATATATGAAGGAAAAAATGGTAGATACTGTACAAGTTCAGAAATAATGAGTAAGTGCGAACAAAAGGACACAAGGAATGACATGGCGGGGCAGGTGAGCAGGGCATCTGAGGACGAGATGATAAGCACATCAAAACACATCAAAGAAAACAAAACAGGATAAGTGCAGAACAAGATTAGAGTAGAAGTGAAGGGGCATAAGGTAGGCAGAGTAGAGAGTAGGCAGGCCAGTGGAGTACAGAGGGAGACAACTAGGTGGCCCATAGGATTGACAGACGAGAGGAGGGCAGGGGCGGGAGGAAGGGAAAAGATGGAAGGGGAGATGGGGAGCAACATAGTTGATAAAGAGAAAGAGAGGAAACATTAAAGCAGGCATAGGTGCGTTAAGGGGAGGGAACACAAGAGCAGGAGCCAGAAATGTATAGGAACATATGAAGTTAATTTTTTAAGATAGCGTGAGTCAGCGACTGACGGATAGCCAGAGGAAGAGTTCCAGTGAATTGGGGCAGAGTGAGAGAAGGAAGGCACAGGTATCCTTGGAGGCTTTACATCTCAGTACACATAGTAGTAACTTGTCAATAGAGTGTAGGCCATAGGGGGAGGATTGGAGGAGCATCATGGAGGCAAGAAAGAAGGTGTTTGTGATCTACAGTATATGCTAGCAAATAAAGTCTGTCTAGGCTGCTTGAATGTAAAGTCTCCACTGCAGTTACAAAGGGAACTGCCCGCTACTCTCCATATCACCCGTGAGCCCTGTTAAATACCTCCTGCCCCCCTCTACTTGCAGCTTTCCCCCTCACTCTATCCCAACCTCTCTTAAAGCTGTCTGACATTTTTATGGATATCACCTCTTCTGGCAACTCATTCCACCGAGCCACCACCGTCTCAGTGAAAAAGTGCCTACTTATCTCCCTTCTGAAGCTCCCCCACCAGTTTCACAAAGATATCATTAAGACACTGTAAAGGAGCAAAAGGCGTAAGCCCATACGAGCTCCTGTCCATTACCCATAATAGCACAAAGGAACACCAGAAAGCATGAACTCATCTAACCTTTTTTTTTTAAATATCCCTTGATTCACTAACAATCATTTCTGTTGGTAGAGAATTCCAAGGTCTAATCATCCTTTGAGAGCAATAGTGTGCATGTTTTTTTGAAGTACAACGACCATGGTTTAACTGAAATGGGTAACCCCGAGTGTTAACATTAATTTGTTTAAAATCTAGTCTGCTTTCAGACATAAGGTAATCATCTAAATTAATATCCCTGACTAGTAAAGCATCCCCCCTCAGTCTACGTGTTTCTAATGACATCAGCCCAAAACTGTTAAGCATCTGTTCATAACTCAAGACATTTGCCTCCTGCACAAACCTAGTGATCTTTTTTTGGATTTTTTCGATTCTTGTGATATCTTGTTTTTATAGGGACACCATAGTTGAGATGAAAAGTCAAAAATGGGACTGATATATGCTCTATATAAAGGAAGGATAATTGATTCATCTTTAGATAATATATGTCTTCTCATGGCCCACCATACCCTATTTGCTTTTTAAATTAGTTCGGTAATTTGACTGTCAAAAGTGAAGTTATTATCAACAGCAATACTCAAGTTCCTCTCAGAATTAGATATTTTTAATTCTAATTCATTTAGTATGCTGTATTTAGGGTTACATGCACTAAAATGCATAATGCTGCATTCACTGTTATTGAAAAATAACCCCAATTTTTTCGACCATATAGTTAGATTATCTAGATCTTGTTGGATTTTAAGATAGTCTTCCCTAGTGGAACAAATTCAGCCAATTTTACAACCATCAGCGTACTTGATAATTCAGCTACTAATGTTGGATGAAAGGTCAGCTATGAATAGTTGAAATATTACCAGGGCCAAAACTCCACCTTGCGGGTTCATCACCTAACACAAGCCAGTTTGATGTATGGCAATTAAAGATCACTCTTTGTTTACGTCCTGTTAACCAGCTATGTATCCAATTGATGTAGCTTGGCTGAATGCCAAAAAAAGCTATTTTTTTTTAAGAAGGGCCAAGTGTGGAACAGAGTCAAAGGTCTTTTAGAAGTTTAAAAAAATTACTTCACAGGATGTGGAATTATCTAGGCTTTGACTAACATACTCGCAAAAGCAGAGCAAATTTGTGATGCAAGAATGCCCCTTTGAAAACCCGTGTTGATTTTTATCTAAATAGCCAAAGGTAGATATAAGTCTGTCCTTAAGAATCCTTTCCATCACTTTACATAAAAGAGGTGTAAGACTAATTGGTCTGTAATTGTCTATTTTAGTCTTGTCCCCCTTTCTGAAAAGTGACATTACACTGGCCATGCGCCAGGCTGTGGGTACCTGACTTCTCTGAATACTTAAGTTAAAAAGTAACTGTAAAGGTAGAATAATGTATTCCTGCATGATTTTGAATATGTCTGTAGATTTCCCATCAGGATCTGGAGATGAATCTGACTTAAGATTTTTTAACTTATTACTAATTTCCTCATACGTGAAATTAATATCCATAGATGACTCGGGCTCATTGTTTGTTGATACAGTTATACTATTTAAGGCAGAATCATCAGTGAATGATTTACAATAATGATCATTTAGTAGATTCGCCATCTCTTTGGGGTTACTTGCAGTACTGGCGTGATCACAAAGTGGGACCACTTTATGAGTTGTTTTTTTAATTAGTTGATATAGCTATAAAAAACATTGTTATTGGCCAGCCCGGTGGCGCTGATGGTTGAGGCACTGGACGCCACACCTCACGCTATGCCAGTGACCCAGGTTTGGGAACAGACTTGGGTCTCTGGGGGTCGGAGGGGAGGAGGAGGATCGAGCATCCCAACGGATGCTGTCCTCCTCCTGGGGTGGGTTCCTGGGGTGCTCTGAGCACCCGATGCACTGGCACCAGTGAAAGCATGGGTACTGGGGCACCAGGCAGCTCTTTGGAGTTGGGGTGGGGAGCATGTTGTGGGCATTTGACAATGGTGTGTGACAGCACGCCATCTGTCTGGACGTCAGTCCTCTGTGCTGGCGCCCTCAGGGGAGGAGGGACCAAGGGAAGAAAAGTGGCAAAAAAAAACCTTTCGGGCCAGGATGATGACCGATCCCAGCCCCGGATCACCTACCCATGGGCAGATCCTGCTGTGTAGGTTCTCCGGAGGAAAGAGGAGCAAGGTAGGGAGACAACAGAGCAAGCCTGGCAATCTAGGGGCAGACGCCATGGGAGGGATTATGGGGATTGATCGGTCCGAAGGAGTGGACCGAGAGGACAGTAAGGAAGGGATAAAAAGAAAGTGCAATAAAAACCAAAAAAATGTTATTTCCTTTAGATGCCAGGGCTGCTAATGAACACATGGTTGCCCTTTTTGCATTTTTGATTGAGTGTTTACAAGTTTTTTGTATTTTCTTGAAGGTTTCTTATTTACTGACAGATCTGTTCACCAGGTATTTTTTTATACAATTGTTTTCTTTTAGAGGGCCGCTTCAGTATTTTCTGATTCATCCATTTAGGTTTATTTCTAAGGTTGGTAATTTTTTTAAAATATTTGGAATGTGCATATGTGTAGTTTCCAGAATTTTGGATTTCAGTGTGTTCAGCATATCTTCTACTGCAAGATTATTTAACAGTATATTCCAATCACTATCAGCCAGTGTGTTTTTTAATTAAATTATCATTTGCTCTATTGTAAGCAAATAGCTTTGTAATATTAGTTGAGGTAGTATAGTTAGCCACTATTTCAAAATTGACAATATTGTGATCACTATTTGCAAGGGGCGCTGAAACCCTACAGTTTATCATATCAATATTCTCTGTACGTTGAACAATCTCTAGTATATTGTGACCTCTGGTAGGTGTCAGAACATGCTGTGTCAAAGAAAGCTCTTTACAAAGATTAGTAAAGAGCTTAAATGTACATAAGGTGGCTGTCCGATTAATCCAGTCTCTGTCTCTGAGGTTTAGGTCACCCAGGTCTTTCTCCCTGCCCTATTGCATTTTCCATTTCTACCAATATTTCCTCAGAAATATGAGAAGATGTGTCAGGGGGACGATAGCAGAGCCCTATAATCAGTTTTTCCTTGTCTATTTTTTTCTGTTGCATCTTAGGTTTTAATTTTTTTATTGATATCGATGGGGTTAGGTGTAGAATCTATATTAAGCATTATATCGCCACCTTTTCATTCTTTTCTATTACAAAAAAAAGAGTTTGTACCCCGAATAGATCTGCCCCAGGTAACTGTGTCTGACCACCAAGTCTCAGTTATAGCTATTGTGTCAGGTTTGTCTAAAGTAAAGATAGACAATAATTCATCAAACTTAGTACTGCGGCTCTGTGCATTAATTCATAGCCCTTTTAATGAGTTTTTGACAGAATTCCCATCTTTTACATGCAAACATTTTGGAATGTGAATATCTTGACATCTAGGTGGGGGACTAGTACTTTCCTTCCCAGTATCTAGTTTAAATCAGGAGTCTGAAATGTGGGCAGAAAGTAAGAAGAGAGTTCGGAGACACCTTTTTTATTTAAATGTGGACCATCCCTATCAAAATATGATTTATCATGATAGAATGTGTCCCAGTGGTCTATAAGGATAATATCATCTCTACAACACCAGTTTTTAAGTCTGGCATTTATCCTGACAATCGTAGTTTTTTTCAGGCAGAGCTTTTGGAATTGGAAAAATTCATGATATTGCCACATTACAACCCTTTTTTGCAACGGTTTTCCAAGTTTAATTAGGTCATAACAGATGTCTTTTTCATGGGAACGGCCCATGTTATTTGTGCCCACATGTAAAATAATGTTGGATTTTTCTTCCCCTAACAGTTTGTTGATTCTGAAAGATATATCTTCTATCTTAGCTCCTGGAAAGCAGGAAACATTTATAAGTTTGTCATTGTGTAATGTATGGAAATCTATATATATCTAACAATTGAATCACCAATAACATTGGGCATTAAATTACTGGTGAAGTGTAGACTGTCATTTATCTGTGGCTTATGGCCCTCATTCTTCAGGACTGAGAATCTATTAAAAGACCCAAATTTCAGTGCAGAAGGGATGATATTGAGAGTTTGAGGATCATATATGTCAGCCCTTCTACCTTTTTTAAACCTCTTAAGGTGAGCAACTTCCTATTCGGCTTAGGTAGAGGGTTCTAGCCCCAAATCCCTTACTCTTTTTATGTTGATTGCACGCATGCACAAGAAACATATTGCATCAGCTTTCTCCACAAGCAGGTTGCGGAGGCTTGGCACTGTTGTGCCCAATGCCCCTACAGCCTGCAAAGGCTTGTCCCCATCCCCATCGCCATGGCACGCTGCTGCTGCTCAGTTCGTACAGCGCAAGCAACTTTCTTAAAATCAGACGCTGCAAATCAGGGGCCACCTCATCATGCAGCATCAGCCATCCCACTGCAATGAGGAGCGACCCGTCATTGCAGGCGGGATATAGGATCTCTGATATTGTTTGTGAACAAATGGGCTTGCCACCATATTCCTGAAACAATATGCACCATGTTTATTTACGAGACTGGGGAGCCCACTCCCCATCGACATAATATAACCCCAGTTTTATTGCTTGCCGCCAGGGGTGCCCAATCCCGTCGGCAGAAATGAATTCCACACCCCCCTTTTTGTTGTTTGTTAATGGGGGTGCCCAATCCCCCGTCGGCTATAGCTGTCCCCCTCCAAAACAACTCTGGTGGCACTCTGGGAGCCCACCGCAGCATGCCACATGCCCCTTTTATTGTTTGCCAACGGGGGTGCCCAATCCCCCGTCGGCTACAGCTGCCCCCCAAAACAAGAGTCCAGTGGCATGCTGGGAGCCCACCCCAGTGTGCCGCATGCACCTGTAAATGAAAAATGGTCCCACAAAGACTTTTTTGGTTTTTGTACCTGAAAAAAAGGAAACAGTCCCTTGTAGTCTCCCTACCCCCTCCACAACCCGCACCCACCCACTGCGCACCCTGCTTCCCCACACCCCCCATACCCTATACTTACCTCCGAAGCTCCGCTCAACGATCATCAGTGGACCAGGAACATGTCTGCACTCTTCAAAGCCGACCGCGAACTGAGGAAATGCTGGTAAGCTATACAATGTAATAGATAGGGTTTTTTCAACTTTAGTGCATATCACGGGCATTTTCGGGAATTTTTTAACCAAATTTTCAACATGGGGTTTTTGGGACCCCTCCTCATGAATTCTTGAACTGTCATTGCGTTAATTGGCCCTGAAAGGTGGTTTCGTGGTCACTGCGCAGAATCACCCGTCAGGGCTGAATAAGGAAACAACAGTGCCAGTGTTCATGAGGTGGTCTCTCAAAAAGCCTATGTTGCAAATTTGGTGGAAAAAATCAAAAGAATAACTGTTTTACGAGCGTGCGTTGCGCAGTTGCTACATACGCTCGTAATTTCGCAAATTTACAATTTTTTCATGCCAGATTTTCAACATTGGCATTTTGTCACACCTCCTTGTGAGCAGTATAGCTGTCATTATTCACATCCTGGCCAAAATGTGTTTTCGCACTTCTGGCGCAGAATAGCACGGTCACTGTGGGATATCAGTGTTTGGGACAGATTAAGAAAATGACACTGACACTGTTCATGAATAGAGGTCCTAAAATGCCTATTTTGAAAATTTGGTAATGATGCTCCTTAAAATGACTGTGTTACGAGCGTGCGTTGCGCAGTTGGCACGCACACTCCTAACTTCGCGAATTTATAATATTTTCACTCCAGATTTTCAGCATTGCCATTTTCCCAGGCCTACTTATGAACAATACAGTTGTCATTTTTTCATCCTGGCCGAAATGTGTTTTCGCTCTTCCGGCGCAGAATAGAGTGGTCACTGTGGGAAATCACTGTTCGGGACAGATTAAGAAAATGACAATGATACTGATCATGAGCAGAGGTCCTAAAATAACTATGTTGAAAATTTGGTGGTGATAGCCCATCAATTGACTGTGTTACAAACGTGCGTTGCGCACTTTCCACGCACCCTTGTAACTTCGCAGATTTGTAATATTGTCCCACCAGATTTTCAACAGTGCCATTTTTTCACACCTCCTTATACGCAGTACAGCTGTCATTTTTCACATCCTGACCGAAATGTGTTTTCACAGTTCCAGCACAGAATAACGTGGTCACTGTGGGAAATCAGTGTTCAGGACAGATTAAGAAAATGACAGTGGCACTGTTTATAAGCAGAGGTCCAAAAATCTCTATGTTGAAAATTTAGCTACGAAACTCCATAACATGACTGTTACAAGCGTGCATTGAACTGTTTCCATGCACCCTTGTAACTTCACAAACCTGTAATACTGTCATGCCACATTTTCAACAGTGGCATTTTTTCACAACTCCTTATGAACACTACAGCTGTCATTTTTCACATCCTGCGTAAAATATGCTTTTGCTCTCTTGTGGACAATAGCATGGTCACTCTGGGAAATCAGTATTTGGGACAGATTGAGATCGACCGAGTGAGAGGGGGGAGTGACCGAGCTCAACTGAGATCTGTCAGAACTGCTGCGGATTTGTTTGTGGCAGACAAAGGCCCCAACACAAGAGCCCAGCACAAAAGGGCAGCCTGCAGCACTGGGAAAAACAGAGCAAGAGAGCAAGTGAGGGAGGGGGAGTGAGCGAACTCACCGAAGCGCTGTCAGGACTGCTGCGGATTTCTTTGTGGGCAGAAAAAGGCGTCAATACAGGCATAGGGGCCCAGTACAAAAGGCCAGCCTGCAGCAGTGGGAGAAACAGTATGAGCGAGTGAGACAAGGGGACTTATTGAGCTCAACGGAGCTCTGTCAGGACTGCTGGGATTTCTTTGTGGGCAGAAAAAGGTGCCAATGCAGGCATGAGCCCCGTACAAAAGGGCAGCTTGCAGCGCCAGGACAAACAGAATGAGCGATGAGAAAGCGAGACTGAGCTACCTCAATGGAGCTCTGTCATGACAGCTGCGGATTTCTTTGTGGACAGACATAGGTGCCAACACAGCCAGGAGCTCCATGCAAAAGCGCAGTCTGTGGCGCCAAGAGAAACAGAACGAGCGAGTGACAGAGCGGAAGTGAGTGAGCTCAACGGAGCTGTAGTGTGACTGCTGCAGATTTCTTTGTGGGCAGAAAATGCAGCAATGCAAGCAGAAGCCCAGTACAAAAGGCCAGCTTGCAGCACCGGCAGAAACAGAATGCAAGAGTGATGGGGGGTGGGCGAGCTCAGTGGAGCTGTGTCGGGACTGCTTCAGATTTCCTTCTGGCCAGAAAGAGCCGCCAATGCAGGCAGCTGCCCAGTACAAAAGGGTAGCCTGCAGTGCCAAGAGACACAGAGTGAGTGAGGGGGAGTCAGTGAGCTCAATGGGGCTTTGTTGGGACTGCTGCAGATTTGTTTGTGGGCAGAAAAAGGCAGCAATGCATGCAGGGGGCCCAGTACAAAAGGGCAGCCTGCAGTGGTAGGAAAACCAGAATGAGTGAGTGAGTGAGTGAGCTCAACAGAGCTATATTGTAACTGCTGCAAATTTCTTTGTGGGCATAAGAAGGCAGCAACACAGGCAGAAGCCCAGTGGAAAAGGGCAGCCTGCAGTGCCAGCACAACAGAATGAGCGAGTGAGAGAAGGGGAGTGAGCTAGCTCAATAGAGCTTTGTTGGGACTGCCATAACATGACTGTGTTGCAAGCGTGCATTGAACTGTTTCCATGCACCCTTGAAATTTAGCAAATTTGTACTACTGTCACACCACATTTTTAACAGTGGCATTTTTTCACAACTCCTTATGAACACTACAGCTGTCATTTTTCACATCCTGGCTAAAATATGTTTTTGCACTCCTGCCAGACAATAGCACGGTCACTCTGGGAAATCAGTGTTTGGGACAGATTAAGATCGACTGAGTGAGAGGAAGGGAGTGACCGAGCTCAACTGAGCTCTGTCAGGACTGCTGCAGATTTGTTTGTGGTAGACAAAGGCCCCAACACAAGAGCCCAGTACAAAAGGGCAGCCTGCAGCACTGGAAGAAACAGAACGAGAGAGCGAGTGAGGGAAGGGGAGTGAGCGAACTCACAGAAGTGCTGTCAGGACTGCTGTGGATTTCTTTGTGGGCAGAAAAAGGCGTCAATACAGCCAGGGGCCCATGTACAAAAGGGCAGCCTGCAGTGGTGGGACAAACAGTACAAGCGAGTGAGACAAGGTGACTTAGTGAGTTCAATGGAGCTCTGTCAGAACTTCTGGGATTACTTTGTGGGCAGAAAAAGGCACCAATGCAGGCATGAACCCCGTACAGAAGGGCAGCTTGCAGCGCCAGGGCAAACAGAATGAGCGATGAGAGAGGGAGACTGAGCGACCTCAACAGACCTCTGTCAGGACAGCTGCAGATTTCTCTGTGGACAGACAAAGGTGCCAACGCAGCCCGAAGCCCCATATAAAAGTGCAGTCTGCGGCACCAAGACAAACAGAATGAGCGAGTGACAGAGCGGTAGTGAGCGAGCTCCAGCGGGCTCTAGTGTGACTGCTGCAGATTTCTTTGTGGGCAGAAAATGCGACAATGCAGGCAGGAGCCCAGTACAAAAGGCCAGCATGCAGCGCCAGCAGAAACGGAATGCGAGAGTGACAGACCGGCAGTGAGTGAGCTCAATGGAGCTGTGTCGGGACTGCTTCAGATTTTTTTCTGGCCAGAAAAAGCTGCCAATGCAGGCAGGAGCCCAGTACAAAAGGGCAGCCTGCAGCACCAGGAGACACAGAATGAGCAAGTGAGGGAGGGGGAGTCAGTGAGCTCAACGGGGCTTTGTTGGGACTGCTGCAGATTTGTTTGTGGGCAGAAAAAGGCTGCAATGCATGCAGGGGCCCAGTACAAAAGGGCAGCCTGCAGTGGCAGGAAAACCAGAATGAGCAAGTGACTGAGCTCAACAGATCTGTATTGTAACTGCTGCAAATTTATTTTGGGGCATAAGAAGGCAGCAACGCAGGCAGGAGCCCAGTAGAAAAGGGCAGACTGCAGCGCTGGCAGAACAGAATGAGCGAGTGAGAGAAGAGGAGTGAGCAAGCTCAACAGAGCTTTGTCGGGACTGCTGCAGATTTCTTTGTGGGCAGAAAAAGGCACCAACAGAGGCAGGAGCCCAGTACAAAAGGGCAGCCTGCAGCGCCAGGAGAAACAGAATGAGCAAGTAAGAGAGGGGGAGTGAGCCACCTCAATGGAGCTCTGTTAGGACAGCTGTGTATTTCTTCCTCAGCAGAACAAGGTGCCAATGCAGGCAGCAGCCCAGTACAAAAGAGCAGCCTGCAGCACTGGGACAAACAGAATGAGCCAGTGACAGAGGGCCACTGCGCGAGCTCAACAGACCAACGCAACCAACATTCGGCATTGACAAATACTTGTTTCCTTTCTGCTATTGTTGCTTGTATCTGCCACAGAAGTAACAACAAGGGACAGATATCTGATTAGTTTGCTCTGGAAGGGCATTTTCAGTAATATGGTATGCGTTGGATTGGGCAGGGGGAATGTTCCTGAGCATGTTGTCCACAAAACACTTAAGTTTTCTGAGTTCTTTTGCTTTAGTAAGCTGGACTATTAGGGAGTTTACCTCACTTCTAAGACCCGTTATAATGCTACAGTTTGGGCATATAGTAGTCTGGTATGTAACCAAGGGTACATTGCTACTAGCCATTAGGTGGTTGCAGTTTCAGGCTGTTTCATCTACTAGTCTTATTTTCACTAAGGCTGAAGAGGCCCTCAGTGCTCATCCTATTTATACCCTTAAGATACTTGAAGGTCTCAGTCATGTCACTCTCTCCCTTCTGTCCTCAAGAGAGCACATGTTGAGCCCCTTGAGCGTCTCCTCATAGGTATTGCCTTGCTGGCCCTGGATCATTTTTGTTGTCCTTTGCTGGACTGTTTCCAGCAAGTTGATATCCTTCTTGAGAGAAGGGCACCAAAACTGCACACTGTACTTCAGGTGCAGTTGTACTTGAGACCTGCATAGTGGCAAAATGACCTCTTCCTGCTTACTGGTGATTCCCCTGGCTATGCAGCCTAGCATCTGATTTGCTTTGGCTGCAGCCTTCCTGCATTGTGCCGAGTGTTTCAGATTGGGTCTAATAATTATACCCAGGTCCTTTTCCTCCTCTGACTTGGTTACCTGCATTCCACCCAACCAGTATTTGGTCCCTGGCTTTTTTGCCCACAAGTGCATAATTTTACATTTTTTAGAGCTGAACCCTAGTTGCTAAATGTCAGGCCACTTCTCTGGCCTTGCGAGGTCTTTCCTGAGTTCCTGTCTCCCTTCCTCTGTGTCCACCCTCCCACAGAGCTTTGTGTCATCTGTGAACAGGCATATTTTACCCATAATCCCATCCGCGATGTCACTTATGAATATGCTAAACAACACCAGGCTAAGCACAGAGCCTTTGGAACCACACTGTTCATGGGATGAGCTTCTGAGAATTCCCTCTACTGCCACCTTTTGGCTTCTGTCCTGAAGCCAACTTCTGACCCACCCAACCAGCTTAGCTCCCACCCCTTGGTCTTCCAGCTTCCTGACCTTTATGCACACACTGATCGCCTATGATACACAGAATATCCATGAATATACTTTACAGCCGAAATCTGGCATGGCGAAAGTGGAAGCTCAGCATGCTTGTGGGATATGATGCTTCAACCCGCTACGCATGTACAAGATTTGGTGATGGCTTTTAAAAGCTTTTTACTTTCCCAGTGCTGCTTTCATTTAAAATCAGGCTGGCCTAGTACAGCAATAGAAGACACATGCTGTATTTAGCTTGTCAGCATGGCTTGGGCATGTGTAAAATCAGGGTTCGTGCCGGCGCTCAGTGTCAGACGTGCTCTCTTGGCTACCTTATGCTTCCGGGGAATGGGGTACTTACAGACAGACTTGAAGGAAAGTGGAAATTCTTGAAAATAACAAATACTAGTAAGAATACTGCTGTAAAGTATATCTATGGCTATTCTGTGCATCATAGGTGATCAGCGTGTGCATAAAGGCACACTGATGGCAATACTGCAAAAAACCGAGGGTCAAGGCTGACAGTGCCCCTTTAAGTTAGGGTGCAACAAGGAAGAACATAATTAGAGACCCAATACACTGAACTGTGACTGACTACAGGAGTATTGGGGGAAGGATGGCTTTAGGAACTCTTTCGGTAATCTTAACAGGTCCACTCCCTGGCTGTTTTGTTCAGAGGCAACTGATTTTACAAGTAGTAAAAACAATGATAATTCCCAGCTGCCCCACACCAGACATACCAGTTATAAACTTCTTTCCCGTACTTAAATATTTGCAGAAAGAAGTGACTGCTTGGTATGCCAGAAATATGTTGATGCTTCACTCCACTTGGACAAGTAATAAGTGTACAATAGGTAATTATGGGTATATTGCTTTTATTGCAGCAGAAAGTCAGATCACAAATTGGGTAATTTTTGTGTTATTGTGTTTCAGATGAAAAAGCAAACACTGACAGAGAGAGAGAGAGAGAGAGAGAGGGAGGGAGATAATCACACTGTATGTAATGCTGGTGATGGAACTGGCACTTCCTGAACTACCGCAATGGCAAATGTTACTGCTTACTGTAACACCAGGATTACAACAGTATGTGATAACCCATTCTGAGTGTGTGTGTGTGTGTGTGTGTGGGGGGTCTGAATTCAGAATGAATGACACTTTCAGGCCAGAACATGGGACAGCATTGTCTCTAAAGTAGACACTACAAATTACTGAGTGCTGAGACTAAGAAAAAATAACATCATACGTGTTAGCAGTCCCACCCACACAATTGCATGAAGCAAACAGTCAGAAGTGTTGTTTTTTCTTATAAATGTTTATATTGTGCATAGTTTTATCTCTGTTAAAAAGAAAGATATACATATTTTTAGACTCTTAATCATTACACACCGGTATCCCCCACCACCACCACACACACACACTCACATACACTCTATTCTACATCTGTCAGATCTACTTTCCATTTTTGCTAACATATTTTTGTATCATCCCTCACAATAAATATAATGTGACTGCTTTGTTTTTCACTAGTCAGCTTATTCAGATTTATTATGATTTAATTCCTCTACGAACATACGAAATTACCAGCAGATACAGGCCTTATGGTCTATTTAGTCTTCTTGAGTGTGCAGCACATCAGTCCACGAGACTGCAGCTGCCCCCATCTCCACCTTCCCTCCCTGCCCCTTCCCGGTATGTACTTTCCCCTTGACTCTGTCCCACCCCTCTTGAAGCTCCCACAGTCTGCACCGATACAAATTCCTCAGACAGTGCATTCCACCCTGCTATCACCTTTCAGTGAAGTAGTGCCTCCTCCTTTCCATCCTGAATGTGCCCCCTTCAGCTTCAGGGAGTGCTCTCTGATATCTCTTCCATTTCTGAGAGTGAACCCACCATGGAAGCCTACTCTGTCCATCCCCTTCAGGTATTTGAAAGTCTCAATTATGTCCCCTCTCTCTCTTTATTCTATCCTCCAGGGTATACATGTTGAGTTCTCTTAGTCTTTCCTCGTAAGGTCTATCCCCCAACCCCAGGATCATCTTTGTTACTCTTTGTTGCACAGCCTCCAGTAGTTTGATATCCCTTTTCAAGTAAGGGCGCCAGAACTGCATGCAGTAATGCAGTACTCCAAGTGCGGCCTCACCAGGAACCTGTACAGGGGTAATATGACTTCGCTACATCTGGATGTAATCACCCTTGCTGTGCACTCTAGCATCCTTTTAACCTTTGCCACTGCCTTCCTACACTGAGCTGAGTGGTTCAATTCCCTGGTCACCAGCACCCCCAGATCCTATATACTGAAAATATAACATGGAACTGACATTTTTTCCAATAACCAGGCATCTGACATCAAGAGCTGACATACAGTAGTTACTTTACCTACTGGGTCATAATGTCGCATGCTTAATAGCATACAACATTATGGCTAAACCTGCCCAGTGCTGTAGGTTACAGTAAGTGGTGCAATACCATGAATACTGCTGTACATGTTATTGCACCACTTGAAATATCCCAGGCAGAGGATAAGACCTTTGCTGGGATAGATTTCCACGGAGCAGCTGCCGTGGCTCAACAGACTGAGCCACTGCAGCCAAGAACCCAGGTGTTGTGTCTGGGACTGGGTTTGATTCCCAGTAAGTTTTATTTTTTTTAAGTTTGTGCATTCCCTGAGTTGATCCTCCCCCCCCCCGAGTTGAACATCCTTATTGTGGGTTCAGGGATTGCAGCCCCCCACAACGGGGGGTGTGGGTGTGGAGCCCCCTCAAAAAAAAAAGTTATGCTGCATGGCAGAAATCGTGCTGTATTGGCAGCACAATTTTGCCATGTGGCATAATGTCTTGTGACATTGCTTATTTATTTATTTAGCTTTTGTTTACCAGGTAGGCACACTAGACAAGCTGTATGCCTATTTTCAGGTATGACCTGTGAGAGTACAGAGAAAATACAGGTTCAAACAAGGTACATAACAACAAGCGGGACAATGTACATGGTTACAGGAGAGCAAGATGAACATAGATAGTCTACAGTAAACAGCAGTAGGTAAAATATGCATAAAAATACAGAATAAATAGACTAAGACATTCAATGGCAATTACATTGTATGAGTGACCCTTTTTCCAGGGAAACATAATTCACAAGCAGATAGCAAGCAATCACATACTTCCCAGAGTTAA
Source organism: Neoceratodus forsteri (assembly GCA_016271365.2). Taxonomy (NCBI): domain Eukaryota; kingdom Metazoa; phylum Chordata; order Ceratodontiformes; family Ceratodontidae; genus Neoceratodus; species Neoceratodus forsteri. Next base: position 471,573,839 of record CM028132.1, read on the forward strand.
AAGGACAGTGGGCAGTGGGTTGGATGAGACCAATTTGGAAACCTGGTTAAGGTGGTTTAGGACACCCACACACAGAGGAGAGTTTCAAGCGCCCCCACAGTGAATTCTGGAGACTTAGGTGGGAGGGGGAGGCTTGAACATGGTCTGGAAGGGAGTTCTATAGCCTCGGAGCACATGTAGCAAAGTCCCTTTCCCCCATTAGGGTATGAGTATAAGGAACTTTGAGCACCCCAGGACCTTGAGACCTGAGGGAGTAGGAGGAGGATTCAGCAGGCTTGAGGAGCTGCACCAGCCCAGGAGGGGTTCCAGTTCTGAGTACCTTTCCTATGAAGCAGCCCAACCCATATTTCAAGTGTTTGGCTGGGGAAAGCCAGTCCAGTTTGTCATATAGTTTACAATGATGGGTGAGACGTGGGGTTGCCAGGGCAAAGTGACAGATGTTGTTGTAGGTCGTGTTCGATCAAGCAAGGTGGACCTTAGAGGTACTAGCAAACATTATGACCCCGTGCCGTTACTTTTTAGTTTATGAGAACAATCTTGTTTTTTATTTCATACCTAAAGCTACTGAATGATTTCTAAGAGGAAGAATTAATTTAGTGAGTCCGGCCTGGTGGCACTGAGGGTTGAGGCACTGGATGCCATACCTCGTGCCATGTCGATGACCTGGGTTCGGGAATGAGACAGGGCCGCCAGAGGTTGGCAGGGAAGGGACAGAGATTGATCATCTGCGACTGCTCTCTCTTCCCGGGGGTAGATACGAGAAGCACTCACTCTTGGAGTGACCTCTGGCGGTGGCTGAAGGATCGTCAGTGTAGTAGCGCGGCATAAGGCTTGGGGGTGGAGCCATAGCACTACATTGCCTTGCTGGCCAGGCTCCGCGGGGAAGGGGGGGGTACAAACAAGCAAAAGAACCTTCTGCTCATCGGTGAGATGACAGTGGTCCCGGGGGACTTCACCCAAATCCCAACTGCCGGCGCAACACACCCCGGATCTTCCTCCAAGCTGAACCGATGACACCAAGGTAAGCATGTCACACTTAGGAGGTTACCACCATGGGAGAGTGGAATCAGCCCCGGAAATGGTACCGGAGGTTGATCCTGCCTGGAGTCATTCGGGGGGGGGGGAGATAGAGGGGAGATCGAGGGTTCAGGCTGGGAGTAGGGCGGACTCCGTGTGGGCACTTCTGAAGGATGCCCGGGGAGTGGATGCAGAAATAAAGTTAAAAAAAAAAAAAAGAATGAATTTAGCGGATAATCTAAAAATCTTAAACAGAATGATTTTCATGTTTCTATATCTAAAAGGGTAGTACAGTATTTATTGCATCAATGCTGCACTGTCCTTAAATATAGATTTAGAACACTGCTCACTGTTTCTTTAGAATAACTCTCAAAATGTATAGTCCAGCTTAGGTGTGAGGTATGGGGTTAGCTGTTTTTTTACAGCCTTACATCTGATTTTGGGCTGCATTAAGAGTGACCAATTTGCCACATGTTTCCTTCCACAGATGCTACTTATCAATTCAAACTTGTGAGACTTGTGTGCCAAGAAAGTGTTTGAGGTCATATTGCTCATTAAGAAAATCAAAACCATTACAGTATGATTGTGAAAAGAAACCATTTTAAGCCCTCAGGAAACACACACATACACTCCAAATTTACACACCCAGCCTTTAATGTCAATAGATGCTTTATGGGATAGCAAATTAAAGAGGTGTCCACTCAGTCCCCTATATGCATATACTGTACATTTCTTAACAGAGTATTTACTAAAAAATATCCCTATAATTTATTTCTTTAAAATATTAAAATGCTTGTCAAATGAACAATCCCAGCTAAGTCTTTTAATTTAAACCGAGCAAAACAGGGACACAGGTTGCAAGTCTTGCAACCTAAATAAAAAGAAATAGGCCCAGATATTCAAAGGTTGCACATGGTGCAACTGTGTTTTACATCCAACCCACTGATGCGCCCCGGCGTGATATTCAAATTGGGTGCGCCTGCCACAAATCGATGCACAGAGCACATCAGTAATGTCTTGAGGTGCAGGTAGGGGGCATGCCCATGCATACTCTGCACAGCCTGATATTCAGCCTGGGATGTGCGGAGCCATGCATGCACAACCCCTACCTGCGCCAGCACCAAGTTGATAAAAAAAAGAACAACGGATGGCCACCCACAGGTGAGCTGCCGCATTGCAGGGCACAACACAGCAGCTGCCACCTGTGGGTGGCCACCCGAGCTCCGGCTGTACCTCCGTAGTAGCGCCCCCCATGCCCAATAGCGGTCATCAGTAAAACAAGATTAATCCTAAATCCCTGGTGGTCCAGTGGACCTTTGCCCACCCGATCATGGGCTTAAGTGTGAATAAAAAGATAACTCCTATATCCCTGGTGGTCCAGTGGACCACTGCCTACCCGATCGCGAGCTTAAGTGTGAATAAAAAGATTGCTCCAATATCCCTGGTGGTCCAGTAGACAGAAGTCTGCCCAATCGCGAGCTTAAGTGTGAATACAAATACTACTCCTATATCCCTGGTGGTCCAGTAGACCGAAATCTGCATGATCGCAGGCTAGAGTGAACTAGTACTGACACCCATATCCTGGTGATCCAGTGGACCCCCTCCCCACCCGCCCACTGATTCCCACTACCCTGCTCCCCCAGGTCAGTGGCGGGCGGCAGCACCACCCGCCTGCTGCCCGCCACCAGCGATATGTGAATGAATCCATTCACATATCTAGAATAATAGTTCAGTATGGGCTGCATGCCCATTGTAGCTCACGCTGTGGACCAATTGGCGTACAGCCCCTACCGGCGGTGTCAGTTGGCGGGCAGTGGGGTGGCAGGCAGGTAAGGTCCTGCCACCGCGCTGACCTGAGGGTGCGGGCGGCGGGTATCAGTGGGCGGGTGGGGAGGGGTCCGCTGGCCCACCAGGGATATGGGGTCGGTACTAGTTCACTTAAGCCCGCGATATGGTAGACTTAGTCCACTGGACCACCAGGGATATAGGAGTAATATTTATATTTACACTTAAGCCCGCGATCGGGCAGATTTCGGTCCACTGGACCACTAGGGATATTGGCTCAATCTTTTTGTTCACACTTAAGCCCGTGATTGGGTGGGCAGTGGTCCACTGAACCACCAGGGATTTAAGATTACTCTTTTTTTACTGAAGCCCGCGATCAGGCTGTGGGGCACATTGCCGCGCTACAGGGGGCATCGGTACCAGACGGCTGCTGCCTGGCAGGGTGCCAGGCACAAGTCGTCGGGGATCGGCACACCTCCATACAAATGGGGCCATAATGACTTGCAAAGGGCCCCATGTGCGCCTTGCATACATTATGGCCCCATCTGCATGTCAATGTTTGAATATCACGGTTGCTGCGCCTTGCGCAATGGAACTTGCGCTAGCGCATCCCCATGCTTCACTCTATCCACTGGTGCAGTGCCACTGCACCATACACACTGCGGGTGGCCAGGGTGCGATATTCAACTATGCTGAGCCATGGCGCAGCTCCGTTGAATATTGCCCAGTCCACGCCCCAGCCACCCAGGCTTGCGCCACAGCCTGGCTCAGTTTGAATATCTGGGCCATAGATTTAAAACACTTTGTGAATGCTACAGTATATAAAACTAGAAAAGTACAGTTTAATATCTTAGAGGAACAAGTGTGTCAGTATGATGCTTTGCACATTGCTTTTGTTCCAGCAGGGTGCTAGAGTGTAGCTTTTTTTAAGAATATTTCCCAAGAAATACACATGCTGAACTGACACTTATATAGTTTTCTGTGAGGTACTGAATGAGAAACCAGAACATAACAGCCGTCAAGTTTGATCAAGTATGTGCTTTGGTTGGAACACTAACAAAGTGCAGGCTTCACCCCTCTAAGATATTAATTTATAGTACTTTTATGGGTTTATACCAGCATTTCATTAAGTGTTAAGACTTGTAAAGTGTGTCCCTGTTTTGCTCAGTTTAAATTAAGAGTCAGTTAGGATTTGAACCATTCATTTGACTAGCTTTCAATATTTAAAATAAGCAACGTGGAAGAATATTCTTTAGTAAATACTCCATTTGCTGACAAATGCATAACACCTACTGTATAGCATGTCAGAATTTATGTGCATATAGAAGCCTCCCCATCTCCCATTCCCAGTCTCATTCATTATTTGTCTTTTACCCCACCTTCAACTGTATACAAGGAAGTGACAGTTTTACGAACATACGAACATGCGAAATTTGCCAGCAGATAAAGACCTAGAGGTCTATCAAATCTGCTCGAATGTGCAGCTAGAACCCCTTATTCTGCAGCTGCCCGCCCCTTCCACCAATCCCCTTCATCGCCCCTCCCCCTTGTCCTGTCCCATCCCCTTTTGAAGTAGTCCACTGTTCTACTGAATACCACTTCTGCAGGTAACACATTCCACTCAGCCACCACCCTCTCTGTAAAAAAGTGTCTCCTCATCTCCGTCCTGAACCTTCCTCCCTTCAGTCTCATATCATGGTTCCTGGTGTCTCTCCCCTCCCTTACTTTGAACAGCCCCTCTGTACCTGTCTTGTTTATTCCTTTCATGTACTTAAAGGTTTCAATCATGTCCCCCCGTCCCTCCTCTCCTCCAGCGAGTACATGTTCAACTCCCTCAGCCTCCTCTCGTATGATAAGTCCCCCAACCCCTTGATCATCTTTGTCGCCCTGCGCTGCACCCCCTCCAGTAACTTAATGTCCTTCTTCAGATACGGGTGCCAGTACTGCAGGCAGTACTCCAGATGCGGTCTAACTAATGACCTATACAGTGGCAGAATCACCTCCTCCCTCCTCGAGGATATACCCCTTGTAATGCAACCCAGCATTTTGTTGGCCTTTGATGCTGCCTTCCCACATTGTGCCAAGTTGTTCATTGACCCTGTAATGAGCACCCTCAGATCCTTCTCCTCCTCTGTCTGGGCTAGCTGCACTCCCCCCAGCTGGTAACTCCTCCTTGGGTTCTTCATCTCAAAATGCAGCACCTTACACTTTTTGGCATTAGACTCCAGTTGCCAGGTGTCTGACCAGGTTTCAAGCTTTGCCAGATCATCCTGCAACCCCTGCCATCCCCCTAGGTAATTCACCCCCGCTCCTACCTTGGTATCATCAGCAAACAGACTGATCTTGCTCTTAATGTCTAATGATATAGCTGCAATGAATATCCCAAACAACACTGGTCCCAATACTGAGCCCTGTGGGACGCCACTCGTCACTACTCTTGGGTGTGAGAGCTCCCCACCCACTACCACCCTCTGTTGCCTTCCCTGAAGCCAGTTCCCTACCCATCTCACCAGCTTTGCACCTGCCCCTGTGCCTTCTAACTTACTTCCCAGCCTTCCATGTGGCACTGAGTCGAATGCCTTACTGAAGTTCAGATACAGGACATCCACTGCATGGCCCCTGTCCAGTCACCTTGTTACCCAATCATAGAACTCCACGAGGTTGGTTTGTCAGGATCTGCCCAGTATGAAGTCATGCTGTTTGCTGTAAAGTAGTCCTTTGTCCTCTAGGAGGGCCACCAGCCTCTCCTTCAGGATAGTCTCCATTAGCTTACCCACGATGGATGTGAGGCTCACTGTTCTGTAGTTTCCCAGTTCATCCTTGGGGCTACTCTTGTGTAGGGGCACCACATGAGCCATCCTCCAGTCCTGAGGTACACACACCCCAAATGTAGTGAGGCATTAAATAGATCTTCCAGGTTTTCTGGGGCCATGCTTTTTTTTTCTTTTGATAACCTCCATCACTGATACACCACTGTCTGTTATGTGTACCCTCTGTAATTTATTTATACTGTACAATATACCATAGCGAGCTATGACTGTTTGTTGTTAAATATACAGGGTAGCTGTGTAACAGATGTGTCCAAGCAGAAGAAAACAATCTTATGCATTTCTTAATTAGATGTTCTCATGCCTGACTCAGCAGAGTCCCACAATCCAAACTGTGAACATTAACTGACTTGGATATTCTCCTGTTTTTAATCCTTCCCCTGCTCCAACTTTTTACACTACCCAGTCTCCATATTTACGAAGACAATTGTATAGTCAAAAGCAAAATTCACAGCAATACTGCATGCAGTTTCAAAAGGGATGCCCAAATTCTTCCTCCCTCTGCAGCTCCCTCCCATCAGAACTAACTTTTTGTGCTACTCAGTCTCTTTATTTATGCAGAGAGTTTGATGCACTTCTTTAATTCACTGGCAACTGATGGGACAGTCAGTGACTAAAAGCCTGCTGGTTGGCATCCAGTGGCAGGCTACAAGCTGAATATACAGGTCACACCTGGAAACAGACCTTGAAGCATTTTATGACTAGCTGGCAGGAATTTTAATTGTGCCGTAAATGGACAGCTGACTGGTGAATGAAGAATGGCAGATTGCTAGATGCTCATCTGTCCCTCTCCTCTGTATTTTTTCCTTCAGCCTCTAACAAATCCTATCAGTTGCTAAATGGCATTGGCAACACCTGTTATTGTAGATAAAGACACCCCTGTATTGTTTTAAAAATTCACGGTGAGAAAAGTGAAAAGTAGAGTTGCTGCATTGTCTTGTGTTTTCCCGTAGTGCTTAGATGCTTTTCAGAACAAGTGCAGTGCAGCTAGGCACTACGGGAAAATATGACATACCCTAGTATGCGATTCGGTTGGAAAACTAGCACAGTGCAGGCTCTCTAAGATATTGACTTATAGTTATTTTGTGGTTTTATATAGCATTTCATTAAGTGTTTTAAACTCCATGTTTTATTTAGGTTGTAAGATTTGTAATGTGTGTCCCTGTTTTGCTCAATTTAAATTAAGAAATTCAGTTGGGATTTGAACAGTTAACTTGACTAGCTTGTCAATACTTAAAAAAGTAATGTGTGAGGATATTCTTGAGTGGATACTTAATTTGCTGACAAACGCATAACACCTATAGTATGTCAAAACTGTTATGCACATAATATGGTATGGGGAATAGGTGACAGTTAGTTGTAATTTTTATTTGCAGTCTCCACTACAGTATACTGTGATAGAGGATTTTCATATGCTATGACAGTGGACAGATCTGCTTTCCACTGTCATCTCCCCTCTCTGTGGAACACTCAGTCTCCTCTCTTACGCAACTCTTCCTATCACTCCTCTGTCAAGTTGCTGCTCCATCTCCTACCTGTAATGCCCCAAAGTTGGGGCATCACAGAAATAATTAGGGGTTTACTATTTCCCCAGGGGTCCCCGTGTTGTGCTGTAGCTTAGGGGTGCTTCAGGGTGAGGGTCCCTTGTAGTGCCCCTAGATAAGCGTCAGGAAGGGTTTTAAAAAAAAAGAAGAAAAAAATGTTTTTTTCTCTCTCCCTGCTGCCTGCCTGCTCTATTCCACCCCCCTAGAACAGGCAGCAGGACAGTGGCCACCCTCGCGTAGGACCACTGCTCCTGGCCAGCGCATGGTGCCCTGTTCAATTTCCTGGCTGTTTGTGTGGGCGCGAGCTCAGGGTTCCAGAATCAGAACCCTGAGTGCTTTTTCAAAAGGAGCTTTAGCCGTTTGAGGTAGTTTCGAGCTGGGCTGTGGAGTGTGAGGACCTGCAGTGTGCAACAGAGACAGGGCTTACCTGAGCGTTGGTTGAAGCCGTCTCGTTGACTCTGCCGGGTGCCTCCTTCAGCCAGTGAAGATCCCTGCTGCTGTTCCTGGTGCTCGTCCTGTGCTGCGCAGTCAAGTCTGGTGGTCCACCCCCCAAAAGAAGATTCCAGTCTCCTTCTGCGGTGTTGACTCTGTATAGCCCTGTTGTTTTATTTTTATGCACCCAGTTAAAAGTTTAATTTCATTCACTCATCGGTGGTGTGGAAGAGCCGCAGCGTTGGTCACCAAGATACCCACAAGGTCCCCAGCCATCCTTTTTCTGCCTGTCTCTAGCTGCATCAGTTCTCTCCCTCCTGCCAGACAGCCTCCCACCTCCCCGACTGCAGCTCACTTCACCCCGGCTGGGACGGTGAGTCAGGCGGCAGCACTAGGAGACGTGCTGACCACCCAACTGTTTAAAAAGAAAAAGAAATTGTTTAGTGCTGAATGCACCATTGTGGGGTCAGAGAGCCAGGGCCTGCTAAAAGGGGGGTCATCCATAGTTGCGGGGCTAGTGACGCTCACTGGGAGGGCCAGAACATCAATTCTAGTGAAAAGGCCTGTTAAATATTTATTAGAGGAGTAGGCCGAAGGTGGCGACATGCCACAAGAGTGACAGCAGGCTCAGCAAGCCTTAGGAATTTAAAGGGGCCATAGAATTGAAGGGGCAATGCTCAGCCCCAAGTTAAGCATGGCAACAGACCCAAATTAAGAGTGGGCACCAGGCCCATTTCAGAAGGGCACCAGGCCCAGAGTAAAGAGGGTGCCAGGCCAATGGTAATTAGGGCAGTAAGGCCCAAAAAAGGGAGGGCTACCAGGCCCAGTTGAATAAAGGGCACAGGCCCAGATTAAGAGAGGGCACCATGCCCACAGTTAATAAAGGGGCACCAGGCCCACAGGTTTCAGGGCACCAGGCCCATGATTTAAGAGGGCAGCAGGCCCATGGTAACCAAGGGCACCAGGCCCGTGGTAATAAAGGGCCCTGGCCTAGCAAGTTAGGGCAAGCCAGCCCCGAGGTAGTAAGGGCAGCCCAGGCCTAACAAGTTAGGGCAAGCCAGCCTTGTAGTAAGTAGGGCATCCAGGCCACATTAGCCATTAAGGCGTTTAGGCCCCTAACATTCAGGGCTTCTGGTCTAGTGGCAAGTAATACACCCAAGTATAGTTGATTGGGGCATTCATAGCCAAGTATTCAGAGGTAGCCAAATCCTATTCCAGGAAGGCCCTAAAGCAAGAAAAGGGTCCCATCAAGGGTGCTTAGCTCACAATATGCTGCAAGGTGACTGTAACTACTGTACTGTTTATGCAACTGTTTATTGCTCAAGCATCTGAAAGATTGTGTATTGGCTAAAAGCACCAAGACTGCATTGTGACATTAGGATTGTGGTTATTTTCCCCTGGTATCTAAACAATTGCTCTGTGCATCTGAACAATTGCCCTGTGTATCTGAACAATTGCTCCAGGCATATGAACAATTGCCCCGGCATCTGAACAATTGCCCTGTGTATCTGAACAATTGCTCAAGTCAGTAATTGTCCCAAAATTGATAATTTGCCCCTTCTGCTGGCAAATTATCTGGTCATCATGCAGTTCTCATGGTATTGTGAGAAGGTGTTCCTATTAACTACTGTACTGCCAGCATATGGGAACAGACTCAATCTTCCACCACATTGATGTTCTGTGGTGTGGTCTGCTGTTCTACATATCCAGAATCAGTCTCTACCCGGAGGAAGATGGCTTCATCATCATTCTTCACCAGAAAGTGTCCGACCATCAGATCATTTACTCTATCTGTGTGGTTCGTCAAAGTTGAGTTTGTCACATTTTTCGTACAAGTCGCACCCGCCATTTCCTCTGTCCTACAGTTCGAAGTTAACGTTCGCCGAAGTTCAAGCGCATCACGACCGCAGTGTCAGTGTCGTTTCATTTGGTTTCTGATCCAGATGTCACAAAGTTGGTCGCCCTCCGCAGAAGAGTGTGCACATCCTGGATGAACCTAGTCTGCATCCCCCTGGTTGTTTGCCGTAAGTTGAGTTCATTGAAGCCCAGTGCAGGACACATCTGCCGTTTGATTGTTTTGTTCTAGTTCCTTGTGGCTTTCCTTCAGAATCAATCATCTTCACTTCAGATCCTTCTGGTTCCTGGTTGCATCAGAGATCCATCTTCATCTCAGATCCTTCAAAGTCTTGCTGGCCCTTGAAGTGCTGCAGCATCGTCCAGGTCATGGTAGTCCTCCATTGGATTCATCACCATGTATCTCCTGATTCCTCTTCATCCTTGGTAGCACTAGATGTGGGTTTTGGCTGAGGAATTCTTGGCATCCAGTGTTGAATCAGATAACCGGAAAGTGGGTTCATTCCAGGAACCAGCTTCTCTGGATCTTCTTTCTGGCAGCTTTGGAGAGAGTGGGTTTTGCCAAGAAACCTATGGTCTGTTTACAAAACTTCTCACCACCCCAGTGGCCTTAACTAGGTCTGTGCTGGGAATTGTGTCGATGTGTTCTACAGTTCTGTTCTGCTTCTCTTCTAGCTACCAACTGTGATCAACGGTGCACGTGAAGACTTCCGACAGTTAGACTTTGTTATGATTCTATGGTCATGGTAAATCCAGATACTGTGGGGAGTGAATAAAACCTGATGTCTGTATAGTACTAGTCTTACGTACAGCTTACTGCTAAGAGATTTTAGAGTATAGTGGCAATAGGCCGAGGTGCACCTCAAAATATTTTCTGGTAGTTATTTTAGCAGTGTGAGATAAAAGCAGTCCTGTTCTCTCTTGCTTAATTGTTTTGTTGCCCACCCCTCTTGTGACTGTGTTTTTCTACCCACTGGTACTGAATAAATGCCCTGCGGGCATCAAATCTCTTGGATGACTCCTGCCTCTCCTTGTCTGGGTAACATTCATCTATCCACATTAATTCGGACCTTGGTGTTCCACTCATTCCATGAACAGAGCACCACATACCTTTCCCTACTTGCTGTCCTAACACCTCTTAGCACTTGAAATATTTGTCAAAAAAAAAAAAGAAATGTTTGTCCCCTGTTGTAACAACACTGATTTTGAGTTACTCCGTACCATTTACAGTTGTCTCACTGCACTTGAAATGTTTCTCCCTTGTTGTAACTACTCCTATCTTTGATACACCATTCCATTGTACAGCTGTCTCTCTGCATAGCCTGTTTTGCTGTATTGTATTCATTGAAATATTTTGTTATGCTTACTATTGTGTAATTTTGTACTGAATGCCTTGTACTATATACTGTGATTCCCATACTCCCAGTCCCCTGGGTCACACTTGGAGATGAGACTTGGCTTGGTGTGCCTTTCCTGGTCACCAAATGTTTAAATAAAAAATAAATAAAAAACATTAGTGACAGTTTCATGTGGGTTGCACAAATCCTCCCTCACTCTGCAGCTCCCTCCCATCAGAACCAAAACCAAACCCAAACCTATTAATAAGAATTCATCTTTCCTCCCTGCAGATCCCTCCCATCTTGTTCCAACTGAGAACCACAGACTGGACTTCTGATGTAATAACAAAAAATTGCCCCTCCTTGGGGACTGAAGACATGCTGGTGGCAGACACTTCTTTTGAAATGCCTCTTGAGCTGGAGACCCAACAGCTTTTAACGTTGTTCCTCCCATCCCACTGTGACTCAATTCAAGCCACCAACTGTAGTTCCTTCCTTCCCCTGCAACCACAGGACCCCAATCACTGGCTGTGAATGTTTGTTTTGAAACAGCTGCTCAGCTGCAGGGACTCATGAGATGCTGCGATGTTCAGGCTCCCACAACTGCATGAAACTGCTAACCTAATGACCCGGTCACAGTACTCCGCAGGGGACTGTGGGTTCAGCAGTACTATCACAGCATACTGACTGGAAACTCTGCAAATGAAAAACAAATCACAGTAATAGTGCACATGAAAATCCTCTACCACACCATACTCTAGTGAAGACTGCAAATAAAAATAACAGTTTACCTTCACCTATTCCCCCCACCCCACTCTGCCCCATTTAAACCACCCAGCTCCCTCCTTTACAACCTCTAGACCCCAACTCATTAATAAAATGTTCCTCCTTCTCCCTCTGCAGATTCCACCTCCAACAGATCCACAGACTGGACTGCTCCCAACATGTAAATAAAAATGACTTTGCTCCTCCCCCTGTAGCTACAGTACCCCTGCAAAAATAACCCCCAACTATAGTGTTCCCAAGCCACTGTGACCCAGTTCAAGGGTATGAAACTTGCAATACCGAGTGTCAGAATCCCGAGACTGATTGCCCGAAACTCGGAATCCCAGCACTCAGTAATTGCCCGTGGCACAGTTTGTTATATTAAATAGGGAGGGTGCAGGGAAACATGGGGAAAAACTCTGCCACAGGCAATTACAAAGTGTTGGGATTCTGAGTTTCAGGCAGTCAGTCTCAGGATCCTGATACTCGGTATTGCGAATGTCGGCCTTTCCTAATAAATCAAATTCAAGCCACCTACTGTAGCTTCACAGCAATAGTGCATGCTGTACTGTTTCACAAGGGCTGTAGAAATCCTCCCTCACTCTGCAACTACTTTCCATCAGAACCAAAAATTAAAATATCCCAGAGGTGAAAGGCAATTCTTTTGAAAAGTCCCTTGAGCTGGAGATCCCCTGGCTCTGGCCATTCAATTTGAAAGTCCCTCTGGTGCTGGAGACCTGCAAGCTGCAGATATTTGTTTTGTACCAGCAAACTGTCCCCCATTTCCCTGTTCCACTGGGACCCTATTTAAGCCACCCAGGTCCCTCCTTTCCAACATCTGGACTCCAGCTTATTAATAAAAGTTCCCCCTTCTCCATCAGCAGCTTCCACCTCCGACAGAACCAGAGACTATACTGCTCCTGACTTATAAATAAAAACTCCTCAGCTCCTACCTCTGTAGCTACAGTAACTCCTGCAAAATAACCCCAGACTGTACTGTTCTCAAGCCACTGTGACCCAATTCAAGAAACTACTGTAGTTCCATCCTTGTGTCTCTGCAAACTCTGGACCCCAACCTGCTGGCTGTGGACATTTTGTTCTGAAACAGCTACTCAGCTGCAGGCACTCATGGGATGCTGTGGTGTTCAAGCTTAAGCTATATGAAACTGCTGACCTAATGACCCTGTTGTGGTACTCTGCAGGGGATCACAGGGTCAGCAGTACTATCACAGCACACTATTGCAGACTCTGCAAATGGAAAAAAAAATCACAGCAATGATGCATACTGTTTCAACAGAGATACAAAATTCCCACCTCACTCTGCAGCTCCCTCCCATCAAAAAAAAAAAGATAAAAATCACAGCAGTAGTGCATACTGTCCTGTTTCAAAAGGTACAGTCAGTGGCGGCACTACACCGAGGCACACCAAGGCAAGTGCCCTGGTCAGAAAATGCTGTTCCCCAGTTCATGCCCCGGTGCTCTGAAAACAGATTTTTCTGTTTGACATTAATTAGCCTAGCTAGTCTCCGTACTAGTCTGTCCTGCGCAAGCTAGAGCTAGGACCCAACCTGAACCAACAAAACGAATGCCTTTTCCGGGTCGGGACATGGGGGGACTGGATTGTCTGAGTCACTGATGCCTTAGGCAGATCCCGATCCCCCTGCTGCTGAGCTCAGCCTGCAGCCGGGCGGTACTCCTAACTTTAATGCTGGCAGCAGTGGAAATGCAGAGCTTGGGAGGGCTAGCTACTGATCCTGAGCCAGCCAATCAGTGCAGCACAATGTCTTTAATGCGGACCAATTGTAATGGGGAAACTTCAGATCTGGCCAATCAATGGCAGGGAGGTGACTGCAGTCAATCGATGAGCTGGTTGCAAAACTCTGCCAATCAGCACTAGGCTTCCTCTTCCAATGAGGTGTGTCGGTCAGCGGTCGCTTGAACTTTCTTGCGAAAATTTGGTGCGCCATGTGTACCGCCGAGAACTTAGAAGAGAAAGTGTTTCCCAAACTGCCTGCTGCGCCTGCCATCGCACTGTGAGTCATGACCAGAGATGAGTTCCCCTGCCTGCTGCCGCATCCTTGCTTGGACGGACTGGCCCTTGAAGCCAACTCATTCTCCTGCCTGCTAATGCCGTGCTGCCGCTCTCCTTGTTGCCTGAAGCTGCTGCCTGGAGCTGGAGTGCCTGCTGATTGCCAGCCAGAGTTCTCCTGCTGTCATCGCAGTCCCGCATCCTTGGATTAGAAACCCCCCCCTGGGCCCCCGGAAGTTTTCTTGGAGCTCCTCAAGCTGCTGACTGCGACCAGCTCAACCTCAACTCCTGATTCACTTGTTGAACCTATCTGGGCTGCTAAGGTAATGTAAGCACACTGACTCTGAGAAATGAATTTTGTTGCAAATTAATGCTAGCCTCCGTGTGTGCTTCACCACAAGGAAAGGAAGGGGAGGGAGGGAAGACATGCATGCCTCAGGCTGGGTCAGGCCGGTGTGTGTTTGTGTATATAAGATGGGACTGTATGGGGGGGCATACATGCCTCAAAGCTGGGGGTGTTTATGGCTGGCGGTGTTTGCTACTCTTTCTGTGGGTCTTTCAGTGATGGGCCTGCGTCGGGGGGGGAAACATACATGATGCCTCTGACTAAGAGATGGGCCTGTGTCTGGGGGAAGAATGCATAATTACATGATGTCCCTGTGACTGTCTCACTGCTCAGCCTTTTTATATAGATGAACCTGAGTTTGAAGGGGGTGCAGCATACATGATGCCTCTGGTGTGAACTATTCAGAATTTTATGTTTGGTGTGTTTCAAAGATGGGCCTGTGTCTCGGGTTGGGGGAGATATACTGAATCTGTGTGGTGTTTAAATGGACTGCCTGTCTTTTTATGCTGCCTGTCTGCACTGTGAAGGGTTGTAGTAGGATTTTTTTTCCATGTTTTTTTTCCCATGGTTGGGTTTGTTCTGGAATGGTGGGTCTGCAATAGAGGGTGGGTGGGTTCTGAAGTGCTCGATGGTGTTGCTTGGGGGAATGGAGCCATCCCCATGTCATTCAACCATTTGGTGTGTCTGCCACTGTGCTTGAGACTTGGGGAGGCCCGGGCTTTTCCTGGGTACTGAACATACACGATGCCGCTGACTGTAGTCTGTGCAGCATATTGCCGATGGCCGGGGATGCTTGAGAGATGGGCTTGTGTCTGGGGGAAGGATGCATAACATGATGCTTGAGACTTGGGGAGGCCCCAGTACCATAGGAGAGGCTCACCTTGGCAAAGTCTGAGAGACTGGTATTTTTTCGGAAACAAGGGATACAGTATGGCCATGCTCTTGTTCCCACAGAGCGCTAAATATTTTCTTCCTCATTACTTGTCTCCCTTGCTGATGTACACTGGATGTATGTCCAGTGGATGTACACTGGATTGTTCCATTCAGCACTGCAGAAAATGGAGGATGGATGCTGGGGGGGTGGGGGTGGGCGGGTGACTTGAGGTGTATGGAGTTAGCTAGGAAAACTGTATTTTAGCTATGCCTCCAAACCAGGATTTGTGTTTAGGACTGGAGTGGGCGGTGTGGGGACTGATGGGGTTTGGGTTACAGAGACTGGTGAACTAACTAAGTGGCTGGATTCAGCTGTCACACTGCCAACAGATGGCCTAGCCTAGAAGCCAGGGATTGTTGGGGGGGCACCTTGGGGTCTGTGGATGGAGGGAGGGGGTTGGGTTAGGGAGGGCTGGTACACTGAACATAAGGGACTGGCTCCAGCTGCTGGCATACTGTTTTTAGGGAGAGAAAGAAGAGGTGATGAGCAACAGAAAGGAAGGGACTGCAGTGGGGTAAGGGCTAGCCATAGGAAGGGCTGGGGCTAGCTGTTCTATTGTAAGACAGGAATTACTGTAGACTGTCACCATCTCCCATGCTGCAAACAAGTGCTTTCATAGAACCATACTTTGGTTGATGTTTACAGGGTGGGGAAGGGGGGCAAATTCAATAGAGTGCATCAGTCCTCCTGGTATAGCTTCCCTGGTATTGGTAGGAGGCTAGCAGCCAGAGAACAGCATCTGCCCCGCCAGATCTGTAGCTGGATGCATTAGTCATCTGCACTCTTACGATCTGCAGAGGTTTCTATAGGTGCCCTGGCTCCCAACTGTGGTGCCCACCCAGTGCCCTGGTAACCAATAAAAGCTGGAGCCACCACTGGGTACAGTATGTGAAAATCCTTCCTTGCCCAGCAACTCCCACCCATCAGAACAAAAAAAAAAAAAAAAACAAGCCCACTGGTGGTGGCATTTCTTTTGAAAAGTCCCTTGTGCTGGGGATCCAATCTTACCATTCAATTTGAAAGTCCCTCTGGTGCTGGAGACCTGCCGGCTGTGGATATTTGTTTTTGAAACAGCAAACTGTCCCCCAGTCCCCTGTCCCACTGGGACTGCATTCAAGCCACCCTGCTACACAGAACATAGAAACACAGACTTTGATGGCAGATAAGGACCGCTTGGCCCACCTAGTCTCACCAATTCCATACCCATTGGATAAGCTGCAAATCCTAGTTAATTAATAGCCAACTTCCTCCTGCCCCCCCCACTAGAATTGCCTTATGGCTGTCCCATGCATTCTTGAATTCCCCCATTGTTTTTGACCCCACTAACTCCTCAGGAAGGACGTTCTATGCATCCACGACCCTCTCTGTGAAAAAATACTTCCTCACATTGCCTCTGAGCCAACTTTCCTCTATTTTCAAATTGTGCCCCCTTGTTCTTGCACATTTCTTTTTCTGAAAGATGCTACCCTCTTGTATTTTGTTGATTCCCTTGAGATACTTTTTAATTTTTTTTTATTTAGGTCTCGGATTGCAAATACCTTTGAACTTAGAGCTCTTTTACAAAGGTCCCACGTCTGCAGCATAATACAACAGGTTAACAGACCAAAAAGTATGGCAAAAATAGTATACATAGAGAAAGAAGATCAACAGGTTTATAGACTAAACAGGATATGGTAAAATAATTGTAAATAAGAAAAGAAAGCAATAGTTGACATTCACAGTGAATTAAAGAATAGAAACAAGTAATGCTAAGCAGTTTCATGCACAGGAATGCATACAGTAAATTTAAAATCAGCCAAAACAAGCTTTGTCAGTTACTGGTAAAATCATAAGGTAAGTTGAAATCAGCAAACAGACCTTGTCAGGATAGACATGATGGGGGGCATTAGTGGAGGGAGGAAAGGTGAAGGGGTAGGGTAGGGTAGCAGGGGGGAGGGGATGTCAGAGATGGTGCTAAGGAGATTTAACAGTAATCAAGTGCTAGGGTTTTAGATTGCCAAAGAGGGTTTACTTGAAACTTGAAAGTTTCTATCATGTCCCCCCCTCTCCCTTCTTTCCTTGAGGGTATACATATTAAGCTCCTTTAGTCTCTCTTCATATGGCTTCTGGTGCAGACGCTGCACCATTTTAGTTGCCCTCCTTTAGACTGCCTCCATCCTGTCTATGTCCTTGTGGAGACTGAGTCTCCAGAACTGCACGCAGTACTCCAAATGGAGTCTCACCAACTGTATGTACAGAGGGATAACAACTTCTTATTTTCTACTAGTGATACCTCTCCCGATGCATCCCAGTATCCCCCAGCCTTCCTTACTGCCTTCTCACATTGCTTGCCCTTGTTTAGGTCCTCTGATATGGCTACCTTCAGGTCCCTTTCCATTTTTGTTGCTGTTAGTACCCCTTCCCCCCCATTGTGTACTCTTCCCCTGGATTCTTGTTTCCCAGGTGCATTACTTTGCACTTATTTGCATTGAATCTAAGCTGCCATACATTTGACCATTCCTCCAACCTTGCCATGTCCTTTTCTATCATTTCCACCCCCCTTGTGTATCAACCCTGTTGCAGATCTATGTGTCATCTGCAGAGACGCATACTTTTCCTTCCAGCCCCTCTGCAATGTGACCTGTAAAGACATAAAAGAGGACTGGTCTCAGTACTGAACCATGCAGTGCCCAACTAGTAACCCCCCTTTCTTCAGAGTGGACTCTGTTTACTATTACCCTCTGTGCCCTCTTGTCCAGTCAATTTTTTACCCAGGCTACCACCCTGGGACCCACTCCCAGGCTGGCTAACTTGTTTATTAATCTTTTGTGTGGGACTGTGTCAAATGCCTTGCTGTGATTTTTTTTCTGCTCCCTCCTCTCCAACTTCGGGACCCCAGCTCATTAAGAAAAAATATCCCCCTCTACCCTCTGCAAATTATACCCCAATGGAACCTTGGACTGAACTGCTCCAAACCTGTAAATAAAAATTCCTCAGCTCCTCCCTTTGTAGCTACAGTACCTCCACAAAAGAACCTTCAGCTATGGTGTTCCAAGCCACGGTGACCCAATTCAAGCCACCTACTGTGGCTCTCTCCCTCTATAAGCAGACCACAACCTTCTGGCTGTGGTAATTTTGTTCTGAAACAGCTGCTTAGCTGCAGGGCTCATGGGAGTCTACAATGTTCATGCTCCCAGAGCTGCTGACCTAATGATGCTGTTGCGGTACTCTGCAGGGGACTGCTGGGTCAGCAGTACTATCAAAGCACACTGTAGTGGAGACTCAGCAAATTAACAAAAAAACCACAGCTACAGTGCATATGAAAATCCATATACTATAGTGGAGACTGCAAATAAAAAAACAATCATTCAAGCCACCCAGTTCTCTCCTCTCCAACCTATAGACCCCAACTCATTAATAAAAATGTCCCCGCCTCCGTCTTCAGCTTCCACCCCCAATAGAACCGTGGACTGGACTGCTCCAGGCCATTAATTATAAATCCTCCTGCTCCTCCCTTTGTAGTTCCCTCCCACAACAGAACCACAGACTGTACTCATGCCAAGCCAAAATGTAATCCCTCATCCTCCCCCTGCAGTGCCTTACCCCAACAGGACCACTGTCCAGACTACTCTGGATGGATGAATCAATAAAAACCTCTTCCTCAGAAGCTCCTCAAAATCTGATTCATAGGGGAGACCCTAAAATGGAATGCTTTTACAAATAAAAAATCAGAGAGCCCCACCCCACTCTGGTTCTTTTATTTTTATTATTCCCTTTTTTTATTTTTCTCCTCCTCCCTTGGCCCCCTTGGTCAAATTGTCTTCATTCTTTCCTCCTGAAAGATCCACATGGAGAGAGGGAACACCTTGAGATAGCAGCCCACCTGTTGATGACATAATGGTAGCTGTGCTATGCCCATCCTGGGCTGGTGGCATCTGAGCCAACTGTTGCCACTGGTGTTTGGGAGAGCATGCAGGGGTCTTCCAGTATATGTCACCAGTATACCAAACTCTGATGTGAGGCACTACCTCCACAGCCCCATACCTATGCACCTAGCCACATTGGTGTTGATTTTGAGGAAGACAGTTCCAACCTCCCATCCAGCAGCTTAGTGTGAATTGGGGGCCACCAAACATGCACCCAGCAGCATTGATGTTCACTGCTTTAGGCTCAGCCTGCTGTGCAAGGCAAGATTTACTGTTATGCCAAGTATGCCTCTGCATAGGGGCCTTGTTTTCTGTGGGGCCCTTTTCGGAGGTGTGTTCGATACGTGTGTACACAGCATTGGCCTTTTTTTTTTTTTTTTTTTTTAGGAGCTGCCTAGGTGGACATGGAGGACTCTTCACTCCATCTCCAAAGTGTGTGTGTATGTGTGTGAGGGGGTGAGGTGGGGTGGTGAAGTTAATCATCTCTGAGTCACAGACGCTGATCTGACACAGTCATTAATGTGCCTCCTCTGCCTGACCACCCACCTTGTTCTCTGCCATCTTCCTTACTGGTGGTGCAGTGCTGTGCATGTACCAGGGACTAGAACAGGCAGGCTATCTACCATAGCAATAGGCAGTTCCACAACACTAAAAGCAAGCCAGTGAAAGTTTTTAGTGGGCAGCGTCATGGTAGTGTGGCTGCACAGAGTAACTGTTTAGATCTGTGCCACATTCCGATACCATGATTGTCTCTTCTGAGCCTTTCCATGTGCTGATGTGCAACTTGCACCTGGGAGGCCAAGACTGTCATGGATAGTGACTCACTTGGAGATCAGGACGTTGAGTCAGTAGTCAGAGGAGAAGGTAAGGAGTCATAAAAAGTTGCAGTCAAATGTTGCCCTGCTAGCAGAGCAGTGCCACTTATTCTGGTGCCAGAGATAAAGTCGACAGCACATTTCCACAAGGAGCGTTTAGTTCGTCAGGTTGGAGGCCACCGCCAATGACAGGTGTGCATGTGCATTGTACCAAGAGCTGGCCCAGTGGGGGTGGTTGGGGACTGGCCTAGTGACTGAGCTGGGGCTGGTAGCCAAATGAAATGCAAGAGAGTCAGCTGACTAGGACTGGCATGGCAGCTATTCAAAAACTCTAGGATTGGAGCAAAGAAGAGCAGAGGAAGACACGGTGTGATAGTGTGACATTGGTATAAAAATAAGCTTCATGGTTGGTAAAAAAGTGGAAATATGATAATAGTGATAGAGATTATATGGACACACACACACACACACACACACACTTAGTTCAGTGTGCCTTTCTCAGTTGCTAACTTTTAAATAAATGAATAAATAAGTACATAAATGAAGTTTACTGTAAATATTGTAATACTCAAGTGAGCTTAATAGCATTGGAGCTGGCCAGTTGGGAGGAGGGAGGGTTTTGACTTTTGTGGCATGAGTGGAAGTGAGTGGGGCAAAGGTGCATGTGGGGAGAGCAGGAGAGTGCTAGAGTGAAGGGGCACCACAGGTTTGTTCGCT
Organism: Neoceratodus forsteri; assembly: GCA_016271365.2. Taxonomy (NCBI): domain Eukaryota; kingdom Metazoa; phylum Chordata; order Ceratodontiformes; family Ceratodontidae; genus Neoceratodus; species Neoceratodus forsteri. Next base: position 471,594,147 of record CM028132.1, read on the forward strand.
GGGGTGCCATCAGATCTAACACTGACCCGTCCCATGCTCCCCGCCTGTCTGCCTGAAGCCTTTGAAGTAAGTTCCCGCACATCTTGCTCTCAATTCCCTTCCCTCCCATGCTGCCTGCATTGACACCCCTGAGCTATAATTTTATCTCTAGTTAATTCTCCCACTAAGAGATCAGGTTTTGGCTTTCCGCAGGTAGGAGGGTCCAACATTCTTGAGTTGCTGCCGGGGGGGATACCACCACAGCATATCCAATTTAAGCATTAATAAGGAAGAAGTTATATTTAGTCCTTTAAAAAAACAAGTTAGCCACCCTCTCCCTGACTGTCATTTATGTAATTAGTGGTGGACTCCAAGGTTGATGGTTTAATATTTGATATAGCTGACCAATGGCATCTCACTTTAGCATTGCATTGTGTTAATCTACACTCATGTAGACATTTGCAACATTTTTATAAGATTTTAACATCCATCAATAAAAATGCCAATGCACCACACCAAGCTCACAGATGAGGGCTCATAAAAAAGTTATTTTTTATATCATGCTCATTTTTGAATGCCCTATTCGATTCCTTTTTTGATTCAGAAGTGCAAGTCATTTTACAGTGGGTTGCATCGATCTGATAATGTCATGTCAAGCATAATTCCTGAGTGCACTAAGAGCAGACTTAATGTTCTGCTGCTTGTCCCATGTACATATGAGGTCACTACACTTTTCAAGTTTAGGCAGTACTTTTAAAGTTATGGCAGTGATAAGAAAAGTAACATCAGTCATAATCTCCAAAAATATAAATTAGTGTATATTTTTGTAATGAAATGACACATATTCTGTCTCATCCCATACCTTTATTGGCAAAATACTGCATTTCTGATATCACTGTTGATTACTGGGGACTCTGAAGTCTATGGTTCATTACGCGCTATACCTGACTAATGGCATATCATTTTAGCATAGCAGTGTGTCCATCTATCCTCATCCAGAAGTGTGTAAAATTATTATAAGACTGAAAATGACAAATTGCATCTCATGTGGTTTATCCTGGGTAACTATGTAGTAAAATGTGCACAAACAAGAGCACAACAGCAGTGCAAGCAGTGAACATTGGACAGTGACAAATGCTTAAGTACATGTTATGTTGCCTTACTCAGCTGAGATCCACAGTTCAAGCCGTGAACATAAACTGTATTTGGGTATTCTCCTATTCTAAATCACTTCCCTGCTCAAACCTTTCACACTACCCACAGTATCCTTATAGTATGTATGCAGGCAGTCTGATGCCTTTTGTTCATTCACTGGCAACCAATTGGGTAGTCAGGGACTCAGTGTGTCTTTCTCAGTTACCAATTTTCAAGCAAACAAACAAATAAATAACATAATACTACAATTCTAGAGGCATTTTGTATGACTAGTTGGCAGGAGTCTTGATTGGCTCACAATGTTAATTACTTGAGCTGCATTGAACATTACTGTAATGTAACTACAATCCCTAACCAGACTGGATTCACTTTTTAACTCCTGTTGCTTTGCTCTAGATGCCCCCCTCACCCACCAGTGCTCTCTCTACCACTCCCTGTCTTTCCCCTCCCTAGAAAATCGTCGCCATCTCCACTGTACTAAATTCACCTTTAAATTTTGGTTTGATTTTCTCCCCCCATACCAGAGCACCTTCCTATTTATTCTCTCCCCACCGGACCACTCCCTTAGGTCCTACAACACACGACTACTAGTAGTTCCTCGACGATCCACCATGGTAGGGCAGATGGCCTTCTAGCATCACTTCCCTAAATTATAGAATGCCCCTCTCCTCAGATTCACCACTCCTCCCCCCACCCCATGTCGTTAGCCTAACAAAACTTTCTTGTGGTAAACTGCACCTACAACTAGCCCTCCTCCCTCCTGTGACAGCTGGCACACTGTACTCTGTCTTCTGTTCAACTAACTGTCCACTTAAGGATGGCACTTTACATCACTTCTTGTACAGTCTTGTTTATGTTATGTTACTCTGCTTCATCTATGTATTTGGACTGTATATTGAACCAAAGGTCTTAATGCTGCATGTTTGATTTGCACTGTTTTAATTCAGTTCATACTGCACTATTGCATTGTAACAACTGTTTAATGCTGCTCAACTTATGTTTTATATGTTATGTTATTATCCCTTTGACCCATCCTCCCAGGATGCACTGTGAGACGAGTAACTTGTTGTTCAGTGTGCCCTTCCTGGTGAAACATTTCAATAAATAAATAAAAATAAATAAGTAATTACGTGTTCCTATGTTTGACAAATTATTTTCCTGAGTATAAGAGGTCTGTTTTTCTCATATGTGGTGCAACTTTTATTTTCTCGTTGTCAATGTTGGGTACTATTTAGGTTATAGGTTAAAATCCAACCCTCTGTATATTGTTTCTAGTACAGATATTTTTCTATTAAATGGTCTTCTAATTATATGATTTTAATAGCAAGGGAATTTGGTGCTGCAGCAAATGTCTCACTGTAGCTAAGCCTGAGCTGCTGGGAGTCGCATTTCCCTGCAGTACCCCACAGGACATAGAAACATGACACAGTGACTCAGCTGGAAGGGAAGGGGAATACTGGCTCTGCTGCAGTGTCCGCATTTCCCCGCAGTACCCCACAGAGCATGTGATAACAGAGTGTGAGGAAAAATCTTGACTGAGCAGTTATTTACTCCAGAAAGAGCTGAGTTGCAACATCTAATTTTCAGCAGGATCTTGCTTTTTTTCCATTTTTTTCTTTACAGCCGGGTGGACTGAAGCACTAAGAGGTTACTGTATGTGAGTAGTGTATGGTAAGTGACTGCCATTGGCTCTGAAGTGGGGTCTTTGTAAAGTGATCATAGTGTTAAGGTATGTTCTGTGTAATGTCCTGTAATAAAACTTGAGTGTTTAAATACCCTGCCAATGTCTGCTTGTTTTTTTTCTTTCTTTTCACTTACAGTTTACATTTTACCTTGTTTTTATACCTTACTCATCAGATCCCATCTCAGTACCTACTTATAATGAACCAGGAGATTGTGTGCGTCATTGAGCTCCTGACACCATTTGTTTCAATCTCTTTTTGCTGTTTAATTACTTTACTGCTTATAGGGAGATTACAAGCCAATCAGGAGACAGTGCACTGGAAGGCAAACTGAACTGGCATGTCAAACACCGACTGTAGAGATGGCAGCCATTGAAACTCGTGGGCTCCATTTCTATAAATCACATGAATCACTGGCAGAACATCATACTCAGTTATATCGCTGAAGTAGAAGCCGCATGTTTTTAATTTTTTGCTAATTTCAGTCTTAGTAAACTGCAGCTTCATGTTGAATCTAACGGTGTCACTGATGACAGCCAATGTAAGTCAAATGGCAGGAAGACATTTTTGTAGCAGACAGTGCAACCTGCAAATTGCTTTGCTGTTCAGTATATCTGAACCAGATGTGAGTTAAATTAATAAGCTTCTAGCTGCCACGTTAGTTTTTTTAAATTACAACTTCAGTGTTCAAATGTAGCTAATTATGTCACAAACTCCTGCCAGTGAAAAGATGATGCAGCCTGGAAATATTATCTTTTTTTGTGATTTTTAATACCTCCTCATCCCCATCCCCCCTAGATTTTCCCAAAGGCTCTACATATCTTTAATGTTGGGATTTTAAGAAACCAAAGTGACCGCCCGATTAAGAGGGTCCCTCTTACTCGGCGGTCACTACTAAATCAACGTCATCTGGCTAAACAACTGGAAAAATCACCCATTCAAGTCAATGGGGTGCACACACGCAGCCTTCATTTACTGACATCACAAAACGGGGCTGCATGTGCCAGCTTGGGGGCGTGGCCGTAGGATTCCGTTTTCAGCAGAATAAAGTTATGAGTGAAGTAAAATTTTTAAACAGTAGCCCACAAAGGAATCATTGATGGAAAATGACTCCTGGCCAGGTCAGTTGCAGGATATGTGTCAGTGGGGGGGGGGGGCTAGTCGAGAGCTGCTCTTTAAACATCACAAACAAAAGAAGACGTTTGCAGACTGCATCCTCTTACTTTTCACTGACAGGAGTCAGTGACACAGTTAGCTACCTGAGAACTTAGAAGCTGCAGCTTAAAAAAATAAAAACAACTAGTGAGACCAGTAGAAGCTTGTTTATTTAACTTACAGCTAGTTCAGATACAGCAAGGCAGTTTGCAGGTTGCAGTGTCTGAGCAGCGTCTTCCTGCCATTTTACTTTCTTTGGCAGGAGTCAGTGGTACTGTTAGCTTTAACATGTGCTAACCTACCAGGGACATCACAAAAGATAGGTAATTAGCCATGAAGTAAATTGTTATGCAAATATATTTGTGCTTCTTGGGTAGTTGTTGGGGGTGGGGACAGAGAGCAGAAAGTGTGAAGTAAATAATTCACAAGACAGTTGTCACTGTTTTCCCTTCCTTTCCCCTGTCTCTGTTCATGTATCTTTAATGGTATTGGAAATGAGGATTAAACTACACCACCTCCTTTGATGTAGGATCAGAGAGAGAACTGATATGTATACAGAGTTCCCTGTACTGACATACGAATGCAGCTGTTGGGGTCAGCTAAGCTCTGGCAGCTCCTTTCCAGAGGCCCGCAGAGTAGTGCTGTGTGGAATACAAAATTCACGTTGAATGACCATTCTGCCAGTGGAATTTATGCTTGAATTTCACTGGTTCTTCTGCATAATTCTGCCTGCTGTGATCCATGGACTAATAGTGCATGGATCAGCATTTTTCCAACGAAAATCATTCCGCAACCATTTCCGCAGAAAATATTGAACAGCATTTTTTCCATGGAAAGCCATTTTACAACCACTTTCTGCTATGGAATTCCATCATTCTGTTTCCAGCAAAATTCAGTGAAATTTTGCTGGAATTTCAAAAATTATGCGAAATTTCATTCTGCCGGAATTTGAAATTTCTGCACAGCACTACTGCAGGGGGTTATCTTTATTACCGAAAATAACACATTTCAAAGCTAGGAAGCTAAATCTTGTAACTATTCAAAGCTGAATTTTGTACCATTACAACTTGAGGTCAGAGAGCTTTAACAGATGGCAGTCCTATAAATGGGTATTGCAAGTAGACTTCTCTGCTCGGTCCAGGTGTATTCATTCTAACGGTGATGTACTAACATACAAGCATAATACAGGAAAGGCATTTTGAAAACATTACAATTATGGTAAAATGCAGGTGTGTTTTAATGTGAATCAAAGTTTTCTAGTGTAAGATACTGGTCCTGACATTTAATGCCTTTTTCAATATGAAGCTGCATTTTACTAACATTGGGCTCTATGCACTATTGCGGGTGGGGGTACACGGAAAAGTCACATACCCCACCCTCATACCTGTGCACCTGTGGACAGGTGCACACAAGCCGCTATTCACAACTGGCACCCACCTATTCGTTGCTCCTACCCCCAGTGCACAGGACTCCACAGGGTGGCCAGGGGTGGAGTTGCAGGCCCAGTCAGGCATTCAATGGGATTCCCAGCATGGGTCCTGGAATGGATCCCTTGTGCTCGATGGTGTGGGTCTGAGTGCGTGAATAGCACATACATGTACCTGTATCATGTGGCAGGGCCTCCTTGGCAGTAGGACCCACTGCCCAAGCCCTTTTGGCAACACGGGTCCCCACTGCGCACTCACACTTCCGCCAGTAGGATCCCACCTGGAGGCCAGTATGCCAGCCCCCTGACACACATGTGCCCTTACACCATAGGAGCAATACAGACCCCTGGAACACAAGAGCCCTGGCCCCATATGGGCGAGTGATGGACGGGTATGGGGTGAGAGGGGGTGTTGGTGCCATGGGGGGGTGACATACCTGCTGCTAATTTAGGGGCCCCCACTTTGGTGTTTCCCTTCCCTGGTAAAGGTTTCAGTAGGTTGTCGGGGGAGGCATCATTCTGGGTTATACTTCAAACTACCACTAGAGGCAGGCTTGGAGCCCATAAAAGCAGGGGGTGCAGGAAAAGAAAGGGAGAAGGAGGATAGGCTGGCTGGGAGATGGCAGGACAGACAGGTAGGGAGGAGCTTGTTGGTTCAGTTGGGTCTGATCTGAGGAGGGAACCCCCCCTCATAAGTGGATGCAGTGCTGGTATGACAGCAACATGGCACCAGTGGACAGTGTGTGGGGAGGGCAGTAGTTAGCCTACCAGCATCGTAGGGGGAAAATGGGACTCCATGGAGTGAGGGGTAGTGAAAGTGCCCAGGGTAGGAGGTTGGTGGGTTCCAGGCCCGGTGGAAGTTAGGTCTACACTGCCATGGCTGGAGGTTTCATGTCAGGACTCCTCCAGGGGAGAGGTGGTGGCAGCTCCCCTCCTGGTTCCCAGAGTTGCAGGGTGGTACAGGTCTGGGTAAAAGGGGGTGCCAGAGGCTTCTCACCCTCCATGGAGTCTAGTTGGAGCAGCAGGTCTCGGAGCGCTGATTGCAAGCTGTTCAGGCAGGCTGCAGGTCATAAAGGACAAGTATTGGGAAGCCCTCTGGACCTGGTGGCTTATAGCAAGCACAGAAGGTAAAGTTGTAGGACGGCAAGCTAAAGGTATTGAAGAAACCCCCCCCCCCATTGCCAAAGTAAGGAAAACCAGTGAAAAGGGCAGCCATGTTAACAGCAATGTAATGGTTGTAAGGGACTGGTTAGGGTGGGAAAATCCTGCATCCCCATGGTATGGTACCAGGTGGGAGTAAGCTGCTCCCTTTTCCACAGGTCGATGTCTGACCATGGTGAAAAGGAAAAGAACAAGTAAGAGGCAGAGACCACCTTACCGGTGCCAGAGGGTGAGTTGGCTCTTATGCCTGTTGAAGAATTCATATAGAGTCTCAGATATGTCATCCAAGGTTCAGTAGCTGCCTAAAGAAAAATGCTGCCTAGGACATCTGTTCTCCCAATAATGTGCCCCTTAGCTCTGTAAATAGTTGTGTTCCATGGAGCTAGAGGAGAAGATGTTGTAAGCAAGCAATGGGACCCTTGGGTCCTTTTAAATCATTGGGACCTCAGGTAAAATAAATTGATTTGTTGCTGAATCCTGACTGTTGAGAGTTTTTAAATTTGGAATGAAGCTTAATGATAAATTGTAGAAGAACTAATGAATTTCCAACCAGATTTCTTTTGGGGGGAAGCTTTTACGTTTCAGCTCATGTCTGTTTCTGTGCTTCCTGGGCTGGGAGCTGGTAGGAGACTTTGTGAAAAAAGACAAAAAAAAAAGAAGTCTCCTGATTCCGGCTAATTATCTGAAGTGGATGCAAGGTGTACCAGTATCACTGTTCTGCAGGTAGAACCCAGGCTGTGGTAAGGCACACTTTATTTTGTTCCTTGTAGGTTGTTAATGTTTTCGGTTCTGGGTTCCTTCAGAGTAGGCCCCCCTCTCCTCTTGTAACATAGGATGCCCCTTGACAATCAGAGAAGTGGGGTGGTTACATGAAAATATACAAAATGTCTTTTCTTCTCCTCCATAGGAGTTCACGCAGTCACAGTCTGCTTGTGTATGACGGTGGCAGGCAGCTGAAACAGGGAAGCCAGTTTTATTGATTTATGAATCGAGGAAATGGCAATTTTCCTGGCACAGTTCCTTTTTCTTTCTTTGGTAACCTCCATCACTAATACCTCCACCACTGGGAGTTGTTATTTGCCTATGCAGAAAAAAAATCTTATGCATTTTTTAACTAGGTGTTAGGTTGCCTTACTCAGATGAAATCCATAATTCAAACTGAACACAAACTGTCTTGGGTATTCTCCTGGTCTAAATCCCTTCCCTGCTCCAACTTTTCATGATGCCCATAGTGTCCTTACAGTATTTATTGCACTTTATTAATTTACTGGCAACCTGTGGGATAGTCAGGAAGTAAAAGGCAACAGGTTGGCATCTAGTGGCAGGTTACAAGCTGAATACTCAGGTCACACCTGAAAACTAGTCTTGGCTCATTGTGCCTTTCCCAGTCACCAATTTTTAAATAAATAAATAAAACAAAAGACTGGAAGCACTTTTATGACTAGTTGGCAGGTGTCTTGATTGTAATTTGACTGCTGACTGTTGAATGAAGAGTGACAGATTGTTGGGTGCTTTCTGGCTTTCTACACTTTAAGTTTTTTTGCCACTTGCTTCTTTCATCTCTTTCACTTTAAATTCCTCTCAAGCATCTCAAGGCATTGCTGTCTGTGGTCTTTTGACTGAGTGGTGATTGTCACAAATGCACTCTGCAGGTCAAGCCATCTGCTGCTGTGGCCCTTGACTTGCACTGGCCCTGCTGTCCTCCTCACTGGATCCAGACACTGCACTGGACTCTGGCCCCTCCATGCCCAAGGTTTGATCCTTTCCAGTCATGGACTGTGACTCAACACTCTGGGCATTGGTGGCCATCAGAGTATCTATGAGGGTGTGCTTGTTGGATTTCCCCTCATTCTGGACTCCTCTGTCCTGGCACAACTGCCTCAAGCAGTCTGCAGTGTACCCGCTGTAGTTGCAAGCCATCTTCTTCCCCAACTATGGCTACTCTAACTTGCACTTGGAAAAAAAATAAAACAGGTAGGAACTTTGACTATAAACAAACTTATATAGTTCTGTTTACCTTTTTAAAAATAAATCACTGCCTTATTTTGCAAGTGAGCTGTACAGTATTAAGCTGACACACTGAACTGTTAAAGCTTGTGTTTCCAATATTTTAAATCCTACCTCTGCCTCCAAATCTGTCACAAACTCCCTCCGCAGGTCAGACCCTCTGCTCCCACAGTGCCAACCTCAGAGTGCAATCGTGTGAACAGGTAACAGACAGGGTAACCCTCCTGTCTGCTTTGGGTCAGAATCATGTTTAGCCTCAAGTTCTGGAGGGATTCAAACTGTGACCCTTATGCTAGCATACCCAATGTACAGGCTCAGATATGTACCCTCTTCAGGACTGGAGTACAATCTTTCACCAGGGGCACCCAGCCTGGTCTCCAAAATGAACCCTTAAAACTCTACAAGAGACCTTAGGTATATATTCTTACCTTTTCCAAGCTTAATAACACCATCAAGCCTTTCAAACAGTTGTCAGACTTAACCACATGTACATCACATGCAAAAAGAAATCGAGAAGACACCCAGGCAGTATTCCAAAGAAATGGTTGTTTACTAAAAATATGATAAAAACATGTAACATTAAGCAGAGAACAATATATAATATAGCTTACAATCTTATAAAACAAAAAGAAAGTTTCATTACAACACTCCTACCACAAAGACATAATTGCTTTCTAACTATTACCTTTCTAAGCGCTCTCCAGTCAGAGTCTATTTCATATGTGCCCATTCCACGCTACTGTATGTTTCATTCTTAACTCTATCTGTCCCCATCCCCTTTGATGAGGTCAGCTAGAACCTCCCTAGTTTTAATATTCTTACATCAGTGTCTCTGAGGATGTGAGTCATATGCTTTTAAAAAATCTGTAACTAGCCATTTCCCAAATATGGCAGTCTTTAATTAAACATTTCTCTGTGAACTTAACAATCCCACACTCATGTCTCTTGTTCTCAGATACATCAGAAAACCATTAAGAGTCAGTCCAGTGACTTCTTCCTGCTACGTCATAAAAGTCATATATGCGGGACACTTCAAAGGCAGCAACAGGTTAAGAGGGCCATAAACTGTCTTTCTAGAATTATATCTTAATTAATGGTTCTCCTGGTCTGTTTAATTACATCCTGTAGTTCCAGCTACTGACTTTTAAAGTTACAGGCCAAATCTGTCAACTTGTGTTAGACAATTTCATACACAGACCAGTTATTTATTTTACAGATATCATACAATAATTATAAGCAAAGAGGCAGAGCGTCACAGTGATTATTGAGGAAGAATCAAAAGAGCATCTAGGGCATCTGTAAGCGAGCATACGGGCCCCATCAGGAACAACAATTGTGATTATACCTTGGCCTGCTTACTGAATGGGGCCAGCATGCATATACTGCCAAAGCAACTGTGATTGAAAAAGTTTGGAAATAACAAAGAAGTAGGGGACTTTGAATACAAGCTCAATCAGAAAGAAGCATTCTCGATCCATACATTAGGAGCTCTCACACGGTCTGGATTACATGACTGCTGGATCTATCAGCCTTTCTAAAATACTAATAATCAACAGTCTATGACAAGCGCATTTATTGTTATACACCTCAGCTGTGCCACCATTCTGGATTTTTTTTATGTTTCTTCTTACTAGCACTGATTGAGTTTCGTTGCTTGGATAGCTGGCACGTGATTTTAATCACTTGAGCCACTTTCAGCATTACTGTATTGTAAGTAATTATGTGTCCCTATGTTTGATGAAATATTTTCCCGAGTACTGTATAAGAGGTCTGTTTTTCTCACATGTACTGCAGCTTTTATTTTCTTGTTATCAGTTTCAGGTGCTATTTAGGTTATAGATTCAAATCTTGCCCTCTCTATATTGTTTGTAGTACAGATGTTTTTCTATTACGTGGTCTTCTATTACGTAATTTTAAGAGCAAGAGAATTTGGTACAGCAAAAAATGTCACATTGGTCCCAAGCTTGAGCTGCTGTCCATCATGTTCCCCCACAGTGCCCAGTAGTACATGATTACAGCAATTTAGTGGTAAAGGAAGGGAAATTGTGGCTCTGCTGCAGTGTCTCGCTTTTCCCCACATTTACACCAGAAAGAACCGAGTTGCAACATCTGATTTTCATTCAGTAGGGTCCTGCTTTTTGTCCTTTTTTTCCTTTTCTTTTTTTTACTGCTGGGTGGTCTGATGCACTAAGATATTGCTGTATGTGAGTACTGTATGGTAAGTGGCTGTCACTGAATCTGAAGTGGGGTCTTGGCAAATATGTTAGTGATGCTGTCATAGTTTTATGGTACTGTACATACACCAAAAACAGACATGTTTGAATGCTAGGAAGCTGATCTTGTAACAATTCAAAGCTGCACTTTGCACCACTACTCTAGAGGCCAGAGAGCTCTAACAGATGGCAGTCCTATAAATCCATAATCACAAGTGATTGAATTAAGCATGCATGATCTTCAGTCAGGAATTTGTGTAATTTGTAGAAACGGAGCCAAGAATAGATGTTCTTTAATCATTCTTGACACAGCAAACTGTGAGTATCAATGGCACTCTCACCTCTACTGTCTGCGTTTAACCTGTCAATTCAGCTCATGCTCTATTGTGCCTTTTTCAATATGAAGCTGCAGTTTACTAACACAGAATTAGCAAAAAGACTTGCTGCTTTTATCAAAGTGATATACTTGAGTATGATAGTCAGGGATTTGTGTAATTTGTTGAAGTAGATCATTTCATCTTTAAGCTATCTCAGAGTTCACAAAAGTACATACAGTACAATTGTACAAATGCTGCACATTTTTTAAAATACCTTGAGAGCCTCCTACAGTAAATGTACTACTATCTGCAAAATGCTGTATCGGGCCCTAAAGTGCATGTTCGCCACCTTCAAGGTGAAGAACAGGACAGTGGAGAGTCTATGTGATATTTCATGAGTCAGTTTTGTACTGCATGGTACTGTATGTGTGCATTAATACCCCTCATCCTAATGGGTGACACTGCACATTTCAAGAAGAGGACATTTTTATGACTGTGTGGGCGGAGCTTTGCAGACGTATTGCAAACATTCTGTTTAGGAGCACTGTGGAAGCACGTGACCAGATTGCTGTCCAGCATGCTTCCACAGTACTGTGGCACAGTTCCACTTTGTTGTCTTTTTAGTGGCCCTTCCCTTCCACCAGTCATGTAAACACACCCTCTTTGTGGGGCACTACTTTTTCTTCTGCAACTGTGTAAGTGATAGTCACCATGCCCAAGATGGCCACTGAATCAAACTGTGCATGCGCAGTTCTGTCACGGCCACCATCTTGTATACGCAGAATCCTGCATGGTGAGAGCTCCGTGTATTCTTTTACGCAGTCTCACCACTCTGAGCAGCCATACAGGCTCTGACCAGAGTTTGTTAGATAGAAGGCTCCTCTGTCATAACTATATAGTGACTATATGACCACTATTGTTGATTATAGTGCACATTTCTGGTCCAAATAGGGAACAATTGTGGCAGTTTAATTTTTAAATCTCTGTTAGCTTTCTCCAATGTTCTGTAAATTAAGCTTTGTCCATTCAGTATCACTCTTGCAGGGTGTAAGAAACACGTTTTTAGGTGATTTCTCCACAGTAGTGTGTGCAAGTTATAAACTTTCTTCCCTTGCTGTATGATTTCAAATGGTAAGTTATGGTAAACGGAAATGACAACTCAATCCATCTTGATCCTTTTTTTTTTTTACACACACCATCTGTATTATCAGTTCCCTATCAGAACTCTACAAGAACTTTGCTACAGTGACACATGGTGGTTCCCCTGAATATGTTTTTTTTTTCTTTATGGACCTGTGGGCCCTACCAAGTTCATAGTTTGCCTGTTCCAATGCTGTGTCTGTAAAAGTCACAGACACTTTCTTAAGTGTGGAAGTTATCTGGGCTTTATCATCTCAGTGCTCAGGAATTCCAATAACTCTAACATTCTTTCTCCTTGCTTTGTTTCATAATCCACCATTTTTTATGTTTGCTTGCATGCATGCACAAGAAACATTATGAGGTAGCTTAGGAGAGAAGTGGGTTGTGGAGGTACGGCACTGTGGTGGCCAATGCCGGCACTGCATTTGTGGGCTTGGCAGTGTTCAACCAATGCCGGCCCACTGTCCTGATGACACTGGTTCTTGAGAAGTGCCACTAACTTGAAACGATTTGGCCATCACAATCAGTGGATGCCTCATCACTGCAGCTTCAGCCATTCAGCTGCAATGAGGGGAGCGACCCTTTCATTGCAGTGTGGTACCTTGCCTGGTGTAATATGTCCATGAACAGGGTGGCGGCTATTGCTGTCTACCTCAGAGCCCCATGAAAGCTGATGGGAGTGCCCAATCCCCCTGTTGGCATGGCCCCAACCCAGTTCATCTGCCGACGGGGGAGCCCACTCCCTGTCTGCATAATGTCCCCCCCATTTGTTGGGTAGTGAGGGGTTGCCCAATCCCCCTCAGCATCATGTCCCCCCCAAACAGTCTTTCTTTGCTGATGGGGGGCCCAATCCCTGTCAGTTTATGTCTCCCTTCCCCCAAAATGCAGATGGCACACTGAAAGCCCACCCCAGTGTGACCAAAGCAAGCCTGCAAAAACAAACTTTCCCGCAATGTTTTTGTTTATTTTGTTGTCCCTGAAACCAAGAAAATGGTCCCACGTGGTGTCTCGTGCCCCCTCCCCCAATCCGCAGCCACCCTCTGTGCACCACACCTCCTCACACTCCCTCACCCCATACTTACCTTCAGAGCCCGGCACAATGATCTTCGGTGGACCAGGAACACGTCTGCACTCTTCAAAGCTTATCACGAACTGAAGAAATGCTGGTAAGCTGTATAATGGCATAAATAGGGGTTTTCAACTTATGTGGATATCTCAGCCATATTTTCAACTTTTGGCACCAAATTTTCAACATGGGGTTATTGGGACCCCCCTCCTCATGAATTCAGTCACTATCATGGCATTATTCTGTCCAGAAAGGTGATTTTGCGTGCACTGTGCAGAATCACCTTTTGGGACTGATTAACAAAATGACAGTGCCACTGTTCATGAGGTGGGCTCTCAAAAAACCTATGTAGCAAATTTGCTGAAAAAATCCCCAAAATTACTGTTTTACGAGCGTGCATTGCGCAGTTTCCACACACACTCGTAACTTCACAAATTTGTAATATTTTCACTCCAGATTTTCAACATTGTCATTTTTCCACACCTTCTTATGAACAGTGCAGCTGTCATTTTTCACATCCTGGCTGAAATGTGTTTTCGGATTTCCAGCGCAGAATAGCGAGGTCGCTGTGGGAAATCAGTGTTTGGGACAGATTAAGAAAATCACAGTGACTTTGTTCATAAACTGAACTCCTAAAATGCCTATGTTGAAAATTTAGTGAGAAACATCCATAAAATGACTGTGTTATGAGCATGTGTTGTGCAGTTTCCACGCACCCTCGTAACTTCGCAAATTTGTAGTATTTTCACTCCAGATTTTCAACATTGGCATTTTTTCAGACCTCCTTATGAACAGTACAGCTGGCATTTTTCACATCCTGGCTGAAATGTGTTTTCACACATCCTGCACACAATAGCGCAGTCGCTGTGGGAAGTCAGTGTTCACGACAGATTAAGAAAATCACAGTGTCACTGTTCATGAGCAGAGGTGCTAAAATGCCTGTGCTGAAAATTTAGTGACAAAAGTCCATAAAATGACTGTGTTTTGAGTGTACATTACGCAGTTTCCATACACCCTCATAATTTCACGCATTTGTAATATTTTTCACTCCAGATTTTCAACTTTGGCATTTTTTCACACCTCCTTATGAACAGTACGGCTGCCATTTTTCATATCCTGCCTGAAAGATGCATTTACACATGTGGTGCAGAATAGCGCAGTTACTGTGGGAAATCAATGTTCGGGACAGATTAAGAAGATCATAGTGACAGTATTCATGAGCAGAGGTCACAAAATGCCTATGTTGAAAATTTGGCGAAATAATTCCACTAAATGACTGTGTTATGCGCATGCATTGAACAGTTTCCATGTATGCTCAGACGTTCGAGCATTTTTATTGTTTTCACTACAGATTTTCAACATTGCCATCTCTTCACACCTCCCTTTGAATGGTACAGCTGTCATTCTTCACATCCTGCCCGATCTGTGTTTTCTTACATCAGGCACAGAATGGCACTGTCGCTGTGGGAACTCAAAGTTTGGGACACATTAACAAAATCACACTGCCACTCTTCATGAGAAGAGGTCTCAAATGCTTTCAGGAGGTGGGGTCACAAAAAGGCCATGCTGAAAATTTGTAGTGCAAATACCAACAAAGGCCCGGGGCATTAGGGTTTATAACCATAACGTCCCACCCTGTACAGACTGACAGGCATCAGGGGTGTGCCTTTGGATTGCCAACTGTAATGCTCATGCCATTCCACCCACACCCTGCAGCCAGTGACAGGCATCAAGGTGTGCCTTGGACTCTTCAGCCCCAGAGTTCACCCCATTCTCCTATATTGCACCCATTTCAGCCTATGTCCTTATGGAGTGGGGTGACTGTAAAGCCGAACACCCCAAGGCACACCTCAACACTTGTCAGTGTCTGCAGGATAGGGTAAGGTGAAATGGCATGAATGTTATGGGCGACAGCCCAAACACATAGCCCAATGCCTGTCCATCTCTACAGGATGGAGGTGGGGTTGGTGTGAAGTTCAGTACTTTACTGCCATTCCTATTCTGCATCTGTCTAACTCCTGCATTTCCAATGCTAATACCAGCAAGCAAACATTCAGCATTGACAAATGCTTGTTGTCTTATGTCTTCAATGCTGTTTTCATGGTCAGATGTTGCTCTTTGTATCACTGTGACATTATCCACTAACGTTGATATTTTATTTTTTAGCCTATGTGGTTCATTTGGAAATAATTTTTATGTTTTGGTTTATTTGTGCCATTTGGTAATTTAAACAATCAACTTGTGGATTTATTTATTCATCCATCCATCCATCCATCCATCCTTCCATCCATCCATCCATCCATCCATCCATCCATCCATCCATCCATCTATCTATCTATCTATCTATCTATCTATCTATCTATCTATCTATCTATCTGGCTTCCTTATTTTTAACTGACTAAATGTCTGTCAGCATAAATTTTGCCCAAGGTGGCATAGATCCCTGGTTTGTTTCCTGGTCATTTTCAGATTTAATTTCAGATACAGATCCTACTGAATTATACTCCTCTTGTTCTGAGTCTTAACCATTTTGCTGCCAATTCTCATTTTGTATCTATAAAGTATCACTGAGTTTTGGTAGGAAGCTAATGGTAAAAATTCTCCCTCTTCTGTGGTCTTTGCACAAATACAGGAATCCACAAATGTAGGCACCACAAGGTAGTGTGTAAAAAAGTACTTTATTAAATAAAGTGCATCATGCAGTAGCAGCAGCCCCAGCAGATCAGTGCCACCTTGACTGGTTTTGCACATCACGTGTGTCTTCAGGAGGATGTACTTCCCTATGTCATGTCAGTGCCAGTGGCTCAGTAGGTAGCTCACTCGCCTCTGAGGCCAGGAGATCAGAGGGCTGTGGGTTCAGTTCCCACATCTGACACTTGGGTTAATATCCCAGTACTGACACTGTAGTGCAGCATGAGAGGGGTGCTGCACTTCTGTGGTGCTGTCTTTCAGATGAGACGTTAAACCGAGGTCCCAGCTGCCTGGATTGGTGGTAGTTCAGGTGGATGTTAAAGATCCCATGGCACTTATCGAAAAGAGTAGGGGAATTTCCTCGGTGTCCTGACCAAATTTCCCTCACTCACTATAAATATCACCAACAGCTTAATCTGATTCAAGGTCGGTTGGCATTCATCTATATTCCCCTTCCCCTGAGTCGTGCCTGAAAATAGGCAGGATTTGTCTAGTGCACTTACCCGGTCAACAAAAACTAAATAAATAAAAATAAATGCCCACACCCAGAATAAAAGGATGCTGCTTAAAATGACAGTGAATTAAAAAATCACAATTTCAAAACACACAACATACATGTTTAAAGCAGCAATAAATAGCACCAGATGTAAATCTATATCTACAACATACTGTTTACTAAAATCATTACTAAGGAATGAATATCACTTTTAGCTACCAACTCCAGAAAAATAGCTATAGCTAATCCATGTGAATGCCTGGGCAAGAGGCAATTTTCTATTAATTTCTGGTAAATTCGAACAGTGTGTTTGAAATCATTTTTAAAAACAACTATTTCAACATACCAATGGTATAATGGTTTCTCGAGGCTATAGTGATCCATTTCATAAAAATTTTTTTCATTCAAATAACTAAATTACCATTCCATTTTACATATCACTAATAAAAGCCTCTCAAATACCATAATGTTAACATTGCTCCAATAGGAAAGCTGCAGAATCAAGCTTTAAACAGCAAATTGCCAAGTCCATTATATTTGTAGGCTTCTAATTTCACCATGCATTTTTATATATACTCAGCACCACCTGTGATATGTTAATCACAATGTTTTCTGGAGCACTAATTACTTGCCCTTGTTGTTGGCACTGCGTCCTCTTCTTCCCCCCTGCCTGGTATCTCCTGCCCCCTCTCCATGTCCTCTTGGACCTCTCAAGTAGTATTGGTGTTGGTTGTAACCCTGGCCCCCTTGTGTGAAATGGTTGGTCTTCCCTTGATTCATCGGTTAGTGAAATTTAATTTGTTTGTCGTTCCTCCTCTGTTATGGAACAGTGTGGTTGAAGTTGGATATGGGCAGGGAAAGCATCCTGACTAAGACCAGAATCTCAGCAGAGCGGACATCAGAAAAATGGATGAAGTGCTAAGGAGCCATCTGGCAGGCATCACAGCAGATATGGGGGTGGAACAAAGGTGGTCCATGATTAAGGAAGGAATACTGGTTGCCACAAATGAGTGCATTAGGTTCAGGAGGAAGAACACAAGGGCCAAGGTACCCAGCTGGTTCACTTCTGGGCAGTAAGGGAAAAGAGGTTGGCCTATAGAAAATTCAGGAAGACCAAGAGAGAGTTGGTTAGGGAAAATTACCTAAGGTTGGCTGGTGAAGCAAGTAAGAAAGTCAGGAGAGCAAAGGCACAGAAGGACCTGCAGATAGCTGAAGGAATTTAGAAGGGGTAGAAGGCTTTCTTTTCCTATATGAGTGAGAAAAGGGACAAGAAGGAAGGGATTGTTAGGTTTAGAAAAGGGTGGAGTGGGTGGAGGATAATGGGGGAAAAACAGAGATACTAAATGGATACTTCTGTTTCGCCTTCACCAGGGAGAAGGATGGACCAGTGCCTTCAGGAGAGAAAAGAGGAGTGGGGGGAGGGGAACACAAATGTAGTGATAGAAGAGGATAGTGTGAGGGAGGGGCTGCTGGCATCGAAGGTGGACAAATCACCAGGCCTAGATTAAGTACATCCAAAGATAATAAAGGAACTGGCAGAGGAGCTGGTAGGGCTACTGGTAGACCTATTTAATAGTTCACTAGAGACAGGTGTAGTACTGCAGGACTGGAGAACAGCACATGTAGTGCTGCTCCATAAAAGCAGTCCCAAGGGTGACCCAGGGAATTACAGACCAGTCAGTCTGACCTCCATTGGGGGAAAGCTCATGGAGACCATACTAAAGGAGAGGTTGGTGGACTATCTAGAGGAGCATGGTCTCCAGGATGCGAGGCAGCATGGGTTCATGGGGGGGAAATCATGTCAAACAAATCTGATTGACTTCTTTGACTGTGTTACTAAGACAGTAGACAGGGGCCAAGTGGTAGACATCATCTATTTTGATTTCAACAAGGCCTTTGACTCTGTTCCTCAGAAAAGGTTGGCCATGAAGTTGGTGGATCTCAGAGTTGGGGAAAAGATGGCCATATGGGTGGAAAACTGTCTGAAGGATAGAACCCAGAGGGTGGTTGTGAGGGGAGAGTTATCTGGCACCAGACAAATAACCAGTGGGGTACCGCGTGGCTCGGTGCTGAGGCTGGTGTTATTCAATGTTTTTATCAAAGACATTGGAGATGGCATTAAGGGCAAGATGTGCCTGTTCATGGATGACACCAAACTCTGTGGGAGAGTGGATATGGCTGAAGGGATACAGGACCTACAGGAAGATCTGGAAAAGCTAGGGAGGTTGTGCAGGATCTGGCAACTTGGCTTCATTGCCAAGAAATGCAAAGTTATGCATATTGGAGCCAAGAATCCTAGGACAGAGTACTACCTGGATGGAATCCGAGTATCTGCAACAGAGGAGGAGAAGGATTTGGGAGTGATGATTTTCACAAATGAACTCTGCAGGTCAGGCCCTCTGCTTCCACAGTGCCAACCTCAGAGTGCAATAGTGTGAACAGGTGACAAACAGGGTAACCCTCCTGTCTGTTTTGGGTCTGAATCACCTTCTAGCCTCGAGTCTTGGGGGGGGGTCAGATATGAAGCAGCAAAGGGAGTTGTAATTTGAGCAGAAGTTCCTACTGCAGATGGAGGCAGAGGAAAGAGAGCGACAGCTTCAGTGAGAAGCTGAGTGACAACAGCGTGAGCACCAGAGGCAACATGAACTGGAAAAGCTACGACTCCAAACACCAGCACCAGAGCAAGTAAGTGGCCTGGGTTTAACTGGAACTCCAGGACTGGGTTAAAAACTAAATTCTAAATTGATAGCTGAATTTAAAGAGGAGGAAGATATGGATGCCTTTTTAAATTCCTTTGAAAAAGTATGCATTCAGGCAAATATTTCTAGAGGGTCCTGGAGCTTCCAGCTATCCCGGCTACTTACCAGGAAAGCTTGGGATGCATTGGGTCAAATGGACAATGAGGACAGTAATGATTATAGTAAACTGAAAACTGCACTTTTAAAGAAATATGAGCTAACAGCAGAGGCATATAGAGGTAAATTCCGTAAACTCAGGAGAAGCCCTGACATGAGCTATGAGGAGCTAGCCATGAAACATCAGTTTTTAAAACATTGAAGGGAAGGAATTGAAGCAAACTCTGTAGATAAAATTGAAAATGCTGTACTGTTACAACAGTTTTTTGGGGCATGCCCAGCAGAGCTGAAAACCTGACTGGAGGACCAAGATCCAAAAACAGTACAAGAGGTTGCTGAACTCTTGGACAGCTATGCCAGGAGCAGACCTGCTCTGACAGCGAATGGGACAGGTGTGGCAGTGCAGAAGGGGAAAAGCGTGCCTTTAGGGCAGCTAAAACCCTCCCTGCCTCCACCAAAACCAGGTAGCCCCAGGTTACAAAGAAAAGATTTACCTGAGAAAAGAAATGAATGTTGGGTTTGCAAAGAACCTGGCCATCTGGCCAGACAGTGTCCCAAAAGGACAAGAAGTACACAAAGTGGTGCTAGAAAAGAAGTGGGTTGTTTGTGTTTTCTTGAAAGCATGCCAGTAAACATGAGGGAACACATACACCCAGCCAGTGTGAATAGTGTACAGACACATGGGTTGAGGGACACGAGGGCATCCCTGTCTTTAGTAAAAGGAGATTTGGTACAGCCTGGTCAGCTTATACTTAACCAATTTGTGACTGTACAGGTGTTCACTGGGGAGGAGAAAACCTTGCCACTTGCTAGTGTCCTCCTAGACTGGGGTGAGACAGGGGGAACTGTACAAAAGGTTGCCGTAGCTGAAACTTTAGCTGTTGTTGTAATCATTGGCAACAATCTCAAACAGGGGATGGTGTGTGCAGTTACCCACAGCCAAGTGACAAATTAAAATTGTGGTTCCCTGGACCCCATAGAAGCTCCTGTGGAAACTACTGAGAGGCTGCTTCCCCAGCCTGTCTCCTCTGATTTGGAGAATAATGAAAGGGGAGTAGAAATTCCTCAGGTAGCAGTTAACCAAACAGCTACGGAGGGTACTCCAAAGAAGGAGGGGTGACCTATTGTCAGAGGGTTAGGGATGGCAGTGATCCTGTATGCCCTGATGCTAGAGCTAGGGACCCTAGTTTAGACATTGACGGGGACCTGTCCCAGGCCTTGAGAATGTGTAAGGAGTTTACAGCTGCTCAGAAAAGTATCCCTAGTCTAGAGAAGCTGAGGGTTTGGGCAGACTCTGATGGAGCACAGGGAGGTGACAGGAAACATAAGGTTTATTGGGACAATGGACTGATATATATGCAGAATGCTGAGACAGAGGGAGGGGTGATAGGCAGGCAGCTTGTCGTTCCCCAGGGGTACCGTGAGCAGTTGTTCAAGATTGCACATGATATTCCCATGTCTGGTCATCTGTGAATTGAGCACACTAAGCAGCGGATGGCCCAGAATTTCTATTGGCCCAACTTCACCCAGCAGGTGAAGGAGTATTGCAGGTCTTGTCACCGGTGCCAAGAAATAGGGAAGGCAGGTAAGAAAACCCAAGCTACCCTAATTCCCTTGACCATAGTGGAGGAGCCATTCCAGAGGGTGGGAATGGATATTGTGGGGCTTTTAAATACCCTCAGCTCCTCTGGGAAGAGGTTCATCCTGACTGTGCTGGATTGTGCCACCAGGCACCCAGAGGCAGTTGCCCTATTGTCACTGAGGACAGACAAAGTGGCAGATGCCTTACTAGGGATTTTCTCCTGTGTTGGGTTTTCACAGGAGGTTATCTTCGATCGAGGGGGTTCCTTCATGTCGGACCTGATGAAATGTTTGTAGGGGGGAAGTGTAGGGTGGTGCAGAGATGCACGACACCTTATCACCCACAAGCCAATGGGCTTGTGGAAAGATTTAACAGGACCCTTAAGTCAATGCTCCAAGTGTTTGCTGAACAGCATGGGAGGGACTGGGAGAAATACCTCCCCCACCTGTTGTTTGCATACAGGGAGGTGCCCCAAGAGTCGACAGAGTTTTCCCCCTTCAAGCTCTTATACGGATGCCAGGTACGTGGACCCCTAGACTTGAGCCAGGAAGACTGGGAAGGCAAGCACACCACCCAGGGAACTCCCATAGTGGATTACATCCTTAGGTTTAGGGAAAGGCTGAAGGAGTTTATGGGGACAGCCCAGAGCAACTTGGTAGCTGCCCAACAAAAACAAAAGGAGTGGTACGACTGCAGAACCAGAGCTCACTCATACACTGTGGGTCAGGAAATCATGGTCCTAATCCCGGTCCAGAAAGACAAGCTGCAGGCCAAGTGGGCAGGACCATACAAAGTAGTCAGATGGGTAAATGATGTGAACTAAATTATAGAGTTATCTGACAGAAAACATACAGAAAGAATGTACCATGTCAACATGATGAAGCCATATGCTAATAGGGCTGACATGTGTTTGCAGTGTGTAGTCCTGGGGAGGGGATGGATGAAGGAGACCCTTTTCTGGACTTGCTGGAAGAAAGCAAGCGGGAGTCCTCTGTGGAGGCAAACAAAATGTCACCCAAGTTGACCCTGGACCAACTCCAGGAAGTAAGGGAGGTTTTACCAGACTTTGCCCCACTGTTTAGCACCAAGCCTGGACTAACCCCCATAGCGATGCATAATGTGGAGACAGGGATGCAGGCACCCATATAGTGAACAGCATATTGGGTGTCAGAGGCTGTTCAAAAGGACATTAGGAGAGAGGTGGAGGAAATGCTGGATTTAGGGGTAATCCAGAAATCCCACAGCCCCTGGGCTTCACCCATAGTCCTTGTTCCAAAGCCAGATGGCTCTACTCATTTTTGTGTGGACTATCATGGACTGAATGCAGTCACGAAGTCAGACGCCCACCCGATGCCACAGATGGATGAACTCCTGGACAAGTTAGGAGGGGTGACATACCTTACAACTATTGACCTGACAAAGGAGTATTGGCGGGTAGAGTTAACTGCCAGAGCTAGGGAGAGGTTGGTCTTCATCACTCCGATAGGGTTATTTGAATTTAAAGTAATGCCTTTTGGAATGAAAAATGCCCCAGCCACTTTCCAAAGGTTGGTGAACCAGGTGTTAAATGGTGCTGAGGAGTACGCTGTGGCATACCTGGATGACATTGCCATCTTTAGTGCCAGCTGGGAGGAACACCTGTCCCACCTTAGGGAAGTGCTGGGCCAGATACAGAGGGCCGGGCTCACTGTCAAAACTGAGAAGTGCCAGGTGGCCGTGGCTGAAATGGCATACCTCGGGCATGTTTTAGGCTGGGGAAAGCTCCATCCTAAACATGTAGAAATAGATGTAATCAAGGCATGGCCCAGACCAGAAATACAGAAATAGGTCAGGAGTTTTCTGGGGACAGCAGGGTACTATAGAAAATTTGTACCCAATTACAGTGCCCTGGCCACTCCCCTATCTGGCCTGTTAAAGAAATGGATGCCTAAGAAAATTACCTGGGAACCAGCCTGTGAAAAATCCATTACCAGAGTGAAGGAGGCACTGTGCAGTGCTCCTGTACTGACAAGTCCAGACTACAGCAGACCCTTAGTAGTCCAGACTGACACCTCAGATGTGGGTATTGGGGCAGTGGTGAATCAGACATCCAACCAAGGGAAAGATCACCCCATGGTGTACCTCAGTAAAAAGTTACTTTCCAGGGAGCAGGCTTACTGTACAGTGAAAAAAGTGTCTTGCCATGATCTGGGCCCTAAATAAGTTAGAGCCATACTTATATGGGCAGTATTTTGAGGTACAAACTGACCACAACTCCCTGGTTTGGCTGACACAAATGGGTAAAACGAATGGTAGACTACTAAGATGGAGTCTTGCCTTGCAAGGGTATGACATGACTGTCTCACAAAGGACTGGAGCAGCGAGCAAAAACGCAGATGGTTTGTCCCATTGTTTTGAGATGTAAACTGAATTTGGGGAACTCATCCCATGCAGGAATAGATTCCCCAAAATTCAGCCTAAGGAGGGAGGAGTGTAATGGGAAAAACCCTCTAATATTATTATGGTATAATATTTGTATTATAAACAAATGTGAATGTCTGCTAGATACAAACAGGCTAGCTGCTTCAGTGATTGACTTTTGACCCCAAAAATGTCTCAGTGTGAAAAAGCTACAGGATGTGTTAAACTGACTAGTGAAGAGAAACCTAATCAAGAGTTTCCTGTCCGGCCTTTAATTAAAGCTTCTGGCCATCTGCCAGGATATACGCCTCTTAAACTTTTATGATTTCCTTCAGGAACAGGCCATTTGATAACAGAACCATATTATAAGTCATGAACCTTAGATCTTCTTGGGAAACAGGAACCAGCAGAAAGTTCCAAGAGAAATGTTTTGATCAAAGACTGTCATATCTGAGAAATGGCTAGTGATGATTTTTTTCACAATAATAATGTACATCCTTGTGGATATTTATGTGAGAAATTAAATCTAAGGGAGGATCCAATGGTGATCTCGCCAAAAGGGGTGGGGAGATGGAGTTGGAAATAAACATACATGTGGGGAAAACAGTGCATATTATTCTGGACTCAGAGAGAGAAGTAATTCTCTGGACTTGAAAACACTTAAGAGCAATATCTAGATAGGAAAGAACTTAAATATTTGTGGTAGGAGTCTGTGTTCTGTAACTCCCCATTTTCTTTTATGTGACTGAAAGATTAATGATATAATTTGTTCTATGTTTGATTTTACCTGTTTTATATTTTTTTAGTAAACAATATTTTCTTTTAAAATACTGCATGTGCATCCACTCAGTTCTTTTACATGTGATGTTGAGCCTGTGTTTAGGTCTGACAGCTATTAAATGCTTAAATGTGTTACTAAGCTTACTTAAAGGTAAGAATATACCTAGGTCTCATATAGAGTTGTAAGGGTACAATTTGGAGAACCTGGTTGGATGCCCCAGGGCAAAGGAATGTACTGCATCCCACGAAGAGGGTACATATCTGAGGCTGTTAATTGGGTATGCTACCATAAGGTTCACATTTTGACTCCCTCCAGAACTCGAGGCTAGTAGGTGATTCAGACTCAAAACAGACAGGAAGGTTACCCTGTTTGTCACCTGTTCATACTGGCATTGTGGGAGCAGGGGGCCTGACCTGCAGAGTGCATTTGTGACAATGATCACTAGTTACCTGAAGCACTCCACACAGTGCAAGAAAGCAGCAGCAAAGGCAAACAAGATACTGGGATGCATATCTACGGGGATCAGTAGTAGGAGAGAGGAGGTTATACTACCCTTGTACAGATGACTGGTAAGGCTGCATTTAGAGTATGGATTTCAGTACTTGTGCCCACACCTCAAAACTGGAGAAGGTCCAGAGGAGGGCTACAAAGATGATAGCTTGTCAGCAGGGTAAGGCATATGAGGAGAGGTTGAGGCACTGAACATGTACTTCCTGGAAGACAGGAGAGAGAGAGAAGGCACATGATTGGGACCTACAAGTATGTGAAAGGGATAAATAAGGTAGATAAGGAGAGTCACTTTAAGCTGAGTGGCAACCATAACATGGGGGGGCACAGTCTTAAGCTGGAGGGTGGGAGGTTTAGGAGGGAGATCATAAAGCACTTCTTCACAGAGAAGGTGATGGACACTTGGAATGCACTGCCAGAAGAGGTAATCTCATTGAAGACAGTGGGCAGCTTTAAGAGAGGTTCGGACAGGCATAGGGAGAGGGTCATGGGTAGGGGGGATGGGAGGAGTGGGGAGCAAGGGCAGGGACATTAGCTCAAGCTATGGACCCTGCAATATGAGCAGACTAGACAGACCAAATGGCCTTCTGCTGGCTTCTTCGTATGTTCGTATGGGGACAGGGAAGGGGGAGAGGAAGTGGATGGGGCAGTCCCTCCTGGTCCTCTTGTAAAAAGGATCTCAGTATTGTCAGAGTCGCTTGTACTGGTGTAATATGAGGGTGATGTACCACTATTAAGTAATATGGATCTTGGACCCTGATTAACAGAATTTTCAGCTGATGTTTGTCCCCCCTCTGCTTGTACTCTAGTTTTGCCCTCTCTTATATGAATGTCCAGATCTCTTATTCCACGTGAACACTCTGTCTAGCAGGTAATCCTGTCTGTCTCACTCAGATTTCTTTAGCTTCCTTTGTTTGATTTTATTTTCTTCTTTTAAAATGGTGTTTTTAAGTTTCTGTTCAAGCTCTGGAAATCTGGGGTCCTCTTTAAACTTAAGTACCACATCTTCTTTATGTTTAATGTCAGATTTCTACTTCTGGCTGCTGGGCAATGTAATCATCAATTATTGCTCTGATCAAGGCATCAGTTTCCAATTGCAAGCTCGTGTTCCAGTTAGTCACAAAGACCCTGTCCACACTATGCCTCTGTAACGTTACAGAGGGCCCAAACCGTTACCGCAATGGTTTGTGTTTACACCTGTTACAAAAGGCATTTTCATAACTGTTGTTGAAACCACATATGAGGTGGTTTCAACAGCGATTATAAACCATTATCACCCTCGATAACATTACCAACTCGTGAAGTGGGCCTGCGTGGCACGGTTCCCTAGCAGCGTGAGCTGCTGTGTGGGATCGGGTGTCACCGTAACGGTCGCACAGCTCCTGCAGTGTGGACCAGTGGTACCAGTCCTGTAACAAACACCGCTGCAGTGTGGACACACTGCACCGCCGCCCCCCCCCCCGGCTGTAATGGTTTGCATCCGTTACTTGGCCTGGGCGGTGTAGTGTGGGCATGCATAAAAGCAGTTCTTTCTAGCCCATATCCCTGTATGTTAGTCACCCTTATTCCCCTGGGGGATCTCCCCACTTTGAGGTAGGCCTCAAGAGACACCCAGTTCCAATAATGGCATCTTCCCCCTTAAAGTTGCTCTTTCCAATTGTATGAATGCCAAATCGATATCATTAACCACTGCTGTTTGTTCTAAATTAGTGACAGAGTTAGATGTGCTTTTTGTGCTGCTGGAGTTCGTCTGTTCTGTAAACAATTCAGCTTCAACACCAACTACAAAAACGATAGTGGACATAGATCCTGATGCATCCCCTAAATTAAATGAAGCAAAGTTTATTTCAGACATACCTTCTTGTGTTCTTAACAGTTCTGCGCTTTTAGGGGATGCCGCGTTCTGTTATGCTTCAGCCCTTTAAACCTTCCTCTTCTTCCAGTATCTCTGGTTGCAACTGTGTGCAAAATCATTTTTACTTCAAGCTGTTTCAAAGCTCTAGGTTCAGACAAAAGTGATAAGGAACCTCCAAACGTGCCGCTATATATACGGGCTGGTCTGGAAATTTCAAGCTGTGTCAGACGCCAAGCGCCGACCGTGTTTTGCTAACAGCACTGGTGGTGAGCTCAGAAAAAACAAAGGTTAAAGTGTGCTCACAGTTTAAGCTCCACATA
Source organism: Neoceratodus forsteri (assembly GCA_016271365.2). Lineage (NCBI taxonomy): Eukaryota > Metazoa > Chordata > Ceratodontiformes > Ceratodontidae > Neoceratodus > Neoceratodus forsteri. The sequence continues at coordinate 471,620,935 of CM028132.1, forward strand.
CCTATGCATGCCTCCAGTAACTCTCCACTATAGGAGCAATCAACAAACGTAGGCACCACAAGGTACTGTGCAAAAAATGCTTTGTTGAATAAAGTGCACCATGCAATAGCAACCACCCCAGCAGATCAGGGACAGCTTGACTGGTTTTGTATGTCACGTGCATCTTCAGGAGGATGTACTCCCTTATGTCCACACTCAGACTAAAAAGATGCTACTTAAAGTGACAGTAAATAAAAAAAATCATATTTTCAAAACACACAACATGTATAAATAACAGCTTTCATCTTTTCCCTGGACTGTGTAGATAATTTGGCTTTTATTTGCATGCTGATTCCCTTTCCATCTTCCTCTTTAGGGTCTGCTTGTTTGGAATCTGCTCTTTTAAGTATTCCGGTTTTGTCCTTATTTTCATTATTTAATACAGTTTTCATTAGTTTTTCACTAGGTATGATATTTAAGTAATTACCTTGCAGTCCCATAAGTTGTGTTCCAGCTCCAATTTTTTATGTATCTTTAAAGAGTTCTTTTTTTTCTCATTAAGTTAATCTTAGGCATTTTAAATATTTCAAAGAAAGTATTACCTGTTGCTCTGGCAGAATTTATGGCTTGCTTCATCGGCTCCTGTTGTAATTGCTGATCCATGTTCTCCATGCTCTCCATGTTTGCTTGCTGCAGAGTGAGCGCAGATCGATAGGTGTAGATGTGTTCTGCTGCTTGTTTTTTTTTTTATCTGGGATATTTTTGTGGGAGTCATTTTGATGGCTGTGGGCAGAGCCTACAGCCATTTTGCTATCTGTAGATGGAAAATGGAGTATCGTGGAACACATGTTTTGGACTTTTCAATGTATCCTTCCATGCCAGCTGGAATAAAATACTCCCTTCTTTCTGTTAAGAATGTTGGAGACATAACTCAAAGCTGCTTAAAAGATGCCATTAGGAAACTGAAACAACTTGTTAACTATTGGTTGCCTATTAAACTGGAGATTTGTTTACCTCCTTCAGAATGCAACAACTTGCACATATAAATAGCTTCTTCCTACTAGTTTCACTCAGGAAACTATTGTCTTTCAAGAAAGATTCATATCTCTTAAATGTCATCCCTTTCCCAGAAAATCTATAATTTACACCTTTTCTTAACCTCTAAAGACACAATCTGATAAATACTGCCTCGGACATATGCCAGGTCTTCAGTGAACTAAACATACTAAATATGTAGCAATCAGCAGGCATTTTCTACTGTGCTTTTTGGGGAAAAAAATACATTGAGCTACAGCAAACACACACCCATGCACACACACACACACACACACACACACACACACACACATTCACTCTGTACACACCATCCTCATGGCCACAACATTCAAAATAAATACTGCATTTGAATATGTTATCAAACAAGAAACTGTTTATGTCAGTGAGCACAGTGAAGTTCAGTTTAGAGTAGATTTCCTTTAAATATTTCTTATCCTATATTTTGTGTCCTGGATACACACACACACACACACACACACTCTACACACACACACACACATAGACATTATGGCGGCAGATAAGGACCTCTTGGCCCATCCAGTCTGCTCATTTTCCTACCTATTGGATAAGCTGTAGATTCTAGTTAACCAACAGCCTACTTCCTGCAGCCCCCAACTATAATTGCCTTATGTCTGTCCCATGCATGTTTGAATTTCCCCACTGTTTTAGACCCCACAACCTCTCCAGGAAGGCGGTTCCATGTGTCCACCACTCTCTTCATGAAAAAGAATTTCCTCACATTACCCTTGAGCGATCCCCCTCTAACTTTAAATTGTGCCCCCTTGTCCTTACACATCTCTTTTTCTGAAAGATGCTACCCTCCTGGACTTTGTTGATTCCCTTGAGGTACTTAAAAGGTTCTATCATGTCCCCCATCCCTCCTTTCATCAAGGGTATACATATTAAGCTCTCTCAGTCTCTCTTCATATGGCTTCTGATGTAGACCCTGCAACATTTTAGTTGCCCTCCTCTGGACTGCTTCCATCCTGTCTATGTCCTTGCGTAGATGAGGTCTCCAAAACTGCATGCAGTACTCCAGATGGGGTCTCACCAACTGTCCGTACAGAGGGATAACCACTTCCCTTTTTCTACTTGTGATGCCCTTCCCTATGCATCCCAGTATCCCCCTGGCTCTCCTTACTGACTTCTCACATTGCTTACCTACCTTTAGGTCATCTGATATGACTACACCAGATCCCTTTCCATTATTGTTGTTATTAGTAGCTCCCCTGCTATTGTGTACTCTTCTCCTGGATTTTTATTTCCCAGGTGCATTACTTTGCACTTCTTTGCACTGAATCTAAGTTGCCATATGTCTGACCATTCCTCTAACCTTGCCAAGTCCCTTCTCATCCTTTCTACCCCCCCTTGTATATCAACTCTGTTACAGATCTTTGTGTTATCTGCAAAGAGGCATACCTTTCCTTCCAGACCCTCTGCAATGTCACCTATAAAGACGTTAAAGAGGACTGGACCCAGTACGGAGCCCTGAGGTACTCCACTAGTAACCCCCCCTTTCTTCAGAATGTGTTCCATTCACTATCACCTTCTGTGTCCTGTTGTGCAGCATTCTAATATGTTATAAAACAATAAAGAAACTGTTTATTTCAGTGAACACCATGAAGTTCAGTTTAGAGTGGGTTTCCTTTAAATATTTCTTATCCTACATTTTGTATCCTGGATAGCACGCAGGGGAGATGCTACATCTCATTGTCATAGGGATCTTCATTTACACATTTTTGCACTGTATTTACTGAGGCTGTCCCAGATTAGATGCAATATCTTATTTTCAGTGGGGTCATGATTTTATCATTTTGATAATGTATTTCCAGGGCCCCTGGTGTTCTGCGGCAGAAATTTCTGATTTCCGCGGCAGGGCTCCTTGACTTCTGCGGCAGAACTGTCTGATTTCTGTGGCATGATTTATTTATTTCTCTGGCAGAATGCAGTCCTGTCATTGGCTAAATATGATGTGATGTCATCGATGACATCATATGTTGAGCATAGAGGAGGGGCTTCAGGATAAACGAGGTGGGAAAGAAAGCCTGACATTATGGAAAAACAGTATATTTTTCTGAAAATTCATCAAAAACAATGAATTCTGCAGCACTATATATATTCTGTGGCAAGATGCAAATTCTGTGGCAAATTCCTCAACCGCAGAACTGCAGAATTCTAGGGGCCTTGTGTATTTCTGTAGGGTAGCCTAGTCCAGGGTCCCTATATTCAAGGGAGATGCGTGGCGCATCCCAGTGAAAAGGGAGATGTGCCGCGCAACTCCAACAATGCACCACAGTGTGATATTCAAATGTAGGGGATGTGCAGGCTGCAAGGGAATGGGTCAGGGTGTACACAAATAGTATGCCATGCAAGTCATATGCTGCACTGCGGAATACTCAGTGGGAATGCACCCCTCACAGTCCAGAGCAGCGTGGCCCACAGTTAGACCATGAATAGCTGGCCTAACCCAGCCAGCCACCTACAGGCAGGCTGCAGAAGTGCACTCAGGTGCACAGCAGCCTGGCAGCCCTGGTAGACTAGAGATACACCCTCACATCTCCAATCGATCCAACTCCATCCCCAAAGAGCTCTATAGTGTAGGCCCCCCCCCCCGGACCCAATCACAGCAGAGGAAACTGTGGTTCATATCCATAGCATAGAGGATCCCCACCTACCATCTTTATTTATGTGTTTATTTATTTGCTTTTGTTAACCGGGTAAGCACACTAGACAGCCAAGTGCCTATTTCAGGTGTGACCGTTTATGTAGACACCCCTGCTCCCCCAATATCCGACCTGTTATGGAGACTGGCACTGCCTTCCACACCCTGCCATGGCCAGCTGCCAACTGCATTGGACTCAGGCTGGGTCCTGCACTCCGGAATGACCCAGGTGGCTGTACCATGCCTTGGGGGCACTATGCAACCTGCAGACCCACCAGTGTATGCAGCCATGCGTATGTCCCTGGCAAACCGTCAGAGGGAATTGACATGCCTCCAATGTATGCCTTGTCGATGCTGCATCTTCCTGCTGTCATACACTGTTGCAGACCCACACTCTCCCCCATTCCCCTGTGTAACATGTCACCCTCCGGACTGTTGAGGTATTCTGGGTGCCATGGGGTGCAGTATCCTGCAAAGCCATTTGCAGTGTACGCTCCAGGCTATGGACAGTGCATCTGTGGTTCCCCAATTGTACAAACGAATGGGATGTTGCCTGTAACATGCCTGTCCTGGGACCTGTGCGAGTGTGTACAGCATCAGCTGTCACCTGCACTGAGCAGTACAACAGCACCAGGATGATTAATCTGCATGCGAGTGCCTGAGGTGTATGGCTACTGGGCATCATTTTGCCCACACACAGCTCATGCCTATGTATGACACATTCCAGCATCCTACTGCCAGTACTCCACCACCCAAAAATGAGATGCCATTTCTTCTGTGAACTATCCATGCTAAATATATAGCAATCACCAGGCATATTCTAGGAAAATACATTGTAACAAGCATTTGTCAATGCCGAATGTTTGCTTGCTGGCATTGGCGTTGGTAATGTAGAAGTTACAGAGCTGCATAATAGAAATGGCAGTGAAGTATTGAACTGAAGCCAACCCCACTGCCACCCTGCGGAGAGTGACAGGCATTGGGGTGTGCCTTTGGGTCATCAGGCATAACGGCCATGCCATTTCACCACACCCTACCCTGCAGACACTGACAAGTGTCACGGTGTGCCTTGGGATCTTTGGCTCTTATGCGCACCCCATTCCATCAGGAAATATAGTGAGATGGGTGTGGTAAAGGAGAATGGGGTGAACTTTGGGGCCAAAAAGTCCAAGGCATACCTCGATGCCTCTCACTGGCTGCAGGGTGTGGAATGGAATGGTATGAGCATTACAGGCAAGAATCCCAAGTCACACCCCTGATGCCTGTCATTCTCTACAGGGTGGGGCGTTATGGTTGGAAACCCTAACACCTCAGGCATTTGTTGGTATTTTCACTCCAAATTTTCAACATGGTTTTTTTGTGACCCCCACCTCATGAACAGTGGCAATATCAGTTTGTTAGCCAAAAGCTGCTTATGCACAGCGACTAAGGCATTTAGCACCACAGGTGCAAAAACACATTCCGAACAAGATGTGAAAAATGACAGCTGTACTGTTCATGGGGAGGTGTAAAAAATGGCAATGTTGCAAATCTGCAGTAAAAATATAAAAAAAAAACTGGTGAAGTCACGAGCATGCATACAAACTGTGCAACGCACACCCATAATGTAATTAGTTTGGGGATTGTTTTACAGCAGATTGTCAACACAGGCATCTCCGATCATGAACAGTGTCAGTGTGATTTTCTTTATCTGTCCTGAACAATGATTTCCCACAGCGACCATGCATCTCTGCACTGAAAGTGTGAAAACACATTTCAGCCATGTTGTGAAAAATGACAGCTGTACTGTTCATAAGGAAGTGTGGAAAAATGCCACTGGTGAAAATCTGGACTGAAAATATTACAAAGTCATGAACTTACGAGGGTGCGTGGAAACTGCACAACACACGCTCGTAAAACAGTCATTTTTAGGAATTTTTTCACCAAATTTTCAACGTAGCCATTTTAAGACCTCTGCTCATGAACAGTGTCACTGTGATTTTCTTGATGTGTCCCAAAAATTGATTTCGCACACCGACTGCGCCATTGTGCGCTACATGGGTGGAAACACATTTTGGGCAAGATGTGAAAAATGACAGCTGCACTGCTCATAAAGAAGTGTAATAAAATGGCAATGTTGAAAATCTGAGGTGAAGTATTGAAAATTTGCAAACTTCTGGTGCGTAGGAACTGCATAGCATGCGCTACGTAAACAACCATTTTAGAATTTTTTACCAAATTTTCAACATAGCCATTTTAAGACCTCTGCTCATTAACAGTGTCACTGTGATTTTCTTAATTTGTTCCATACATTTATTTCGCACACCGACTGCACCTTTGTGCGCTAACTGGGCGGAAACACGTTTTGGGCAAGATGTGAAAAATGACAGCTGTACTGCTCATAAGAAGGTGTGGTATAATGGCAATATTGAAAATCTGGAGTGAAAATATTGAAAATTTGTGAACTTATGAGGGTGCATAGGAACTGCGCAACGCACGCTCGTAAAACAGTCATTTTTAGGAATTTATCCACCAAATTTTCAACATAGGCTTTTTGAGAGCCCACCTTATGAACAGTGGCAGTGTTATTTTGTTACTCAGTCCTGAAAGGTGATTTCACGCAGTGACTGCGAAATCACTCTTCGGGGCCGATTAACACCACGACAGTGACAGCATTCATGAGAAGGGGTCCCAAAAACCCCATGTTGAAAATTTGGTGCAAAAATTACAAAAAATGCCTGAGATATGCTGCAAAGTTGAAAAACCCTATCTATCCCATTATACAGCTTACCGGCATTTCCTCAGTTAGCAGTCGACTTTGAAAAGTGCAGGCGTGATCCAGTCCACTGAAGATCGTCGCGCGGAGTCGGAGGTAAGTATGGGGTGGGGGTGTGGGGAGGTGGGGTGCACAGTGGGTGGGGGCAGACACAGCGAGGACGTTTTGTGTTTCAGTTTTTTTAAATGAGGATGACATGGGACGTTTGCCACGCTGGGGTGGGCTCCCAGCGTGACACAAGGACGGCTGGTGGGGGGGTGTGGAGCTGACGGGGGATTGAGCACCCCCGTCGGTGATAGCATGTGTTGCCACACTGGGGTGGGCTCCCAGCGTGGCACCCTGTACTCTGGGGGGGGACCAGTGGAGCCGACGGGGGATTGGGCACCCCCGTCAGCTATACCATGTGTAACCACGCTGGGGTGGGCACCCAGCGTGGCATAAGGAACTCTGTTTTGGTGTGGGGGTGCAGCACAGCTGACTGGGGATTGGGCACCCCTGTTGGCTCACAGTGTGTGCGTGGGGGGGGGCAAGCACGCAGTATGCGTGCCTGTGTGTGTGTGTGTGTGTGTAGGGGAGCACACATGAGCAGGCGATATCTTATTTCTGCTCTCTGAAGTGTAGCTCCCCCTTTCAACTGTACGCCACTGCATTTTGGAGCTGTCATAGACAGCTCCAGCAGGCATTGGAGAACTGCGGCGGCGCCTGCAAACACACTGCCTGAATTGGAAGAGGCCTGACACACCTCCAAAACTCGGATGATGGCACTATGTTTCTTGCACATGCATGCAAGCAAACATAAAAATGTGTAAAAGGAAGACCACATTGAAACTGCCTCTCAGCATATCTGCATTGTTGAAATTCATTAGAAATAATGGGTAACTCAGGGTACTGGGGGTCGGCAGGGGAGGATAGGATCGCACGTCCGATGGACTGCTCTCCTATCCTGGGGTGAGCTTGGGGAAGGCCTTGCTCAGTAGTGTCCCCCAGTGGAGACTGGAGGCACTACACAAGCGTTGCAATGGGGAACTAGAAAACGGAAATACTGCTCAGGTGGCTGCCGGATGATGGCTCTCTGTTCCCCAGACCCTCCGGTGCCTTCAGTGAGCCACCCCGTCCCCTCAGCAGCACCCCTGGGCCCTATCATGGGTGCGCTGGGCTGCCCCACCTGGTGCCTTCCCCCTCAGAGAAGGGGGGCTCACCCAGTGAAGGATTACATCCAGGATATCCCGGGGATCGGCTGCAATGTGAAGGTCGGGGAGGCTCGGATAGGGCCGGTAGGAGTCGCAGGAGGACTTGCAGAGCCTGAAGGAGTGGGGGTCACCAGAGCATGGCAGGAGAAAAAAAAAAAAGAAATAATGGGAAAAAGCATCCCAAAAGCTCTCCACAGCTATATCGGCTCTGACCAGTGTTTGTTTGTAATTGTCTCTGGTGCTGTAATATCAGGCTGAGTGTTTCTGATGGGACAAACATCTTGCCAGATTGGCTTGGTTCTCCTGCTGCAGAAAGTAAAGACTTGTCTGCGTCTAATGGTGGCCCATTTGAAGTCTTAACTTCAGTATGCAGTTTCATTCTTTGATGCTCTGTTGCAATAAGGGGGCTCAGGAGTGGCTGCATTGTTAACAGAGGTATTGAAATGGACTTTGTGGAAAGCAGGTTAGTGTTTTGCTCTCTTTCAGAGTCTGTTAGCGCCTCATTTCTTTTCTTGGTTGAATTCCGTGGTGTCTGTGGTGGGGCATAAGGGATGGATTGCTTTGAGGACTTGAGCTTTGCTTGGCATTCAAATATCTGTAATTACAACTTTACCAAACCAGGGGCTAGATTCACCAAAAATCACAAAGCAAGGAGCAAAAGGTTGCATTGCGCATTGCAATTGCCCAGGTGTCAAACGTTGCTATTTACAGTTGGATATTGCAGTAACAGGCCAGATCGAGTCAATGCTAACCCCGATACTGCAGTGCTAACCCCACTAATGCCACCCCAACATGCAGCTAGGAGTATGGCTCCACAATGAATAGCGCAGGTGTACTATTTCCGATTCACAAAAGCGGCTATGTAAATGAGTCTGTTGGGCATGCAAGGTGCTGTGTGGCCATTCGCATGCCCATTACGGGGCTCATTTCCATGGACTGTGATGGAGTGTAGCATGCCCCCTCAGACCCTGTCCCACAGGAAGCCCTGTGTCAGTATATTTGCCACTGTCCCTGGTGCTAGTGCCCCCCGCCTTTGCTGATTATTGGCCCAAGTTAAAACACATAAATTTCTCTGGTCCTAGTGCTTCCCACCCTGGTCACCAGTCACCAGCCTGAGTTAACAAACATAGTTTGCCCTGGTGCTAATGGCCCCTTCCCCTGAGATCATCAGTCTGAGTATAAAAAAATAAGTTTCCCTGGTGTCCAGTGGTACCGCCCCCCAGCCACACCCATGCCCGATCCATAAATAATATTTTCCTGGTGCTATTGGACCTGCCCAGCAAACACTGATTGCTGGCCCAGTATTATGAAGAAATCTGTTCCTAGTGTCCAGTGGTACTTTCCCCCACCCAATCACCCACCCAGTGAGACCTATGTTTCTCCCTGGTGTCCAGTGGTCCATCCTCTCACCCAATCACCCTCCGATGAGATCTATATGTCTACCTGGTGTCCAGTGGTCCATCCTCTCACCCAATCACCCTCCGATGAGATCTATATGTCTACCTGGTGTCCAGTGGCTCCTCCCCCCACCTGATGTTGAAAACAAATCCCCTGGTGCCAATGTAACTCTCCCCCATCCTGATCCCCTGTATAGTAAAACTGAACATTTCCCTGGTGTTTGGTGACCCCCCATCCTCGATCCTCTGTATAGTGACTTTAAACCTTTCCCTGGTATCTACTTAACCCCCACCCCGGCAGGTAATGCCCTTCACACCACTCCCCCACCCCAACCATAAGTCGACAACTGGCACTGCCCTTCACTCTCCACCACAGCTGGCTGCTCACTGAGCTGTAAGTGAGCATGTACTGTTTACAATGCACACCCATTGTTCGACAGCTCACTCACTGAGCTGCCAATCAGTAAGCACATACTGTGTACAGTGCACACTCATTGACAGCTCAGTCAGCAGCTGCCATGGAGGAGACTGGAGGGCTGAGCTGGTTACCAGCTCATGGTCGGGATGGGGGAGCAGGGTGGTGGGGCATTTCCTGCCAGGGTGAGGGGGGGAAGGGTTTCACTAGACACCAGGGAAAGGCTTTAAGTCATTATACAGAGGATCAGGGTTAAGGAAGAGGGGTCCTGCTAGATACCAGGGAAATGTTTAATTTTACTATGCAGTGATCGGGATGGAGGGGGGTTACACTGGACATTAGGGAATATGTTTTCATTGTCAAGTGAGTGATTGGGTTGGGGAAGGGATCACTGGACAAAAGGGAGACATACAGGTCTCATCAGGCAGGTGAGTGGGTGGGAGAGGGACCATTGGACACCAGAGAGAAATATAAGTCTCATCAGGCAGATAATTGGGTGGGGGGAGAGACCACTGGACATCAGAGGCAGATTTCTTCACAACATCAGGCCAGCGATTAGCAATTGTGGGGGAGGAAGGCAGATCACCAGCACCATGGAAATATTATTTATAGATTGGGCATGGGTGCGGGTGGGAAGAGGGACCACTGGACACCAGGAAAACTTATTTTTTTATACTTGGGCTTGAGATTACGGGGCCGGGGGGACAACTAGCACCAGGGCAACTTATGTTGTTAACTCAGGCCAGTGATCAGAGGGGTGGAGACTGCTTGCACCAGGGAAACATATGTTTTTTACCTTAGGCTTATGATTGGTGGGGGGAGTGCCACAGTACCTCTGCAAACTACTATGGTTGCACTGAAAAAGGCAAGGTCTCAGTCAGCAGTATTTGCTCTGCACAAGGGGACCTAGCAAGAGGCCCTTGCTTGGAGCAAATGCTTTGTGAATTGGACAGTGCCAATTTTCATGTCCCCTTCCCCTCATTTACATTGCAGGTCCCTCCAAACTTTGCCTCAGCGCAAACCCGCTTTGAGCAAACAAACCGGGCTTTTGTGAATACCAGTTTGGCACAAAACCCGTTTTGCTTGTGCAAAACCAGGTTTGCGCCAGGGCAAACCTTTGTGTATCCTGGCCCAGGTGAGTTAATTAAATGACAATTGTGAAAGCATGTGGTAGAGAAAAGCCTAACTCCTGAAATATTGGTGTAACTCCCTACAAATGGGGGTTCCCAAAAAGTCTTCCTCAAGCTTGTCTAAATGCTCACTGCCAGGCTGGAGTCCTGCGTTTTAGCAGTTTAAATGTGATTGCCAGAGATTGGCCTGTATAGCCTCTGTGTACTGTCTCTTTAAGAGCTGCCTGGATTGCAGTCATGGGTAATCTGAGAGGGAGCGCTGTTGAAAGATATAACTATTTGCTGAAAATCATTTAGAGTGATAATGATAATGTAGTTTGTCTAACCTGCCTTCTTTGCAGCAAGGACTGTTTTGTTTATCTTCACTATCTTGGTCCTGGACTACAAATGGGACCAATCAGTATTAGTGGGACCTAAAATGGAGCCAGACTACAGGAGCTGTCTGGAGTCAAAATCTGTAGGAATTGTAGTTTGGGGCTTTTGGCGCCTTTTTGCACCTGAAGGGGAGCCTTTGTTGTGACTGACAGGAGGATCGGCCAACTGAACCTTTTGAATCTTGGGGAATTTCCCAGGCTGCTGCTGCTAGTTTCAGTTTTGAGCTGAGAAGTGAAGAAGTAACAGCTCAAGTGATTTCTGAGCAGCAGTTCTGTGTAGTTTTGCATGGGAGAACTGTGAAAGTGTTGAGTTTTGGCCTGCCTGTCTGCCTGCTGTCCCTGAGAGGGAAAATAGAGTTTATTAGTGTAACCCCTCACCCCTGCCTTTTTGCCAAAATGACAGGTGGCATGCTGTTGAAGCTGACAGCAGTATCTGGTGGGGACTGGGTTTGGGGAGGATGAGGTTACTTGGCACAGAGGGACCTAGGTTTGGCTACTCTGCACAGGGGCACCCAAGTAAATCCGAACACAGGAAGCAATAACTGTAATGTCCAGAACCAGGAATGGGATTCTTCAGTGTGGCTTTTATTCACATACTAGCTGAACAAACAAAACATAGACGGACCCCCCACGGGGCTACATTTCCTGGTAATGCAGATTAGAGACAACAGAACACTTTGTCACCATTTCCAGCCCTCAGGCTCTGAACCCCCCAGGCACACAGCCCGGACTTGCACGCAGCTTTGGGTACACAGCCTGACTTGTACACACTTGGGTTTTCCCCACTGGCCTGGCTCCCCTGCCGGCCACTTGATCCGCGATCCATTGGACGAATGAACTAATTATCCTGTCATGGCTCCCCACACCACACTAGAGTCTGCGACTCTTAGAGAGAATTTTCCTTACAACCCCATGTCTGGGTACTTCTCCCATCACTGGCCAAGTGCCTGAGGCAAAGTAGAAAACCACAGAAGAAATCAGTAGAGGTGGACCTGGTCACTAAAGATGGGGGGGGCCACCCATCTCCAGCTCCCACAGCCAATACCCGGCCATTTCTCTGGAAAACTGAACAATTCCTTTGCTGAACTTCTAAATGTAGATTAAGGGTAGATGTCTGTCACATCTCCTCTACATATTATTTGCATCTCACAAAACTCTGGGATTTGACACTACTTTTACTTGCTTGGCCCATTTCTCTAGGCTTCCCAATATGTAGTTTAATCCCTAGATTTTCATGCAAGTCCCAGGGTGAAGAAAATATATGCCCTTTTAGCCAGAGCAGACACTCACCCTTAAGTTGCAGGTGCCCCACAGGCGACTCACAAATCTTCCATTTTCCAAAATAAATCCTGGACTAAACAGGCAGCTTTTCCTCCACTAGCAGAATTAAGGGAATTGCCCCAGGAATCTGCTGAGAATCTTTACATCCCCCCCAGAGGGAGGGGGCACTAAGACCCCAAAAACAGCAGTCTCCACCACTTGAGTACAAACTTCACTCACTCCAGCCAAACTGCAGACTCTCACTTTTAAAATTCCCAGCGTTCTATCTACCTCCCTTTGCTGCAGATTCCAATGTGGCTTATGCAGCTGCGAAAGTTCTATTGGTGATGTCATCCCTCAGTCTCAGCTGAGACTGAGAACAGAGTGAGACAGTGTGAAACCCATTTAACTGGAGTTTCACAAGCTGCCTTCCCTGCCTACCACTAGGTCTTACTGGGATTCTAGTAACCTCGGGTGACAAAGGGGTTACACTCGCCCTTGACCAGGAAAATGACTGTCCGCAGTCATTATTTACCCGGCCTTAGGCCATCCCACAGTATGTGCTACCTGCGGAGGGGGGTGATCAGGCCCCCTCCTACCATGTGCAAGCACAGGCAGGCAACACTAAGGGCCTAGAGGCCTGTAGCTGACATATCAACCTCTACACTATCCACTTACTATGGACACCTAGTGGCTTTGGTAGAACTATGCAGAGCATAGCCCTGATAGATCAGCACTGCGGTCCCTGCTGCAGGTCAGGACCACAGCCTGTTTATCCCCCCTAACCCTCATGGGAAAACCTATCTGCCTTTAACCTAATACCCCCAAAAACATAAACAACCCGGAGACCTCCCCGACCTTGGGCAACCTGCAACCACACACCATTAAAATACCAAATTACTGCCTCCTCCCTACCCCCACAACCACACCTGTGGAAGGAAAGGGTTAATACAGCAATAACAACCATAACACCACAGTACTTTAAATTTCTAAACACACTAAAGCACTGATGAGGAACTCCGATGAGCCCCTCCTCCTCTTCTTGTCTTCTCTTCAGTCTTCCCAGGGACACCTGTAAGAAAAAGAAAGACAACACACACACTCCTAATCTGCATACACAGTCTACCTAAACCCCTACCATCAAAACACTGCAGAATCCCGAAAAGATTTTTTTTAGAAAAAAGGTAGAAAAACAGTATTTACATTAGAAATCAATGACATTACTTACAATACACATTTGGGGGGATGGAGTGCCCTAAAAGTCCCAACTAGTGACTGCAGTGCCCGAAGACTAGTCCAATAAAGAGTCTGTCCTGGGCCGGAGCCCGGTGAAGCACAGTTCTAACAGGCCAAAGTCTCAAAGGGGAGAGTTTTTGCGGACAGTTCACACATTTTGAAGTCTGTTAGTGTAGGGTGTGTACTGCAATGTCATAAAGATAGAAAAGTTCGGACTTACCAGCCACTTGTAGTACGAAATTCGGCACCGACCTGCATCTCTGACGAAGACTCTCCCTGGCAGCATTTCTTCTGATACAGCTGGGAGGACATCTTCCGGGAACCACAGGAGGGCACATCTGGGAACAGCTTGGCTGATGTCATCTCTGGAGAAGGAACCTTAGAACAGGAACAAAAAGAAAACAGCTGGTCCAACGTCATCCGATTACCAGGCGATGAACAGGATACAGCTGGGTTGGTGTCCTCTCTGGATCTGAAGTCATCTGGTGGGCCAGTCGATGGATGCTGGAAAGGCAATGGACACTGTAGACTGATGAATTTGGGGCACCTGAGTCCTGGATATCCATATTGGTGGATTAATAAAGGCACTTCACAGTCTGGTGTGGCAGTATTGACTACCACTGCTCGGCTCTCCATTTTGTAGGCACGGGCACATTTGCTGAGAGGTCCTTACACTGAGGCCAATAGTACCGGGGGTCAGGAGCTTGAATTATTACCCCGTCTGGGCGCACATAATTCACACAGTGGGAGATTTCATGTCCCTCTCCATCCACTATTCTCACTCTGTCTATAAACAGTGCCCTGCCTCTCTTCCACTGGGTATACTTTTCGTGGAACAGTCTATTCTTTACATGATTGTTGGCCCCAGGATGCACATTTTTCATGGCTTCATCCCAGATCCAGGATTCCCTGCAGTTCTCAATCTCCTCCCAGACTTTTCGAGGAAAGGTAGGAAAGGTTATACCATAGATCTTATTTGCCTTTCTACGAACCAGTCTCACCTCTTTACTTGCTTTGGTCAATCTGAGACCGCTGGCCTGGCTTGGGGGTGGCCAGTCCTGGTTCTGCCAGCTACGCATCCTTAAGGAAATTAGAAACAGATCCCTGACTTCTTCCTCTTGTAAAGCCAGGGCAGTGGCATCACCACTTTCTTCCATACATTCCTCTGAGGCAAGATCTTGAGGCTGTGTACCCGTTCCTTTCTCACAAGGCCACACAGGTTCCCCCTCATCTTCCTCTTCACTGAGGATCTGAGCCCAGGAGTCAGCAGTTGTTCTCACTCCTGAGACTATGCACGCATCACTAGGCACGGAGGTCGACACCTCCCACTCAAAGGCCTCCCTCAACTCATCTTCACCTAAGAGATTTGGGCTAGGCCCACCCCTCCAGGGGTCTATTGATGCTTTATCTGAACTTTCCTTCTGGGATCCAGCATCCGAAACTTCAACTTCTGGTTCTGTCTCTAACTCTGCACCCTCTAGCTTTGTGCCACACTACCCCGAGGGGCCTTCCTCCACAGGCTCCGCCTGGTGCTGTGTGCTGCCAACTGCAGATCCCTGAACCTTTGTCCATGTGGGAGCCAAACGAATTTGAGGCGCTTTATACAAGCCATATTTTTCTAGGCATCCAGCACAGTGAGGAATCATGAAGACGTCCCTTCCAGCTCTCAAGCATATTTGGCATACATGCACTGGAAAATTAGGACTCGCCACATGAGGAGGCAGTTGCCCTCCATAGCACCACTTTTCAATATCCCTCAGTCTATTTACTGCTGCTGTTACTGCAACCTGGGCATGATCCGGGTAACGAGCTGGTCTTGAGGCCATAACTGCAGAAAAACAAACAAAAGTTCACTGTAACTGAAAGTCCCACTTTATTGAACACACTCTTTAGCTGTAAAATGGCTCCTCTGCTGCTGTGTTTACTTTACTACCCCACCCTGTAATGGCAGTGGCAGCACTCCTGTGCATCAACATTTAGAATCTGGGTCAAGCCACTGTGCACTCGATTTACACAAACTACTGATAACTTTTGCTCAAACTGCACAACTTGCTCTGTTCTTGCTTTAAACACATTTACAGGATTTTCCATGGACTTTTTACACGCTGGTAACATTTCTTTTATTACAGTCCCTTAAAGCTTCAGGTTTTTAGCACATGATTGCCTGTATTTCTAGTGCTGCACTTTGCTACAACCCACAGTCTCTCTCTGGCTTCAGACTTTAAACTGAGGCTAAATTCATTACTATGCACACAGTCAATGGCTTAACAGACTTGCACTTGCTGGCAGGCCTTTACACAGTCGTTACTTGCAAAGCGACTACACTGCTGTACACACACTTATATGGCATAGGGCTGAAAATCACTGTTTGAGAAGTTTCTTAGTTGTTACTTACTGTTTTCAGTAGCAGTTTGCTTCGATGGGGAAAAACGGCCTGCAGCCAGTTCTTAGAGGCCTTAGAACAGAAATGGGCGGGCAGTCCTGCCAATCATCTTTTCAACCACCAACCTTGCAATTCCAACGATCGATTTGTGGGTTGAGCCCGATTTTAAACAAGAAAGTAAATTTTTATAAGGTTTACAGCGATTTTAACACTCCGCAACGCTCCTCCACTGCCAGTACACGCACTCCACTAACACTCCCTCTCAAATGCTGGGGCAGTCTCTGTAGAGCTGGCTGAGGGGCGGGACTGATTGCAGCCTGACCAACCACATGACGCCATGCAAATGAGCGTCTTCTTCCTCGTGAGGGCTTTTCTCCTCACGGCGATCGTCGAGCAGGCAAATTTAAACTGCAGAATGCAACTTTTTTTTTTTCAACTGACTCCACGTCGGGAGCCCATTTCAGCCATTTAATATAGCCATTACACTTGCAAGTCTCTCTTTTAATTCAAAAAGCATTTCCAACGTCCAGGGCACAATTTTCCTGTTGCTACCCCTAGTCTTCCACACTTTTCTTCACAACAGTTAATTTTTAAAGCAGGCAAAAATGCTGTAAACAATTTTGATGCAGGACAAGGGCACACTCTTTGGCTTTACTGCTCCTTAGTAAACAGTTGGCAATTTTAAATAGCAGCACAAGATTCACAGCACACAGCAACACACACTAGGAAAATTGCTTCAACTTTTTGGGCTACCCACTGCCAGATAGCCAAAACGCTAGCCTCCCCTTGCCCAAGCACCTTCCTTCCCAGAACAAAATCCAAAGTGGTGCCTCCATTTTTGTAACCCCTCACCCCTGCCTTTTTGCCAAAATGACAGGTGGCATGCTGTTGAAGCTGACAGCAGTACCTGGTGGGGACTGGGTTCGGGGAGGATGAGGTTACTTGTCACAGGGGGACCTAGGTTTGGCTACTCTGCACAGGGGCACCCAAGTAAATCCGAATACAGGAAGCAATAACTGTAATGTCCAGAAACAGGAATGGGATTCTTCAGTGTGGCTTTTATTCACATACTAGCTGAACAAACAAAACATAGACGGACCCCCACGGGGCTACATTTCCTGGTAATGCAGATTAGGGACTACAGAACACTTTATCACCATTTCCAGCCCTCAGGCTCTGAACCCACCAGGCACAAAGCCCGGACTTGCATGCAGCTTTGGGTACACAGCCCGACTTGTACACACTTGGGTTTTCCCCACTGGCCCGACTCCCCTGCCGGCCACTTGATCTGCAGTCCATTGGACAAATTAACCAATTATCCTGTCGTGGCTCCCCACACCACACTAGAGTCTGCAACTCTTAGAGAGAATTTTCCTTACAGCCCCACGTCTGGGTACTTCCCCCATCACTGGCCAAGTGCCTGAGGCAAAGTAGAAAACCACAGAAGAAATCAGTAGAGGTGGACCTGGTCACTAAAGATGGGGGGCCACCCACCTTCAGCTCCCACAGCCCATACCCGGCCATTTCTCTGGAAAACTGAACAATTCCTTTGCTGAACTTCTAAATGTAGATTAAGGGTGGATGTCTGTCACATCTCCTCTACATATTATTTGCATCTCACAAAACTCTAGGATTTGACACTACTTTTACTTGCTTGGCCCATTTCTCTAGGCTTCCCAATATGTAGTTCAATCCCTAGATTTTCACACAAGTCCCAGGGTGAAGAAAATATATGCCCTTTTAGCCAGAGCAGACACTCACCCTTAAGTTGCAGGTGCCCCACAGGCGACTCACAAATCTTCCATCTTCCAAAATAAATCCTGGACTAAACAGGCAGCTTTTCTTCCACTAGCAGAATTAAGGGGATTGCCCCAGGAATCTGCTGGGAATCTTTACATCCCCCGGAGGAAGGGGGCACTGAGACCTGAAAACAGCGGTCTCCACCACTTGAGTACAAACTTCACTCACTCCAGCCAAACTGCAGACTCTCACTTTTAAAATTCCCAGTGTTCTATCTAACTCTCTTTGCTACAGATTCCAATGTGACTTATGCAGCTGCGAAAGTTCTATTGGTGATGTCATCCCTCAGTCTCAGCTGAGAACAGAGTGAGACAGTGTGAAACCCATTTAACTGGAGTTTCACAAGCTGCCTTCCCTGCCTACCACTATGTCTTACTGGGATTCTAGTAACCCCGGGTAACAAGGGGGTTACATTAGGACTGAATCCATGTTGTGAGGACTATTTAAGCCACAGGACTGTGACCAGGCTTTAACCTGAAGATCGAAGATTTGCTGAATGCGATCGGCCTGTCAGGATTTTCAGCTGCTTTTGAATCCCCAGTATTTGCAGAGACTTTACAATTGTGACTGGAGAGCGGTTTGCCTGGTACAGTAGAATTTCCTTACATGTAAATGTGCTGTGTAATGAAAGTGGGTCATGATTTGGTTCCCCACTGTGTGAACTGTGTTCTGCTTGCTGGTACAGTAGAATCCATTACATGTAAATGTGTTGTGTATTGAAAGTGGGTTGTGATTTGTTTCCCCACTGTGTGAACTGTGTTTTGCTTGCTGGAAGCTTTATCCAGCCTAATCGGACTGAATACACGTTCATCTTCATTCGGCCTGGGCCATGCCACTCTGGCCCTGCCAGACTACCCCACTGCACAGAGAAAGTCACCGATGAGAGACCTGCCTGGGGATCAGCCCCCTGCTCCACACTTGAACAGGAACGATGTCTCTACAAATCGTGTGGGCCCTGCTGTTCCTGGCACTCCAGATTAACCACCTGCTGTCTCGATTTTCATCCAGCCTATGTCCAGTCTTGGGTATCGTGAGTAATCATCAGGGTAGCTCCCTGCAACAACAGCCTAATCTAAAAGTGTGTCATCTGACTGTCTTGTTGTTTTCTTTTCACGAACTGAGCCCTCCGGCTCCGGATTACAAATAGTGTGTGTTGTGCATGTTGTTTTCTTCCATTAGAGGGACCAAACCAGCTGCAACATTCCTGGCTAGCCCACCATTCTCCATCTGGGTACCCAGAGTGTGTGACTGTTTATGGACCCTGAAGTGCATGCATAACTGTTTGATTGATAGAGTCTTTAAGCAAATTAACCTGATTATGCCCCTCCCTTGTTCAAGCCCCTTAAGTAAATCAGATCTAACTCTTTTTTGCATTTACCCTGACTGTGGTTCCAGTTTGTGCAAGAGTACTCTACTGTTGTTATTTGCTGTGTATAACCTTGTTTTACAGGGGGTCCCCAGGGCCAAGCCAGAGGAAAGCCCTGGTGGTGAGTGCAAACTGTGGGTACTTGTGTGGTGTATCAGGGGTATTGTGAAAGTGATTACTGTGTATTGTTCCGACCACTAGTAAGGAAAGAGGGTGGTTACAGTGTCCCGGAGGGTTATGCCCAGGTTAGCTTGACCACTACCAACCCTGGCCTCCGGGTGGAGGTACCCATTTCAGAACTCAGGCCCCTTAACCTGCTACTAGCCAAGCAGGCAGGGGTAGTAGCCCTTGGGATAGCGCCACCTAGGGGTTACATTTGTAAAAACTTTTTAAAGAATTATATTTAGAGCTGTGGAGGAAACTTAATAAGTTTCAGTTCTGACTTCAGTGGACCTGCAGATAAATAATTCTGTATTGCATTCACACTTTAGGTGTTCTAAAAATATTACATCTCACTGAATCTTTATAAAGAAATGATTGAGTCCTTATTGCTGAATTAAATCACCTTAGTTCTTTTGTTCATGTTTAGTTCAACATTGTAGCGTGGGGGTCATGCAGGATCTCTCAGGGCAGTGCAAAAGCAGCAACTAACTCTCATCTCTGTCACTCTGGTGTCATCTTCCTCCCAGAATGCTCCAGGATGACCAATACCACTCAATAGTTGCATTAGATGTAAAATTAGCAGTTTTTTGTACAACACCCTTTTTATCCTGTGTAGGTATTTCTAAGCCTGTATTGTGCCCCCTCTCCCTCCTAGCCTCCAGGGTGTACATATTGAGGTCCTTTAGTCTTTCCTCATATGTCTTCTCACCTATACCCTGGATTATTTTGGTTGCCTTTTCCACACTTCTTCCACCTTCTCACATTGTTTACATAGTTACAGGTCACGGAACCTTGCACAGAACTTCAGATGCAAGCACACCAGGGATTTTTAGTGGGAAAGGAGAGCTTTTCTGATGCAACTGTTAATTTTCCAACCTATGCAAGCCAGCATCCTGTTTGCATTCCCGATTACCTTGTTTCAATGTGCCATAGATTTCGCACTGTTCAATATTGTCACTCCCAGATCCTTTTCCTCTGCTGTGCTTTCTAAAACTACTCCCCTCCCTCAAATATTGCATTTTCAGTGGTTTGTTCCCAATGGGCATTACCTTGTATTTTTTGCATTGAAATTCACTTCCCAAATCTTGGACCATCTCTCTAGTCATCCAAGGTCCTCCCTCAGTGCCCTGATGCCAGTAGTACTGTCCTCCTTCCAGAGATCTTAGTATCGTCTGCAAAAAGGTGGATTTTGCCCTCAACACCCATGCCTGTGTCACAGATGAATATGTTAAGGTATCCCATGATGTAGGTGACCGCGATTGGGTGACTACAAAAATGGTGACTGAATCTCAGTGCCTGTCATCAGAGCGACCCAGCAGGGAGGGCAACCAGATGGGGGGGTTTGCACATATAGTGACAGGATGTTGCTACATGCATACGTTTGTGGGAGGGTGAGTACGCTCAGTGAGGGGTGGGAGGGAGAGATTTTAAGGGGTGGTGCTGCAGCATGCTGCCGAGCTGCTCATGGGTGTGGTGGGTGGGGTCAGGCTGGGCTGCACAGGGTGCTAGTTTCAGTCTGGGTGCAGGTACCTTTTGTTGCACCCAGCCCTAAATGTAATTTATTTTGATTTTGCACCCCTTCCAACATGCACTTCCCAGGAGCTGAGAATCCTTCAGTAGGGGTGTGTGGGGTGCACAGCTCCCCACATGAACAAGTAAATCATAAATCCCCGGTGCCCTTTTGCTGTACGCCAGGGAGTACATCACCAAAATTTATTTTTGGCGATGTACATTCGCCCTAACGGTGATTGCTATTCTGCGATCACCGTTATCACATAAATCCATATGTTAACGAGATCAAGCACCAGGACTGAACCCTGCAGTGCCACCTTTGTTAACGCTTTACAATCTTGCAAGTTTGCAAGATCTTTTTAAAGCAAACCTTCAAAAATGCATACTCCCAGTGGGCAAAGTGGGTATGCATTTAACAGGATTCAACTGCAAACACACCATATAAGTGACACACATGGATGTTCTCCTAAGCAAAGACAGCCAGGCTGCCATTTGCAGTGTTTTGGTATCCTGAGAAAATGCTGATTGTCGTTGACTACAGTATTGTAAACTAAAGCACCTAGACAACAGTTTTTCCAGTGAAGCAACTGGCCAGCCTATCTCCCTGTACTTGTGCTGGTTATGACAGCCTTGAACTACTGTAAAACCCCTTAAATCTGGAGCCCCTATTATAGTTCCTATGGTCAGGCATATTTTCAACCTGTACCTTGTCTCTGGCACAGTTCCAGAACTGTATATGAGAGCCAGGGTAATCCCTGTCCCCAAACAAAAAGACAGCAAATGCATAGACACTGCCGTCCTAGTGCCACACTGCCTGCACTCAGCAAGCTGCTCAAACATGTTGTGAACCAGCTTATTGACTACCTCCATGCACATAATATACTCCCACTTGAACAGCACATCCACAGCCCTTACAGAGGTGATAACCAAATTTTAAAAACCCATGGATCAGGGCTTACTCATGGTTGCATCTTTGTTGACGTGTCAGAACTATTCAGCCTGGTGAATTATGCCCTTACTTGTCACGGAACGCACGCTCTTGGCCTATATGTGCATGCAGGAGCATGGACTATAAATTATCTTTTAAATCAGCAGCAAGTAATCATATTTAATAGGTCAATCTCAGACTCTGCCACTGTTAAGTTTGGCATCCCCCAAGTCTCCACCATATTTGGACCAGTCCTTTTCTTCCTTTGTATTAATAACCTCCCTAGATCTACAACCTCACACATTGCTACCTTTTATGCTGAAGATCTAGTACTCCTCCTCTCAAGTGCAAAAAAGATATGAGCCGCATGAACTTAAAACTCACTTTTGACTTCCATAAACTGCAAATAAGGCTCTCAAAAATAAGTTGCTCTTACATACCAAGAAAACACAAACCATGCTCTCTGGATCACCTGCCAAAATCAGATCCTGCCAGGATCCACTATCCATTAGTTATCCTGACAGGACCACCTTAAGTGTTCTGCCCTCATTTAAATCTCAGGGTCAAGCTGGTACTGAATAGAGCCTGTCACTTTGTCACAGGAGCTGACAGAACCACCCACTCATGCACTCTTTATAGCCTCACAAATTGCCCCCCCCAAATAAAAGAATAAAATATCAGACCTGTATGCTAGGAGCAAAAGCACTGTTGGGCCTCACTCTGACAGGACGATATTCCTGGCCCTAGGAATCCTGCTGGATTAAGAAAAGCACCCCCTCCTTTTTCCTCTTTGCTGCAACTATCCCCTATCTTCATATCTCATTGCAGACTGGCCACCTGAAATTCTATCTCCTTTAGTTCTCTGTTTGTCCTGTTCACCTCTGTCCCTTATTTTATTTTATTTTTTCCCCCAAAAGTTCAAAGTACATAAGTAAAGTGCTCAAGTAAACTGCATAAGAAACAAGGGGCCTTACGTATAAAATAAAGTGCTGAGTGCTACAGGCCTCAAAAGGCTTGAACCACAGAAATGGGGTAAAAATGGTTTAAAGTGCCTGAAGTATGGATTTAAAATGCTATGTGCCTAACATTTACAACGTAGTTTATACCAGTGCAAAAGGAAATTCATGTTGGAATGTTTAAAGCTTCATGGAGTTTGGAAAAGTTTTCACTTGTTTCAGGCATCAGGCTTACTATTTTACATTCCTTTCTGTACTTGAGCCAATGCAGGGCTTCCAAAACAACAGCTACGTTTTGTATCCAACAAACAAGGAACAAGGAATGCTCCTCAGTTGCAGTTATACTGTATATTTCTAAAAAGTAAACTTATGAAAGCAAGTTCAAACACTCCTGGTAAAAGGAGCTTAATTACCCTCCCCCTGGTCTGCTCCTTCCTGTATAAATTCAGGTCTCCTTCAGGAGCCAGTCAGCCCTTCAGCCACTATATTTATACAGACATGGGCAGGACCGTTGGAAAGGAGGCGGACCACATGAATAATTCATGAAGTTCTTTTTGCTATCTTTAAATATATACATTGAAAAGCAGTTTGTGCCACTGAAATGTTACTTTAATGTGATAAAAGTACTGCTGGGTGTGAAATGAACTAAAAACAGCCTGCATACTGTAAAATAGAAGTTTTGAATCCACAAAGGGGTGGGCTCAAGGTCACATGAGCCTGTAGGCAGGTATAAAAGGGATGACGTTACCAGCCACTTCAGATAGATATAGTAGGTCAGAGTGCTTCTGACCAGAAATATGTGAAGACATGCTGTCTCTATGTCCTATTCTTTAGCAGTGTATTGCTTATTTTGCTGCTAATTCCTTTGCTACTATCTTTTTATTTTATGACGTGCTCCTTTCGCTATATTACTGCTACCTGATTAAAAAATATATCTAAATACACCATCTGGTGTATTGAAAGAGCACTTGCTTGTGTTGTGTCCACCTTATTTCCTACTCACCTCCACAAAATTGATGTTAGAAGTGGGATTCTAGGGTGTCTGGACTGGGCAGGGGTTTGCTCTAGTGGATTTTGTGGTGGTACCCAGGCAGATTAATGCATCAGGTGACAGTTAAGCAGCAGCCAATCGTGAAGCCAAAGCCCTGCCCCCAAACAACAGGTGTGCTGGCCAGAGCCATGGCCGACCTGACAGGGGGCCTCTACATCCTGGCTTTGATTTAGAGGCCAAGCCAAAAACAAAATCTGAGCCATTAGGCATTGTCAGTAAGCCAGAGGAGGAAGAAGAGAAGAAAGAAACCTGTGAAACACCCACTGAGAACATGGGTGAGTTGCACCAGTGGCTATGTTTGAAGCAACTAGCCCTAGATAAACAAAAGGAGATGGACATAATAGGCCCCCCCCCAGAGAAGAGCACAAGAGGTAACAAGTACATATTAGTGGTTTGCGATTATGCAATCAAATATCCAGAAGCTTTTCCTCTGTAGATGATAACCACTAAAAAAATTGCAGAAGTCCTCATTAAATTATTTAGCCTTATGGGTATCCTAAGATTGTACTTACAGATCAAGGAAGTAATTTTTGTGCCCAACTACTCTCTGAACTGTACAGGTTGTTGGGGGTGACGGGACTGACAGCCATTCAAACCTCCCCATACTATCCTCAAACATATGGTTTGGTTGAGAGGTTCAACCTAACTCTGAAAAGAATGTTAAAAAAGTTTGTCCAGGACAAGGGTAAAGATTGGGATCGCTATTGACCCTTTCTACTCTTTGCTTACCATGAGGTTCCCCAGGCTTCCTTGAGTGTTTTCCCCTCTTGAATTATTATTTGGCAGGAATCCAAGGGGACCTCTCGATGTGGTCAAAGAATACTGGGAGGCTGGCAAAGATATTGGGCCAACATCCATATTAGACTACATGACATAGTTGAGGCAGAGGCTCTGTAAATATGTCCAGCAAGCCCATAAGAATAACCAGCGAAAACAAATAGAGCAGAAAACCCTTTATGATCATGGGCTTAAAGAGAAACAGTTTGAGAAGGGAGATAGGGTACTCCTGTTGTTACCGTCCAGTAATAATAAACTGCTCATGAAATGGCAGGGACCCTACAGAGTCCTAAGAAGGACTGGACATGTAAACTATGAAATTAGTTTACCAAAAAGGTGGGACAAAACAAAAATGTACTATGTAAATCTCCTAAAAAAGTGGCAGGAAGCAGAGGCCCCTTCCTTTTATACTTGCCCAGAGACAAAAAGAACTGAATTAGAAATTGCATATCAAAGGCTAGATAAACCTGGGGAGCTAGGTGAGCTTGTTGTCAACCCTGATCTAGATCCAGAGCAGCAAGATGACTTGCAATAGGTTTTACAAATCTACCAATCTACTTTTACCAGCAAACCAGGTAAAGCCAAGGGGGTTGAACATATTATTGAGGTACCCCAAATGAAACCCATCTGCCAAAAAGCCTACCGCTTACCTGAAAAAGTGCAAGGAGAGGTGATTGCGGAAGTTAAAACACTAAAATGGTTAAGTGAAATCCAACCTTCCACTAGCACTTAGGCCTCACCCATTGTTATTGTGCCAGAAAAGAAGGTGGCATTCAATTATGCCTCGATTTCTGCAAACTAAACACAGTCTCATCATTTGATGGCTATCCTATGCTACAAATTGATGACATTGTGGATAGACTGGGGAAAGCATAATATATTACTACCTTTGATTTAACAAAGGGATATTGGCAAATACCCCTTTCACCAGAATCCCGAGAGAAGACAGCTTTTGCCACTCCCAATGGACTTTTTGAATTTGTCACCATACCTTTTGGCCTGCATGGGGCTTCTGCTACTTTCCAGAGCTATATGGACAAGCTCTTGTATCTCCACACAGATTATTGCTCCACATACCTGGATGATGTGGTGGTATTCAGTCCTACATGGGAAACCCATGTGAACCATCTGAAAGCCGTTCTGCAGACCATCACTGAAGCAGGACTAACAAAAAACCCTGCTAAATGCGCAATAGCAATGCGAGAGACAACATACCTTGGGTTTATTCTGGGAAATCGTCAAGTGAAACTAGAAGTAGGGAAGGTAGAAGCGGTTGTGAATTGCCCTATCCCAACCACCAAAAAAACAGGTACCCTCTTTCTGAGGCCTGGCGGGATATTATTTCTGCTTTGTGTTGAACTTTGCAGAAACAGCCAGTTCCCTGATAGAGCTTACCAGAAAGTGCAACCACACAAAGGTGCACTAGCCACCTGAGTGTGACCAAGCATTCAGAAAAATGAAAGCTTTGTTATGTTCATCCCCAGTTTTTCAGAGCCCCAACTTTGAACTCCCATTTGAAGTTCACACAGACGCTTCTGCCCATGGGATTGGGGCTGTTCTGTCTCAAAATGTCAATGGGGAAGAACATCCTATCATACATATATAAGCAGAAAACTACATGAGAGAGAAACACACTATTCAACTATAGACAAAGAATGCTTAGCAGTTAAGTGGGCCATTGAGGCACTTAAGTATTATTTATGGGGAAATGGATTCGTGTTGCTCACAGACCACAATCCTGTATGCTGGCTCCAGCAAATGAAAGAAAACAATCCACACATAATGAGATGGTGTCTTTCGTTACAGCCTTATAAATTTTTAGTAAAATACACAGCAAAAAAATGTTGATTATTTTTTTGTCAACATTTTGGGTTGGTGTTCAAGAAAATTGAATGTAAAGTGTTTGGTGCATGTAAAGTGTTCTGTACTATAATCAGAGAATATATAATGTAACTTGAAGGTGTACATGGTTATATGAGGCACAGGTAGAAAGACCATTCATCGCTCCCCTCCTAAGGGTATCTACATACTGTAAGTCAGAAAACCAGTTGTACTGGTTTCCTCATGGATGGGGAGGTATGTGGCAGGGTGATATTCCTGCATCTTGGAATCCTGCTGGATTAAGAAAAGAACTGACTGCCCTCCCATTCCCTCTTTACTGCAGCTATCCCCTATCTTTCTGTCTCATTGCAGACTGGCCACCTGCAATTTTATCTTCTTTAGTTCTCTGTTTTTTCTGTTCTCCTCTGTCCCTTATTTTATTTTTTTCCCCAAAGATGCAATGTACATAAGTAATGTGCGTAAGAAATAAGGGGCCTTACGTATAAAATAAAGTGCTGAGTGCTACAGGCCTCAAAAGGTATGAACCACAGAAATAGTGTAAAAATGGTTTAAAGTGTCTGAAGTATGGATTTAAAATGCTATATGCCTCAGATTTGCAAGGTAGTTTCTAACAGTGCAAAAGGAAAAGCCTGTTGGAATATTTAAAGCTTCATGAGGTTTGGAGAAGTCTTTACTTGTTTCAGGCATCAGGCCTCCTATTTTACATTATTTTCTGTACTGGAACCAACACAGAGCTTCCAAAACAACAGCTACATTTTGTCTTCAACAAAAAAGGAAAAAGGAATGCTCCTCATGTATATATATCAAAAAAGTAAACTTGGGGGCCCTAATGAGCAGCTAACTGAGTGGTCTCGTTTCCCGCTAGCTCCACCGAATTAGCCAGTTATTAAGTATTAAAATAAGGATTTTCCCACTTCGGAGCAAGTAAAACGGTGGTATTGAGTAGCAGAGGGCGCAATGGACGAATTTCTGACCCCATGCCCTCCAAAAGTCAGCAGGCGACTGGAAAAGCTGGCAAGAAGGGAACGACAGGCCCTGGAGGAGAGAATGCAGGCCTGGTATCGCTTTCGGTGGCTGAGGTGGCGGCTCTGGGAAAGGAGTTAATGGGTCAGGTTATCACAGCCCTAGAGCCATGACTAGTAAAGTTGGAAGATAAATTAGGTAGCAGACTGCAGGAGGTACTGGAGCAACAGGCGCAGCAGAGCACACGGTTGACTGAAGCAGAAGAAAGAATGTTGAGACTGGAGGATGAAGTACTTGTGGTCCCTGGGCAAGTTCGGACGCTGCAGAGGGAGCTTGAAGAGTTTAAGGAGGCTTATGATTATCAGGAAAACTATCACCGGCAGCTAAATTTACATCTCAGGGGGCTTCCTGAGGGCCTGGAGAGGGATGATGCTCTTGATTTCTGTGGCAGAATACTACCTGAACTATTGGGCCTTAAGGTGAAAAATGGCAAGATCAAGCTGGAGCGTGCACATCGGGCGGTAATGCCTCGGCCACCAGCGGATCAGCCTCCTTACCAGTTAATAATGCAATTTCATAACTTTCAAGACCGAGAAGCATTGCTGAAGGCATATAGATCTCAGGGCTACCTACGTTTTGAGGGCCATAGATTATTCATTTCACAAGATTATTCAGCTAGATTGTTGAAAAGGCGGAAGGCCTTTAATGGACTGATGGCGCAGCTGAGATTCCTTAAGGTGGAGAATTTTTTGGTTTACCCTGCTACACTCAAAATCAAGCACGAAGGGGCGACATACTCCTTTTGGGAGCTCGAGAAAGCAGAGGAATTTGTAAAGGGCTTGAAGAGAAGAGTAAGCTGAACAGATGTGGAGGAGTTGCGAAGCGTTGGAGGGATGGCGGCAGGAAGTTCCTGTATTGTTTTTTATGTTTTTTTTTTCTCTCTCTATCTCTGTCCATGCGGTATACTACCATTTAGTACACAGACTATAAACTGAGTAATGTCAGGTGTGTTCTTGTTGGCGCTGTTGCGCCTTACTTATGGGAAGAGGATACTTTCTGGGGGAGGGGAATGCTGGCCTAGTCAAGGTTGAAGATTACTGGACTGAGGGGACCTGAGCGGTGTGGACACTGGCCCACAAGATGCGTTCCCCTCTGTCTTCGTGAGGGGCTTTCTCCTTTGGACTGATGAACTATGTGGAATGCAGAGGAACACGGATTGGAAGGGAGTCCCAATGTCTGTCAGGTAGGAGCGGGGGAGGGTCTAGCACATGTTTTTTGATAGCGTGGCCCAGCCCTCCGCACCTTCATGGATATCGCTATGGCCTGTTGTATAATGACTGCATCTGAAGTCTTGAATAAGGGGGCAGGGAGGGTTGTTAAAAGGGGTGGTGGAAGAAGGGAAGGTGAACTGGACATCTGGGCATGTCAAAGGGTGGCTGGAGGTACGATAAGTGTAGGGTAGGAAAGATTAACAGGCCCACCTATAATGGTCGGGGGCTTGGGGGGATATTAGTAGGATCCAGGCTGAGCTGGGTTGATGGAAGTACTGCTGGGTGTTTTAGGAGAAGGAGGATTTGGGGGCTGAGGGGGGGAGTAGAGGTTAGGCTCTCCACTGGGGGGGTGAATTCAAGTGTGTGCTATAGCGTGGTACCTGTGCCTGGTGAGAGTAAGCATTGGGCATAGCATTGCGCTCGGGTATTGAGCCGCATGGTGGGAGCAGGAGGACAAGGTTAGGGTATAGTAATAGAAGGTGGAGTTAGCAGCTGCTCCACTTAGGAGTGAAAAGGAGGGGTAATGTAATGACCCAGGATGGAGAGTTGGAGGGGTGGTTTGGGGGGGCAGTAATAGGGGAAGGAGGAATAGGTTGCTTTAAAAGGAATGGCAGATGGATGGAGGAGATATAGTGAGGAAAGGCTAGGGCGAGTAAGGTGGGGGATAGGGGATGAGACGTAGATGTGGGGGAAGGTGAGGACGAGATGGGGAGGTGCTCCCAAAGTAAGAGCTGAGAGTGGAAGAGGATGTGCAGATGTGAGTTGGATCTTGCAAGAGACTCCGGGGGGGGGAAATAGATCCGGAAGGAGGAGTCTGGCTGCTGGTGAGGGTGGCAGGACGCCCTTCTTAGTTTAGAGAGAGACTTTTGAGCGTTTTCTTACTTGTGTTTCGAGGCTACACTTGTGCTATGTTAGCAATTAGTGTAGTAGGAGGAGGTTGGGGGGGAAGTGATAAGGAGGGAGGAAGGGAAGGAGGGGTGGGGGAGGAGAGGAGGGAGGTTTGGAGGGGATGGGATATAAATGTTAGGATAGAAAGATATTTTACTGTCTTAGTTTGTAGTGTAGTTACCTGGTTATATCTGAAGAATAGTAGTCGAGTGTGCAGAAATCAAAAAAAGTGCATGTGTCTTCTGACAAGGGGTGTGACAAAGCAGATCTATACAATGCAATATCATATAAAAGTACCCTTAAAAATGGAAAGTGCTATTAGATGGAATGGGTGACCCGGCTACCCTGAATGTTATATCCTGGAATGTGAAAGGCATAGCGAGCCCAGTGAAGAGGACCGCACTCCTAACTGCGCTTAGACGCAAGGGGGTGCAAGTGGCACTGCTACAAGAGACACATTTAACAGAGGTGGAGCATGCCAAATTGGCGCGGAACTGGGTTGGGAAGTGTTTGGCGGCCTCTTACTCCTCACACAAAAGGGGGGTTGCGATACTTTTGCATAAGAACCTGTAGTTTAAGATGAAGAGAGTGGTAAGAGACCCTAAAGAGGGTAGATACATATTTGTCACTGGGGTATGGTGTGGGGAAACACTCACATTTGGCTGTGTCTCTGTGCTGGCAGTGTATGACCCGCTCTTTTATTCCTCTTTGCTGGGCCTGCTTGTCAGAGAGCAATTCCCCGAGCTTATTATGGGAGGAGATTTTAATTGGACAATGGACACGAGGGTGGATCACTCGACAGGTAAGGGGTGGGCGGCGGAGGCTATGAGCCACTGGAAAGTTGGAATTGCAGACCTAGACATGGTGGATAGTTAGAGGGTGGCTAATCCCACTGGACGGGAGTATACGTCTTAGTCTAACCCCCATAAGACTTGGTCTCAGTTAGATTATATTTTCCTGCCTAGAAGTTGGATGGGAAGGATTAAAGAGATAAGCCACAGCCCTATTTACATTTCGGATCATGCTATGGTGGTGCTAAGAATTACGGGAGTAGGGGTGGAGAGTAGGCACTCAGTCTGGAGATTTCCCACGTATCTAGTCAAGGATCGAGGATTCAGGGAACACCTGCTAGAGCAATGGAAAATTTATGTAGAGCTGAACGATACAGGTGAGGTCTCCAGTGCTACTCTCTGGGAGGCAGGCAAGGCCTATATGAGGGGGGCTATAATAGCATATGTTGCCAAGATTAAAAAACAGAACAGGAGCAAAAGGGAAGAATTAGAAAGACAGGTGAAAGAGTTGGAGAAGCGGGTAGGAGGAGGAGAAAGGGGAGTAGCCCCCAAATTGCTGACAATGGCAAGGGAAGCCCTTAATTCCCTCCTGAGGGAGGAAGCAGGGAAAACATGGTTTTGTTGTCAGAGGAGGGTCTTCGAGTGGGGGAATAAGCCCAGACCTATGCTAGTGAGGTTGATGAAAGGGGGTAGATGCCCAACTCGGATCCTGCAGATTAGGGAAGAGGAGGGGCAGATCACTACAAGTTCAAAGGGCATAGCAGAGCACTTTGGGAGGTTTTATGAAAAGTTATAAAGGGCAGAGCATGTGGGGCAGGAGGAGCGTGTAAGGGAGTTTATGAGTGGGGTATTGCTGCAGGGGATTACGGATAAGCAGAGGGAGGAGCTGAGTCAGCCCATCTCAAGAGCGGAAATTCTAAGGGCTATACAGAAACTGCAGGAGGGAAGGGCTTGTGGACCAGATGGATTTCCAGTTGAGTATTACAGGATCTTAGGGGGGGGAGATGGCGGAGGTGCTGAGAAAGGTATTTGATAGAGGGGAAGAGGGACAGGTCCCAGTGCTTCCTGACTCATGCTACGAAGCCAATATTTGTTTAATACGTAAGGGGGGGCCAGGATGAGCTTGAATGTTCAGCTTATAGACCGATCTCCCTTCTTAATGTGAATATGAAAATCTTAGCCAAAATCCTTGCCACGAGACTGGAGAATATCCTACCGGAGGTGATCCACCCAGACCAGACTGAGTTTATTAAAGGGAGGCAGTCCTATCATAATGTTCGTAGATTGTTAAATATTGTGTGGCAGGCTGGACTGGCTGGTGCCAGGACAGGGGTGATCTCCTTAGACGCTGAAAAAGCATTTGACAGGGTAGAATGGGAATACCTTTTTGAGGTGATGACCCAGTTTGGTCTGGGGGACACGTTTATAGGGTGGGTCAGGGCCATGTACCTAAGGCCTTGTGCACAGGTGATGGTGAATGGGTGCCTGTCTAGAAAGTTTGGGCTGAGTAGGGGGACGAGGCAGGGGTGTCCTCTATCCCCCTTGCTGTTTGCCTTAGCAATCAAACCTCTGGCGGCGGCGATTTTCGCAGCATGAGGGCATGGTAGGGGTGGGCGATGGGGAAGGGAGAGAGCATAAGGTGGTGCTTTATGCTGATGATATGCTACTTTTCTTAGGAGAGATGCAGAACTCAGTGAGACACTTGATGGATATCATTGAAAAGTTTGCTGGTTTCTCCGGGTATAAGATCAATGTTGGGAAATCTGAAGCCATGGGGTTCCCAGATGTGGACCCAGAGGTGCAGCAGAAGGGATTCAGGATTGTAAGGTCAGATTTTAAATATCTGGGGGTGCAGACTGGGCGAAGGTGGGAAGAGTTGTATAAGTTGAACTTTCACCCCTTGATCAAAATGTTGCTGGCAGACCTAGAGAGATGGATGCGACTGCCAATATCTTGGATTGGGAGGATAAATCTTATAAAAATGAATATTATCCCCCGCATCCTCTACCCTATGCAAATGTTGCAGATGAGGCTCACACAAAGGGACGTGAAATGGCTGGAGAAGGGGGTTCACAGGCTTCATATGGCAGGGGGAAAAAGCCCAGAATAAGCTTGGCAAGGCTCAAGGCGGATAGGAATGGGGGGGCCTTGGCTTCCCAGATCTGGATGCATATTACAAGGCAGTGCAACTCTGGGGTGTGGCAGACTGGGTTCATAGGCCTGCAGTGGCCAGCTGGGTCTGGCTGGAACAAGAGGGTAATCCCGGGAGACTCACAGCATACCTCCATAGTAAGGGGCTGCGTGCATTTAGAGAGTTGGGTAATGGTAACCTATTAGTCCAGGAGACATTGGAGGCCTGGGACCACCTTTGGTGGAGAAAGGGATTAGTCCAGAGGGAGACTATTTTACTTCCGATTGTGAGGAACCCCTTCTTTGCCCCTGGGATGGAAGATAGGGGATTCCTAGAATGGGAAAGGGGAGGAGTGGTATGCGTAGGGGTCCTATTGGAGAAATGGGAGTTGCGTGAGTTTAATGAAGTCAGGCGAGAGCTAGGGTTAGGGGCTACTCATTTATTTCGGTATTTGCAGGTGAAGACATATGTAGGGCGACAGTGCATGGGCAGAAGGGAAGGTTTGCTTCCAAGCAAAATTGAGCAGGTGGTATGTCGGGCTAGGAAGGACCAAAAAGGGTTTGTAGGGAAAATAGCTAAACTAGAGAAGCAGAGCTTGCCAGACCTGATGGGCCCCACAAAGGCACGCTGCGAAGTGGATTTAGGGCTGCAGATATCGGAAAGGAACTGGGAGCTGGTGTTAGGTATGCCAGAGGGAATTATGATTTGTAATAAATTTAAAGAGGCTTTTTATAAGTTTTTGCATAGAATATACTGGCCACCAGTGGCGGTGCATAGGGTGCACCCTGCTATCTCTCCGAACTGCAGAAGGTGTAGTAGAGGGTTGGGTACCTTTTTTCATTGCTTCTGGGCATGTCCCATCTTGGCTAACTTTTGGGGGAGTGTAGTTCAGGAGGTAAACAAAGGGATGGGGTTTCGACTGACCCGCGACCCACTAGTTTGTCTATTTGGGGTAGGAAGAATAGAAGGGGAAGCGGAATGGCAATTATTACCTAGATGGGCAAGGGTGGTGTTTGTGCTGGCCAGGCATTGCATTCAGAACACCTGGGTTGATGGAAGGGGACCCAAGTTAGTGGACTGGAGATGTCTAGTTCTATGCTCACTGGCTTTGGAGAGACTCACATGGTTAGTCAGAGATAAGGAAGAGAGGTTCTTGAGAGATTGGGCGCCTTTCTTGGCAACCCTAAGTGTGTCCAAAAACCTAATGCTCCGTATGGGGTTGAATATCTAAGCCTAGAGCATTGGACAGGGCCTGAGATTCAACTCCCATAGTTGTGGGTGGGGAAGGGGGGAATTAACAGTTAATCTAGGAGTCAGGGGATGAGGGTGGGCCTACCTCTCTTGCATAACCTAAATGAGCAGTAATTGGGGGAATTGCTCTCTGTGCTTTTCAGATAGCTAGGTCAGAGTGTTTCTGACCAGAGAAGTGTGAGGACATGATGTCTCCATGCCCTATTGCTTAGCAGTGTATTGCTTTTTTTGCTGCTAATTGCTTTGCAACTATTTTTTTATTTTATGACATGCTGAGTTCGCTATATTACTACT
The DNA here is from genome assembly GCA_016271365.2 of Neoceratodus forsteri. NCBI lineage: Eukaryota > Metazoa > Chordata > Ceratodontiformes > Ceratodontidae > Neoceratodus > Neoceratodus forsteri. The sequence continues at coordinate 471,654,755 of CM028132.1, forward strand.
GCCTGATTACAAAAATAGATCTAAATACACCATCTGGTGTGTTGAAAGAGCACTTGCTTGTGTTGTGTCCACCTTATTTCCCACTCACCTCTACACTCGCCTCCCCTAAGGTTCAAACACTCCAACACATAACCCTTATGCTACCAGGAGCTTGACCCATGGTAACCTGTCAGCTCCCTACTGCTGAACAAGTCTATCTAAGCATTCATTTGGGGCCAGTGCCCCATAATTGTTAAATTAATTTGTTGTACCAATCCTGGGACCCTCTGGAGCATTCCAGGGGCCCTCCAAGATTGGTCACTTCAAAAGGGAGCTTCTGAAGGCTCTCTCACTTGGAACCCCATGTAGCCACCCCAAGCAACTTCACCCCATCTCACCTGACAGCCACATCTCCCACACTCCACAATAATTTATCTACTCAACTTACACCACCGAGATAGGCTGGTAGGCCTGTTGCTCCAACCTTGCTGTAATCGCCATGCTGATACTAAGTTCCCACTGTCTTTGAATCCTTAATGCTTGACAATGCCATAAAGGGCTGCTAATTATTAGATCATGCAATGCCTTGCTCAGTTGCATTATTTGGATTGCTGTCACTGCCTACACTGGTAGCCACTCCTGGTTTGATTGTTACCTGTGGTATTTTTCTTTTTTTGTACCTAAGACTTATTGTAGTGGTTTAGTTGTTACTTACTGAATTCTTTTTTTTTTTATGTACAGTATTGTAGTGATTTAGTTTATGATGAGAAACCTTAGCAAATGAGCATGTCTGCTTGAAGGTAAAAGAAAAAACAAACAAACAAAACTGTCAGTGTCAGCTTGGACCCACACTTTGATTTCTCCACACACATTCCAGATACTCGCAGAGTGGTAAATGTTAAACTGGGTCATGCCAAACACTGCCTAACAAACACTAGCTGCAAACTTAACCATTGCTAGAGGTGTCCTTCTCCTTACCCTTAGCTACAGGGTTATTGCTTTCTCTATGGCCCCCAAATCCCTTTCATCAAAATGGGATGTTGCTTACAACAGCATCTGCAGATCTGTTGTCTCCCTCAACGGACTGACATAGCATTGTGACCTTTATAGCTACTGTATCTTGGAAAGCTTGCCACATCAAAGAGTAGCCTGTTTGTGTGGTGGTCTTTTACTAACAAGATAATCAGAACCGGTTCCCCGCCCCCCCTTGCAGCCTCCAAAATTTCTTACACCTCTTGTGCTCCCTTAGATCAAATGACATGTCCCTGTTAATTATCCCTAAAACCTCTACTAGCATGGTGATCAATCCTTCTCAGTTACCGATCTGAGGCTGTGGAATTCTATTCCATCCTTTATGCAATGTTCCCCCTCACATCTTCGGTTCAAGAGATCCCTTTGGAACTAACTAAAAGCTTGTTCATACTGTACCTGCACTTGATCTAAATCATATTACTTGTTCTTGCTCAGACGTTACTTACTTATTTCCGCTCTGATGCCTTGTTTCTTGCACTGCCTTTAGTATTGTAATGTTTCTGTTTTTCTTCACTTGCTCACACTGCTACTTGTTTTCCTAGTATACCTGCAGACATTGTTCACAATTTTGTGCTTGTTTGAAGATTTGAAGCTGCTTCTGTATTGTTACTGCTGGCATCGAATTCATTTTGACCTGCCTATATATTGGACACATACTTATGGTGTAACCTTCTGGGTCATACCTGAAAATAGGCACAGAGGTGCCTAGTGTATTTATGTGGTCCATTACAGCTAAAAAATAAATACTTCATCCCAATATATGCTTCTTCAGAGAGGTGCTTGTCTTTAACTCAAAGTACAGCAAAATATACTGTAGGCGGGTTTTAAGAATTTACTGCCCCAAGTTTTGTTACTTTTGTGCATGAATTTCCTTTTACTGACAGTATAATTCCTTACCAAACCTGGAAGCTGTGGACTATAAAATCTAGCCTCAGGTGTGTAGCTAAGCATATGTTATACTGTATACTGAAATACATATATTATATAGTGAAACACATACACTATATAGTGAAATGCTTACATTGCATAGTGAAATACATACACTATCTACTGAAATCCACATACTGAGAACTGAAAATCCACTTACACTATATACTGAAACAAATGTACTATGTACTGAAACATATAGACTACCTACTGAAATACATACACTGCAGACTGAAACATTCACATAAACTATCTACTGAAACAAATACTCTATAGATTGTAACACATACACTATATATTGAGAAAAAACTGCATACACTATATACTGAAACAAATACACTGTATATTAAAATGCACACACTACACACTGAAAAAGCATATACACTATATATTGAAACAAATACACTATATAGTGAAACATCTACACTTTATATTGAAATACATACACTATCTATTGAAATAAATACACTATGCACTGAAAAATCTGCATACACTATATATTGAAACAAATACACTGTATATTGAAATACATACACTATCTATTGAAATGCATATACACACACTGAAAAGCATATACACTATATACTGAAACAAATACACTATATATTGAAACATCTTCACTTTATATTGAAATACATACACTATCTGTTGAAATAAATACACTATGCACTGAAAAATCTGCATACACTATATACTGAAACAAATACACTACATGGTGAAACACATACACTATGTATTGAAACGCATACACTGTAGACTGAAAAATTCACATACTCTATATACTGAAACAAATAAACTATATACTGAAATGGACTATGTTCTGAAACTACCCATCCCCTGGCCCTCCCCCATGAATGTCCTAGAGTTGAACTCATTGCCTGCTGCATTCAGTTAGCTGCTAGCTTGATGAGAGTATCTCTGAAACTGCAGAGTTGAGGTAAACAAAACAGGGCTATCTCTTATTCTACTTCTTTATGGGGGTTTCCTTTTGTTTTGCTTGCACACCTTTAGTCAAATTTCAGACCATTGTGATGTGACAAGAAACTTTTAAAACTAATTTAAATGCTGTAGTTTATTCTTTTAAATAAGTGCTGCCTTCATTTACTGTCAGACAACACATTTATATAGGAGGCTAATACAGGATATTCCTAACATACCTGTATACATAGGGAGCTGCATGCATTTTTCCAAGTTAAAGTGTTGATTTGTTTTATGTGTAACTAATTACTGTGTAAGTCCAGCAACTTATCTGAGTTAAATGCTTGGGAAGCACTTCAGAAGCTGTGGAAGTGTAAGCCAAAATCATTGCTAGTTTGTACTCTATGGACTATGTTCGATTAAGTTTTTATTTTAATGTTTTGTTTAATAAACGTTTCTTGGTTAAGAAACAAAAATATATATTTTTGCTGCAATCCCACAGTATTCAATTTTCATCAGGAGTTTAGCTGGCATATGCATATAATTTGCATTGTTTTACTGAATAACTACTGTGAATCCTCACTGGAGGCATGCACATTCTCTTTTGGGGGTTTGAGCTTCTCAAACTGTGTTGTATTTCTTTTTTTCCCATAGATACTTTTATCTCCTTAGTCACCCTGCTACCCCTTTACCCACTGACATCTCCAGCCCAATCACTTACCATCCACAGGACATATTTGCTCAGAGATCCCCTCCCACTCACATCCCCATGTGGCCATTGACAAGGAGACACATATTCCGATATGAGCAGATCCTGGTTAGCAGTGCAAAATCTGCAGCAGGTTGTTGGATCATTTTGCCATTAGGGGGTTTCTACCTTTGGTTTCATCCCCTGGGCAGCCAAGCATGGAATTATGCAATTGCGTATAAAGACACATGCTTGCTTTGTGCCTGCCAGAGCCCTCCCCCTTATGCAACTCCACTGCCCTGCCAACCCTCCTCAGCTAGGTGGATGTTGAAGAGCGGAGTGGTCAGACTTCCCCTCACTGAGAGGAGAGCATTCCCCGAGATGCTCAATCATATCTCCCCCTCCCCCCAGCTAACCCCTGTGCAACTCAATTCCACCCCAAAACTGGGCCACTGGCATGGAGGCAGTGCAATCACTACCTAAGCTGCTAGGCCAGCCCGCCAGACTGTGTTTTATAAGTAAATAAAGACAGCATATAGGTAAAGAAGAAAACAAACTGTATTTTAACTACTCTGTTATAAACATTTTAAGTCACATCACAATGTTTTGAAATCAGATAAAGGTTTTGCAAGCAAAATACGATAAAACAATACATAAAGAGATAGATAAGATAAACCTTTTATGTTTACCTTCTGCATCTTAGGAGGCATCGGCCAGGATTTTTAGTCAATTGGGGCCCCATTTTCAGAAGGTTAGCATGTAGAGCTAAACATTACACTGTGGGAACAGCATGGTTGGATCGGTGTTGTATTCAGCATCTCTTGATGCTACCCTGATCATGTGCATGTGCATATATACTACTACGGCCATGTAAATGAGAAATCCTCTCCTGCATACAGAGCACAGTGCTGTATAAAAGGTTTCCTTAGTGACCATAAGTACCTCCCTCTACATTTTATACTCAGTCTCTAGGCTTCTAGTACCTAGATGCTTGATTTTGCACTTTTTGGCTTTGAATCTGAACTGCCATGTCACATAGCACACCTTAAGTTTTCTAATGTCCCCACTCTTTCTCTCCATCTGCACCTATCAACGCTATTACAGACTGTGGTGTCATCTACAAAAAGGCATATCTCCCCTTCCAGTTTTTCTGTTATGCCACTTATTAAGACACTGAAGAGGATGTGTCCCATTACTGAACCCTCCGGCACCCTACTGGTCACTCTCTCCTCACTGGAGGGAGTGCCATTTACCACCACCTTCTGTGGCTGTGCGCTATCTCAGGTGCAGCACTTAGGAGTGCACAACACTAATCTGAAAATGGGGGCCCACATACCACTGTAACAGGACTAGCACTGCATTGTGATAAGCATGGCTGATACTATTTTAAAAAGCATTCTTCTGTGCAGTGCTGCTAACCTGTTAATGTGGCACTATTTTTGTTTTTTGCACAGGATTACTAATTGCAACCAGGTGCTCATACAACTGGGAATTACTCTAAAGCATATAAGGTATACAGGTATACTAAATGCTTTCTTGAACTGTTAACACACTGCGTGGTTAGTGCTAGTTAATGATTCTGGAAATCGTGTTTTAACTGCACACATGCAGCCTGCCATCAGCCCCCCACACACGTACACACACAGTCAAGTCAGTTCTGGACACAATAGAAAAGAAGAATTTGTCAATGCTGAATGTCGATTGCGTTGGTCCATTAAGCTCGCTCACTGGCCCTCTGTCACTCGCTTGTTCTGTTTCTCCTGGTGCTGCAGGCTGCTGTTTTGTACTGAGCTCCTTCCTGCATTGGCACCCATTTCTGTCCACAAAGAAATCTGAAGATGGCCTGACAGAGCTCCGCTGAGATGGGTCACTCCCCCGACTCCCTCATTCTGTTTCTCCTTGTGCTGCAGGCTGGCCTTTTGTACTGGACTCCTGTGTACATTGCTGCCTTTTTCTGCCCACAAAGAAATCTGCAGCAGTCCCGACTCAGCTCTATTCAGCTTGCTCTCATTCCCCCTCTCTCACTCGCTCATTCCGTTTCTGCCAGTGCTGCAGGCTGCCCTTTTGTAGTGGGCTCCTGCCTGTGTTGCCGGCTTTTAATGCCCACAAAAGAAATGTGCAGCAGTCACGATAGAGCTTCATTGAGCTTGCTCACTCCCCCCTCTCACTCGCTCATTCTAGTTTTCCCACCACTGCAGGCTGCCCTTTTGTACTGGGCCCCAGCATACACTGCTGTCTTTTTCTGCCCACAAACAAATCTGCAGCAGTCTCAACAAGCTCCGTTGTGCTCACTCACTCCCTCTCCCTCACTCACTCATTCTGTGTCTCCTGCCACTGCAGGCTGCCTTTGGTACTGGGCTCATGCCTGCATTGGCGGCTTATTCTGGCCAGAAAGAAATCTGAAGCAGTCCCGACACAGCTCCATTGAGCTCGCCTACTCCCCCTCTCTCGCTCACTCATTCCGTTTCTCCCGGTGCTGCAAGCTGGTCTTTTGCACTGGGCCCCTGCATACGTTGCCACATTTTATGCTCACAAAGAAATCCGCAGCCGTCACAATACAGATCTGTTGAGCTCGCTCACTACCGCTCTGTCACTCACTCATTCTGTTTCTCTTGGTGCTGCAGGCTGCGCTTGTGTACGAGGCTCCTGGCTGCATTGACACCTTTGTCTGTCCACAAAGAAATCCACAGCTGTCCCGACATAGCTCCGTTGAGGTTGCTCAGTCTCCCTCTGTCACACGCTCATTCTGTTTGTCCTGGTGCTGCAAGCAGCCCTTTTGTACGGTACTCCTGCCTGCATTGGTGCCTTTTTCTGCCCACAAAGAAATCCACAGCTGTCCTGCTTGAACTCTGTTGAGTTCACTCAGTCCCCTGTTACACTCACTCATACTGTATCTCCCACCGCTGCAGGCTGGCCTTTTCTACTGGGCCCCTGCCTGCTTTGACACCTTTTTCTGCCCACAAAGAAATCTGCAGTTGTCCTGACAACACTCCGGAGAGTTCACTCACTCACCCTTCCTCACTCGCCCTCTCATTCTGTTTCTCCCAGTGCTGCAGGCTGCCCTTTTGTACTGGGCTCTTGCGCTGGGGCCTTTTTCTGCCTACAAACAAATCTGCAACAGTCTCAACAGAGCTCAGTTTAGCTCGGCCACTCTTCCGTAACACTTGTTCGATCTTAATCTGTCCCAAACAGTGATTTCCCACAGCGACCGTGCTATTCTCCTGCAGGAGTGCAAAAACATATTTAGACCAGATGTGAAAAATGACAGCTGTACTCTTCCTAAGGAGGTGTGAAAAAAGTGCCACTGTTGAAAATGTGATGTGAAAATATAACAAATGTGCGAAGTTACAAGGGTGCGTGGAAACAGTTCAACGCACGCTTGTAACACGGTAGTGTTATGGAGTTTCATCACCAAATTTTCAACATACGGCTTTTAGGACCTCTGCTCATGAACAGTGCCACTGTCATTTTCTTAATCTGTCCTGAACACTGATTTCCCACAGCAAATGCATTATTGTGTGCGTCAACTGTGAAACCACATTTCAGTCAGGATGTGAAAAATGACAGCTGCACTGCTCATAAGGAGGTGTGAAAAAATGCCACTGTTGAAAATCTGGCATGACAATATTACAAATCTGTGAAGTTACAAGGGTGTGTGGAAAGTGTGCAACGCACACTTGTAATACAGTCATTTGCTGAGCTATTATCACCAAATTTTAGTGCAGTATAGCGCAGCGGTCTAAGGCTCTGAGCTGCAAATTTGGTGACATCCAGCAGACCAGACCTGGGTTTGAATCCCACAGCTTCCACTTGCATACTGTGTGACCCTGAGTAAGTCACTAATCTCCTTGTGCTCCCAGGTCGATCCTGTAAAAAAGCATTCAGCTTAGTGTGTTATACCTGGTTAAACAACTAAGTAAAAAAATTTTTTCAACATAGGCATTTTAGGACCTCTGGTCATGAACAGTATCACTGTCATTTTCTTAAACTGTCCCGGACAGTGATTTCCCACAGCGACTGCTCTATTCTGCACCGGAAGTGTGAAAACACATTTCGGCCAGGATGGGAAAAATGATGGATGTACTGTTCATAAGTAGGTGTGGGAAAATGGCAATGTTGAAAATCTGGAGTGAAAATATAAATTCCACGAGTACAGCGTGTGCAAACTGTCGCCAGCGCTCGCAACACAGTCATTTCATGGAGTATCATTAGCAGATTTTCAACACAACCATTTCAGGACCTCTACTCATGAAAAGTGTCACTGTCATTTTCTTAATCTGTCCGAACACTGATTTCCCACAGCAACTGCCCTATTCTGCGCCAGAAGTGTGAAAACACATTTCCACCAGGATGTGAACAATGACAGCTGTACTGTTCACAAGGAGGTGTGAAAAATGGCAATGTTGAAAATCTGGCGTGAAAATATTGCAAATTCATGAAGTTAAGAGCGTTGGTAGCAACTGCGCACGCTTATAAAACAGTCATTTTGCATTTTTCACCAAATTTACAACATAGACTTTTTGAGACCCACCTCATGAACACTGGCACTGTCGTTTCGTTAATCAGCCCTGAAAGATGATTCCGCGCAGTGACCTCGAAATCTCCTTTCGGGACCGATTAACGCAATGACAGTTCAAGAATTCATGAGGAGGGTCTCAAAAACCCTATTTTGAAATTTGGTTAAAAAAGTCCCAAAAATGCTCGAAATATGTACTAAAGTTGAAAAAACACTATTTATTATGTTATACAGCTTACCGGCATTTCCTCAGTTCATGGTCGGATTTGAAGAGTGCAGACGTGTTCCCGGTTCACCGAAGATCGTCGTGCCAAGCTCCGGAGGTAAGTATGGTATGATGGGGGTGTGTGGTGCAGGTAGCAGGTGGGGGCCAGGGATACTACAAGAAACCGTTTCCTTTTTTGCAGGTAAAAAAAATAAAAATACTTCGTGGGACCATTTCTCCCTTTACAGGGGCATGTGGCATGCTGGAATGGGCACCAGCATGCCACCAATGGCTTTCTTTTGGGGGGGCAGCAGTAGCCGGTGGGGATTGGGCACCCCATTGGCAGGAATAAGCGGGGGTGTTACAGAATGCCGAAGGGTGGGCTCCCAGTTGGCACCAGAAGCAATGGGCACCAAGGCCGATGGGGTTTGGGGACCCCATTGGCACATAAACATGTTGGGGGGGTTATATTGTTTGTAAACACGGTGGCAACCTGCCGCTGTGTTCACAAAAAATATCAGGGTTTTTACATCCCACCCTGCAATGACGGGTCGCTCCCTCATTGCAGCAGATGGCTGATGCTGCAATGATGAGGTGGCCCCTGATTGCAGTGGCGAAATTGTCAGCAGTTGGTGCAAATATTCCAAACCACTGTCATCAGCAACCTGCAATGGCATTGGGGGAAGCAGGACGAGCCTTTGCAGGCTGTGGGGGCATTGGCCACAACAGTGCCGTGCCTCCACAGCTTGCTACTGAGAAAGCTGCCGCAATATGTTATTTGTGCTGTGCGCAATCAACATAAAAATGGTACATCTTGTCTGCCCCATTTCCCATATTAAACCTCAGAATTTACTGTTCATGCAGGGTAATAGCCTTCACTATCCACTCCCTTGTTCCCCTCCCTATTGCTATCAGCCTGAGTAACTATTATACCCTTCACTTTGTCACAGCCATTCTTGAAATCATTTATGGTTTTGGTGCCTGCCATCTCAGTTGGCAAACTATTCCACATTTCTACCACCATTTCAGGAAAATAAAACTTTCCAATATCCCTCTTGAACCTCCCTCCCATCAGTCTCTACTTGTGCCCCCATAACCTTGAACTGTTACTCATGCTAAACAGTTCTCCATTCACTTTTATTTATTCTTACAGGAACGTGAAGGTCCCTATCATTCTTTCTTCTCTGGTCTCCAGTGAAGACATGTTCAGTGCCTTGAGCAGATCCTTATACGATCTGTTCTGTCAGCTCTGAATCATCCTGATCACCCTTTGTCCTTATCTTTCCTGAGGTGAGGTCTTCAGAAGTTCAGAACTCTGAACAGTATACCCAGTGCAGCCTCACCAATGATCAATAAAGAGGTGGTAAACCTCTTTTCTTCTACTATCAGAACCCCTTCTGGCACATCCTAGTATCCTATTTGCCTGACTAGATGCCTCACTGTACTAACTTGATTGTATAAGGGAGTCACTAATGACGAATACTAGGTCACTTTTCTCAGCTGTAGTGCCCAGCTCTACCCCTCCTATCCAGTACTCTGTCCTGGGGTTCTTGTCGCCTAAGTGAATCACCTTGCACTTTTTGGCATTGAATTTCAACTGCCAAACCTTAGGCCACCTCCCTAATCTTTACATATCAGTCTGCAGTTTCCTACTTCCCCATCACTATCTACCCTCCAATGAGCTTGGTGTCATCTTCAAAGAGACACAGCCCCAGATTAATTCTCAAACGTTGTTAATGAGCATATTGAAGAGAACAAGAGTCAGGATGGATCCCTGTGGCATTCCTCTCTTTACTTCCCTCTTTTCTGATCTGACACCATAATCACAACCATCCGATGCCTCTCATTCAACTAAAGCCCCCTCACCCCCATCAAAACACTGCTTATATTTTTCTTCAAATCCATGGACCTCACCCCCTTGTGCCGTGACCTAAGTCACTCTGATTGGTCCCCTATCTCATTGATCTCCTCCACTGATTCCATGCTAACATATTTCAAAACAAAATTACTCTAAATATATATATATATATACATATATATTTTTATTTAACCAGGAGTAGCACACTAAGCTGAAAGCTTTTTTACAGGAGCAACCTGGGAGCACAGGGAAGTTAAGTGACTTGCTCAGAGTCACACAGTATGCGAGTGGAAGCTGTGGGATTCAAACCTAGGTCTGGTCTGCTGGATGTCACCAGATTTGCAGCTCAGAGCCTTAAACCACTGCACTATACTGCCTCCCTTTATGGGACTGCCATGCCCCCCCAGAGCAGGACATGAGAAAAGGTACACCACCTCCCCTAGATCATGGCTGACCTCATAGCTTACTTGCAAGTACATGATTTGGCCTGGTCAAAAAATAAACGTAACCCATCCCCCATGGCTTCCAGAGGTATCATCATCTCTGCAGCACCTGTACCATGGCAATAAGCTGGCCAAAGGTGAGAATTTTACATCTAACTTCAGTACCAACATTGGTTACCTGTCTAAATTTTGATAGGCTGCCACAATCTCTTCTCCCCTCCCACTTCTTTGTCTGTCCTCAGAGTCAGTGACACCCTGTCTCTAACCTCTCCTTCATCACCATAGAGATGTAATTCCTTTTCATCACCTGTACCTCCTCTCTTCCTCCTCCTCTCCCTCCCTCCTCACCTCCCTCTCACCCCTGCCAGCCTGCATGATTGTCATCTCCTTCATTCCCACTGTTGTTGTTTTTTCTCTCCAGTAACTCCATCCTTTATCCCCGACACACTTCCCGCCCTTAATCCTTCCAAGGGTAGGAGCCCAGATGGCTGGGATAGCAAGCTCCTCCATCTGACTGCTTCTGCAATCTTCTCCCCATTGGATGACCTCCCTAACCTCTCTTTCTGGTGTTCCTCCATCCCTGCTGACTGGAAGGCTGCCACTGTTACTCCTCCTCCTCCAAAAGATGGTGACCCATCAGGTACGAACAGCTACCGACTCATTTCTCACCTCCCTCCAAATTCCAGGAACAAATTATCTTGTTAGAGCTCTCTCCCTTTCTGGACTCCTCTTCCTTTTTCACCCAGTACAAGTCTGACTTCTGCAAAAATCAATCCACCATCTGCTCCGGCTCACCAAATCCATCCATAATGGTATGGATCACAGCCTATTCACTTCTGCTATCTTCATCGATCTAGCCAAAGCATTCAACCCTGTCTACCACCCAATTATTAGACAAACTCCAGGCTGCAGGCCTCTCTGACTTAGCCATCAGCTGTTCCACTCCTACCACAGAGGGAGGTCCCAAGCAGTCAAAAGTGGTGACCTCCTCTCTCCTTCCTGCCTGTATCCACTTGGGTCCCACTAGGATCTGTGTTAAGTCCACTACTTTTCTCCATTTTCCTTAATGATCTCCTCCTTCATGTGCTTGTCTGCATCCATTCACATGTACATGGATGACACGGTCCTCTTCACAGCAGGCCCACAGCCTCCAGCTAGACTTTGATCAAGTTCAGCCCTGACCACACACAAATCAGCTTTTCCTCAATGCCAAGAAGGCTGTCTCCATGTCCTTTGGCACAAGGCACCAGACTCTCTAGGCTCCCTCCCCTTCCTACTTTCCATACCCTGGATGGCTCCCCTGTGGAAGATGTCACCACCTTTAGTTATCTTGGTATCTGGATAGACCAGCACCTAAACATTTCTGAACAAGTGGATGCTATAGTCAAAACACTGCACCACAATTTGGTGCACTTTACAGGAACTGTGACTGTATCCCATCTCCAGCATACCATGCTATTATCCAGAGAATGATCCTCCAAATCTCTGACTATGGTGAGTTGGTCTACAGCGCAGCCCCCTTCACTATCCTTCCCAGACTGGACACACTCTTTAACTATTTCTGCCATTACACTCTCAATTATCCTTCTTGGACTCACCATTGTTCTATATATAAATCTCTCCCCTTTTCTTTTCTTGCGGACAGACACCATGACCACTGTGCCAGCTTTGTGGGCAAATCCAGTTTGTTTCCCTACCCTCCTATCTCTCTGATGGCCCCGTTACAGCCATACCATTAGAAGCTGAAATATTCTAACCCTAGCAGTCCCTTCAGTTTCCACAACCATCGGCAAAGTCACGTTCAGCCACCGCTGCCCTAAAATCTGGAACTCCCTCGCCCCAGCCATTCACCAATCTCCCTCCCATGGATTCTTTCAAACCACTTCAGTGGTCTCACCTCTCCCTCCTGCACTTGCTTTAGTTTTCTCTCTTGCTCTCCTATTACTTGTTTCCAGTTTAGGTACAGCTAAAATTTGGCACCTATGCTTCCACTCTAGGCATTATGCACAAATGTTTATAGTTAATGTTGAAGTAAAAGCCTCTTCAGCCCCTTTGTGTATCAGTTGTGCAGTTGGAGCTCCCCTTCTAACTGTGAACTCCATCAAATATCTTGGGGTGACACTTGACCCCCAGTTGGACCTAAGGAGTCATATCCTAAATGTCTGTAGAACTGTGAACTGTAAATTGGGTCTGGCCTATAGGGCCAAAAATAACCTGAAACCTGCTGCTCATCTGGCACTTGCTAGAGGTATACTACTTCCCTCCCTTAGCTATGGTCTCCACCAATTTGCCTGTACCTCCAAAGCTCTTCTTACTCGGTGGCACACAACATACAATAACATAAGTCGCTTTGCACTGGCGGCCCCCTGTCTCACCCACCATTGTGAGCTTTATGATAAACTAGGTTGACTTTCCCCGATCAATCACCTGAACTTTGGGCTGGGATGCCTTGTGGGCAAAGTGATCAGAACTGGCACCTCCCCTGGGGTTGGCACAGCGTCTGTCACCTCCTGACTCCTCCTCTTACCCACTCAGGTCCCAGGGTCCTGGGATGCTAAAAATACCCCTCACCCAAACCCTTATGGGGGACAGGGACTTTGTTGCATGTGCTCCAAGGCTCTGGAACTCCTTTTCTGACCATGTTCATTCCGCCTTCTCCCATCAGTGCTTCTGGAAGTCCCTGTGGGGGCATCTGAAGCTGGCCTCAGCGTGAAAATGTCCCAAGACTCCCTATCCTAATTGTACTTGGAGCCCAACTGTTCTGAGTACCTGCCAATTATGTTTTGGTCGTTTCTCATGATCCAATTGCTCTCCTAGGCATCTGACTGCACTATGTATGCTCTAGACTATATAGTGTTGATTATATGTACTTTATCAATTTCTGTCATAGCAGTTCACTCCATGACTTACCGTTTTGTGACTCAATGCATTTTGTTACTCTATGTACTAGCTTTACTTGCTGTTATGTTCTGATGTATCTGTATTACCTGTTGTACTCTCCCGGGAAGTTCCTGAAAATAGGCATATAACTTGTCTAGTGTACCTACCCAGTTAACAAAAGCTAAATAAATAAATAAATAAAACTGCTCTGTATTTGATCGCCAGCATAGGTTTATGGCTCCAGACTGTGCTGTGTATGCATTGTCGATTGTTTGCTTATCACTCAAGTTCTCACATCTTGCATGATTCATTTCCAATGTAATTTGCGGTTGTGTACCACTCTGCTCCATGTATGTTGTGTATTTTCTACTATTATGCTACCTAAGACCCACTTGTTCAATTTCCCCTTCCCCAGGATGCATCTAGAAATTAGCTCCCAGCTTAGTATTCCTGGGTGGGGAGCACTAGACACCAAGGATCATTTTACTGTAATAATTGGAGCCATTTAAACTGCGATCAGGGGTGTAGAACCTTTACATGCCAAGGATCATTTTGGTATACAACTTGGGAGCTTCATAATGGTGACCACAGGTAGGGTCACAATATGCACCACTGTGTGCTCAAATTTATTTATTTATTGAAAAGTTTCACAAGGGAAGGTACACTGAACAACAAGTTGCTCATCTCCCGGTATGACCGGGGAGAGGTGGTGGAGTTACATAGTAACAATGAGTACATAAAATACACAATATCATACAAAAACATAGGTTACAACTGAATTACACATTAGCATGAAAAGCAAATAATTACAAGGGTAGAGAAGTGAAAACCAGTCGCAGTGAGCTTGTGGTGAAACAGAGAGAGAGTGTAATGTAATAGCAAGTGTGAACCAGTGGCCTGCACTATGCAGACTAAGAATAGCACAAGGTGGCAAGTGAAGTGAGTCAGCAGGGCATCAAACAGGATGTAGGACAAGAAAGGGGGGGAGCTAGGGGCAGGTGCAATTTACAGAGAGGAAATTATGAAGAGCTTGATTTAATGAGCCAGGCGGAAGAGGATCGGATATGTGTAGGTAGAGCATTCCACATTTTGGGGAGATGATAGGAGTGGGAGGCCTGTCCACTAGCAGTGGATCTCCAAGGAACAGACAGAGTTCTATGGTCATGGGCTCTTAGAAGTTGAGAGAGTGGGGTGGGGAGATTAGGGAATTTAGGTAGGGAGGGAGTGTGCCAAGCCAGTACTTAGAGATGAGATTTGCGCAATGATGCAGTCATCTATTTGTTAGGGATGGGAAGGCTAAAGCTCGGTACAAGTGGCAGCAGTGGGTAAGGTGAGGTGAATCCAGAGCAAACCGACAGAATGAGTTGAAAAGAGTATCCAGGTTGTCTAAGGAGGTGGCAGGAGCAGAACAATAAACAACATCGCAATAGTCGAAAACCAGGAGGATCAGTTTTTGGATCAGGTCACATCTTGCCTGTGGCAGGAGGTAGGAGCGGTTTCTAAATAGGGTGCCGAGTTTGGGACAAAGCTTTTTTATTATGGCATCTACATGGGCCGAGAAGGTGAGATGTTTATCCAGCCAAACGCCCAGATACCTGAAAGACTCGGTAGCAATTACAGTTGCTCTGTCGAGGGTAGTGAAGGTAGGGGCAGAAGGGAGCCTTGACAGCTTCTGACGTGTGCCAAAAGTCATGGACACAGTTTTCTTGGCATTTAGAAAGAGTTGGTGAGGCTGAAACCAGCTCTAGGTATTATTGAACTCACGTTGGAGCCTGGAGGTGACATCCAAGGGTGAGGGCCCAGAGGAGAATAGAACCACATCATCAGCATACATATGTATAGAAGATGAGGCAAAAATGGATGGAAGATCATTCAGAAAGATGGAGAACAGAATCGGGCCTATTATGGACCCTTGGGGGACTCCAGAGTATATAGGTAGAGGAGGGGAGATGTAGTCGGATATTTTTACAGACTGTGAGCAGTCATATAGGTATGTGCTGAACCATTTAATGGCATGTTCAGACAGCCCAGCTGATGAGAGGAAGTGGAGCAGGAGGAAGTGGGAAACCGTGTCAAAAGCTTTAGCAAGATCAATAAAAATGGCAGTGGTTATGTGACCGCAGTCCATGCCTGTCAGGGTCGCATCAGTGATTCAAAGTAACGAGGTAGTAGTAGAGTGATGTTTACGGAACCCAGATTGATATTGGGTGAAGAAATTTCTGTCTGAGAGGTACGAGGATAGTTAGTCAAGGACTAGATGTTCTTGTGTAACCCCCCCTATAAATAGGGGTTCCTAAAAGCTTTCCCGTAGCTTGTTTAAGTGCTCCATGCTTGGCTGGTGTTCAGCGTTTAAGCCATTTAAATGTAGCTAGTGAGCGCTTTTAAAGACTCCGTATACTGTCTCTTTAAGGACTGCCCGTCCGCAGTCACAAGTAATTGAAATGGGAGGGGGGCTGTGTGGTCCTATGCTCGAGTCCTGCCTGGGCTGCTGAGTAAGCGCTCCATTCTGCCATCGCTAGATGTGTCAAGGGAGTTCTCTGAAAAGATGTAACTATTCTCTGGGGAGAGCTTAGAGTGGTAATGATAATGTAGTTGTTCTAACCTGCTTCCTTTGCAGCAAAGACTGTTTTGATTATTTCCTCCATGTTAGTCCCGAACTGCTGACTTGGACCAGTCAGTACCTCAGGACTCTCGTGGAGCTGTCTGACCAATAGAGGGACTGCTTGTAACTTTGGAAAAGGCATTATGGGCTATGGCACTTCTTTCGGCCCACTGAGGGCCAGAGTAATTGACTGGCAGGTGACACCAGCCAATGGAATGAGGCAGCACCCGAATGGTAAGGAGTGTCCCATGCTGCTAGGGGCAGATTCGCTGTGGCGGTGAAGGAGAAGGGAGCTCTGAGCTTCTGGCCATTTTGAGTGTTCGCATGGGAACTGAGTGAAAGGTCTGAGTCAGCCGTTTTTGTCTTGTCAAGTGCTTCGGATTAAATCCGCCGGCGTGCGGTTGGAGGAGGCTGCATAGGGACACAGCTACCTACCAGGCTTTACCTGAAGGGGACTGGAGAATCTGCTGAATCGCGCTTGGTCCATTAGGATGGTTGGAATGGCTGCTACTGCCCAAAGTGGTTGTGAGTTCATTCGGGCCCTGAAAACCACTGCCTGGTATGGTACCCCTCTGTGTTTGCCATATAAATGTGTGAGGACGCTGGTGAAGCCCATGGTGCAGCCCTGCCAGTGGTGAAGGAAGGGTATTTGCTGGAGTCGTGAGTATTGGATCAGGGTAGCTCCCTGTTAAGCTTACAAGCAGTGGCCAAGACCCTTTTTGTTATACTGCTGCCTGCATTAACTGAGCCTTCTGCTCATTCTGATCTGCTCAGGACAGTAAATGTTCATTTGTGTCAGAGCCCCAACCAGCTGCCACGAGGGACTAGCCATTAGGGCTTTGGTACTCAGGGACAGTAACTATTAGGTTTAGGCCTGTGCACACAGCCCTAGGTAGATAAGTATAGTGATAAGCCAATCACCTTGATTTCCCCCTAGCCTTGTTATTCCCCACCTTAAATAAATCAGATTGTTTGTTTTGCAACTACACCCTGGCTGGATTGTGTTTTGCTGAAGATATACTGTACAGTGAAAGTGTAATAACGGTACCTTACTTTTCAGGGGTTCCCCAGAGTGAGCTGAGAGATCTGAGCCAGGGGTAAGTGTGCCAGGGAAAAGTATTGTCATTACCTCTTGTGAGCCACTAGTGGGACAAAAGGGGGGTTGCAGTAACCCAGAGGGCTGTGACCGAGTCAATCTTGACTGTCTTGCCCCCGACCTCTGGGTGGAGGCACCCGTCAATGGATCTGGGCCCCTCACCCTGTCACAGGTGAGGCAGGCAGGGGTAGTAGCCCTAAGGGAAGTGCCCCTTGGGGTTACACCTGTAGTTTGGCTAAGGTCAGGAGGAGATATATATGGCGGTAGTTCTCAGGGGAGGAGGAGTCGCCACACTTCTTATGGAGAGGGAGGACAATAGCATGTTTCCACTCATGGAGAATTTTGGCCAAGTGAAACGAGAGATTAAAAAGAGCAGTGAGTAGGGGAGCAATGGCAGAGGCAGACAAGTTTAGTAACTTTGGGTCCAATCCATCAGGGGAGCTACCTTTGCTTGGGTTTAGGGCTTTCAAGGCTGCCAGCATGTCATTATGCTCTCTCTCTCTGTCTCACCACAAGCTCGCTGCGACTGGTTTTCACTTATCTACCCTTGTAATTATTTGCTTTTCATGCTAATGTGTAATTCAGTTGTAACCTATGTTTTTGTGTGATACTGTGTATTTTGTGTGTACTCATTTTTACTATGTAACTCCCACCACCCTCTCTCCCAGGTCATACCGGGAGACAAGCAACTTGTTGTTCAGTGTACCTTCCTTTGTGAAACTTTTCAACAAATAAATTAATTTGAGCACACAGTGGTGCATATTGTGACCCTACCTGTGGTCACCATTATGATGCTCCCAAGTAGTATACCAAAATTATCCCTTGCATGTAAAGGTTCGAAACCCCTAATCACAGTTTAAATGGCTCCAATTATTATAGTAAAATGATCTTTGGTGTCTAGTGCTCCCCACCCAGGAATACTAAGCTGGGAGCTCATTTCTAGATGCATCCTGGGGAAGGGAAATTGTACAAGTGGGTCTTAGGTAGCACAATAGTTCAAAATACATAACATACATAAAGCAGAGTGGTACACAACCACAAATTACATTGGGAATAATACATGCAAGATGTGAGAACTTGAGTGACAAGCAAACAATCGACAATGCATATACAGCACAGTCAGGAGCCACAAACCTATGCTGGCAATCAAATACAGAGCAGTTTTATTTATTTAGCTTTTGTTAACTGGGTGGTACACTAGACAAGTTATATGCCTATTTTCAAGAACTTCCCGGGAGAGTACAACAGGTAATACAGATACATCAGAACATAACAGCAAGTAAAGCTAGTACATAGAGTAACAAAATGCACTGAGTCACAAAACGGTAAGGCATGGAGTGAACTGCTATGACAGAAATTGATAAAGTACATATAATCAACAATATATAGTCTAGACTCTAGAGCATACATAGTGCAGTCAGATGCCTAGGAGAGCAATTGGATCATGAGAAACAACCAAAAGATTATTGGCAGGTCCTCAGAACAGTTGGGCTCCAAGTACAATTAGGCTAGGGAGGCTTGGGACATTCGCACACTGAGGCCAGCTTCAGATGCCCCCACAGGGACTTCCAGAAGCACTGATGGGAGGAGGCAGAATGAACATGGTCAGTAAAGGAGTTCCAGAGCCTAGGAGCACATGCAACAAAGTCCCTGTCCCCCATAAGGGTTCGGGTGAGGGGTACTTTTAGCATCTCGGGATGCTGGGACCTGAGTGGGTAAGAGGAGGGGTCAGGAGGTGACAGAAGCTGTGCCAGCCCCAGAGGGGGTGCCGGTTCTGATCACTTTGCCCACGAGGCATCCCAACCCAAAGTTCAGGTGATCAGTCAGGGAAAGCCAACCTAGTTTATCATAAAGCTCACAATGGTGGGTGAGACGGGGGCGGCCAGTGCAAAGCGACATATGTTATTGTACATTGTGTGCCACCAAGTAAGAAGAGCTCTGGAGGTACAGGCAAATTGGTGGAGAACATAGCTAAGAGAGGGAAGTAGTACACCTCTAGCAAGTGCCAGACGAGCAGCAGGTGTCAGGTTATTTTTGGCCCT
Source organism: Neoceratodus forsteri (assembly GCA_016271365.2). NCBI lineage: Eukaryota > Metazoa > Chordata > Ceratodontiformes > Ceratodontidae > Neoceratodus > Neoceratodus forsteri. The sequence continues at coordinate 471,673,941 of CM028132.1, forward strand.
ATAGGCCAGACTAAATTTACAGTTCACAGTTCTACAGACATTTAGTATATGACTCCCAAGGTCCAGCTGGAGGTCAAGTGTCACCCCAAGGTATTTGATGGAGTTCACAGTTAGGAGGGGAGCTCCATCTGCACAACTGATACGTAAAAGGGCTGGAGAGACTTTTACTTCAACATTAGCTATAAATATTTGTGCATAATGCCTAGAATGGAAGCATAGGTGCCAAATTTTAGCTGTGCCTATACTGGAAACAAGTAATAGGAGAGCAAGAGGGGAAACTAGAGCAAGTGCAGGAGGGAGAGGTGAGACCACTGAAGTGGTTTGAAAGAATCCATGGGAGGGAGATTGGTGAATGGCTGGGGTGAGGGAGTTCCAGATTTTAGGGCAGCGGTGGCTGAACGTGACTTTGCCGATGGTTGTGGAAACTGAAGGGACTGCTAAGGTTTGAATATTTCAGCTTCTGATGGTATGGCTATAACGGGGCAGTCGGAGAGATAGGAGGGTAGGGAAACAAACCAGATTTGCCTACAAAGCTGGCACAGTGGGCATGGTGTCTGTCCACAAGAAAAGAAAAGGAGAGATATTTATATATAGAACAATGGTGAGTCCAAGAAGGATAGTCGAGAGTGTAATGGCAGAAATAGTTGAAGAGTGTGTCCAGTCTGGCAAGGGTAGTGAAGGGGGCTACGCTGTAGACCACATCACCATAGTCAGAGATTTGGAGGTTCAGTCTCTGGATAATAGCATGGTATGCTGGAGGTGGGATACAGTCACAGTTCCTGTAAAGTGCACCAAATTGTTGTGCAGCTTTTTGACTATAGCATCCACTTGTTCAGAAACATTTAGGTGCTGGTCTAGCCAGATACCAAGATAACTAAAGGTGGTGATATCTTCCACAGGGGAGTCATCCAGGGTATGGAAAGTAGGAAGGGGAGGGAGCCTAAAGAGTCTGGTGCCTTGTGCCAAAGGACATGGAGACAGCCTTCTTGGCATTGAGGAAAAGCTGATTTGTGTGTGGTCAGGGCTGAACTTGATCAAAGTCCAGCTGGAGTCTATGGGCCTGCTGTGAAGAGGACCATGTCATCCATGTACATGTGAATGGATGCAGACAAGCACATGGAGGAGGAGATCATTAAGGAAAATGGAGAAAAGTAGTGGACTTAACACAGTTCCTGGTGGGACCCAAATGGATACAGGCAGGGAGGAGAGAGGAGGTCACCACTTTTGACTGCTTGGGACCTACCTCTGTGGTAGGAGTGGAACAGCCGATGGCTAAGTCAGAGAGGCCTGCAGCCTGGAGTTTGGCTAATAATTGGGTGGTAGACAGGGTTGAATGCTTTGGCTAGATCGATGAAGATAGCAGAAGTGAATAGGCTGTGATCCATAGCATTATGGATGGATTTGGTGAGCCTGAGCAGGTGGTGGATTGATTTTTGCGGAAGTCAGACTTGTATGGGGTGAAAAAGGAAGAGGAGTCCAGAAAGGGAGAGAGTTGTAACAAGATAATTTGTTCCTATATTTTGGAGGGAGGAGAGAAATGAGTCAGTAGCTGTTCGTTCCTGATGGGTCACCATCTTTTGGAGATGGAGGAGTAACAGTGGCAGCCTTCCAGTCAGCAGGGATGGAGGAACACCAGAAAGAGAGGTTAGGGAGGTCATCCAATGGGGAAGAGATTGCAGAAGCAGTCAGATGGAGGAGCTTGCTATCCCGCCCAACTGGGCTCCTACCCTTGGAAGGATTAAGGGCAGGAAGTGTGACGGGGTTAAAGGATGGAGTTACTGGAGAGAAAAAAAAACAATAGTGGGAATGAAGAAGATGACAATCATGCAGGCTGGCAGGGGTGAGAGGGAGGTGAGGAAGGGTAGAGGGAGGAGAGGAGAGATGAGGTACAGGTGATGAAAAGGAATTACATCTCTATGGTGATGAAGGAGAGGTTAGAGACAGGGGTGTCACTGACTCTGAGGACAAGCAAAGGAGTGGGAGGGGAGAAGAGATTTTGGCAGCCTTTCAAAATTTAGACAGGTAACCAATGTTGGTACTGAAGTTAGATGTAAAATTCTCACCTTTGGCAAGCTTATTGCCATGGTACAAGTGCTGCGGAGTGAATGATACCTCTAGAAGCCATGGGGGATGGGTTACGTTTATTTTTTGACCAGGCCAAATCATGCACTTGCAAGTAAGCTATGAGGTCAGCCATGATCTGGGGGAGGTGGTGTACCTTTTCTCATGTCCTGCTCTGGGGGGGCATGGAGTCCCATAAAAGGGAGGCAGTATAGCACAGTGGTTTAAGGCTCTGAGCTGCAAATCTGGAGACATCCAGCAGACCAGACCTAGGTTTGAATACCACAGCTTCCACTTGCATACCGTGTGACTCTGAGCAAGTCACTTAACTTCCCTGTGCTCCCAGGTCACTCCTGTAAAAAAGCTTTCAGCTTAGTGTGCTAGTCCTGGTTAAACAACTAAAAAAAATATATATACAGTTAGAGTAATTTTGTTTTGAAATGTGTTAGCATGGAATCAGTGGAGGAGATCAATGAGATAGGGGACCAATCAGAGTGACTTAGATCACGGCACAAGGGGGTGAGGTCCAGGGATTTGAAGGAAAATATAAGCAGTGTTTTGATGGGGGTGAGGGAGCTTTAGTTGAATGAGAGGCATCAGAGGGTTGTGATTATGGTGTCAGATCAGAAAAGAGGGAAGTCAAGAGTGGAATGCCACAGGGATCCATCCTGACTCTTGTTCTCTTCAATATGCTCATTAACAACGTTTGAGAATTAATCTGGGGCTGTGTCTCTTTGAAGATGACACCAAGCTCATTGGAGGGTAGATAGTGATGGGGAAGTAGGAAACTGCAGACTGACATGTAAAGATTAGGGAGGTGGCCTAAGGTTTGGCAGTTGAAATTCAATGCCAAAAGTGCAAGGTGATTCACTTAGGGACAGAACCCCGGACAGAGTACTGGATAGGAGGGGTAGAGCTGAGCACTACAGCTGAGAAAAGGGACCTAGTATTCGTCATTAGTGACTCCCTTAAACAATCAAGTTAGTACAGTGAGGCATCTAGTCAGGCAAATAGGATACTAGGATGTGCCAGCAGGGGTTCTGATAGTAGAAGAAAAGAGGTTTACCACCTCTTTATTGATCATTGGTGAGGCTGCACTGGGTATACTGTTCAGAGTTCTGAACTTCTGAAGACCTCACCTCAGGAAAGATAAGGACAAAGGGTGATCAGGATGATTCAGAGCTGACAGAACAGATCATATGAGGTTCTGCTCAAGGCACTGAACATGTCTTCACTGGAGACCAGAAAAGAGAGGAACGATATGATAGAGACCTTCACATTCCTGTAAGGAATAAACAAAGTGAATGGAGAACTACTTAGCATGAGTAACAGTTCAAGGTTATGGGGGCACAAGTAGAGACTGATTGGAGGGAGGTTCAAGAGGGATAAAGGAAAGTTTTATTTTCCAGAAATGGTGGTGGAAATGTGGAATAGTTTGCCAACTGAGATAGCAGGCACCAAAACCATAAATGGTTTCAAGCATGGCTCTGACAAAGTGAAGGGTATAATGGTTACTCATGCTGATAGTAGTAGGGAGGGAAACAAGGGAGTGGATAGTGAAGTCTATTACCCTGCATGGACAGTAGGTTCTGAGGATTAATATGGGAAATGGGGCAGACAGGATGTACCATTTTTATATTCATTGTGCACAGTGCAAATAACATATTGCAGGCAGCTGGTGACAGTAGTTTGGAATATTTGCACCAACTACTGACAATTTCGCAGCTGCAATCAGGGGCCGCCTCGTCATTGCAGCGTCAGCCATCTGCTGCAGTGAGGGAGCGACCCATCATTGCATAGTAGGATGTAAAAACCCTGATATTGTTTGTGAACAGGGCGGCAGGTTGCAGCCCTGTTCTCAAACAATATACCCCCCCCCCGTGTTTATGTGCCAGCAGGATCCCCAAACCCCATCGGCCTCGGTGCCCCATTGTTTATGGTGCCGACGGGGGAGCCCACTCCCCGCTGGCATTCTGTAACACACACCCCCACTTTTATTCCTGCTGACGGGGTGCCCAATCCCTGTAGGCTACTGTGCCCCAAAAGAAAGCCATTGGTGGCACGCTGGGTGCCATCCAGCGTGCCACATACCTATAAAGGAAAAACGGTCAGTGAAGTCTTTTTTTACTTGCAAAAAGACGGTTTCTCGTTGTGTCCCTGGCCCTCAACTGCAACCGCACCAACCCACTGCACACCCTGTCTCTTCCCCGTCACCTCATACTTACCTCCGAGCTTGGCGCCAAGATCTTCAGTGGATCAGGAACACGTCTGCACTCTTCAAAGCCGACTGTGAACTGAGGAAATGCCGGTAAGCTGTATAACGTAATAAATAGTGTTTTTCAACTTTAGTACATATCTCAGGCATTTTTGGGACTTTTTTCACAAAATTTTCAACATAGGGTTTGTGGGACCCTCCTCATGAATTCTTGAACTGTGATCGCGTTAATCGGCCCCGAAAGGTGATTTTGCAGTCACTGCATGGAATCACCTTTCAGGGCTGATTAACAAAACGACAGTGCCAGTGTTCATGAGGTGGATCTCAAAAAGCCTATGTTGCAAATTTGGTGGAAAAATCAAAAAAATGACTGTTTTAAGCGTCTTGCCAGTTGCTACCCACGCTCGTAACCTCGTGAATTTGCAATATTTTCATGCCAGATTTTCAACATTGGCATTTTTTATACCTCCTTGTGAACAGTACAGCTGTCATTGTTCACAACCTGGCTGAAATGTGTTTTCGCACTTCTGGTGCAGAATAGCACGGTCGCTGTGAGAAATCAGTGTTCAGGACAGATTAAGAAAATGACAGTGACACTGTTCATGAGTAGAGGTCCTGAAATGGCTGTGTTGAAAATCTGCTAACAATACTCAATAAAATAGAAACATAAAAACATAGACTTTGACAGCAGATAAGGACCGCTAGGCCCATCTAGTCTGTCCATTTCTCTACCTACAGGATAGGCCGCAGATCCTAGTTAACCAACAGCCTATTTCTTCCTACCCCTCACAAAAATTGCCTTATGTCTGTCCCATGCATTCTTGAATTCTCCCACAGTTTTAGACCCCACAACCTCCTCAGGAAGGCTGTTCCATGCATCCACTACCCTCTCTGTGAAATAATACTTCCTCACATTGCCCCTGAACTGCCCTCCTTCTATCTTTAAATTGTGTCCTCTTGTTCTTGCAAGTCTCATTTTCTGAAAGATGCTACCCTCCTGGACTTTGTTGATTCCACTGAGGTACTTAAAAGTTTCTATCATGTCCCCCCTCTCCCTTCTTTCCTCAAGGGTAAACATATTAAGCTCCTTTAGTCTCTCCTCATACGGCTTCTCTTGCAGTCCCTGTACCATTTTAGTTGCCCTCCTCTGGACTGCCTCTATCCTGTCTATGTCCTTGCGGAGATGGGGTCTCCAGAACTGGACACAGTACTCCAGATGGGGTCTCACCAACTGTCTGTACAGAGGGATAACAACTTCCTGTTTTCTGCTGATGATGCCTCTCCCTATACATCCCAGTATACCCCCAGCCCTCCCTACTACTTTCTCACATTGCTTGCTAACCTTTAGGTCAACTGATATGATTACCCCCAGGTCCCTTTCCTTTTTTGTTGTTGTTACTACCTCCCCACCCATTGTGTATTCTTCCCCTGGGTTCTTGTTTCCCAGGTGCATTATTTTGCACTTCTTTGCACTGAATCCTAGCTGCCATACTTCTGACCATTCCTCCAACCTTGCCAAGTCCCTTTTCATCCTTTCCATGCCTCCTTGTGTATCAACCCTGTTGCAGATCTTTGTGTCATCTGCAAAAAGGCATACTTTTCTTTCCAGTCCCTCTGCAATGTCACTGATGAAGATATTAAAAAGGACTGGACCCAACACTGAACCCTGCGATACCCCACTAGTAACCCCCCTTTCTTCAGAGTGGACTCCATTTACAATTACCTTCTGTGTCCTGTTGTGCAGCCAATGTTTTACCCAGGCTACCACCCTGGGTCCCACTCCCAGGCTGGTTAACTTGACTATTAATCTTTTGTGTGGGACTGTGTCAAATGCCTTGCTAAAGTCTAGGTAGGCCATGTCCACAGCCCCTCCCTGGTCTACTACTTTGGTCACCCAGTCAAAGAAATCTATTAGATTCGTCTGGCATGACCTTCCCGCTGTGAACCCATGCTGCCTTGGGTCCTGTGCTCCACTGGCCTCTAGGTACTCAACTATTCTTTCCTTCAGAAGTGACTCCATCACTTTCCCTACCACAGAGGTCAGACTGACAGGTCTGTAGTTTCCTGCCTCTGTCTTGGTCCCACTTTTGTGAAGTGGAATCACATCGGCCTTGCTCCAGTCCTCGGACACCACACCATCCTTCCATGATTTATTAAACAGAGTAGCCAGTGGTTTCACTAGTTCCTCCCTTAATTACTAACATACTAATATACTAAAATGCCAGCAGAATAGGCCTAACGGTCTTTCGTGTCTGCTCATTTGGTCAGCCCCCACCCTGGGTGCTGACCTTGCTGTCCCCCTCACCTTCTCTGGCTTCTCCCTTCCCAGTTCCAGATATTCTTGCTGCATTGGATTTTGTTTCCAGAACCCTTCCCCTGTACCTGTCCCACCCCCTCTTGAACCCCTCCACTGTCTCTGCCTCCACCAGCCCCTAGGCAGTGCATTCCATAGCTCCACCACCCTCTCAGTGAGTAGCACCTCCTCCTTTCTCCCTGAATCTTCCCCTCCAGCTTCCACCCATGCCCTCTAGTAGCCCCCTCCTCCTTCCTTCAAAGCACCCTGACTGTTCCTCCTCTATTTACCCTCTTCATGTACCTGAAGACCTCTATCATGTCCCCCAGTCCTTTCTCTCTTCCAATGTGTACATATTTAGCTCTTCGAGCCTCTCCTCATAGGTCCTGTCCCACAAGCCCCAAATAATTTTGGTTGCCCTCCTCTGGACCCTCTCCAGGAGGTTAATGTCCCTCTTTAAGTGTGGCCTCCAAAACTGCACGCAGTACTCAAGGTGTGGCCTCACCAAGCAGTTATACAGAGGGAGTATCACTTCCCTCCTTCTGGAGGTGATCCCCCTACCGATGCATCCCAGCATCCTGTTGGCCTTGGCTGCTGCCCTTCTACAAGTCTCAGAGTTGTTCATCTTGACATCCACCACTACCCCCAGGTCCCTCTCAGCCATCGAGACTTGTAGCATTCCCCCCCCCCAGGGTGTACACTTGGCCCGGGTTTCTGGCCCCCAGGTGGAGTACCTTGCATTTCCCTGCATTGAATCTCAGCTTCCATTTTCTAGACCATCTTTCCAGAGCCTCCAGGTCCCCCTGTAGGGCCACCAAACCCTCCTCTCCATCCACCACCGCCCCCAGTTTCAAGTCATCTGCAAAGAGACTCATCTCACTCCTGATTCCTGTCCTTATGTCAGATACGTAGGTGTTGAACAGAAGGGGCCCAAGGACTGATCCCTGTGGGACCCCACTAATGACCCTCCTTGGGGATGAGACTATCCCACCAACTACGACCCTCTGGGTCCGGTCCTGGAGCCAATTGCCTAGCCATCTGATCATCTGGCTCCCCACTCCCATTTCTCCCAGCTTATCCAACAGGCCTACGTGAGGAACAGAGTCAAATGCCTTGCTGAAGTCTAGAAAGAGGATGTCCACTGGTCTACCCAGGTCCAAGGCACTTGTCACCCAGTCATAGAACTCCACCAGGTTTGTCTGACACGATTTCCCCGGGATGAATCCATGCTGTCTATCGTCCAGGCACCCTGACTTATCCACGACCCACCCAGCCTCTCCTTGACAATGCCCTCCATCACCTTGCCCACCACCGATATCAGGCTGACAGGCCTGTAGTTCCCTGCCACCTCCCTTGATCCCTCCTTGTGGATAGGCACTATATGTGCCACCTTATAAGTCTTGGGGCACCCACCCTGTCCTCAGAGAGATGGTGAAAAGCTCTGACAGGGGTTTCGCCAGGACATCCGCAAGTTCCTTCAGCACTCTGGGATGTAATTTATCCGGCCCCGGTGCTTTCTCCGTCTTAAGGGAGCTAAGGGCTTCCCTCACTCTTTCTGCTGTGATTTCCACTTCCGGTACCTCTTCTCCCTGCTTAGCCCTCCCCCACCTGCCAGTGCTGCCTCCCCCTCTCCCCAGACCCGCCGATCGGTAAGGGTCCCCTCCTCCTCAGTATCTTTGTCTCCTCCCATGTAGATGCAGCAACCCCATTTTCCTTGGTGAAAACTGAGGTGAAGTACTCATTTAGTACCTCAGCCTGCTCCCCAGGTTCTGTGCCCATCTCTCCCTGATTTAATCCTGCTAATCTGCCCTTCACCCTTCGTTTTTTCCCCAATGTATCTAAAAACCCTTGTTCCCTCTCCTAATTTCCTGGCCAGGTACTGCTCCTTCCTTGCCTGTACGCCCTCACCACTCCTAGTGGCCCTTCTAGCCATCAGCTCGTACTCCCCTCGATCCCTTTCACTCCTTGAGCACTTGAATTGCTTATAGGCTGCTTTCTTTCCCCGCACCACCTCCTGGACCTCCCTGGTCCACCAGCAGGGTTTTTGGGCCCTACTGCATTTTCGTCTTACTCTTGCACAGGTGCTGGTAGCATCCTGCACCCCTCTCCTGATGATTTCCCACCTACTATCAGCGTCCATGTCTGACCCAATCCCATCCAGATGCTCCTTAACTCATTCAGACCTAGAGATGTCTGTAGGCAGTGTCTGAAAGCATAGCCACTCAGGACAATAACGCCTGTAGACATACTCAACTGACTTTCACTCAGGCCTAGAAACATCTGAGGAAGTCAGCAGTTTTTACCTAACTATTAAACAAACCGAATTGCTTAGAATTGAATGCATAGCACCATTAGAAAGGTAATTTTGCTCTGAACAATTTTGCTGCAGATACTTTGTGTCTATCATGTATACTTTAGGAGTTATTCATATTTGTTTAAGGTATGGTGTGCATGGCTAACATTTGTCTCTCAAGCCTCACCTAAGCACCTTGAATAAATCTGAAAAAAAACAGTTTGGTATTTCAGCTACTATAAAATAAAAACTAAATGGATTACAATTGATTGCATAGCACCATTAGAAAGGCCATTTTGTACTGAATATTTTTGCCACTGATACTTTGTGTCTACCACATATACTTTAGGAGTTATTTGCATTTGTTTAAGGTATGGTGTGCATGGCTGACATTTGTCTCTCATGCATCACCTAAGCACCTTGAAAAAAATCAGTTGCTTGGTATTTCAGCTAGTATAAAATAAAAACTAAATTGATTACAACTGATTGCATAGCACCGTTCAAAAGGTAATGTTGTGCTGAACAACTTTGCCACTCATACTTTGTGTGTAGCACTTACGGTTCAAGAGGTAGTCACATTTGTTTGTGGCATGCTGATTATGGCTTGATTTTGCTTAGAAAGGCCCAGGATGCAGTGCTAAGAGTATACAGGGCACAAGTGGCAGAAGTCTCAAAGAGCTCTTGTGGTGTGAATGAGTTAAGGATCCTTCCCATTTCCTTAAAATCCACCCCCCTGAAGTCGGTTACTTCCGTCTTTGTGCAGCCTTCTACCCCTCCTAGGTCCAAGCAGAACCAGACCGTGTCATGGTCACTCCCCACCAATGGGTCCCTTACCTCCAGGCCCCCAATCTGGTCACTGTCTGCCAGGACCACATCCAGTACCCGTATGCCTCCCTGGTCGGTTCCTCACCTGCTGAGTTAGGAACGCGCCTGAAAGACATTCAACAACCCTGTTCCCTGGTCACAGAGGATGTCATAGTCTCCCAGTCTGTTCCTGGCATGTTTAAGTCCCCCAACACCACCACCGTTCCTCTGCCCAGTCTGCAGTGCCTCCCAACATCAGCCACCAGACTCTCCTCCAGCTCCTCCTCCAGGGCAGGGGGTCTATACACCACTCCTATTTTTACTCTCTTGCCCCCCCTTGTTATCAAGGTGACCCAAATCGCCTCCACGGTTCCCTCCGCCTCCTCTACTCCCCCTATGCCAATGCAGTTTTTGACTATCATTGCTACCCCTCCTCCCTTCCTCCCCTGTCCTTCCTGAACATAGTGTAACCCTCCAGGTTCAGGTCCCAGTCATGTCCTGCAGTGGCCAAGTCTCAGTGACCACTGCCACATCCACTGCTCCCTCAGTTAGCATCGCCTGGAGCTCAGGCATTTTATTGCCCAAGCTCCTGGCATTTACTAGGACTACCTTCCACCCTTTCCCTATAGTTCCATTTCCCCTGCTCGTGTTCCCATGGGGATTCTGTTTTCCCCTGGTCTGCACTTTGTCAGTCGGCCTTTTCCTGCAATCCTCCTGGTCCCCAGGGGTGGAGACAAGTCCCTCCTTTATCGGCACCCCCTTGACAGCCTTTTCTCCCATCCCGCCCCCCTTCACAAGTTTAAACCCCACTTTTCACCAATGAACCCCTCTATTTTCAACTTAAGGATTCCCCTCTCCTCCAAATTGAGATGTAGTCTATCTCTAGCATACAGCACCTTATCCTCCCAGGTCTCCCCCCAATCCCCCATCAACCCATAACCTCTGGCCTCACACCACTCCCTGAGCCACTGGTTTATCTCCCTAATCTTCCTTTTGTGTTCCCCACTAGCCCTTGGCACTGGCAGGATTTCTGAGAAGGAAACTGTGCATCCTATGTCATGACAGACCCTAGTGAGCTCCCTGAATCTTGCCTGTATCTCTAGCTCGCTATTTCCCTCAATGTCATTTGTACCCTGGTGGGCCAGTATGTCTGGGGAACCCCCACAATCCTTTGCCAGCTGATATACCTCGTGCTTAGCCCTGTGCACCATTAGTCTAGGGAAGCATCTTGTTCTAACTGGCCAGGCTTCTCCCTCCCTATCCCATTTGATACCCCCCGATCATAGAATCCCCCAGCAGGAGCACTCTGACCACTCCTTTTCCTCCATTCCCCCTCTTCCATGTCCCTCATCCTTTCTACTGACCCCTCCACCCAGCCGGCTCCTTGTTCCTCCCTATCTGGGTGCCACATGCCACCCCTCCTTATTTACCATGGCCACCCCTCCCCTCCAATCCTATGCCTCTCCTCCTCCTGAGTATCCTTCTGTACCTTGCTAATTCCCCCCTCACTGCTCGCAACTGGTCCTTCTCCCCCATCTGCTAAACTAGCCTGGCTCATCCTCCCTTCCTTCCTGTCTCCATTTAGTTCCTCCTTGCTCGTCGTGCTCCCCTGGCCTAAACCCTCAGCTCCCTTTACTGAATCCTCCTTGTACTTCTGGTCCTTCTCTTTTAACTTTCCTCCCAACTGGTCCTTCCCTCTTCCCCCTGCCCCCCTGCTCTGATTCACTGCTCCCCATTCTCCTGCATTCCAGGTCCCCCGTTCTTCCTGCTATCTGGCCCCTGCCTCCTTCCTCCCACTCCCTTTCTGTCTCTAACCACCCCTGTCATGGCTACATCACCCCCCTCATCCTTGAGCAGAAGAAAAAGAGAATTGAAGTGGTTATTGAGTGTAAGGTCTGATCCACCTCCCTGCCTTGCTTCCTTCTGTCCAGCCCTGGCCATCTGCCTACTTCCCTGAGAATGTTGTCCCTCTGTCCCTCCTTTGTGAGGGTCCCCAGTTACCTGCCTTCTTCCTTGGTAGTGTCCTTTTGGACCCCCTCTGCCAGGGTCCCTATGTGACCCTAGTATTCTCCTGCAATCCTTTCCCTATGCCCCACCCCAGTGCTTGGTGCAACCCGTGGGAGATTCCCAGCCCCTTCCCCAATCATACCACCCCTTCCCCCAGCTTTCTCTAATCCCCGCAACCTCCTCCCTAAGCTGTGCTAGCTGGTAGCACACTGGGCAACCACGAACTTCCAAGCCCAGTCCAGTATCATGGCTGCTCCACACCCTGTGCACCCACCACCCTCCCAAAGATGCTGGCCCCTAATGACGTGTGGTTCCATCCCCTTCCAAATAGGTTTCCTTGGGTGAGCCACCAGTTTCCCCTAGTCCAAGATACACCTACTGCCTAATCAGGTCACCCACTAATCTTAGAGACAGTCCCTGTACACCAGTAACCTTGTTACTAGGTGCAGTACAACACATTAAACGTATAAGGGAAATGAACAACTCCTAGGCTCCTTCTCCCAGCCTTTAAATCCAACCCCAGTGGCTAGAACTACATGAGCTGCACCTGCAGCCTTTTCCTCAATTGCAGGGCAGGTGTTCCCTATAAATTCAGAGACTTCTGGGAGGGAGGCGGGTATTGGGCAGACACCTGACTCGAGGAGAGAGTGTATCAGCCCTGTGTCTCCCTCAATCCCAGCAGCCAAAGAACCAGGCCCAAGCAAATCCCACCAAATAGGTTTTAAATCAGAAGAAATAGGCCTCTACCAAGCGCAGCCTGTTACACAGTAAAACATCCACAAAATGAGCCCCACTTACAGCCACCAAATCAGTTTTCAAACATCCAGCAGTCCCCAAAACAGTACCCTGCTAGCCCCTTAGAAGTAAGAAAGAAAAGAACTAACCTACCAAGTAAAATCCACAAGAACCCTGTGAAAATAACAGCAGCAGCTACTGTCCTGGAACACAACTGATCCTGTCCCCTTCCAGTTCTTTCTTTTAGAATTCTGGGGTGAATTCCATCAGGACCCATTGCTTTGTCCACCTTCAGTTTTAGGAGTTCTTGCAGAACCCTTTCTTCTGTGAAAGGACTGGGATCGACCACCCTATCAAGAGTGCTTCTATTAATTGGATTAGGCACTTCCCCCTCCTCTTTTGTGAATACTGAGCAGAAATATTTGTTCAGTATTCCTGCTTTTTCACTGTCCCCCTCTGCCCACCCACCGTTCATTCTATTCAGCCTCACTATCCCTCCCTTTGTCTTTCTACACTCGCTGAGGTACCTATAAAAGGTTTTATCCCCCTTCTTAACTGAGTTGGCTATCTTTTCCTCAGTTTGGACCTTTGCTATTCTGACTTCCCTCCCTGCTTCCTTCTGCCTTAACTGGTACAGCTTTCTGTCCTGCTCCTTCTGTGTTTCCTTATACTTCCGGAATGCTATCTTTTTCTTCCTGACTTTCACAGCCACCTCTTTTGAGAACCATAGTGGCTTTTTCTTTCATTTTGATTTGTTTGTTTGCTTCACACAAAGGCTTGTTGCCTCTGTGATGGCAGTTTTGATAATTCCCCATTGTTGCTCCACACCTCCTTCTAGCCTGTTTGCTAGTGCTTTTCTGAGGCACTCTCTCACCTTGCCAAAGTCAGCCCTCCTAAAGTCCAGTACCCTCACTTTTGTATGGCTTGACTCTGGAGCTGAGTTTAACGTGAACCACACTGTTTGATGGTCACTTGTCCCCAGATGGCCCCACTTCTAGATCTGAGATCCTCTCACTGCCCCGTTTGAGGTACGAGGTCTAAGATTGCTCCCTCATGAGTGGGTTCCAAAACTAGCTGTCTAATGCCTGCCACCTGTAGGGCATCAAGAATGGCCCTGCTCTTGGATGTGGCTGCAGCAAATGTGCTCAGTTAACATTTGGCATATTCAGGTCTCCATCAACAGTATTTCCCCTTTCTCTGCCATTCTAAGAATGCCTTCTATCATATCCTTGTCCATTCCTTCCCCTGACATGGGGTCTGTACACAACCTCTGTGGGATTGGGTGCCCTTTCCAGTCTCTAAGGTGACCCACAGTGCTTCCTCTCCTCCCTATTTACTCTTTTGTTCAGTTGCTTTTATCCCCTTCCTTTACATAGAGAGCTACTCCTCCCCTGCCTGTCTCTCTCCTGTAGGTTATGTATCCTGGTATGTTAACATCCCAGTCATGGTTCTCTGTGTACCATGTTTCTGTGATTGCTACGATATCCAGGCATCCCTCTTCCATTAAGGCCATCCGCTCAGGGAGCTTATTGCCCAGACTACAGGCATTGGTACTCATTACCCTCCATTTCCTGATGGCCTTACTCCCTTTTGCCCCATCCCTGTCCTTCTTGCCTTTGTCACTTTCTCCATTTACCCCTGCCCTTCTCCCTATCGACACCTCTATGTTGGTGTTTGCTGCACTTACTACTGTGATTATTTGGGGGGGGCTAGGATTTTCCTGCTTCTTTCCAGTGCCTCTCCCCTTGGCTAGTTTAAAAGCTTGCCAGTGAAGCATTTAAACCTATCACCTAGGATCCTGGTTCCCCTCCTGGACAAATGCAGCCCAACATGCCAGTATAGGCTTGTATCACTCCAGGTGGACCCCCAGTCCCCAATGAAGCCAAATCCCTGAGCTCCACACCAGTTTTACAACCACTGATTGAATCCCATGGTGCGGAACACCCTAGCCTCTCCTATGTCATAGATGGGTAGCACCTCCGAGAAGGTTACCGTGTGTGTTACTTGACTAAGGCCCCTCCCCAATTCCACAAACTCTTCCTGCACTTCTCTAATCCCTTTCTTAACCAGGTCATTTGTCCCTAGGTGGACGACATCCAGCTCTCTCCCCTGTACAGCTGCTTCGGCAATCCTGAGGATTCGCTTCCTGTCCCTCCAAGCCATGGCACCAGGCAGGCACCTTACCTCCCTCTCCCCTTCCTCCCTCAGTTCTACCTTCCTAACAATGGAGTCCCCCACCAGGAGTTGTTTTTTTCCCCTGCAGCGTCCCCTGCCACCCTCCTGTGAGTCTCCTTTATGGAGGTTCCCAGCATCTTCCTTGTCTCCACTGTGGGTGCCTCCATAGAGGAACCACACTTTGCCAGAATGGCATAGGAATTGTGGAGAGGTACAACTGGAGGGATGCACCTCTGTTCCACCACCCTCATCCTCCCTGAGCCCACTGTGGTCCAACCGCTCCTCTTTCTTGGCAACCTCTGAGGCAACAGCAGTGGCACTGGTGGTCCCTGGATGGTAGAGGAGGTCCCGCAAATCCTGGCCAACTCAGTCTGGAGATGAGCAACCTCCTCCCTCAGCCCAGAGAGGTGTCTGCAGATGGGACAACACTGCATCCTTCAGAACATCTCCCGGAAGACTGCTGCTCACAGCACTGCACTGCACCACTCAATCATGTCTTATTTCTGGCCCCTTAACAGGTTTGCAATCCTTACTCTTTCCTATGTTTTCTCTCTCTCCTTACTTTCTACTGTGTGCCCTTTAAGCTCCTGACTGTGTTACAGCGTGTGTTGCTTAGTTTGCACATGCTCGTAACTTCGTGAATTTATATTTCACTCCAGATTTCAACATTGCCATTTTCCCACACCTACTTATGAACAGTGCATCCATCATTTTCCCATCCTGGCCGAAATGTGTTTTTATACTTCCGGTGAAGAATAGAGCAGTCGCTGTGGGAAATCACTGTCTGGGACAGATTAAGAAAATCACAGTGATACTGTTCATAAACAGGGTCCTAAAATGCCTATATACTGAAAATTTGATGATAATGTGTATATGACTGTATTACAGAGTGTGGGTGCACTCCACACACCCTGTAACTTCACAGATTTGTAATATTGTCATGCCAGATTTTCAACAGTGGCATTTCTCACCTCATTATGAGCAGTGCAGCTGTCATTTTTCACATCCTGACTGAAATGTGGTTTCACAGTTGACGCACACAATAAAACGGTGGCTGTGGTAAATCAGTGTTAGGGACAGATTAAGAAAATGACAGTAGCACTGTTCATAAGCAGAAGTCCTAAAAGCCCTATGTTGAAAATTTGGTGACGAAACTCCATAACATGACTGTGTTGCAAGCGTGCATTGAACTATTTCACACACCCTTGTAACTTTGCACATTTGTAATATTTTCACAGCACATTTTCAACAGTGGCACTTTTTTCACACCTCCTTATGAAGAGTACAGCTGTCATTTTTCACATCTGGTCTAAATATGTTTTTGCACTCCTGCAGGAGAATAGCACGGTCGTTGTGGGAAATCACTGTTTGGGACAGATTAGGCGAACAAGTGTTACGGAGGAGTGACCGAGATAAACTGAGCTCTGTCGAGACTGTTGCAGATTTGTTTGTGGGCAGAAAAATAGACAGTGTCGGCCCCAGCGCAAGAGCCCAGTACAAAAGGGCAGCCTGCAGCACTGGGAGAAACAGAATGAGAGGGTGCGTGAGGGAGGGTGAGTGAGTGAACTCTCTGGAGCGTTGTCAGGACTGCTACAGATTTCTTTGTGGGCAGAAAAAGGTGTCAAAGCAGGCAGGGGCCCAGTAGAAAAGGCCAGCCTGCAGCGGTGGGAGAAACAGTATGAGAGAGTGAGACAGGGGACTGAGTGAACTCAACAGAGCTCAAGCAGGACTACTGTGGATTTCTTTGTGGGCAAAAAGGCACCAATGCAGGCAGGAGCACCGTACAAAAGGTCTGCTTGCAGCACCAGGACAAACAGAATGAGCGTGTGACAGAGGGAGACTGAGCAACCTCAACGGAGCTATGTCGGGACAGCTGCAGATTTCTTTGTGGACAGGTAAAGGTGCCAACGCAGCTAGGATCCCCATACATAAGCGCAGCCTGCAGCACCAAGAGAAACAGAATGAGTGAGTGACAGAGTGGTAGTGAGCGAGCTCAACAGAGCTGTATTGTGACTGCTGCAGATTTCTTTGTGGGCAGAAAATGCGGCAACGGAGGCAGGGGCCCAGTACAAATGGCCAGCCTGCAGCACCGAGCCCAATGGAGCTGTGTCGGGACTGCTTCAGATTTCTTTCTGGTCAGAACAAGCCGCCAATGCAGGCAGGAGCCCAGTACAAAAGGGCAGCCTGCAGTGGCAGGAGACACAGAATGAGTGAGTGAGGAAGGGGAGTGAGTGAGCACAAAGAAGCTCTTTTGGGACTGCTGCAGATTTGTTTGTGGGCAGAAAAAGACAGCAATGCACGCTGGAGCCCAGTACAAAAGGGCAGCCTGCAGTGGCGGGAAAACCAGAATGAGTGAGTGAGAGGGGGGGGGAGTGAGCGAGGTCAATGGAGCTCTATGATGACTGCTGCACATTTCTTTGTGGGCATGAAAAGCTGGCAACACAGGCAGGAGCCCAGTACAAAAGGGCAGCCTGCAGCGCTGGCAGAAACGGAATGAGCGAGTGAGAGAAGGGGAATGAGAGCATGCTGAATGGAGCTGTGTTGGGACTGCTGCAGATTTCTTTGTGGGCAGAAAAAGACAGCCATGCACACAGGAGCCCAGTACAAAAGGCCAGTCTGCAGCGCCTGCAGAAAAGGAATGAGCGAGCGACAGAGGGGAAGTGAGCGACCTCAACAGAGCTGTTTCAGGACTGCTGCAGATCTCTTTGTGGGCAGAAAAAGCTGCCAATGCAGGCAGGAACCCAGTACAAAAGTGCAGCCTGTAGCACTGGGAAACACAGAATGAGCGAGTGGGGGAGGGAGTGAGTGAGCTCACGGAAGCTTTTCTGGGACTGCTGCAGATTTCTCTGTGGGCAGATAAAGGCAGCAATGCATGCAGGGGCCCAGTACAAAAGGACAGCCTTCAGCGGTGGAAGAAACAGAACGAATGAGTGAGAATGGGAGACTGAGTGAGCCAGCTCAATGGAGCTGTATTGTGACTGCTGCAGATTTCTTTGTGGGCAGAAGAAGGCGGCAATGCAGGCAGGAACCCAGTACAAAAGAGCCGCCTGCAGCACCAGCAGAAACGGAATGATCGAGTAAGAGAGGGGAGTGAGCGAGCTCAACGGAGCTCTATTGGGACTGCTGCAGATTTCTTTGTGGGCAGAAAAAGGTGCCAAGAGAGGCAGAAACCAACTGCAAAATGGCAGCCTGCAATGCCAGGACAAACAGAATGAGTGAATGAGACAGGCAGAGTAAGCAACCTCAACAGAGCTCTGTCAGGACAGCTGCAAATTTCTTTTTGGGCAAAAAAAGGTGCCAACACAGGCAGAAGCCCAGTACAAAAGGACAGCCTACAGCAGCGAGAGACACAATGAATGACTGATGGATGGGGAGTAAGTGAGCTCAGCGGAGCTCTGTTGGGACTGCTGCAGATTTCTTTGTGGGCAGGAAAAGGCAGCAATGCACGCAGGGGCCCACTACAAAAAGGCAGCCTGCATTAGCGTGAGAAACAGATCGAGTGAGTGAGGGAGGGACTGAGCGATCTCAACAGAGCTCTGTCATAACTGCTGCAGATTTCTTTGTGGGCAGAAGAAGGCAGCAATACTGGCAGGAGCCCAATACAAAAGGGCAGCCTGCAGCGCTGGCAGAAATAGAACAAGAGAGTGAGAGAGGGAGAGTGAGCTAGCTCAACGGAGCTCTGTCGGGACTGCCTCAGATTGTTTTGTGACCAGAAAAAGGTGCCAACAGAGGCAGGAGCCTAGTACAAAAGGGCAGCCTGCAGCGCCAGGAGAAAAAGAATGAGCCAGTGAGAAAAGGGGAGTGAGTGACCTCAATAGAGCTCTGTCAGGACAGCTGCAGATTTTTTTGTGGGCAGAAAAAAGCAATGTAGGCAGGAGCCCAGTACAAAAGGCCAGCCTGCAGTGCAGGCAGAAATGGAATGGGTGACTTAGAGAGGGGGAGTGAGCAAGCTCAGTGGACCTCCATCAGGACTGCTGCAGATTTACTTGTGGGCAGAATAAGCCAATGCAGGCAGGAACCCTGTACAAAAGGACAGCCTGCGCCCACAGGAGACACAGAACCAGTGAGAGAGTGAGGGAAGTGGAGTGAGCGAGCTCAACAGAGCTCTGTTGGGACTGCTGTGGATTTCTTTGTGGGTAGAAAAAGGCAGCAATGCACCCAGGGACCCAGTACAAAAGGACAGCCTGCAGCGGTGGCAGAAACAGAATGAGTCAGTGAGAGAGGGAGGAGTGAGTGAGCTCAACAGAGCTCTATCGTGACTGCTGTGGATTCCTTTGTGGGCAGAAAAGGAGGCAAGCGCAGGCAGGAGCCTAATACAAGAGGCCAGCCTGCAGCGCGGCAGACCACGGAATGAGTGAGTGACAGAGGGTGAGCAACCTCAATGGACCTGTGTTGGGACTACAGCAGATTTCTTTGTTGGCAGAAAAAGCCACCAACAGAGGCAGGAGCCCAGTACAAAAGGCCAGCCTGCAGGACAAGGAGAAACAGAATGAGGGAGTCAGAGGGGGGAGTGACCCACCTCAGTGGAGCTCTGTCAGGCCATCTGCGGATTTCTTTGTGGACAGAAAAGGGTGCCAATGCAGGAAGGAGCTCAGTACAAAACAGCAGCCTGCAGCACTGGGAGAAATAGAATGAGCGAGTGACAGAGGGCCAGTGTGCGAACTCAACGGACCCATGCAATCAACATTCAGCATTGACAAATACTTGTTTTTTTACTTTGTCCAGAACTGACTGTGTGTGTGTATGTGTGTGGGGGGGTTGCTGGCAGGCTGCGTGTGTGCAGTTCAAACACGATTCCCAGAGTCATTAACTAGCACTAACCACACAGTGTGTTAACACTTCAAGAAAGCATTTAGTATACCTGTACACCTTATATGCTTTAGAGTAACCCCCAGTTGTATGAGCACCTGGCTGCAATTAGTAATCCTGTGCAAAAAAAAAAAGTGCCACATTAACAGGTTAGCACTGCACAGAAGAACGCTTTTTAAAATGGTATCAGCCATGCTTAGCACAATGCAGTGCTAGTCCTGTTACAGTGGTATGTGGGCCCCATTTTCAGGGTTAGTGTTGTGCACTCTAAGTGATGCACCTGAGATAGCTTATCAACCACAGAAGGTGGTGGTAAATGGCACTCCCTCCAGTGAGGATAGAGTGACCAGTAGGGTGCCGGAGGGTTCAGTAATGGGACACATCCTCTTCAGTGTCTTTATAAGTGGCATAACAGAAGAACTGGAAGGGGAGATATGCCTTTTTGTAGATGACACCACAATCTGTAATAGCGTTGATAGGTGCAGATGGAGAGAATGAGTGGGGACATTAGAAAACTTAAGGAGTGCTATGGGACATGGCAGTTCGGGTTCAAAGCCAAAAAGTGCAAAATCAAGCATCTAGGTACTAGAAGCCTAGATGCTGAGTATAAAATGTAGAGGGAGGTACTTATAGTCACTAAGGAAACCTTTTATACAGCACTGTGCTCTGTATGCAGGAGAGGATTACTCATTTACATGGCCGTAGTAGTATATATGCACATGCACATGATCAGGGTAGCATCAAGTGATGCTGAATACGACACCGATCCAACCATGCTGTTCCCACAGTGTAATGTTTAGCTCTGCACGCTAACCTTCTGAAAATAGGGCCCCAATTGACTAAAAATCCTGGCCGATGCCTCCTTAGATGCAGAAGGTAAACATAAAAGGTTTATCTTATCTATCTCTTTATGTATTGTATTGTTTTATCGTATTTTGCTTGCAAAACCTTTATCCAATTTCAAAACATTGTGATGTGACCTAAAATGTTTATAACAGACTAGTTAAAATACAGTTTGTTTTCTTCTTTTACCTATATGCTGTCTTTATTTACTTATAAAAACACAGTCTGGTGGGCTGTCCTAGCAGCTTGGTGGTGATTGCACTGCCTCCCATGCCAGTGGCCCAGTTTTGGGGGTGGACCTGAGTTGCACAGGGGTTAGCTGGGGGAGGGATATGATTGAGCATCTCGGGGAATGCTCTCCTCTCAGTGAGGGGAAGTCTGACCACTCCGCTCTTCAACATCCACCTAGCTGAGGAGGGCTGGCAGGGCAGTGGAGTTGCATAAGGTGGAGGGCTCAGGCAAGCACAAAGCAAGCATGTGTCTTTATATGCAATTGCATCATTCCATGCTTGGCTGCCCAGGGGATGAAACCAAAGGTAGAAATCCCCTAATGGCAAAATGATCCAACAACCTGCCGCAGATTTTGCACTGCTAAACGGGCTCTGCTCATATATGTGTCTCCTTGTCAATGGCCCGCCCCCTCCTGGCCCCGACACGGGGGATGTGAGTGGGAGGGCTGGCACAGCAAATATGTCCTGTGGATAGTAAGTGATTGGGCTGGAGATGTCAGTGGGCAAAGGGGTAGCAGGGTGACTAAGGAGATAAAAATCTCTATGGGAAAAAAAAAAGAAATAAAACAGAGTTTGAGAAGCTCAAACTCCAAAACAGACTGCGCATGCCTCCAGTGAGGATTCATAGTAAAGTTATTTAGTAAAACAATGCAAATTATATGCATATGCCAGCTAAACTCCTGATGAAAATTGAACACTGAGGGATTGCAGCAAAAATATATATTTTAAAATAAAAACTTAAAACATAGTCCATAGAGTACAAACTAGCAATGATTTTGGCTTACACTTCCACAGCTCCTGAAGTGCTTCCCAAGCATTCAACTCAGATAAGTTGCTGGACTTACATAGTAATTAATTACACATAAAACAAATCAACACTTTAACTTGGAAAATGCATGCAGCTCCCTATGTATACAGGTATGTTAGGAATAGCCTGTATTAGCTTCCTATACAAATGTGTTGTCTGACAATAAATG
The DNA here is from genome assembly GCA_016271365.2 of Neoceratodus forsteri. Lineage (NCBI taxonomy): Eukaryota > Metazoa > Chordata > Ceratodontiformes > Ceratodontidae > Neoceratodus > Neoceratodus forsteri. Next base: position 471,695,383 of record CM028132.1, read on the forward strand.
AAGGTAGCACTTATTTAAAAGAATAAACTACAGCATTTAAATTAGTTTTAAAAGTTTCTTGTCACATCAGAATGGTCTGAAATTTGACTAAAGGTGAGCAAGCAAAACAAAAGGAAAACCCTCATAAAGAAGTAGAATAAGAGATAGCCCTGTTTTGTTTACCTCAGCTCTGCAGTTTCAGAGATCCTCTCATCAAGCTAGCAGCTAACTGAATGCAGTAGGCAATGAGTTCAACTCTAGGACATTCATGGGGAAGGGGCAGGGGGATGGGTAGTTTCAGAACATAGTCCATTTCAGTATATAGTTTATTTGTTTCAGTATATAGAGTATGTGAATGTTTCAGTCTACAGTGTATGTGTTTCAATATATAGTGTATGCGTTTCACCATGTAGTGTATTTGTTTCAGTATATAGTGTATGCAGATTTTTCAGTGAATAGTGTATTTATTTCAACAGATAGTGTATGTATTTCAATATATAGTGTATGTGTTTCAATATATAGTATATTTGTTTCAGTATATAGTGTATGTGCTTTTTTCAGTGTGTAGTATATGCATTTCAATAGATAGTGTATGTATTTCAATATACAGTGTATTTGTTTCAATATATAGTGTATGCAGATTTTTCAGTGCATAGTGTATTTATTTCAATAGATAGTGTATGTATTTCAATTTAAAGTGTAGATGTTTCAATATATAGTCTATTTGTTTCAGTATATAGTGTATATGCTTTTTTCAGTATGTAGTGTATCTCAATATATAGTGTATTTGTTTCAGTATATAGTGTATGCAGTTTTTTCTCTATATATAGTGTATGTGTTACAATCTATAGAGTATTTGTTTCAGTAGATAGTTTATGTGGATGTTTCAGTCTGCAGTGTATGTATTTCAATAGGTAGTGTATATGTTTCAGTACATAGCGCATTTGTTTCAGTATATAGTGTATGTGGATTTTCAGTATTCAGTATATGGATTTCAGTAGATAGTGTATGTATTTCACTATGCAATGTAAGCATTTCACTATATAGTGTATGTGTTTCACTATATAATATATGTATTTCAGTATACAGTATATGTATTTCACTACATGATGTATATATTTCAGTAGATACTGTATGTGGTTCACTACATTGTGTATGTATCGTGGCATCTGGAGAAGACAGTTGAGCTTAAAAAAGGTTTGCACATTTTAGTGCGTATATTGTATTAGGAAATGTTTGATGGTTTTATTGCAGGCAGTCTGCTATTGTAAGAATGTCTTTCTACTCAAACTGGTTCTATGTAGCTCTGAGCCAAAAAGGATCTGTTTCAAAACAAGATGTATGTTTCCTTACTGAGGCAGAAATAGTTTTGTGATAATGTCAGTCATCATTCTTTAGTATTTCGAAACATAAATGCTAACCATCTTTCACCTACATGTTTTCCAGCCAAGAGAGTAAGAAGCCTTACAATTATTGTTTGCTTTGAGAATTTAGAAATAAAAACAAATAACAGCCCTCATTGGTGGTTTTGCTACAACATTTTCACGTGGTGAGTCTTCTCCGATTCAATGTCAGTCTTCAAACTTGCACTCAGTTTAAAGAAAGGAAAGGAATTTGGTTTTATATAGCTCCTTTAATACAGATTGCACCTCACAGGGCTTTACAGCCCAAGAGAAGGAGAAGAGAGAATGTTGCTGCTGTTTTCAGTACATAGGGAGGTGCAAAGAGTGTACTGTAGATAAACAGTACAGGTATAGAGAGAAATTAGAGAGAGGTTAAGCACATGTATGTCAAGTGACTTGCTCAGAGTAACACAGTGAGTAAGTGGCAGTTGTGGGATTCGGACACATGTCTCCAGGGTCACACCTGTGTGCCTAAGCACTTGGCCAGTTAACCTTCCCAAATAATTTTACAATCACTCACCAGCGTATGAAGCTCCAAACAGCTAATTGGGTGCTGTGGCTGTTTTAGTGCTGTAGAAGTTAACAGTGCTTCAAAGCCAGACATGAGGAGACCCGAGTCAAGTGAAAAAAAAAGGTTGGCAGGGGTGCAGCTCTGCTAATCAGGGCAATTCTCAGCACCACATGGCGGGTTTTGATGGGTAGCAAATAGACTAATTTATGGTGACTATTAATTAGAACTACAAATATTAGCTGACATCTGACATTCTAACAACCATGGGCATGAAGATCACAGTGCAGAAGTGTTAAACTCTTATTTTGGACTTTGTTCCTTTCTTTCATTTGTGGAGGAACCCTACTTACAACCGTAAATGAGGGACTGCTTTGCCTTTGGTATACAAGGAGAATAAAACATTTATGATTTGTAACAAATGAAAATGGAAGATGTCGGAAAAGTACATTGTTTTTTTCTACAGTGGTTCATGGTGCTATGTTCTGTTGTTTTCTTACATTTTTTTAATGGCAGTAAAAAACAAAAGAGACAAGCATTTGTCAATGCCAAATGTTGCTTGCTTGTATGTGCTGTTTAGGTATTTGGAAGTGATAGTTCCATGCCTTCCTCCCAAGACATCCACTGTGTCTTTCCGTTCAGTATTCACAGAAGAGTGGGAGGGGCAAGGGGCACAGCAGTACAGCAGTTGCCAAGGGGTAAAGAGGTGGACAATAGTCCATTCAAAGGTAAAAGAGTCCTGCAGGAGCTCACTAAATTGAAGGTGGACGAAGCAATGGAACCAGATAGCATACACCCAAGGATATTAAGAGAACTGCGAAGGGAGATAGCAGTACCTCTGGCAGCCATCTTCACTGAGTCATTCAACATGAGCGAATTGGAGGAGGGCACATGTGGTTCCTCTACACAAGTCTGGCAGCAGGGAGGAGGCAGGGAACAATAGGCCATTCAGTCTCACCTCAGTAGTGGGGAAGATCATGGAGACATTGCTTAAAGAAAGGATAGTGGGGCATCTAGAAGCCATTGGAGCCCAGGACCATAAGCAACATGGATTCACAGTAGGGACATCATGTCAGACAAATCTGGTTGATTTTTTTGACTGGATGACAAAGGAAGTGAATCAGGGTGGGGCAGTGGACAACGCTTACCTTGATTTCAGCAAAGCCGTTGACACCATCCCACATAGGAGGCTGATAAACTAGCTGGGTAGGCTGGGCATGGGGGAAAGGGTGGTAAACTGGGTTAGAAACTGGCTAACAGACAGGAGGCAGAGAGTGGTGGTAAATGGGGTGCAGTCTAGGGAGAGGGGTGACCAGTGGGGTGCTGCAGGGATCGGTTCTGGGGCCAGTCCTGTTCAATGTCTTCATTAGTAACATTGCAGAATGGCTGAAGGAAATTTTTTCACTAAATTTTCAACATAGCCATTTTAAGACCTCTGTGCATGAACAGTGTCACTGTGATTTTCTTAATCTGTCCCAAACATTGATTGCGCACACCGACTGCGCCATTGTGCGCTACATGCACGGAAACACATTTTGGGTGACATGTGAAAAATGACAGCTGTACTGCTCATAAAGAGGTGTGGTAAAATGGCAATGTTGAAAATCTGGAGTGCAAATATTAAAAATTTGTAAAATTACGAGCATGTGTAGGAACAGCGCAACGCATGCTCGTAAAACAGTCATTTTTGGGAATGTTTTCACCAAATTTTCAACATAGGGTTTTTAGGGGCCTACCTCATGAAATGTTACACTTTCATTTCATAAATTGGTCCTGAAAGGTGGTTGCATGCAGTGACCGTGAAATCACCTTTCGGGGCTGATTAACGCCATGACAGTGACAGAATTTATGAGGTGGGGGTCCCAAAACCCTCATGTTGAAAACTTGGTGAAAAAATTCCCCAAAATACCCGAGATATGCAGTAAAGTTGAAAAAACCCTATTTATTCCATTATACAGCTTACTGGCATTTCCTCAGTTCGTGGTCGGCTTTGGAGAGTGCAGACGTGTTCCCAGTCCACTGAAGATCATCAGCGCGGACTCCGGAGAGTAGGTATGGGGTGAGATGGGGTTGTGGGAGGTAGATGCACAAAAGGCGCAGGGTGGGGGCGGGTCATGACAATCTGCGAGGAAGGTTTTTCTTTTAGGTTTTTTTTTACTTGTCTGACGCTGGACTTGTGCCACGCTGAGGTGGGCTCCCAGCGTGGCAGCTGGAAAGCTGTTTGGGGTGGGGACAGTGGAGCCCGACCGGGGGATTGGGCACCCCCATCGGCGTGGAGACCTGTTGCCATGCTGGTGCAGGCTCCCAGCATGGCACATGACTAGTCTTGGGGAACAGTAGAGCCGATGGGGGATTGGGCACCCCCGTCGGCCATACAGACTGCTGCCACACTGGGGTGGGCTCCCAGTGTGGCACCTGGAACTCTGTTAGGAGGGGGAGTGCAGCACAGTGGAAGGGGGATTGGGCACCCCCCTCGGCTATACAGTGTGTGCGTGGGGAGAAGCACAAGCACACAGGATGCATGCATGTGTGTGTGTGTGGGAAGCATGCATAAGCATGCGATCTTATCACTGCTTACTGAAGCATAGCTCTCCCTTTCAACTGTACAGCTCTGCATTTTTCAACTGCTGTCATAGACAGCTGCAGGGTTGATTGGAGAACTGTGGCCGTGCCTGCAAACACACTGACTGAATTGGCAGAGAGCTGCCGCACCTCCGAAAACTCGGATGATGGCACTATGTTTCTTGCACATGCGTGCAAGCAACATAAAAAGGATCAACATACACTCATTATTTCACTACAAACATTAGAGCTGTTACAACCGTGGTGAGTTACAGCTCATCAAAATCAAAGGAAACTTATGCAACTAAATAAATTAACATTATTAACCATTTGTATGTCTGAGAACAATGAAATATCACACAGGTCTGAGCATTTTCCTGCCAGTGCATATACCCTCTACTGGGTTATGGGCCTTGGGGGACAGTATATTCCCCTATAGTACCAGTCCTGTGGCTCCTACCCAGCGAGATGGATAGTAGTCAACTGGGGTCACCCCCGCTATCCCAGTTCCAATCACACAGGGAATATTCCATCTTCAATGGTCTTTTGCAGGGGGCCCCAAATGTTTGAGAACAACTGTGCTAGGGCTATGAAAAGGGTGTGGAGAGAGGTTCATAAAAGCATGGGCAACCCCCAAAAAATATCACCCTGGGAGAGTACCTCTGGTGCGGTGAAAAAAGGGGCCCCCATACTACATGACTCTTGCAAAGGCTCTTGGCATGGCAGAAGCTGGGGTTGAAATCAAACATGCAACTCTTCAAAGGGGTAGAGTGAAGGAATTCTCTCAACTAAGGTGGGAGTGGGGAGTACCAGCAGGTGACTACTTTATATATGCATGTGTTAGAAAGAGTGTGGGATTAACAATAGAGGGAGACAATGGATGGGGGTGGCCATTCCCTTTCAAGGAAGACGTATACAACCCACAGCCATGTAGCAAGCCCCTGGCAATGTACTATCGAATTCTACAGGGTGGCAAAGACCAGCCTTGGGATGCCATCAAAGAGACATGGGAGCATTTGCTGGGTGTCACAATTGTTAACACTTGGAAAAATGCAGCCAAGCAGCTCCAGTCATGCTCCCAGAGCAATAAGCTTTGCCAGATCCACCTAAACTTCATGTACATGACATACATGACCCCCAAGAAGCTGCACTGCATTAACCCCGAACTTCCAGACACATGTCCGAAATGCAGGGTGGAAGGTGCAGATTTTATACACCTAGCTCTAAATTGCCCTAAAGTGGCTCCCTTTTGGCATGAAGTCTAACGTATCATGTCCAAAGTATTGAAGGTTGCCCCCTAGGACCCCAGTGGAGCTTATGTTGGGGGCAGACATGAGTGGGGCTGGGGCTAGTTGGAGGCAGCACCCATTATGGTCCATAGCTATAGTGAATGCCAAGAAAATTGTGGCACAGCACTGGATGGCTCTGGTTTTATGTGATAATGGTGAGTCTTTAACTGCGCTAATCACATTAAGTGAGAACAAAAGTGCCCCCACGTCAAAAGGGCGAACCACATAACTGCAACTGTCACAAACAGCGTTGTCACTTACTACATCAAAATGGCAAATGAACCAAGTCTTTTTCAAGAGGGGTTATACCCCGCACTCCCCCAAAATTAAGTTCAACTAACTCCAGGGGAAGTGGACATAGAAAAAAAATAAAAGCCAGAGGGGAAAAAAACATTTCTCTGCTGCAGGACCAGAACCCAGCACCATAGGCTGTGACTCAAGCCACTACACTAAATAGCCAACTTGGCAGAACTTAACCAAACTACTCTTAATATACTCTTTCAGTGAGTGTAGTGAGTGTAGCTCAGTGCTACACTCACTGTAACTACTTCTCGGTCTTTTCTCAGTTACTCTAAATTACGAGTGGTATTATTAAGTCACTCATATTGAGCAGCTCAAAAATACTCACTCATATCACTGTACACCAATGGCTCCAGTTGCTCCCAGTTAGCAATCCAACTTTAAAGGTGATATGTCACTTAACCAGCAGCCGGTGAAGATCACGCAGTGCCAGGGAGACATGAAAGGCCCTTGAGAGGCTGGGCAGCAACCTAGTGGCTGTGTTCTGGCCTACCAGGTCATAATGTCGTACGCTTAATAGCGTACGACATTATGGCTAACCCGAAAGAGTGCTGTCCAGGATAGCGAATGGTGCAATACCATGTATACTGCTGTACACAGTATTGCACCACTCACACACTTCCTGGCAAAGGATAAGACCTCTGCTGGGAGTGGGTTCCACTGAGCAGCTGCTGTGACTCACTGGACTGAGCCAAAGCAGCAGGAACCCAGGCGCTGCATCTGGGACTGGGTTTGAGTCCCAGACATTTTATTTTTAAACATTTTGTGTGCTCCCGATTGGACCCCGGAGTTGAAAATCTGTGAGGTGGGGGTCGGCTTTAGGGGGCAGAGAAAAGAATATATGCCGCATGGCAACATCACATTGCATTGCAGCACAATTTTGCCATGCGACATTATGACCCTGTGCTGTGTTCTAGCACTGCAGCATATTTCCACTGACCCCAGTGTGAGATGTACAGAGCACTGCAGTAGTGAAGCCTTGACATTACAAACACATGTACCAGTGTCACCAAGTCTCCAGTTGGGATATGGGATTTAATCTGGCTGATGTTCCTTAGATGGTAAAAGGCAGTCTAAACTACTGCTGACACCAGAGCCTCAAATGTCAGCCCCTCATCCAGAATGACTCCCAGACTTTTGACATTTGTGGCAGCCGAGTCCAAAGGAGCCTAGCCAAAGCCACATCTTCCTTTTGGTAGCTGCCACTCCCCCCTTCAGCCAGGCACCTATTAAGCACATCAACCACACCTGGTGTCATGGGTGCAAAGGACAGATAGAGCTGGGTATTATTTGCATAACAGTAAAACCCAACTCCCGACTGCCTAATGATCCTCGCCAGGGGAAAGTACACTGTGAATAACATGGGTAAAGGGACAGAGCTCTGGGGTATGCCACAGAACAGAACCACTGAGGACTAGAAAAACCTTTCCAACATCATCCTCTGAGTCCTGTCACTGAGATAGGATTCAGATCAGTAGATGGCTTTGCTAGTGAGCCCTACATACTCCCTAGGCTAGTCCAATAGCAGCCCATGGTCCACAGTGTTAAAGGCTGATGAGAGATCCAGGAGAACAAAACATTTCTGTTCTCCTCTCTCTCTCTCACCCTGAGCAGGTAATTATGCACCCTGACTAGTGCATTTTCTGTGCAATGCCTGGACCAAACCAGACTGTAGAAGCTGAAAGATGTCAGAGGCAGTGAGATGTGCCTTGAGCTGCTACACATCCCCCTCCTTGATAACCTTACCCAAAAAGGGCAGGTTAGAGACAGGTCGGTAATTCACTAAAACATCGGGGTCTAAAGATGGCTTTTTCAGAAAGGGCTTCAACAATGCTTATTTCAGTTCTGCTGGGAAGACCCCCTCCGATATGGAACACCAGACAACCTCTACGAACACCGGGCCCAGCTAGCTTATGCAACTCACTAGTATTCTTGTCGGACCTGGATCCAGTTCACACTTTGGCCTCAGCTCCTAGATCACCTCACAAACCTGTTCCACCACCACTGGCCCAAACTCTTCCCGTGACCAATGAATGTGTCTGAGACATGAAGGCTTAATCCTGCTGCACTCTGACAGCCCACTTGGTGAGACCCTGGCCCAGAGAGAGGATCCCCTTTCTAAAAGAAATTGTGAAAACTCTTTGCATTGAGCAAGTGAAAATGCCTTCAAGGGTTCTAGACAGGCTGGATGGAGCAGCCTGCCCACAGTCTGAAAAAGCTGAGCTGGTTGTTTATTCCCAGCAGCAATCTCCCTTAACAGAAACCTTGCCTTTTCTGGGTGATTGCCCTTTGGTACTCACTATAGTGAGTAACCAAAGCTAGTTTGTCCTCCGGATTCCTGGATCTCCTCCAGCAGTACTCTAACCTCCATCCCTTTGCCTTCATCTTCTTTAGCTCACCATAGTACCATGGTGAGCCAAAGCATGAAACCAGTGGGCCTACATGAGTAGACACCACAAAATCAAAGGCTACCCTGATGGCTGTAGTATAGGTCGCCACAGCTTCCTCTGAACTCATGTTGCATGCTGCCATCATACCCAATGTGTCCACTACTGCCAAGAGTCCTCCCCCTGCAATGTAGTCCTAAGGAAGTGCACTGAAGAGAATTCAGCTGGTATGGCTGACTCCAAAACCAGACCAGCTTCATCACCCTGGCAGGTCTTCATAATATGAGCCAGATTAACTGAGGAATCAGAAATAAAGTCAGCTTGGGACTTCCAGTGATGTCATGCTGTGATGGACAGCTCCTCCATGGCAATCTGACAGGGACAGCTGACCCACATGGTCAACCCAACAAAATAGTAAGAAGGCTGTGGCCCCGAACTCAACTGCCTTACCACATCAGATGGACTTGATGCTGTCTGAACTAAGAGGGTTCTGACAGGAGATGAAATCCACCACTGCTGAACTGAGGACAGACATCGGCAAAATAAAAAAGAAGTAATGACGTGGATGACCAGCTGACACAACAAGAATCTTGCCTTGACACCACAGAGTGAGTCATCCTCCAGCTCCACACTTCCCTGTAGGCCCTACTAGACAGAGTAGATGATGCAGAGTGCCAAGTCAGATGCACTAATTTGTGGATTTATAACTTGCTGGAAGGAGCAAGGGAGCAGCCATAATGACTTTTCTGCCCTAGCTGCTCCAATTGATCCTGCAGCTGCCCTTGGTTCCATGTGACAATAGCGAGCGCATAATGGGGACTCAAAAACAGTGAGGACAAAACAACAAGGGCACAAACAGTGAGCACAGTTTTTGCATGAGAGCTATGCTCCCCTGCACCCCCCATGGGCCCCCTTACTATGCATAAACAACTCCAGGGGGGCACAACTCGAGGAGGGGGAAAGCCGTAAGTCACTGAAATGGCAAGCACTGTTTTGCCCTCGCTGTTTCTGTTCATTGCCCTTTTGTGCTCACTGTTTTTATAGGATACTGCTGCCCCCTGAGATCACCTTATAACTTGAGCAGTTCCCACCAAGTCCTGGGGCCAAAACCAGCTAGCCCTGTGGTCCAGCCCCGATCAGTTTTCCTGTGTTTCCCTAGATATTCTGAAAAGGAAACTGTGCTACATTTGGCCTGGAAGCAAAAAACAGTGATCTATCAGGGAACTTAACTATATATCAATAACAAGTAATCCACTACTGTGATGGCTAACCACTGGAAATATATTCCCATCATGAAAGAGCTCAAATCCTTAGCAGTACAGTTTTGAACACCCTACCTGGTCAAGATGACTGTGTTTGTCCAGGAGGGGACTCATGCATATGATTCAGCAGAGGCAGCTGCTGTGGATATAAACAGGGCATTGCACTAGTCCTACAGGCACAGACCACCCAGCCATAGTTCCCGTCTTTGAAATTGCCTCAGCGTGAGGAGTAAAGCAGGCAAACAAGCACAGAAATTCCTGAGAAAACAAAAAGTCACGTGTGCTATCCAAGACATCATTGGACATTTGAAAGCACTGCCACTAATATTTCTGCCTCATCTCCCAGCCTAGACTCTGTACAATGACTTCATGAATCTAATCTAGGTATGTTTGGTGGATGTCTAGAGTTCTCATCTGCTGCCAGTTCCAATGTTTTCATGCTCCCTGCCCCTATCCTGCTGACTGCTGCTTTCATTAGATAGCATTGCTCCACTTGTTTGGCTGAAAACATAACTAAAGCACTTATCTTCTCTAGTATAGGCTTGCCCTGCTGCTGGTCTCCTTTGGAGGCTGCCATGTATGCTGTGGCCACTTCATGCTTCTTGCACTGCTAGTCCACAAACTTGCCGAGCAAACTGAGTGCATTCTTGAAAGAATGGGCTTAGCCGATGTGGTCTTTGCTGCTCAGTGATGCCCAAAGCAAGACCCAGAGGTTAAATTCCTATGGAGGCACCCTCACATGGCCCACCAATCTCAGTTCCAGGCTCATGTGCAAGGCCACCTGACTGCGGCTGCCTGTGTACCGATCATGTAAGCATAATTGAAGAGACTGGATGGGTTCTGCATGGGGATGCATTCAACTGGAAGGGCAAAGAGTAAACTGAGGTGAGCTATGTACTTCACAGTGATTGCGGGGGGATTCAGCATTTGATATAAGCCATAGCCCAACAATATTTATGTAAGGTTGCAGTGGGTGGCCGGAGGAGTGGAAGGCAGGAGGACGGGGGTGGGGGTGCGAAGGGGACGTGGATGCTTGTCTGGGCATGCCAGGGGCTGTTGTGAGGAAGGAAAAGGGACCACATAACTTTAACTGATTAAATATGCATTTTACTAGGAGCAAGACCCTACCCCCTAGCACTGTACATTGAAGTCCAGTTTGACAGAGGATGGGTGTATTATACCACAGTCAGACAGGAAATGTCCATTGGATTAACTCTAGCACTTAATATCAGTATTATTATGTATTGTATGTACTAGGTTTATTTTCAAATGTCTCCTGGGTTTCTTGTACCTCTTCCAACCTGCTTATTTGTACCCAGTGTACCCATGCCTGTTACTCCCTCCTCTGTATAATTCCTTGTTGATGTGGAGCCTTTGTAAAAGAGCCTCTGGCTCAGAGGTCTTAATTCTGAGATTCAATAAAATAAAAAAATAAAAATTAAGCCACCCATCTGCCTCAGCACAACAGGGTGGGGGACCTAAACCCTAATCTCTGTGTCTCATGCAGTCTCCCCATCAGAGGCCTGATGTCATCCCATCACCCACCCTACCACACCCTGGCTGACAAATGGCTGGAGATCCCTCTCTGAGAGGAACTATATCCTGACAGACAGGCCCTGCCGCAGGACCTACCCATAGACCCTGCCTTGGAAGCCCATTTTCACAGAGGCCCTGGGTGGGTCCCACTTGTTGTTCCTGTTGCTCCTAAGAGTTCAGATCCCAGACAGACGGTTCCAATCTCCTTTGACCTGTTCTGTTCCAGGCAGTTTGAGTTCACCCAGAGTAAAGCGGTTGCTCCCTGCTGTTCCTGTTACTGCTCTGTTAGCAAATGTAAAAATCATCTGAGTAAAGTTGTACTACTGTCTAGCTGAGTAGGGTGTGTTGAGGACAGGAAGGGGGCCACAGAGCACTATATTTCTCCTCATATTCATAATGTCTGATGATGGGTATGCCTCAGTTACACATTTTTCTCATGGAATGTCAATGCACTAATTAACCCAATAAAAAGGTCAAAAATTCTGGCTAGCACTCGGAAAGCCAAGACAGACTTCGTTTTCCTCCAGGAGTCATGTCTCCTGCCGCAAGAGCATTCTAAGCTACCTAAAATTGGCTTCTCAGTGGAGTACTCCTCATCCTATAAGGGTGGGCATAGACAGGATGTGGTGATTCTGATACCACCCCATACACCATTCCAAAACCACCTTGTCTGGGCTGACCCAGAAGGATGCTTAGTAATCGTCCATGGGACCCTGTATGGTCAGGATGTCACACTGGCACACCCGCAATTAAACTGCTACTTGATTGAATTGCTTCACTAACTAAGGGGATGCTCTTACTGCCACTAATTTCAATTATACTGTATCCCTACACAAAAGCGGGAACTCTTTGAACCCTACCCGCCCCGCACCCACTTGGCAGCCAGCCTCATACATTTTTTTATGTAGTTTGTCCAGGACTTTGGTTGCACAGATGTCTGGTGCTTCCTGCATCCCAGAACCTTAGGCAGATGCTGGAGGGCACTCTCCACATTTTACAAATGGCACACCAACAGGGAGACAAGTCCATTACTCCTTGGGCAACTAAGGTAAAAGCAGACCATGATCAGCTTTGCCTGAAGCAAACAGAGATAGCACTGACATTCCTAAGACAGCATTATTATGAGATGAAAACCAGGTCCTCCCATTTCCTGGCATACCAGATAAGAAAAAACAGAAAAGGCGGCAACAACAACTATGTTGCTACACCCTACCTCTGGGAAATGACTCATGGACCACAGAGAAATAGCTCAGGCCTTTAAACAATATTATGAGAACCTGTATACCCTGGAAACAGTACCTTCACAGGCACAGGTAGGCAGCTTTCTTCATCTGCTGAAACTTTTTAAACTCCCAAGGCAGCAGGGTGAACAGCTGCTTTCACCAACAACAGCTAAGGAGCTGAACGGGATTATACTGTCTAAAATAATGAGGTTCCCAGGCCCAGATGGCTATTTGGCTGAGTTTTATAAATATACAGAAGAATTTTTGGTTGGAGTCCTAGCCTAATACCATGATATCCTACAGGGTGGCCCTTCCCCTCCCTCTTGGTCATATGCAGCTATCTTTGTAGTCAATCCTTCCTGGAACCCAGAAATAAAAAAAATTGAAGTGGATGATGTTAAAGAATAAAACAAAACCAATGGGTGATCTGCCCCCCCCCCCAAAAAAAAAAGAAGACTTGCTGGAAAATGTCTGCCTGCCAAAACTATATCACTTGCCATGTCCCTGGCCTCACCTGCCAGATCATTGTCATCATCTTCACTTAAGTCTTTCCATAAAATGTCCCATCCCTCCAAATCCCTTGTTTGAGACTTTCTCATAATTGACCCCCACAATGAGTCAGTTGCAATTTGCTACAAACGTCAGGCGAAAGTGTTGTGGCAAAAAAGGATCCCATTTGGGCACTGGTGGGCAACACTCCCATTTAAAAATAAAGCACCTGGGTAAGTAGCAGCATCATCAATGTCTAGCAGTGGGTGGAATTGGAGGTAGTACCACAGAACCTACACATGGTAAGGAGTGGGAGCAGCTAAATTTACAGGAGGATGTTTTAGCTGAGGAGGATATTAACTATACCCCTACTAGCAGCAATTGATCCATCAGCAGTTCTAGCAGCAGCAGCAGTGTCATCCATACCCTGACAAACCCCCATTCTCTGTGCTAGAAACCAGCACACTAAAAATGACTTGCTTCTTAACCCTTTTTGACCAGAAGATGACCCCTGAGTCATGCAGTGCCTGTGTGAAACTTCCACCAAGCACCATCCACAAAAGTACAGCCCACAATCAACAGTCTTCTTTCCCAGCAGTACACATTCCCCCCAAATCATGCTGTGGCCAGGGAACTAAATGCAGCAACAGCAGAGATGCTTACCATTGATCTGTTGCCATTCTCATTTGTTGAAAATGAGGGATTCTGCAGGCTTATGGCAAAAGCATGCCCAAAATGCCTGGTTCCTTCCAGGACTTATTTTTCACAGAGGGCAGTTCCGGAACTGAGGAATGTTGTTGAAAATGCAGTAAAACATGTACTGCAGTATTCTTCAAGTTGCTATATCCACTTAACCACTGACATGTGGAGTAGTGGTCCAACGGTTGCATGCTCATACAAATGTGTAACTGTACACTTAGTAGAACTTCCAGGGGTGATCTATGATTTTCCTACCAAATGCAACTTAAAATTTTGTATTGGTGGAACTAGCACCATCACTGGCCAAAGTAGCAGCCAATCCGCTGTGTTGTATAAGCATGCCACAATTGCAATGAAAAGCATGGCTGTGTCACACAGTGCAGGCAACATTTTGTCTTCACTGTTAGAGGTGTCAGACACTTGATTGCACCCACTCTCACTAAAGACAGGGTTTATTGCAAGCAACAATGGGTCAAACATTGTTAAGGCTATTAACAATGTTTTTTTTTTTTCAGCTTGCCTTGTATGGGCAGACATTAAACAACTGTGAGTCACATGATTTTCCTGCTCCAGGCTGGAAGCTTCTTCTACTGCTCCTCTCTCTCGAACTCACTGTTCTACAGTTCTGAGCTTGCTTTTGGCTAGTATATAGATTATTTTTGTTTTTTTCTGTTCGCTGTTCACATATGGATCTAAGGGTGATAGTGGAGAATACTGGACCTTCGTTACTTGCATAGCATAAAGCTTTTGTGAATACAGTGTGGGCTTGTGTTTGCTGGTAATTTTGGTTTCAGTTTGTTTGAATTGGGGTGCTTTACCCCCACCACATGCCCCTTGTTTTTTTTAACTCAACTCAAATAAGCTAATACAAATACTAATACAAAACCTAAAAGTAATTTTGAGAGAGTATCATAACTTGAACTCTATGCTAATAGTGTAGGTCTGAAAGAGGTTCAGTATTCTCCACTATCACCAATCTGAGTGCAGCACTTACCCAGAGGCAGGATGGATTCCCCGGTGGAGCCTGCAACAGTGCACCACCCTCCTCCACAGACCCCAGAGAAGGATCAGGGGCCAAAACACTCTAAAGCCAATGCCTCAGATATAGACAGTCCCCCCTCAGCCTCTGAAGTGTTAACAGTAGCTCGTTTTCTGCAGAAATTGGTCCCTCTATACAACACCATTATCGCCGTCTCCTCGGATGTCAAAGCCATTCAGTTGACAATGGAGGAGCTCTCAAGGAGAATTGGTGGTGTGAAGCTTGGGTGAGCTCCATAGAAGATTCAAATTGATGTGCAGAGCCTGAGCTTATTTCTTTGTGGCCGAAAGTTACCAGGTTGGAACAACATATCAAAAATTTAGAGGGGCGCAGTCACTGCAACAATTTAGTGATAGCTGGTCTATTGGAATGTGCTGAGGGGGCTAACTGTATTATTTTTGTGCATAAATTATTTGAGAAGGTAGCAGGCCTCTCTCTTAATGGAGCTGTATATGTTATGGAACGTGCTCACAGAGCTTTGCGCCCAATGCCATCAGACTCAGACCCTCCACATTATATTATTGTAAAGATTTTAAACTTTTTAGACAAACAGCATATTCTTAGAAAGGTCTGGTCCCTACAGGAGGAGTCCAAGGAAAGCAAACATCTGTGGGTTTTTCAGGACTTACCTCCCACAGTTCGGGCTCACCAGACTGCTTACCATCCATTAGTTTCTAAGCTTGTGGCTGCTCATGTCAAATTCCATATGCTGTACCCGGCCAGGCTCCAAGTGTGGACAAAGGACACCCCTTCTACCTTCGAGACAGCAGAACAGGCTCATCCGGGCTTCATGAAGCTGCTTCCAGATCTGTTTCCAAATGGCTGATTTGGCAGACTGTTCTGGCTATGTTGGATGCTGATTCTGCATGTTGAACTGTGTGGTGTTCTCCTATTAAGTGGGTTTTGGACTTTACATATTTGGACCTTATCCACTCAACATATTGGCTCTGTTTTGCCATCTTAGTTTTTTTTTATTCCAGTAACATACTGTACATGCTGTTGTTTACTCTCATTTGTTCAGACTGTGATCAGCTTTAAAGACTTTTTTTTATTGTTATTTATGTTGGGTTTCCTTTTTTTCTCTCAGTTGGTCGCTTTTGGAGATATTAAACAACTACTGACTGAGTGAAGGTGAATCTGTGCATTTTGCAAGGTCCAGAAAGACCAGGACTAACTGTCGGCACTGCAAATAAGAAATGGCCTGCCTCAGCACTGGATGAAGCAAGAGGTTGTAACTTGGTGGAACTCAATGTTATACATGCAGGAAAGGATGTACAAGCAATGTAAGGCCTTGTCTGAGTACATGCTGCTGCATGCAAGCAGGGACAGTTCAGCAGCTTCTATGTCATTAACCACCTTTCCATGGAGGTTTATGGATGGCTTAATTGTAATGTTGCACCCATTCAATCATGTGGCACAGGTAGTGAGTGGGGACACTGCCTCCCTAAGCCATGCCATACTTCTGCTCCATGTGCTGAGGCAGGCCATTAGGAATGTGCAGAGGCAGTTTGAGGTGAACGGTGATGCATTCAGTTATTCATTGGTTGAGCATTTACTGGAGGACCTAGACCACAACAAATACTTGAACATCATACTAGCATCAACTGAATTCAGCACTGCAACCATGCTGGACCCTGATACAAATATGGGTTGTCCTTGGTCATCCATGGGGACCCAACCAGGTCCTATATCTTCTAAAGCTTCTCACAAAAAAGGCACGTGGGATGTATGTTTTGGAAAGGTAGCATGAGCAGCTTACTCAGAGAAAGTCAGGAGGAGCATCTGGCTTGGGAAAGGCAATCAGAATGGAGGGTAAATACTGCAGCAGCACATCTGTAAGCAAAAATGGACATACATCATCCAATCCACTTCGGGCTGTGCTGTCACAAGTCTGGGTTGCTGACCATGAGTCATAGGAGGATGCTGATGATGATGGGGAAAAGGCAGTGGCAAGTGCGGTTACAGGCTACATGGCTGATCAGGTAGATCTAGCTGCTGATGAGAAGCCATTTCTGTACTGGCAGAATAAGGTGGAAGATTGGCCATCACTGGCAGCAGTAGCCTTAACATATCTAAGCTGTCTCCATCTAGTGTGAGTGCTGAACATGGTTTCAGCTCAGCAGGGACCATTACTGCAGACAGATGCATCAAGCTTTCCTCCACCAATGTCAGCATGCTGACATTTATTGAAATAAATCAGCATCATATTCCCTCAAGTAGGACACCATCAGTCTGGGCACCACTCATACAAAAGGACATGGAAGGTGAAGACAGGCAAGAAGGATCATCATCAGCACAAATAGAGGCAGGTATAGTGGAAATGAAGAAGGAGTTCCCTGGAAGAGAAAATTCTGACATTGAAGATGCTGAAGATGAATTCCTTGCATCTCAACAAGATTGCATTATTGGACATGATGCAGAGTCTTCAATCCCCTTGAGTCCCTATTTGGACTGCCTGATCCAAACAGCCCAAAGAAGCAGCTTTTCCTAGAACTAGAGGATATGATGGAGCAAGAACGCTCTGAATATTTCCCAGAGATAAATCAACTGATAGATCTGACTTATTTATTCTTCTCTAAATTAAATAATGGCAATTGAAAAATGCTTTACTTCTGCTTTTCATGAAATTAATTAAATACAACATTATTGCCAAGCATAATTCTATTTAGCCAATAAATTGAGTGTGTCTTACTGTAAAATAGTTTAAAGATACATGTAAAACAAGAATGATTTTACAGTTTAAAGAAAATGACTTGTTTGAAACTAGCTGTAGAATGGGGAAAACATATTTGAGAAAGTGAAAAAGAACACACTTCAAGAAAGCAGCAGGCTAAACCACAGTTTCCTCTATAGCAAATAAGTTGTTTCATTAGCATTTTTAGGTTGCAAATATTATCTAGTCTTAATTTTCTGTTTATCTTATAATAAATTGAGTGTGTATTACTTCTAATAGTTTAAAGATACATTATAGGTTGTTTGTGCTATTAACAGTTTACAGTTTCAAAGAAAACCCATATCTGCATGTCTTGTTTGAAACTAGCTGTAAAATGAGTAAAATTTATTTGAGGAAGTGAAAAAGAACACATTTCAAGAATCTGACATGACATTTCACTTCTAAAATAAGATATTTTTGTTGCCACCTTGCATAATTAACACACTTCTACAAGAAGTGTGTCACAGGCTATACTTCTACAAGAAGTGCATCACGAGACACACTTTTACAAGAAATGTATCATGAGGTACATCAAAAAAACATAAATTTAGACCCCATTTAAGCTAAAGGATGGCAGAAGAGAGGAAGGAGCTGTGACAGCATGTCCTTTTATCTAGGACTTTCACACGAGACATCAAGGTATGGCACTGTGCATTTTGAATTGCTAATTTCTCTGACAATGAGCAGGGAAGGATGATACTTGCATTTTATATTATTTTATTTTAAATTTTTGTATGATTGTATCTAAAAGTAGGAGGGACTTCCTCTCCAGTTAAAGATACATTGTTTGCTTGCACTGCTGATCCAAATGATGTTAATTCTGCATACCAGTTTTTTTTTTACTGTTAAATTGTTTATTGACATTTTCAATTTACAATAATCAAAATCAACATAGGATAAAGGAAAGAGTTGTTGGTTACATAGACAACTCAACATCAGAGCAAAAAATATGAGCTGTTACTGGTTTGCAAGTACTTATCCCTCTATATGAGGCAACTAACCCTTGGATATTGGAGGGACAAGGCTTCCATGCTCCACTAAGTAGCATCGGTTGTCTTTGTGGGTTCAGGTGACGCCTAGGCTTCTGACACCCTTGGTGAAGGCAAACACAAAGAACCACTATTCTATATACTAACTAATATAACTATATACACTTAGAGAGAACATTAAGACACATCATACTGTACTTGCTTAGTCAACAGATTGGTGGGTCACAGTAATCCATAGTTATGTTTCAGGTACCAGGCATTAGGTCTTGTTGTGCATACCAGTTTTAAGTAAAGAATTAAGACAATATTGCATTTCCTGGTATTTTTTGGGGGGGGTTAAATATTTTTACTTATAAAGTTGTTGACTTACAGTACAGGGGTAAAGCTTAATTGTTACTATTGCTATAAATATATAAGCGGTACAAGAATATTAAAAGAAAAATAACTATAAAGGTTGTTCACTTGGGAACATAAGCAGGAGGCTGGTAAGGACAGAGGTCTGGGTTTATATTCTGTTTTAACTGAAATATTTAAATAGTTTTGTATGTGAAATTAGTTCTGTGTTTTTACTGCTTTGAGTTAGAGCTGTTACTTGGGCTGTGATATTGTAACTTTTAGGGCTTGAGAACACTTGTTTGGCAGTGATAATTAGAGTGAAATTTAAATGTAATGTTTGCCTGGTGTTAGGGGGAGGGGAAATTAACAAGAATCATCTTGTCTTTCATTGTTCACTCGGGAACATAAGCAGGAGGCTGGTAAGGACAGAGGTCTGTGTTTATATTCTGTTTTAACTGAAATATTTAAATAGTTTTGTATGTGAAATTAGTTCTGTGTGTTAAAATATTACTACTTTGAGTTAGAACTGTTACTTGGGCTGTGATATTGTAACTTTTAGGGCTTGGGAACACTTGTTTGGCAGTGATAATTAGAGTGAAATTTAAATGTGATGTTTGCCTGGTGTTCTTAAATACTGAAAAGCCACTGGGGGTTGGGATTGAAGGGCTGAGTATTTCTGTTTCTGACTGAAATTTGAAGCAACAGGAACTGGCGGGCCTGTAACATCATATGGTACCTGATGTCTGCATACACACTCTGTTAGTGGGACTGGACACACACACTAGACTGTATGTGTTTGTGAGACTTAGGAACTTTATTGGTGGGGTTGAAATTGGGTTTGTAAATAACTGCAGTCAGTATAGAGAGAGAAACTGTATTCCAGGGGGAAGGGACTGAGAAAAGAGGTGTGTGCCATTATAAACAGAGAGGGACAAACAGGGTGGCCATATTCCACCATGGTGGGCATCTTCGGAAGGGTTGTAGGCTGCACAGGCTGTGGAATGGCATACTTCCAATTGGACCTGGAGAGAGGGAGGCTGCCCACTCTGTAGACAGCTATCTTGCATCAGGAGTGATGTATATTGGTTAAGGAGTAAGCTGGGGGAGTTGGGGGGTGTCCAAGGATAAGGGGTGTGGATATGGACAGCAGAAGGGTGGGGCTGAGGGGAGGCTGGGGCAACACTCCAAAATTACAGGATGTTATGTTACAGCAAGCAGGAGGGGGATATTAGGGACAGAGGACCCTTATATAGGGATGTTGATGCTAAGGGGAAAACATGAGGGGTGAACATTCTGAATACAAAGAGAGTGGAAGGGGGAAAAGTCAGGCTGTTGTGGGGAAGCCTAAAACAGCAGACTGTGGGAAGGGAACTCCTAAGGAGAACAGAGCAAGAGGGGAGGAAGAGGGGCAGTTTAGAGGTGCAGTCAGGGGAAACTCGGGTTACTTGATGGAGGCTGGCATAGAGTGTCACAATAAATTTGAGCTACTAAGCAACCTAGAGGTGGAGGAAGGGGTTGGTGGAAATAAGGAAACTGATACAGAGCCCAGGGGAAGGGAGTCGGATACCAATAGGGCATCACAGACCGGCTATGGAAAGGATAGAAATAGTCCCAGAAGGAGAAGGGGAAACATAAATGTTAAGCAGATGGGGGAGATGCAACATATTGCAGACATGAGGGAGGAGAACATGACTGGACAGAAACTGGGAGACAAGGAGGTGGGGGAGGAGCCCCCCTTCAGCAGGGGGGTCTGTACCAAGGATGGGGCCCTAGGTAAAGTGGACCGACAGAGAGTTTCTGGAGGTAGGGGTACTATTACAAGGGGGGAGGATGGCAGTGTGGGGAGGGGAAACCATCAGGGCCAGGATAAATGGTTGGGATAAAGAGGGGTTAAAGGGACACCTATTCAAAGGGGTCTAGGTTAAGTGACAAAATAACAAGGGAGGCAGAAAGGGGAGGGTGACAAGGGGTCTCTAAGGCAGGAAGACTCCATGGAATTGAGATCACGAATAAAGGGGGATGGGGCTGAGGTGCATAGTGGAGGTAACTATAAGGATGATGGCGGTGTTAAGGTTCTGTTATTGGGAGACTCGATGATTTGGGGTATCCAGTGGGAGGGACAGGGGTGGATGCCATAGCCAGGTGAAGGTAGTGAGTATCTCTGGGCTGACAGTGCACAGAGCAAAGTTCATGGTGTCTGAACTGGTTAGATTGTGGAGGGAAACCGGATTTCCTGGTGCATTTGGGAACTAACGATCTAGAGGGAAATAGCATTTTGGAAATCCAAGCAAGGTTCCAAGAACTTTCCAGAGTCTGTTGGGATAATGGATGCAACATTTCCTTTACAGAGATATTGCCAGTACCAAAGGTCTCAGTGGAGAAAAAAATGAAGATCACAGAGGTTAATGACTGGCTCATGAAGTGGGCTGAAGAGAGTGGGTTGGGGGTGTTAGGGAACTGGAAAGGAGTTTGGGAGGATAAGGGACTGTATGCCAAGGACAGGCTTCATCTTGCCCATTAGGGAAGGAAGTCCTTAAACAGAGGATGGCTGACTATATTCAAAAAAGGTGGGGTTTAAACTTGTGAGGGGGGAAGGGATAAGGGAGGGGCTGATCAGAGCCCTCTCCTCAGATGAGGGAGTAGCCTTCAAACCCAAGGGGAGGGGAACAGACTGGGGTGGAGGTTTCAGGAGGAGCAGAGGAGGATGGAAGTATAAGGAACCTGGATGGGGTCTGACAAAGGGGATCAGGGATAAGGGTTGGGGGTTGGTGTTAGTAAATGCCAGGAGCTTGGGAAACAAGTTGCCAGAGTTCCAGGCCATGCTGTTTGGGGGTGGGGGTGGATGTGGCAGCGGTCACAGAGACGTGGGCCAACAAAAACCATGACTGGGACCTAAACGTGCGGGGGTACACTATGCTTCAGAAGGATAGAAAGGAGGGCAGAGGGGGTGGAGTGGCTGTGTTCATTAGGGATGACATAGAAATTGCTAGGGTAGAAGCGGCAGAGGGAAACGTGGAGGCCCTATGGGTCACCTTACGATCCCCAGCAGGAAATAAGGTCAAGCTGGGTGTAGTATATAGGCCCCCCTGGATGGGTGATGTTCTGGAGGATGGTTTGCTGGACAACATCATTGCTCAGTGTGGACCAAAAGGGGAAGGAGTGGTGTTGATGGGGGACCTTAATATGCCAGGTACAAACCGGGGAACCATGTCCTCCAAGGTGGCCAAGGAGCAGAGGCTGCTGGATGGCTTCCAGGATGTGTTCTTAACACAGCATGTGATGGAGCCCACAAGGTAGGGTCATGTTCTGGATGTGGTTCTGGCAGATGGGGATCTGGTAAGGGACCTGGTTGTAGAGGATCCCCTGACTGGGAGTGACCACAATACTGTCTGGTTTCAAATAAGCATGGGGGGAGGGGAGGAGATCTAGGACACTGGCAGTGGACTTCAGGGGGCAGACTTTGTGGGCATGGGGAATATTCTCAAGGATCACTTGAAGGGGATTACATCAATGACAGATGTGGAAAGGAGATGCGAGGTCATAATGCGGGGACTTCATGAGACAGTCAGGACCTGTGCTAAGGTGAAACGTAAGGGAGCAAGGTCACATAAACCATGCTGGTGGTCCAGTGAGGTTCAGGTAGCGGTCAGAGAAAAGAAGGCAGCCTACAAAAAATATAAAACAACAAGAGGGGATAGGGATAAGGAAATGTACCATCTTGCATCTAGAAAAGTCACTCGGATGGTGAGGGGGGCAAAGTCCAGTAAAGAGCAGCGGCTGGCACAGGGGATACATGGAGGGGAAAAGGGGTTCTTCTGGTACATTGGGGAGTGGAGAAAAACTAAGGGCCATCTCAGCAGATTGAGATCAGAAGGAGGGTGGGTCGAAGAGGCGAGGGACCAGGCAGAAGTATTTAATGAGTACTTCACCTCTGTGTTCACTAGGGAGGGGGATGGGATATCTACAAAGCAAGGCACAATGGGGATAGAAGCAGCAGTGAGTGGGAACTGGGGACCAACAGAAATGGAGCAAGAGGAAGGGAGAGGTACCCCAGGGGTGTCACATCAGGATAAGGATAAAAAGGCCAGTAAGGTGGAGGGGGACGGATTATGCTATCTCCGCCAAAAGGGTGTGGTTAGCCCTCAAGGCCCTAAAGAAAGACAAATCTCCTGGGCTGGATGGCATTCATCCCAGAGTACTATGGGAGTTGGTGGACATACTGGCTGCACCCCTGGTGGAGCTCTTCAACAGGTCACTTGAGACAGGGAGGGTACCTAGGGATTGGCAAGAGGCACATGTGGTGCCAATCCATAAAGGGGGGTCGAGGGAAGTACCAGGTAACTATAGACCCATCAGTTTGACCTCAGTGGTGGAAAAATTAATGGAAAGTATACTAAAGGAACGATTGGGGGTGTACTTGGAGGAGGTGGGAGGTCTGGATAGTCGGCAACATGGGTTTGTGCTTGGTACAGCATGTCAAACCAATCTTGTGGAGTTCTACGAATGGGTAACATCAGAACTGGACAGGGGAAAGCCTGTGGATGTATTATTCTTGGACTTCAGCAAGGCATTTGACTCTGTCCCCCACAATGGTCTGGTGGAGAAACTGATGGGGTTGGGAGTAGGCCCTTTGATGGTCAGATGGATTGAAAACTGGCTAGCTGGACGCACCTTAGAGTAGTGGTCGTGGGGAGTTCCTCAACCCTAGAGAGGTTTGTAGGGTACCGTAGGGCCTTGGGTCCTGGGTCCAATCCTGTTTAATGCATACATATCGGACATCAGGAAGGGTATAGGTGTGAAATGAGTCTCTTCACTGATGACTCCAAGATGGGAGCAGTAGTTGAGGGAGAGGAGGGAGGGTGGCCCTGCAAGGGGACCTGTACACCCTGGAAAGCTGGGCTCACACATGGAAATTAAATTTCAATATCACCAAGTGCAAGGTGTTACATCTTGGGTGGGGAAACCCTAAACACAGGTACACCCTGGGAGGGGAGGTGCTGGAGGCCTCAATAGGGGAAAAAGACCTAGGGGTCATGGTGGATGCATGTATGAATAACTCTGAGCAGTGCAGGAGAGCAGCTAGCAAGGCAAACAGGATGTTGGGATGCATCGTAAGGGGGATCACCTCTAGGAGCAAGGAAGTGATTCTGCCGCTGTACAATGGACTGGTTAGACCACACCTTGAGTACTGTGTACAGTACTGGAGACCACACTTGAAGAGGGACATACAGCTCCTGGAGAGGGTACAGAGGAGGGCAACTAAGATGATACGAAGACTAGGGGATTTGACGTATGAGGACAGACTTGAGGAGCTCTGCCTGTTTTCATTGGAGGAGGGAGAGACAGGGGGGATATGACTGAGGTCTTCAGTACCCTCAAGGGAATAAATAGGTAAACATGGAGGGATCTTTAGACTAAAGCAGGGAGGTATCACCAGAGGCATGGTTTGAAGTTGGAAGGTGGAAGGTGAGGGGAAAAGAGGAGGAGGTTTTCACTGAGAGGGTGGTGGACCCTTGGAATGCACTGCCTGGCGAGCTGGTTCAGAGATCCACAGTGGAGGGCTTCAAGAGAGGTGGGACAGACACAGAAAGTGGATGTGTCAGATGATGGCCTGTCCCAGGGGGGTGGGGATGGATGGTAGGGGTTTCTGGAACACAAGGGGGGGGGCCTCGGCACCCAACTAGAGATTTGAGGTTCGATCAAACTCGATAGACTGTAAGGCCTAATCTGCTGGCAATTAGTATGTTAGTATGTTTAGGATAAGGTAATTTTAATCACATAAATAGACTAGACCATGACTGAGGTAGTGTGGTTTTAACTGAACATACAGTCAAGTGCATGCTAACATGTACACCCAGTTAGACTTCCCCATTCAAGCAAAATTTCTGAATGGGGTGGTTGCTCCCAAAGGTCTTGGTAAGGTCAAAAGGCCATTCCATGTACATGGAGTAAACCCAAGAAGGCAAGCTAGGGTTCAGGGCTGAACCTCAGAGAGCACAGTTGGTGACCCCGACATGTAAATTAATATTATTATTTTATGTTACTATGACCAAACCCCCAAATAAAAAATTAAAAACTTTTGCTCAATAACTAACTAAAATTTGTATTACAAATACCACATGTTATACTACAGGTTAATGCCTATTAAGTTATCTTAACCTATATTTATATAATTATCGAATAGTTATTCTGCCACCATATAACAACAAAACAAATTAGTGTCATATTTTATCATGCAGAAGTAATGTTTTCTATACCACTTCAATCTTTGTTTCCACTTCCTCAACCTCTTCAACAAACATCCTCTTTTGCACTGTCTCTTTGGTCTATGTAACAAATCCACGCACTGTAGCCGTGGTTGCAACCCCCCCACACACACTCACACACACACATTCCACCACAAGTGTTTGTTTTGTAATGCACTGGCTGTGCAGTGCTTCATTATCGGTAGTCTTACATCCACAAAACTTAACTTCATACCATGTTTTATCTGTCTAATATGTTTCTTAAACAGTATACATATTAGATCAACAACTTTCAATTGTTCTTCTGAATGAGGGCTAGCATCATGGTATCCAGTTTAACAGCCATAAGTGTTGTTTCTTTTTTTTCTCCCTTTCCTGTCTGTGCAAAACAGTAATACTAGGAAATAATTTCATACTAAATACTACACACACTCTCATAAAGTTCTTTTATTGGTTTGGTTTATTCATTACCAATTGATAGTAATAATAGTATATAAATGGCATCTTACAAAGCACTCTCAATTTGTAACATGACTTTCTTGTCTTAATCCAATTTTGACTTTTTAAATGCTGCTTTGGCTTCTGCTAAACCATCAGCAGCCTATCTGCTTTCTTTTTTTTCTGTGATCCCCTTGTTTATGTAACCCACTCTTTCAACTTCACCATTTACTGTCATTCTATAATTAATAATTTTATAATTACTGGTCAGCAATTTTTTCCATAGGCTGAACCAGTTATAATTTGCCGTTATAACCTGCGGGTTATAACGGCAAACACGCGCCACTTCAATCAAACTAGAGCCACATCCTGATTGGCTGTCCGCTTCTCATGGGCGGACTTAAACACATAACAAACATGGCGGCTCCTCGTCCTGCTTACCGAGGAGCTGCCACAGACCAGCCGTCACACCGGACATCGTCTTTTCTTTCACAACCTCTTGTTTTCTTTCAAAACCTCTTATCTGGTTGATCCTGCTGTCCGTAATCCGTACAGCCCGAAAAATGCCTCCAAATCAGAGCACCGCGCTGGAACGGCTCCGAAGCGCTTAACAGAGGTAAGTGCTGTTGCAGCAAGTGAAACAAAAATCAACCAAAGCACGAAGAAACACTTGTAAAAAAAAAAAGATGCCTAACAAACAACAATCTCTTTTTCTAATAAAGGTGCTGTGTGTGTGTGTGTGTCAGTAAATCACAGACAAGCAGCCTCAATCTGTGAAAAAACTGCTGACCAGAAATTAAAAAAAATAAAGTAATAGGCAGGTGGTTATTTATGAGAATTTTACACAAACCCTCGGTGTGGGATGCCTATATAAACCCCTCGGGCTTCGCCCTCAGGGTTTATGGGGCATCCCACACCTCGGGTGTGTGTAAAATTCTCATAATAACCACCTGCCTATACATTATTCTCTATATAATATAACTGTTAGCTCACATCTTTTGATTTTACTTCCTATTTTTAAACTTAACCAGTTAACACTTTCACCTAGTGTGACCTTTAGCAAATCAGTTCACTTCCTTGTGCATTTAAGCACATACTTTTGCCTGACTTTTCTTACTCACTCAACATCTTTAGCACGAATGTGCTTCTAGTCTTTTTATACCTCATTGTTCATGATTTTTAAGGCAAAAACCTTAACATTTAAAACTGCATGTAGAGACATCTCACACTCAACTGAGATGTACTTCAGCATTCTTTTGGCATACACATATGTAATACAGGTGTTCATTACTGGATTGTATTGTATTGTTTTAAATGATCTCCTAATTGCGAGGATTGAAAGACTTGTACTATCCTAGTCCTTCTTGATCTCTCTGTGGCCTTTGACACTGTGGACCATGGTGTGATGTTGGAGTGCCTGCGGCTTCTATGTGGACTGTCTAGTACAGTTCTATGTTGGTTTCGATCCTTCCTTACAGGCAGGGCACAGAAGATTGTCACTGGTATTTATTCCTCTGACACCTTATTCCTGTCTAGTGGGGTGCTGCAGGGCTCCATCTTGGTGCCCATGTTGTTTGCAGTTTATATACTGCCATTAGGAGAGCTCATTAGGTGATACACTTTGGGCTTTCACTGCTATGCAGATGATACTCAACTGTATCTGTCCTTTATTCCCGGACAGGATGATGCGATCTCTATGCTTAACAGCTGTTTAGCCAAGATCAGAGATTGGATGAGCACTAGCTGGCTGACGTTAAACCCGGATAAGACTAAAGTGTTGGTAGTGGACCTTGGTCGCCATGAGGCAGGTCCTAGGGCTGGGCTTCTGTCTGGTTTATGGTTGATGGTGTCCAGCTCTTGACCTCAGACCGGGTATGTTACCTCGGCATTATTTTTGATGACGGTTTGACCCTGAAATCTCAGGTGTCTGCTGTTGTTAAATCTTCCTTTTATCAACTTAGGAATATCGCCCAGGTGAAACACCTGGTTCCTCCTGCTGACCTTCCCATATTGGCCCATGCCTTCGTGACCTCCCGCCTTTATTACTGCAATGCCCTTTGCCTAGGGCTGCCGGGGGGTTGATGTTCTCTGCTTGCAGCTAGTGCAGAATGCGGCAGCCAGGTTTTTGACGGGTACATCTGGGTCTAGTCATATTATGCCTGTGCTGTGCGGACTGCACTGGCTGCTGGTTCAGTGGTGGATCACCTTCAAGGTCAGGTTGCTGACCTATAAAGCCCTACATGAACAAGGCCCCCCAGTACTTGCAAGATCTTCTTACTCCCTACTGTCACTCCCGCTCACTCCGATCTGCTGGCGAGGGATTGCTAGAGATTCCCAGGGTTCGGTTAATGACATCTGGGGCACATGTGTTTTCTTATGCTGCCCCTTCCCTGTGGAATTCTCTGCCTCATTGGATAAGAGAATGCCTGACTGTCTCAAGTTTTAAATCAGAGCTCAAAACATATCTGTTCTATAAAGCTTATTCTGAAGGATCATTAGGGTGGGGGCTGGACTTGAATGGTGGGGGGGTGAGTTTTCAGATGGGCTGAACAACAGGAGGGTTTGGAAGGATGTTCTTAGGGCTGAAACCTTGTGGGATTGTGAGAATAGAGGGGATTTGTCCAGGGATTTATCTATAAGGCTGACAACGGATTCTTGGGATGGCTGGGGTGCTTGTAGCATCCTCATGGGGGGCAGATTTTGAGTAACCACATTTAAGTAGGAATGGTTATAATCAGGGAACTAGGAGGGAGGAGGTGAGGACTGGAGTTGGAGGAGCACAAGCAGGACAAGTGGAAGGAAATAAGGGGAGGGACAGTGGGATGGAGGATTATAGGGGGTAGTTGTGTGGTGAAATGTGGAAGAATGCACATGGGGGTAATTAAGAGGCTGTCTCTTTCACAAAGGGTAATGGAAATGTTTCAGTAGAGCTTTGGGGGGCACGTATCTTTCTTGTTGGGTAATATGGGGGGGCTGTTCCTGTAACGATTTCACTTTGGTTCTTGGGTGGGGCTGGGAGAGGTGGTGGGATGGATGGGCGAAAGATGGATACAGTTAGGGACTCATCTTTCTATGTTTATTGCATTGGGGGATTCCAATGTCATGGTAGGCGGATTGAGAAGTTGGAACATGGATGTGGGGTTTAAGGGTGAGGAGAGTACCTGGGAGTAACATACTATTTGAGGGTGGATGGATTTTTTTCCCCTCTGGTTTGTATGTAGTTCACTATGTTGGGGGGATGAGGGGTTGGGGGGCTGTTTGTTTGTTCATGTTTTATTAGCCTTGACTTTTTACATTAGGAGTGGGGAATTGTCAAGTCTCTGCAGAGGGGAGGATGGAGGGGATTACCCAGGAGGAGCAGGGGGGATGGGCTAGAAGGTTTTAGGAGGGCAGTGTACCACTTTGTGTCCTGGAATGTACGGGGGCTGAATGGGCCTATTAAGAGGAGGAAGGTCCTGGGACACATCAGGCGTTTAGGTGGGCAAATTGTGTTTTGCAGGAGTCTCATCTTCTTAGTAAAGATGTCATACAGATGCAAAAGGCATGGCAGGGTTCAGTCTTTGCAGCCTCCTACTCTTCTAAAAGATGGGGGTGTTAATTTTAATATCACGTAGTCAAAAGTGGATCACAAAGTCAGTATCACGGGACCCTCAGGGGCATTGGCTATTGGTGACGGGCATGTTGGATGGGTAACTCTACACTTTAGTCTCAGTTTATGCGGCTAACAAAGATGGCAACTCCTTCTTTAACAGCCTTTCCCAGGTGTTACTGGAAAATAGTGAGGGTCATTTGATTTTGGGGGGAGACTTCAATGAAGTCCCAGACCCGCTATGCGATCGCAGTGGGGTGTCTACCCGCTTAGCTACCCTGGGTTCTAATGCTTTGGCGCATCTGATGGAAGATAGAGGGATTAGGGATGTGTGGCAGTTACATTATCCAACAGGGCAGAATTATACGTTTTACTCGGCGGTGCATCAATCTTACAGCCGTATTGATTTGTGGTTGGTTTCACAGGTGCTTCTACAGGGGTCACAATGGTGCACCATTGCACCCATTGTAATTTTAGATCATGCACCATTGGTGTGGACTTATACAGGGGCCCAGAAGGTAACTAGAACAAATAGATGGCACTGTAATGTCAGTTTTTCAGGGAAAACGTCTCCGGAGACTGGTTCCGGGAGGAAGTTTCAAACTACTTGCAATTTAATCACACAGTTGAGGTGTCTTCCCAATGGGTTTGGGAGGGGCTGAAGGCCTTCATTCATGGTAGGCTAATATCTTATTCTTCCACCAAGAAGAAGAAGAGGGCGGAACTGATGAAGACTCTCTCGGCCCAGCTTTCCCCACTGGAGGCTTAACATAAGGCAGGAGATGCGGGGCCTCTGTTGACTAAGCAGATGCAGGAGATACGCTTTCAGCTTAATCTGCTGTCCTTTCAACAGGCCGAGCTAGGTCTGTATCATACCCATTAAGCATTCTGGGATGGTGGGGAGAAAGCAGGGTGTCTTTTAACCTATAGGCTCAAGAAACTGTAAGTGGAAAGGGTGATCCCAGGGATTCGGGGACTGCAAAGTCTGGCTCTGGATCCAGGTGGGATTAACAAGGAGTTTGAGACCCTCTATAGGAATTTGTATTCATCTGCAAACTCGAGCAATGGAGATTCCAAAATTTGGTCCTTTTTGGACTCTGTTGTGTTGCATAAATTATTGGCAGCCCAGAGGGAGACTTTGGAGCAACTGGTGTCAGAACAGGAAGTGCAAACAGCAATAGGGCAACTTCAGGTAGGGGACAGTCCAGGCCCAGATGGGTTTCTGGTTGAATTTTACAGGGTGGTGCTAGATCAGGTCCTCCCATTGTTTACTGTGGTATTGGACGAGGCCGGGGGGGTCAACTGCCTCAAACTATGTATGATACTGTTATTTCAGTCCTGCCAAAAAAGGTAAGGATCCCTTTCTTTGTACTAACTACAGGCCAGTGTCACTTTTGAATGTGGACTATAAAGTCTTGGCCAGGGTTCTGGCAAATCAAGTTGCCCTTCTGTTGTCCCAGCTCATACA
The DNA here is from genome assembly GCA_016271365.2 of Neoceratodus forsteri. Classification (NCBI taxonomy): domain Eukaryota; kingdom Metazoa; phylum Chordata; order Ceratodontiformes; family Ceratodontidae; genus Neoceratodus; species Neoceratodus forsteri. The sequence continues at coordinate 471,725,837 of CM028132.1, forward strand.
CCCAGATCAAGCTGGGTTTGTTGGGGGTTCGGGATGGAGCGGATCACCTGTGGTGCCTGGTAGAGCTCTTCTGCGTGTCCCAACCAGACCCCACAACTCCGGCAGTGGTGGGGTTGGATACAGAGAAAGCCCTTGATTCGATCGATTGGCCATATCTGTTTGTAGTTCTGGATAAGTTTGGCTTTGGCCCAAGTTTTATTCGGTTGGTACAGCTTATTTACAAAAGTCTCAGAGCTTCAGTCTGACAAATGGCAGATTATCTCCTTCCTTTGACTTGTCACGGAGTACTCAACAGGGTTGCCCACTCTCCCTTGCTCTTTCCGTACTGGCCATTGAACCCCTGGCTCAGAAGATCAGGGATTCAGAAGAGACTGTGGGGCTTCAGGTGGGATCACGGGTTTACGAAACATTGCTTTTAGCAGATTACATTTTGCTCACGCTTGGTGACTCATTCACTTCTCTTCCTCCCTTAGCTCGCTTGTTGGAGCAGTTTCAGGGGATCTCAGGACTCTGCAATAATTGGGCACAGACTTGTATTCTTCCGATTGGTTGATATATCCAAGGCCTTCCTCCATTAGAGGGAGGCTTCACGTGGACAGAGGGCCCAATAACTTACTTCGGGATACAGATTTCTCTGAGGTTGGCAGACTGGACCACCCCTAATCTGACACCCCTATTGGATTCCCTGAAGGAGGACATGGCCAGATGCATCATTTACAGCTATCCTTATGTGGTACGGTACATACCTTACGTATGATTTTTGTGCCAAAGGTACTGTATGTCCTCCGTTATCTTCCACTGAAAGTTCCTGAATCTTGGTGGAAACAGTTGGAACAGGCTTTATCTCACTTTTACTAGGAAGGGGAAAAATCCCTGTCCGTATATCTAAGGATCGACTGATGGTGCCGTATAGCAAGGCTGGGTTTTCAGCACTTTGGTTTAAGGGCTGTTACCTTGCATCAGGACTTCTGCAAATTTGGCTTTGGTTGCATGGCAAAAGATTCAAGGACCAGAATATATGGTTAAGACTTGAGCAGGACTGGTATGCCCACTACCCCCCGGAGTGCTGCTTATTGGATGACAAATTGCCTTCTCCGTGGTTGGCCATTATGGATAAACTTTTTCATACTTGGCGCCAAGTTCAAAGACTTTTGGGGCCTTAATGTTATGTGCCAATTTCATTCTGGCCCATGTAGGGTAATCCTAAAGTCTCCTAAAGTCTCCATAGGAGTACAGGTACTTTCTGGGGATAAATGGGAGGGGGATTTGAGGAGGGTGGGTGACTTATTCTCTGCTCAGATGGGTTTTTTTAGACCATTTCAGGACCTCCAGGAGCAAGCAGCATTGCCTAGGGTGGATTACTGGAAATTTCTTCAATTGCAACATCTCATTCAAAGTCTAGATAAAGAGTCTGAAGATAGAGGAACTAACAGGGGATGGGAGGGAGTCTTTGGGGCCCAAGGCAGGTCACATGATATTTGGGCTCCTCTGAAAATGTGGTCTATTTACCGTAATCTTTGGGACTGCATGGCACTGGACACTTCAGGAATACAACGAAAATGGGAGGGCCTTCTGGGAGACCAATTAAAAGACAAGGAGTGGGGGAGATATTGAGGAATGCTTATGGCTGTGACGCTTGGCCAGCTGGTTATGATTATTGTATGCTATTTGTAATATAAAAATATACATAGATACATAGACAGTGTCGGCAGATAAGGGCATACGGCCCACCCAGTCTGCCCATTTGAGCTTGTAAGTTCAGTTTGTTTTCCTAGAAGTCTGTTTCCCCTTACCCCTGACCTCTAGAATTCCTTTATGTCTATCCCATGCATTCTTAAATCCCGTGATTGTTTCAGCCCCCACCACTTCCTCTGGCAGGGTGTTCTACTTGTCCACCACCCGTCTCTGTGAAGAAATTCTTTCTCATGTTTCCTCTGAATCGTCCTCCCTCCAACTTCATCCCATGCCCTCTAGTCCTGGAACATCTTTTTCGCTTAAAAATAGTGTTTTCCTGCACTCTGTTCCTCCCTGTAAGATACTTGTATGTCTCTATCATATCCCCTCTCTCCTTCCTCTCCTCCAGGGAGTACATGTTCAGTTCCTTCAACCTGTCTTCATGGGACTTGTGATGCAATCCATGCACCATCTTTGTTGCCCTCCTCTGAACCTTCTCTACCCTGTCTATGTCCTTACGTAGGTATGGTCTAAAGAACTGTACACTGTACTCCAGGTGGGGCCTCACTAGTGTCTTGTATAGCTGAATTATGACCTCCCTTTTCCTGCTGGTGATGCCTCTGCCTATACATCCCAGCATCTTATTTGCTTTACCTGATGCCTTGTCACACTGTTTCACATTTTGAGGTCATCAGAGATGACAACCCCAAGATCCTTTCTGCTTGGTGCATGCTATATCCTCACCCCCCAACTGATATATTGTGCCAGGGTTTTGTGCCCATATGCATTATCTTGCACTTCTTTGCATTGAATTTCAACTGCCAAACCCTTGACCATTTTCAAGTTTCTGCAGGTCCTTCTCATTCTGTCTACACCTCTGGTGTACCTACTCTGTTACAGAGCTTTGTGTCATCAGCTAACAGTGAAATTCTGCCTTCTAGATCCTGCACAATGTCACTGATGAAGATGTTGAATAGGACCGGTCCCAGCACTGATCCCTGTGGTACCCCACTGGTCACTCTTCCTCTGTGGAGTGACAGCATTTACCACCACCCTCTGTGTTCTGCCACCCAGCCAGTTACCTACCCACCACACTACTGTCCTGCCCACACCCATATTCCCCAGTTTGTGTAATAGTCTTCTATGTGGCACAGTGTCAAAGGCCTTGCTGAAGTCCAGATAGGCCATGTCCACTGCCCTCCCTGATCCACCTCCTTAGTCACCCAGTCAAAAATTCAATGAGGTTGGTCTGACATGACCTCCCCTAGTGAAACCATGCTGCCTTGGGTCCTGTAGTCCATTGACAACCAGATGTTCCACCAATCTCTCCTTCAGTAGTGCTTCCATGATCTTTCCCACTACCGAGGTGAGGCTGACTGGTCTGTAGTTCCTGCTTCCTCTTTGTTCCCACTCTTGTATAAGGGGACTACATCTGCTGTCCTCCAGTCTTTGGGTACCTCCCTGTTTCAGTGATTGGGTAAACAGGATAGCCAGAGGTTCAGCCACCACCTCTCTTAGTTCTTTAAGGACCCTGGGTGCACCCATCTGGCCCCATTGCTTTGTCAACTCTTAATACTTCCAGTTCCTTCAGGACCCTTTCTCATGGACTTGTGTCCATTTCTGCACCATTCTCACCGCTTGTACTCCCTTCAGACCCATTACCCCTCTTCCTCAGTAAAGACTGAGCAGAAATACCTGTTCAATATGTCAGCTTTACTGTTGTCATCCTCCATGGCTCCCATCCTCCCCTTCAGTCTCACTATCCCTCCCTTTGTCTTTCTTTTTTCACTTTGTACCTGTAAAGGTTTTGTCCCTTTACCCACTGATTTTAATGTGTTTTCTGTCTGAGCTTTGGCTTGCTCTTACTGACTTCCCTGCCTCCTTTGTTTCTCCTGGTACTTCTCCTATCCCCTTCTCTGCCTGTGTTTTTGTATGCCTGAATGCAATCTTTTGGCTTTCACTTTCTTTGCTACCTTTTGGAAACCATAATGGTCTCCTCTTCCTTTTCCTCTTGCTAACCTGCTTAATGCATAATTCTGTTGTTCTTATAATCCCCATTTTAAATACTGCCCACGGTTCCTCAACCCCTGATTCCTGTCCCATTCCCTTAATGCCTCTTTCAAGTATCTCCCCTTTTCCCAAAGTCTGCCCCAAAATCCAGGATACGTGTTTTGTGTGGTTTGGTTCTGCTCTTTCTGTGATTTCAAACCACAATGACTGGTGGTCACTGTTACCCAGGTGCTCCCCACTGTTACCCCATCACACTGTCCCTGTTTGTGAGCAGAAGGTCCAGTATTGCCTTCTGCTGAGTTGGTTCCATGACCAGTTGCTTGAGGAAGGCACCCTGAAGGGAGTCCAGGATAAATCTGCTCCTAGTTGATGCTGCTGTTGGGATGCTCCAGTCCACGTCTGGAATATTGAAGTCTCCAACCAGTACTACCTCACCCTTGTCTTCCATCCTTTGGATGGCTAGCATCAGCTCCCTATCTGTTTCTTCCTCCTATAGTATGTGACTGTCTCACATAAGACAGCCTGTGCTCCATGGGTGCCCGGTGTCCCCCCTCCAGGTTTCAGTGAAGCTACATATATTACACCGACAGGAGATCTCTGTAATGTAATGTAATTAACTTCCTTGAGAAATTGCATTTTATGACTGTTTTATGACCTGTTGCTGCTCTGAAGCTGGGAAATTAAAATACACATTTTATGACTTCAGAAACAGGACATCATTAAGCTGATTCCTGCCAGATATCTTGCACCTAGGTGAGAGAATTACAGGGTTGTAAACTTAAAAGGAACTGGTGGATCAAAATACTCATAATTTGGGAAATAAGTTTTTGCTGATGTCACCTTATTTAATATACATCCTGATAGAACATTCTGTTTATATTTTTTATATATTCTAAAAGGAGGAGCTAGAAGACTCACAGAAGGGGTGTGGAGAGACATAGTTTAAACTATGCTGTATCTGAACTGATGATATATTCCAGCTTGGGATTCTAGAAGGACACACAGCTCTGATAAGCACTTAGAGGTAAAACATTAGAAAGAAAAGATCTAAACACTATGTTGGTAGGAGTTTGTCTATACTTTTCTTTACTTTTCTTTTACGTGATTGTATGCACTTTGATATATTGCTCTGTGTTTACATTTTTTATATTCTTATCATCTTTTAGTAAAGTACCTATTATTTGAAAGACTGGCTGGGTCTCTCTCAGTTCTTTTTGCATGTGACGTATAGAAGATTAAGTCTGACAAAAACGGTTCAACAGCTTGATGGTGTTACTAAACTGGAAAAAGGTAAGAATATACCTAAGGTCCTTTATAGAGGTTTAAGAGTTAATTTTGGAAGCCTGGCTTGGTGCCCCTGGTGAAAGATTGTACCGCAATCACCTGAAGAGGGTACGTATCTGAGCCTGTACTTTGGGTATGTTAGCATAAGGTTCACAGTTTGAATCCCCCCAGAACTTGAGACTAAAGTTGATTCAGACCCAAATGCAGACAGGGTGGTTACCCTGTCTTTTACCTGTTCACATTACTGCGCTCGAGGTTGGCACTGTGAGAGCAGAGGGCCTAACCTGCTGAGTGTGTTTGTGACAAATTTGGTTAGCAGAGGTGTGATAAAATTTTGGTAATACAAGCTTTAACTGTTCAGTGTGTCAGCTTAATACTGTATAGCTCACTTGCAAAATAATGCAGTGATTTATTTTTAAAAAGGAAACAGAACTGTATCATTTTGCTTACAGTCAAGTTCCTATCTGTTTTTTTTTCCTAAAGTGCAAGTTAGAGTAGCTGTAGTTAGGGAAGAAGATGGCTTCCAACTACAGTGGGTACACTGCAGACTACTTGATGCAGTTGTGCCAGGACAGAGGAGTCCTGCACAAGGTGAGAGCCACCAAGCAGAACCTCATGGATGTCCTGATGGCAGCAGATCCCCAGAGCATCGAGTCACAGACTGTGACTGTAAAGGACCAAACATTGGGAGTGGAGGGTCCAGTGGCCAGTGCAGTGTCCAGATCCAGTGAGGAGGGCAGCAGGGCCAGTGCAAGCCAAGGGCCACAGCAGCAGGGGAAGGTCATTAGCATTCTGGAGCCAGAAGCAGTCAGGCTGCAGATATCCCCGTTACTTACCAGGAAAGCTCAGGATGCATTGGGTCAAATGGACAATGAGGACAGTAATGACTACAGCAAACTTAAAGCTGCTTTCTAAAAAAGTTTAATTTAACTGCAGAAGCATACAGAGCTAAATTCTGTAAGCTCAGGAGAAGCCTTGACATGAGCTACGAGGAGCTAGCCACGAAACAACATCAGTGTTTAAAACATTGGTGGGAAGGAATTGAAGCAAACTCTGTAGATAAAATTGAAAATGCTATTTTGTTAGAACAGTTTTTTGGGCATGCCCAGCAGAGCTGAAAACTTAGCTGAAGAACCAAGATCCCAAAACAGTGCAAGAGGCTGCTGAACTCTTGGATCGCTATGCCAAGAGCAGACCTGCTCTGAGAGTGAATAGGGCAGGTGTGGCAGTGCAGAAAGGGAAAGCATGCTTTGAGAGCAGCTAAAACCCTCACTGCCTCCACTGAAACCACTTACCCCCAGGTTTCAAAGACAAGATTTCTCTGAGAAAAGAAACAAATGTTGGGTTTGTAAAGAAACTGGTTATATTGCCACATAGTGTCCCAAAAGGATGAGCAATATGCAGAATGGGGCTAGGAAAGAAGTGGGTCATTTGTGTGTCACTGGAAGCATGTCTGTGAACACGAGGGAACACATGCACCCAGTCCTGGTGAATGGTGTACAGACCCAAGGGTTAAGGAACACAGAAGCATCCCTGACATTGGTAAAAGGGATCTAGTAGAGCCTGGTCAGCTTATACCCAATGAATTTGTAACTGTACAAGACTTCACTGGGGAGGAGACAACATTGCCACTCGCTAGTGTTCTCCTAGACTGGGGTGAAACAGGGGGAACTGTGCAACAGATGGCTGTAGCCAAAGCTTTAGCAGTTGATGTCATCCTTCAACAATCTCAAACAGGGGATGGTGTGTCCAGTTACCCATAGCCAAGTGGAAAGGGAAAATTGTAGTTCCCTGGACCCCACATAAACCATTGTGGAAACCATTGGGAGGCTGGTTCCCCAGCCTGTGTCTCCTGATGTGGAGACTAATGAAAAGGGGGTAGAAATTTCCCCAGTAGCAGTTAGCCACACAGTTACAGAGGGTTACTCCAAAGAAGGAGGGGTGACCCATTGTCAGAGGGTTAGGGATGACAATGATCCTGAGTTCCCTGATGTTAGTGCTAGGGACCTTTTTTAGTGATTGAAGGGGTCCTGTCCCATGCCTTGAGAATGTGCAAGGAGTTTGCAGCTGCTCAGAAAAGTGATCCTAGTCTAGAGAAGATGAGGGCTTGGGCAGACTCTATGGGAGCATAGGGAGGTGATGGTAAACATAAGGTTTATTGGGAAAATGGACTGATGTACACTCAGGCTGTGAAGACAGAGGGAGGGGTGATAGGCAGGCAGCTTGTCATAACCCAGGGGTACAGCGAGCAGTTGCTTAAGATTGCAGATGATATTCCCTTCTCTGTTCATCTGGGAATCGCACGTACTATGCAGCAGTTGGCCCAGACTTTCTATTGGCCCAACTTCACCCAGCAGGTGAAGGAGTATTGCAGGTCTTGTCACCGGTGCCACAAAATAGGGAAGGCAGGTAAAAAACCCAAGCCACCCTAATTCTCTTGCTCATAGTGGAGGAGTCATTCTAGAGGGCAGAAATGGATATAGTGGGGCCTTTAAATACCCCCAGCTCCTCCGGGAAGAGGTTCATCCTGACTGTGGTGGATTATGCCACCCGGTATCCAGAGGCAGTCACCCTATTCTCACTGAGGATAGACAAAGTGGCAGATGCCTTACTTGGGATTTTCTCCTGTGTTGGGTTTCTGCAGGAGGTTATCACCGATCAAGGGAATTCCTTCATGTCAGACCTGATGAAATGTTTGTGGGAGAATTGTGGGGTGGTGCAGAGATGCATGATACCTTATCACCCACAAGCCAATGGGCTTGTGGAAAGATTTAACAGTACCCTGAAGTCAATGCTCCAAGCGTTTGCTGAACAACATGGGAGGGACTGGGAGAAATACCTTCCCCAGCTGTTGTTTGCATACAGGGAGGTATGCCAAGAGTCGACAGTATTTTCCCACTTAAAGCTCTTATATGGAAACCAGGTATGTGAGCCCTTAGACTTGATCCGGGAGAACTGGGAAAGTAAGCATGCCACCCAGGGAACTCCCATAGTGGATTACGTCCTTAGGTTTAGGGAAAGGCTGAAGGAGCTTATAGGGACAGCCCAGAGCAACCTGACAGCTGCCCAACAGAAACAAAAAGTGTGGCATGACCGTAGAGCCAGAGCTCACTCATACACAGTGGGTCAGAAAGTCATGGTCCTTATTCCGGTCCGGAAAGACAAGCTGCAGGCTGAGTGGGCAGGACTGTACAAATTAGTGAGAAAGATAAATGACGTGAACTGTATCATAGAGTTACCTGACAGAAGACATACAGAAAGAATGTACCATGTCAACATGATGAAGCCATATGCTAATAGGACTGACATGGTGTTTGCAGTATGTAGTCTTGGGGAGGGTTCGAATGAAGGAGACCACCTTCTGGACTTGCTGGAAGAAAGCAAACGGAAGTCCTCTGTGGAGGCAGTTAAATTTTCTCCCCAGCTGGCCCCGGGCAAGATCCGGGAAGTAAGGGAGGTTTTTGCAGACTTTGCCCCACTGTTTAGTGCCAAGCCTGGACTAACCCCCTTAGCAACGCACGATGTGGAGACAGGGACATAGATGCCCATATGGCAGACAGCATATCGGATGTCAGAGGCTGTCCAAAGGACATTAAGAGGGAGGTGGAGGAAATGCTAGATTTATGGGGTAATCCAGAGATCCCACCACCCCTGGGCCTCACCCGTAGTCCTTGTGCCCAAGTCAGATGGCTCTACTCATTTCTGTGTGGACTATTATGGACTGAATGCAGTCACAAAGTCAGACGCCCACCCGATGCCCCAGACAGACGAACTCCTGGACAAGTTGGGAGGGGCGACCTTCCTTATGACTGTTGACCTGACAAAGGGGTATTGGCAGGTAGAGTTAACTGACAGAGCTAGGGAGAGTGCGACCTTCATCCCACCGATAGGCTTATCTGAATTTAAAGTAATGCCTTTTGTAATGAAGAATGCCCCGGACACTTTCCAAAGGTTGGTGAACCAGGTGTTAAATGACGCTGAGGAGTACACCATGGTGTTCCTGAATGACACTGCCATCTTTAGTGCCAGCTGGGAGGAACACCTGTCCCACCTTAGGGAAGTGCTGGGCTGGATACAGAGGGCTGGGCTCACTGTCAAAGCTGAGAAGTGCCAGGTGGCCATGGCTGAAGTGGCATACATCAGGCATGTTGTAGGCTGGGGACAGCTCCATCCTAACCACATAAAAATAGAGGTGATCAAGACATGGCCCAGACCAGAGATGCAGAAGCAGGTCAGGAGTTTTCTAGGGACAGCAGGGTACTATAGGAAATTTTACCCAATTACAGTGCCCTGGCTGCTCCCCTATCTGACTTGGTAAAGAAAAGGATGCCTAAGAAAATTACCTGGGAACCAGCCTGTGAAAAAGCCTTTACCAGACTGAAGGAGGCACTGTGCAGTGCTCCTGTCTTGACAAGTGCTGACTATAGCAGACCCTTTATAGTCCAGACTGACGCCTCAGATGTGGGTATTGGGGCAGTACTGAGTCAGACATCCAACCAAGGAAAAGATCACCATGTAGTGTACCTGAGTAAAAAGTTACTTCCCAGGGAGCAGGCTTACTCTACTGTGGAAAAAGAGTGTCTTGACATAGTGTGGGCCTTAAAGAAATTAGGGTCATACTTATATGGGCAGCATTTTGAGGTACAAACTGATCACAACCCCCTGGTTTGGCTGACACAAATGGGAAAAACTAATGGTATACTATTAAGATGGAGTCTTGCCTTGCAAGGGTATGACATGACAATCTTACATAGGGCTGGAACGACCAATCAGAACATAGATGGCTTATCGCATCTATATGAGGAGTGAACTGACTTGAGAAGCTCATCCCATGCAGGGGATAGAGCCCCCAAGTTCAGTCTAGGTGGGGAGGACTGTGATGCTTGGCCAGCTGGTTATGATTATTGTATGCTATTTGTAATATAAGTATATAATATGTGATTGTCTCACATAAGATAGCCTGTGCTCCATGGGTGCCCCCCCCCCCAGGTTTCAGTGAAGCTATATAAATTACGCTGACAGGAGATCTCTGTAATATAATTAACTTCCTTGAGACATTGCATTTTATGGCTGTTTTATGACCTGTTGCTGCTCTGAAGCTGGGAAACTAAAATATAATTTTTTTGACTTCAGAAACAGGACATCATTAAACTGATTCCTGCCAGATATCTTGCACCTAAGTGAGAGAATTACAGGGTTGTAAACTTAAAAGGAACTGGTGAATCAAAAGACTCATAATTTGGGAAATGAAATTTTTCTGATGTCACCTTACTTAATATACCTCCTGATAGAACATCCTGTTTGTATTTTTTATATATTCTAAATGGAGGAGCTAGATGTCTCACAGAAGGGGTGTGGAGAGACACAGTTTAAACTATACTGTGTCTGAACTGTTGATATATTCCATCTTGGGACTCTAGAAAGACACACAGCTCTGATAAGCACTTAGAGGTAATATACTAGATAGAAAATATCTAAACTGTATGTTGGTAGGAGTTTGTAGTTTTCTTTGCTTTTCTTTCAAGTGATTGTATGTTCTTTGATATATTGTTCTGTGTTTACATTTTTCATATTCTTATCATCGTTTAGTAAAGTACCTATTATTTGAAAGACTGCCTGGGTCTCTTTCTCAGTTCTTTTTGCATGTGTCGTATAGAAGATTAAGTCTGACAAAAACGGTTCAACAACTTGATGGTGTTACTAAACTCGGAAAAGGTAAGAATATATCTAAGATCTTTTATAGAGTTTTAAGTGTTCATTTTGGAAGCCTGGCTTGGTGCCCCTGGCAAAAGATTGCACTGCAATCCCCTGAAGAGGGTACATGTCTGAGCCTGTACATTGCTTCCGCTAGCATAAGGTTCACAGTTTGAATCCCCTCAGAACTTGAGTCTAAAGGTGATTCGGACCCACAAGCAGACAGGAGGCTTATCCTGTCTGTTACCTGTTCACACTATTGTGCTTGGAGGTTGGCACTATGGGAGCAGAGGACCTGACCTGCTGAGTGCATTTGTGACAATGGCTATGTTAGGGATTCTGACGGGAAACTGATGCACCTTAAGATGATCTTGTTATGGTATAGAACTCCTGAGGTTTTGTTTTGTATGCAGCTCCTCTCCCACTCAAACTGTTGGCAATGTAATGGATGGGGGGGTTCTTTCTTCCATATATTGTGGAAGTGTCCTTCTTTAAGGAAATGGTGGCAGAGGATCGGGGCATATTGGGAACAGTGTTGTGGAAGCATGTCCCATGGGATGCATCTCTTTTGATTTTGGGGAATACGGGGAAATTGGGCCCCCTGCAAAATCATCAGAAGGCCTGGTTCCTCACTGTGATCACAGAGACCAAGAGTTTGATCCTTCGGAGGTGGCACCAGATGGACACTCCCTCTCTGGAACAATGGTATGAGTGTATGCTAAGAGTAGTGGGCTTTGAATGATTGTTATATGTTGCGGGGCACAGACCGGATAAGTTTTTAAAGATTTGGGAGCCCTTCCTTGAATTTATGCACATCTCTGCACCTCAAGGGAGGAATTGGATTCCCCCCATTTGCATTCCAGAGCAACTAAGGTCTAAGGGGACTTTGTCCTCGAGGATATCAGTGTGGTAGTAGCTATGCCCTTTTCCTGACTCTTTTCATGGGTTCCCAGCTGTTCCTTACCCAGGCTCCAGAGACTGTCTTTCCCTGACTTTTCTTGGTTTTCCTTTTTAATGACTCCTAGTGTTACTTGGAAGGGGGGGTTGGGTAGTGGGGATAATGGAGGACCCTGGTGATGTAAGGGTTGTTATCTCAAGGTGCTTCACATTGTATCTCTGTGAAGTTTTTACTCCAGCTAGATATGATTGGTGGAATATAGACTGTTGTGGTTTTATGTATGTTATGTAATTTGTGTTAAAATTCTTAACAAAGTGTTAATAAAAAAAAACAGGCTGTAACGGTGAGAGTAGATTAATGGACTCAAGATATTTTCTTACTGGGTATTGACTACTTTTTTGAGGAGTTTGGAGAGAGTGGGGAACAAAGAAACAGGCCTGTAGTTTGTTTGCATCCATGGGATCACCAGATTTGAAGAGAGGTATGAGAAGTGCCATTTTCCAGATGGTAGGGAGAGCTCCCTGAGCAAGAGACGTATTAAAAAGGTGCATTATGGGAACCACCAGGACATAGTAGCCTAGCTTCAGAAAGAAGGGGCCAATACGGTCAGTACCAGCACTTTTTGTAGTGTCCAACTTCAGCAGGAGGTCTTCCACTTCCTACAGAGAGACTGGTGTAAAGGAAAAGGTTAGATCAGTGCCAGGGGGGGTTGGAGGCATGGTCGGTTGGGCCTGTACTCTGAGCTGGTCATGTAATTTGCTGGCAGGGGATGAGTCAAATGCCAATCCACAAGTAGCAAAGTAGGCATTGAGGAGTTCAAGTATTTTTTGTTTGTCTGTGAAGGTAGTGTCACCCGACCTAATTTTGGTAGGAAGTGAGTTAATAGATTTGTGTCCCTCAACTTCTTTTACGGTCTGCCTGATCTTCGTAGGCCGGTTTGAAGATGAATCTAGTGTATTACAAAAGTAATTGGCTTTTGCAGTTCTAATGAGTTTGGTGCACTGGTTTCTGGCTGCCCTGAAGGCAGTCCAGTCGGCAGGGAGTTTGGTTCTATGTTTTTTTTTTTCCAAAGCATGTCCCTATGATGTAAGGAGGTCTTCAGGTCAGGGGAAAACCATGGACATGATTTTTACTTAGTACGCATTTTGATCAGGGGGCATGCCTGTCTATGGTGTTAAGGACAATACTGTAGAAAGCCTTGTAGACGTCTGTCACCATTGTGGCTAGGTAGAAATCTTGCCAACTCTCATGCTGCACATTAGAGATAAAAGCATGGTAGTCTAAGTTGCAGTGACTCCTCTTGATAAATCTAGAGGTAGACGAGGGTTTGGAAATGGACCTTAACCAGGTAACTGGTCAGCAGTCACTTAGGTCATTTAGAAGCACGCCTAAGTGAGTGAAAAGGTGGGGTTTGTTTACTAGGATGAGACCAAGTAAACTACTGTGTTCAGGAGACTTTGTATTAGGATGGGTAGCTTCCAAAATTTGCTGTGTAAGTCCAAGTGAATCGCTGACTACCTTAATGATGACCTTTCCATTGAGAGTGAGTCCAGAAGGTCAGATAAGTGGTACAGCAGCTTGAGGCCTGCTGAGGGAGGTCTGTAGTAGCCACCAGTTAAGAGTGGGGCAGAGGAGGGTAGTTGAATTTTAATGGTAAGGCATTCAAATTCCTTTGGCACTGAAATGGAGTCTATAGTGGTGGCAGATAATTTGTTGTGTACATAAATAGCTACTCCCCACCTCTGGCATGCCTATCTGCTCTAAACAGGTTATAAGAGGGCATATTGATTTCAAAATCTTGGGTAGAGGGTTTGAGCCATGTCTCAGAAACCACCATGACATCTGGTTTCGTATGAGTGATCTAGGATTGAAAAAGATCAAATTTTTTTAGCAGACTACATGTGTTTATGTGTAGCAGGCTCAGACCCTGAAGTAGGGATAGATGTGTTTTGACTGGATAGGGGTGGGAGGTCCAGGGTTTAACTCAACGTTGCATGTCAAGTCGAACCAAAGTAACATTCTGCCAGTCAAGTCCTTTCAAATTCAGTTCTATCTGATTAATTACATGGCCCATGTCTGTTATGTAGGTTGCCATCTTGGTAACCTCAGGTTGAACGTGAAAGTTTATATAATATATGGTTAGGGTTTGTTGTGGATGGAAAACGATAGTTTTCCAAATCCTGTTGTAGGACAGTTCAAAGGTCAAAAAAGTTGTTGTACTATTGTTCTGACATCACATTGATAGTACAACAACTTTTAAGACACATCTTGCAATTTGATTGATGCAATCTACGCTGTCATGGAAAAAAATGAAAAAACATGGCGACGTGACTTAACGAGTGCTGAGCTGTGCACTGCTGTAGTTCAGACATGGTCGGGAACCCTCGCATTTATAAAAATAAAGTAAACCTTTCTTTTTTGTCATAAAAAAAAAATGAAGAGAGCAGCCTCAGGCCTTCATAACTGCCACACAATAGTTCTTCTCCCTGACACGGTCGGAGTCTCTGCAAGCCATACCGAGAGGGATAGATTGGAGAGGCTGGAGTGGGAGTGAGCATGAGTGAGAGCATCAGCAGAAAAATACTGAAGGTAAAAAAAAAAAAAGAATGGGTTTTCTATCTTTGAATGGGCAACCATATACTATATATAGTTAGATGGGTGACCATCCACAACGAAGCAATGTTTATCTGAGTTGATGACATCATGCAGAACTCTCGAGCTTCACTCTTGAGGTCTGTATGATGTCATCAACTCCCTCAATGGAAACACAACCTTGTTGTGGATGGTCACCCATCCACTATTCTATATATTCTAACACTGACCCCAAGCCAGAAACTGTGGTGCATCCTGATGGGTTGTAGACTGCATCCTTGTGGACTTTGGGAAGGACCTAAACATTTGATCTTCTATGACTGTCACTAAAGAGCATGTTTTTTATATCCACAGTGACCATATGTCATACAGTACCCAGCTTCCAGAATGTCTCTAATTTCTGTCTGAACGCCTGAATGTCTGGTGTTGGATCTCTTGCAAGTCCCATGTATCTTCTCTCATCCTGTAGCTGTCTGAGGCACTCTACCTGATATTTATTGCCCCAAATGACTATTCCACCAACTTGTCTGCTGGTTTTATATCTACAGACATATCTCTTTTCAGGTTGTTCAATGCTTGTCTCTTGTGTCTTGTCAGATTTTGTCTATGTTGTGTCTTTTCTTGTTTTTTAAGAAGTTCTTTAATATCCCATTTGATTAGTTTAATATAGTTTTACACTAAATCTGAACCTTTCGGGGGATCATACAGTGTGTGGATTTAACATCCAACACTTGTCTGAGATTTTGTTTGCACACAGGGGTGCTTGTGGTTTATATTCCCAAACCCATCTGCTAATCATAGGTTTCAATAAAACTGCTGGAGGTTCACTGTTAAATCAAAGGTGTTCATTTCTTTAGTTGTAGCAAAACAGACCCTTTATAAGAATACTATGTTCCTCTTTAGTAATGACCCAGTTAATCAAATTAAAGATCACTGTTCAGTGGTCTGCCTCTCCTTCCCCTGTTTCCTCTTCTTCCTCTTCTACCTCATCTTCCTCTGTGGTGGTGAGTCTCTGTAAAAAACCTCCTTGGTACCATCCTTTCCTGCGAAGATCGTAACTAGATTCCTGTGTTGCTTCTCTACTCCTACTGCCTTGACCACTGGTTAAGGGCTGCTGTTCCTCTGAAAAAGAGGCACTCTCCTGATATTCCTGTCTGTTGGGCCTATATGCTGTGGTTACATAGCTGTCCCTGTTATCATAATTTAAATTGTGTTGTGGGTTTCTGCTATAACTCTTAGATTTGAGATGCCACATGTATACCTTGTTTTCTATACAATCAGCAATGTCTCTCTTGAATTTTTTGAGCTTCTGTTGTTTGATGTAATCCTCATATTCCAGCAATTCTTTTTCATTTCTAGCGAAGCTTTAATATCTTGCTGTTTAGCCTTTGTGTTATAATCTTCTTTGGCCTGGTTAATCTCTGTTATTGATTTCTCTCTTCTACAATTTCCTCAATTAAGGCAAACATGATACAGTGTATAGTAAAGCATTATTCTGTATAGAATTCCATCGCTTTCAAAATGCAGTTGTGCCACAGTTCAAAGGTCATGGAATGTGATTGTACCCTTTTGTGATACAATAGCATTCTGAAACCTCAAGAGACTGCACAGGCCAGTTTCATTCTGAAAGTGAAGGAACTACCATACAAACTTTTCATATAATACTATACACTATAAAAATACAGGATGAGCAACTTTGTACACAATCAGTGTCAGTGTGTTCGCCACCTCGGGGTTCTGATTCCAACAGACCTCTCAACCTTTGCTGTCAGGGTCAGAGGGTATCAGAACCCCTCTGTGGCAGAACACACTGGTTGTGCATAGTTGCCCATCCAGTATTCTCTATATGATTCCAAGGAACACTTGTTCTGGATTCCAGTCCATTTGTATGACAGCTTTGTTGTCATAAAGCCCAAATTGGGCTTCACCATGACCCTTAGCATAGGCAGATTTAGAGGGGGGGGCTAAGGGTGCTATAGCTCCCCCATCATGGAGCTCCTCTGTTTAGCTCCCCCATCATGAAGCTCCTCTACTAGTAACACACTGTGCTGCATTCTTTATCAGTATGCACTAATGCCTCCATGAAAGCTGCCTGAGCCACGCAGGTCTCATCTGTCCTCCAGCAGAGCTGGCCTTAGCTAGGTGCAAACTGCGCCCATGCGGCCCTGCACCTTGGGGGCCCATGCTTTTTTCTTGAGAAAAAAAATAATTAAAAACATTTAAAAATGTCTAAATGTTAGAGATGAAAATGTTTACCAGCAAATGAAAGTGGAAGACAACTGGCTCTGTTACTGTTACAAAAGGTGGGGGCAGCTTTGCTGCAGTAGAAAAGATTAGATTAAGTAAGTGCTAATGGTGTTAATGGCCATACTTTACACCTCCCAGGTTGACTACTTTCACAAACAAAGGGATATATTGACAAGAGAACTTGTTTGTAACCTGGACATGTAGGTAAAACAATGAATGATATGACAAAATCTGTTTCAAAAGTATGCGAGCACTCAAAATGGTTTAAAAACCTGACAAGCACAGAGCAAAACCGAATTTCCTGGCAGGGACCCTGAAAACCTGATCGCCAGGTAAAACAGCTGACAGGTGGCAACCTTACTGGTATCCCATGATAATCCTCTCTATTCTCCCTGACTCACGCCTCCAGAAAAGTTAAGTTGTTTAACTTGTTTGCAAATCAGAGTATCTGAGGTATGAGTGTCCAGTGATGATGTCCCTGTCCTTACAGAAATGAATACAGTAGTAGTACCGTACTTACTTAAGTTCTTGCTCCAGGCTCAGTCAGATTCATTTCCAATGGTGAAGTTAAAATAATTCAATGCAGTCAATGGCACTAATTAAAAGATGTTGGTTAAACTAGCAGGGGGGGCAGCCGCTGGGATTGAACAGGACATTAGCATTCCATCAAACTGGGTGTGTAATAAATGTAGTACTAGTGTTATTCATTTCTAGTTTTGGGAACTTAAATTCATGACATTAAAATAGTTTAAAGTCACTGCTAGTTTTGTCCTATATGGCAATTTGATTTTGGTGTGGATTTGCAGGAAAGGGAGTTGGAGAGTAGTGCCCCCCTGTACCATGCTAGGAATGGTACAAAACTAATGCTGGGGCAGGTCTGGTCTCAGCGACAGCATGAACCAGGAGAGGCAGAAACTGGTACATGAGACCTTTGAACTGAGGTAAAAACTTCAGCATGTACTGTATGTCTAATCTGTGTTGTCTTTTCAGTCGTGGTTGTACAGTGTGAATGAGCACAGAAGGAATTAATAGACATGGGGACTTTGAAGGTGTTCTGCTGTATATTATGGCATGTGCAGGAGTTTCTGCATGCTTGGAGAGCAAAATTGCCAACGGAAGTCTAAGACCTTGTATGGCTCATTGACATAGACAGTTACAAAACCGGAATAAAAAGCAATAGAATCAAATATTTAGTTTATGTAGTTATATGTGTTGAAGGGGGAGGGAGGGGGCAAGTTGCGATGTACCCAAGCAAGTGCTGTTGCTAATAAAAAAAAAATATGCATTTTTATATTTGTTTAAAAACTGTTTTTCTGTCTGCTTACTGACTTCTGGGGCATATCACAAAAATAAGATGCCTCATACCATGGGGTTACCCCAGTAAAGGACATTTTAAAACAATAAAAAATATTTTATTTATTTAAAAAATGCATTTTCTTTGGAACAAATTATTCTATAGAATAAAATATGTTTTGCAAAAATAGCAAGCAGACTTGAAAGGATATTTTCAGAAACTAGATACCAAAGTGACTTTGTTCACAAAAATTCTATCGTTATTGTATTTTTTTTACTGAGACAAGGTTGGGGGATACATTAATCTGTACTGCAGGACAAACTGGGATGGGTTGGCTTTATGGTAATGTCATAACGTGCTTGAGTGAGTGACATTTGTGAACTTGTTTACTTGGATTGTCATTTAATTTGTCTGCAATTTGTCTTTATCACCAAGTCTCTTTCAACTTTTCTCATTTTTATGTGTTTTGGATGTGCTGCTGCCCAGCTGCAGTCTTTTGGTATTTTGTGTTTTTTTAGGGGGTGGGAGGGTATTTCGGGCAACATACAGTCATGTGGACTGTGGGGATGGTGCTAGGGTGCAACTAACAAAGCACGGGGATGGAGGAAATGAGTAGAAATTGCATTAGAAATACCCTCCAAAATGCACCGGAATGCACCAAAATGTAGAAAAATTTCTGAGGGCCTAGATGGCCCATCAGACCCTTGGCCTATTATTTTTATTTTTTATCTGACTTGCGCTCCCCCATCTATAGGAGTCCTGGATCCGCCCCTGCCCTTAGAACCCTAGAAATTATTTTGTTCTTGACATATTCTGCTAGCAGCAGTGCATGCCACTCTAATTGTATGTCTTTTTGTTGAAGATGTTCCATTTTGTTAATCAATGTCTTTACTAAGGAAGAGGGGGGTAATGGGTCTGAAGGGAGTACAAGGGGTGAGAATGGTGCAGAAATGGACACAAGTCCCTTTACACGAGAAAGGGTCCTGAAGGAACTGGAAGTAATAAGAGCTGATAAAGCAATGGGGCCAGATGGGGTGCACCCCAGGGTCCTAAAGAACTAAGAGAGGTGGTGGCTGAACCTCTGGCTATCCTGTTCAGCCAATCACTGGAAACAGGGAGGTACCAAAGACTGGAGGACAGCAGATGTAGTCCCCTTATACAAAAGTGGGAACAAAGAGGAAGCAGGGAACTACAGACCAGTCAGCCTCACCTCGGTAGTGGGAAAGATCATGGAAGCACTACTGAAGGAGAGATTGGTGGAACATCTGTTTGTCAATGGACTACAGGACCCAAGGCAGCATGGTTTCACCAGGGGGAGGTCATGTCAGACCAACCTCATTGAATTTTTTGACTGGGTGACTAGGGAGGTGGATCAGGGGAGGGCAGTGGACATGGCCTATCTGGACTTCAGCAAGGCCTTTGACACTGTGCCACATAGAAGACTATTACACAAACTGGGGGAATATGGGTGTGGGCAGGACAGTAGTGTGGTGGGTAGGTAACTGGCTGGGTGGCAGGACACAGAGGGTGGTGGTAAATGGCTGTCACTCCACAGAGGGAAGAGTGACCAGTGGGGTACCACAGGGATCAGTGCTGGGACCGGTCCTATTCAACATCTTCATCAGTGACATTGCGCAGGACCTAGAAGGCAGAATTTCACTGTTCGCTGATGACACAAAGCTCTGTAACAGAGTAGACACACCAAAGGGTGTAGACAGAATGAGAAGGACCTGCAGAAACTTGAAGAATGGTCAAGGGTTTGGCAGTTGAAATTCAATGCAAAGAAGTGCAAGATAATGCATATGGGGCACAAAACCCTGGCACAATATATCAGTTGGAGGTGAGGATATAGCAGTACCAAGCAGGAAAGGGATCTTGGGGTTGTCATCTCTGATGACCTCAAGGTAGGGAAACAGTGTGACAAGGCATCAGGTAAAAGCAAATAGGATGCTGGGATGTATAAGCAGGGGCATCACCAGCAGGAAAAGGGAGGTCATAATTCCGCTATACAAGACACTAGTGAGGCCCCACCTGGGTACAGTGTACAGTTCTTTTAGACCATACCTACGTAAGGACATAGACAGGGTAGAGAGGTTCAGAGGAGGGCAACAAAAATTGTGCATGGGTTGCATCACAAGTCCTATGAAGACAGGTTGAAGGAACTGAACATGTACTCCTGGAGGAGAGGAGGGAGAGGGGATATGATAGAGACATACAAGTATCTTACAGGGAGGAACAGGGTGCAGGAAAACACTATTTTTAAGCGAAAAAGATGTTTCAGGACTAGAGGGCATGGGATGAAGTTGGAGGGAGGACGATTCAGAGGAAACATGAGAAAGAATTTCTTCACAGAACGGGTGGTGGACAAGTGGAACACCCTGCCAGAGGAAGTGGTGGGAGCTGAAACAATCACGGGATTTAAGAATGCATGGGATAGACATAAAGGAATTCTAGAGGTCAGGGGTAAGGGGAAATAGACTTCTAGGAAAACAAACTGAACTGACAAGCTCAAATGGGCAGACTAGGTGGGCCATAGGCCCTTATCTGCCGACACTGTCTATGTAATGTCTTGTTACTTGTAGTCTTAGCCCATGTTTTATTCTATATATAGTGTATAGTGGAATGCTGTTATGCATGGAGTTCCATGCCTGGAATATGCTTGGTCTGCTGCAGTAGTGACATCATTATGTTGTTCTGCTGCAGTAGTGATGTCACTACTGCAGCAAAACAACTTGGAATACTGAAACATGGTCGCTTTCCCCTATCCAATTCTGCAGTAGAACACCATTTTGGAACCTCTAGAGACTTCACAAGTCAGTTTTGTTGTGAAAAAGAAAAAAAAAAACAATGCACACATTTCATATACTATACACTATAAAACATACAATATGAGCAACTTTATACACAACCAGTGTGTTCTGTCACCTCAGGGTTCTGATTCCCAGGGACCTCACGAGCTTCACTCTTGAGGTCAGAGGGTATCAGAACCCCTCTGTGGCAGAACACACTGGTTGTACATAGCTACCCGCCCAGTATTCTCTATGTAGCAGGCCCAATATTTGTTAATGCTCTTTACTACTCAATATGTATGATAACAAGAATTTTGCCAATGCTGAACATTTGATACTCGGTAAACAATTTGTGTTTTGCCATTTTGAGCCCAAATTTTGAAGATACTTGTTTTAGAATTCACCTTATAGACATGACATGTACCATTTATAGTGTATTGGCCGAAATATCATTTCACACCAGAGGTGCGAAAACACATCTCATCCAGGATTTTGAAATGACACATGTCACGTTTATGAGGTGGTATAGAAAAATGGCTATGTTGAAAGGTTGGAATCAGAATGTTGAAATTAGCAAAGCTATGAGTGAACACCGAACTAGTGTAACTTCAGTCATAACCTGGGAATTTTACCATATTTGTACACCTCATTTTCAGCACAGCCTTCTTATTACCCCACCTAATGAACCCAGAAGGTGAACATTTTCAAATCCCCACCAAAGCGTCATTCCGCACCACCGAAGCATCATTCCATGCCACAGGTATGAAAACACATTTTAGCCAGGATTTGAAAAATGACAGCTGCCACATTCATGAGGTTCTGTAAGCAAATGGCTATGTTTAAAATTTTGGTTCAAAATATTGAAAATTACCAAAGTTACAAGCCTGCGTTTGTAAATTTCAACATAGGCTTATAACTTTCTTGTTTTTAAATATTTTTGTCCCAAATTTTCAACATAGACTTCTTATTATCCCACCTCATGAACAAGTGCAGAGAATGTTCAACTCTTGCTCAAAAAGTGATTTTGTGCAATGACTTCAAAATCACCTTTCGGGTGTGAAAACACATTTTGGCCAGTATCTGAAAAATGACAGCTGCCACGTTCATGAGGTGCTGTGAAGAAATGGCTATGTTTAAAATTTGGGATCAAATATTGAAAATTACCAAAGTTATGAGCCTGCATTCACAAATTTCAACATAGTGCTCATAACTTTGTTGTTTTTTATATTTTTACCCCACATTTTTAACATAGCCTTCTTATGACCCCACCTCATGAACAGGGGTGGAGAAAATGTTCAACTCCACCTGAAAGGTGATTTTGTGCAGCAACCACAAAATCACTTTTCATGACAGATTTACCTAATGTCACTTGTATTGTTCATGAGGTGGCATCCCAAAAAAGGTATGTTGAAAATTTAGGGCAAAAATATAAAATAAAATGGCTAAGTTATGCTACTAAGTGCAAACCCTCATTAAAATACATTGAACCATGTACCTGATTTTCACACTTCGTGGTCCAGCGTTGAAGAGTGAAGACATATCTGTGGTATAGAAAAGATGATGGCATCAGACCCAGGTGGGTAAGTAAGAACTTGGAGGGGTGGGTGCTGAGTGGGAGGGTCGGTGGGGTGAACTAACAGTGCAATAGACATCTATGGATTGTTTTCTTTTTACAGGCTTAAAAAAATTAAATTAAAGAAAAAAAAAAGAAATGCCAAGAAAAGATTTTCTTTAGTTCTGGTTTCGACACGGGGTGACTTGGCACCCCCAGTGTCAGTGTTATGTTTGGGGGCAGTAGGGTGGTGGGTGCTGTGTGGGAGGGTCAGGTGGGGGTGACAGTTGCACCAGCAGTGGACACTGGGGGATTGAGCAGCTCCAGTGTCAGCATTGTAAACGGCAGGGGGGGACCATAGTCACTGCAATAGACATCAGTGGACAATTTTCTTTTTCACTGGTATTTAAAAAAAATAAAATAGGAGCGGGGGGGTTGAAGTTACAGTGGCAGCTGTAACAGACATTGATGGACTGTTTTCTTTTTTGCAGGGTATTTAAAAAAATGCAGAGGGAAGGTTTTCTTTGTTTCAGATTTTGACACTGGGGGATTGGGCACCCCCAGTGTCAGTGTTATGTTTGTTGGGGGGGGGATTGGGTGGTGGTTGCTGAAAGGGAAGATCAGGCGGGAAGGAGGACAATTATGGGTGTCAGCAACAGACATCAATGGACAATTTTCTTTATTACAGTCCATATTTTTAAAAAGACACTGGGGGGATTGGGCACCCCCATTGTCAGTGTTATGTTTGTTGGGGGGGCTGGGTGGTGTTTGCTGAGAGGGAGGATCAGGTGAGGGGGGAGAACAGTTATGGGTGTCAGTAACAGACAACGATGGACAATTTTCTTTATTACAGTCCATATATTTAAAAAGACGCTGGGGGATTGGGCACCCCCAGTGTCAGTGTTATTTTTGTTGGGGTGGTGGGTGCAGAAAAGGAGGGTCGGTGGGGGAAGAACAGTTATGGAGTACCAGCAACAGACATTGATGGACAGTTTTGTTTCTTGTTGGAAGTTGAGGAATTTCTGTGACTTTGGGCATGCGCATTAGCATGGATGCTAATGTGCATGCCGGAGTCATTGATCTAAACACGGGCTCCTGACATTGAAAGTGGCTTAGCCATTTCCTGACAGGGCTTCATGCAGATCAAAGGACCAAAGCCCTCTCTGATTGGAGCAGCTGCAATCCTTTGAAGTACAAGAAGTTTCTGCCCACAAAGCGAAGAGCTGCGTCAGACCACAGTGCGTGGTCAATGATGTAGACTGCCAAGCCCCTGGCATTGTAAACTTCAATGGGCTTGGAAAGTGCCACACCTCCCAAATCCCTTTGTACTCATCCCAAAACATTTTGTTGCTTGCGAATCAAATGAAAAGAAGTGCTTTTTGCACCTTGCTGAACTTCAGCAAATGGCTCTGGGGTTGATGTGTCTATATAACTGAAAACCTAAATGTTTTTGTATTGTTTTATGCGGGCGAGGGGGTATTGGTTGGTAAAGAGAAAGTGACAAGGTGAGTCAAGTTTTAAACTTATAATGAGCACCATGTGCTGTGCAAATGAATTGGGGCCACTGGACCAAAGGTTCCTCAAACCCCCAAACACTGTGCAATGCATATGCAGAGCCCAGGCTGCCTTTTCTTCTCGTAAAGACCAGTTCACACTCAAGTCTTGGGTCACTCATGTGACAATCCAAACAATACTGAAGAATGACAGGGTAAACTTTATACTAATTCATACATTACGGATTTTGGAATTTTATTATTTGAGTCTACTTATATGGTTTAGTAGGTGCTTATTACTGCCATGATTATCTGTTTATGATCATATGTTTTTATCTGTTCATTCTGAGTATGAACTGAACTCTGAATTTATACTGACTAAAGTATGCACTTATAGTTAGGTTAGTTTTGATTTATGTTTCCTGGGAAACTACCTAATATTAATTAACGTTGAATGTACAAGTTATTTTTATCGTTAATCATGAAAATTACCAAAGCACAATGATTGTAACTGTCTTTTTTATTAAGTGATAGCTTATCTGAAACTAATTGTAGATTCGTATTATGGAAAATGTATGTATGGTATGACAGTTTTGGATGGTGTCTTTAAACCCCTTGCGGACATCTATATGAATAGTGGTTTTATATTTTGATTTTTACCATTATTTATGTAAGCCTAAATCTTGTCGAACTATTTTACTATTTGTATGAAAAGAAAGACTTTGTGTTGATTAATAACCTTGAAATTTGAAAAAAAAAACTTGAAAACTTGATAGGGTGAACACAATACAATTGAATCCATCTGTAATCTTTCATTCCATTACATCACACATCTCACATCCAGTAAAGGGCAATGATTCATGACCTCTCTGCCACTTTCTCTAGCCTGCAGTGTTTTGTTTCCTGTTAAAATGTTGTTTTTAAATTGTATCTAGTAACTTCAAATTCAGTAATCTCCACAGCAACACCTGTAACAAGCACTGTGCCATCTGTGGTGTAAATTTACATTTGCGAATACACCTAAGTGCTTACTTCACATAGCCAATGAATCCCACTTAAACAGAACAATTTAATATCTCTTATTATTCAACTTAGATATCATTATACTGTCTTAATTCTATGGTTCTAAAGAGCAGTTGTCTTTGCTATAGCCTCTGCATTCATTTTAAGTACTTTAAAATTCATACATACATACACACTCTGCATTCCACATCCCGCAATATGCATTTAAAGCAACAGTACAATGACTGGTCCTTTGCTAATGATTCAGAAACCCCTTCCATAACCCTAGCCCCAAAGTCCCAGTCATCAAATAAGTAAGTAAGTAAGGAATGTTTTGTTTGTGTGCTGCCCATTCCCAGAGGATTTGGGCACCATATAATCAAAATTAACAAAGTAGTAAAACATTTAGATTATATAAACAATCAATGAATAAACAGATTAAACGTAATTAATCATTTTGTATCAGTTAAAAAACATCAGCAGCAAAGGACAAGCTGAAGAGGCGAGTCTTTCGGGCCCATCCTAAACTCTTCCATCACCGGGGCCTCCCTCAAAGATCTTGGCAGGGAGTTCCCCACCCCAAATGAACGATCACCCAAGGTTTTCAATCTGGTCCTCGGAACCACCAGGAGGCCCATGGTGGAGGAATGAGGAGTGGGCCGAGATGACAGGAGTGGGGAGTTCTGACAGGTAGCCAGGGCTTAGTCCATATAGGGCTTTATAGGTGATCAAGCCCACCTTGAAGAGAATCATCCACCTGACTGGCAGCCAGTGCAGACCCTGCAGGACTGAGGTCCCATGACAGGACCTTGATATCCCTATCAGCTGCCTGGCCGCTGCATTCTACACTAGCTGCAGTCAACAAATGTTCCCTCCAGTGACTCCAAAGTAAAGACCATTACAGTAGTTGAGTCTGGATGTTACAAAGGCATGTAGCAACTTCCCCTAGCCCTGGTGCCAGTATTTGGCTATTCACTGGTCTCCATCCCCCACTGGATATTTGATGATCAGGTGTAGAGTCTCAAAATCCATACCACCTGCCTGTATTGATTATAATTAATTCCCTCTGCCTCTTATTTTAACATGTTGATTAAATATATATTTGCTGTTTTTTCAGTTCTACAATTTACTATATGCAAGTTATTGTTTTTATGTATTTTACTCTTTATTAAGTATCTGTTCTCTCCTTCTTTCTTCACCTTCCCCCAGGCCACATCTGGAAACGAGGTGTTATCAGCTCAGTATGTCTTTCCAGGTAAAACCTTTGAAATTAATAAATATTGGTTCTACAGGCAGGAGTGTTGTACATTTCTATGCCCACAACTGTGAAGGTCACCATTCTTTGTGCAAGGCCCTGCAAACCTTTTGCATGGCAACCCCTTGCCTATTTCCCCACATGGTTGCAATGTCACTTGCAATTACATAGAGAAAGGCTTGTGATCCCATTGCATATAGCACAACAGGGTCACTAATGAGGGACTGGTGCTACGTAATCATTGTAACCACTTAGCAACAACCCCTTGTGACTGTGTATGTGTCTCCCTTTCTTTGAAATGAGCCCACAAATAATCTTGAGTCTGAAGCACAAGCATAGGTTGCCTGTATGTTAATCCATCCTTGTTTGCATCTCTCATCTCCAATGTGGATAACTAATATTTCTGAGAAAATAGCTACAATTTTTCTCTTTTTAATCTTCACCAAGTTTTCAAAATACTTCTTTATATATTGTCCTTATTTTTACAATTGGATAGCATAGCTTTGTATGATGCAATGCCAGTAAGAAGAGAAAAAGGGGAAGGCAGAAGCAGAATCAGTGCATACTACTTTTAGCATCCACAGTGGAATCAGGTGACCTCATAAATATGCATCAGGCCAGTGCTCTGTCTCCTGCCTTACAAGATTTAGTTTAGGTGGTGCAGTCCCTGATGTCTAGTGACTACCCCTCTCTTCTTGGTCTCAGTTGCCAGTTTCTGGTATCTAGTGACTCAGCCCACCCTTTCCCTGGTTATGATCGCCCACTTCATCATGTCCAGTATATCAGCCCTCCCTCCATCTGGTTGTGATCCCTCACTTCCTGGGTTTCACACTGTCTCACTCTGTCCTCAGTCTCAGCTGAGCTGGAGGGATGACATCACTATAGAATTCTTGCAGCAGCATAAGCAACAGGGGAGTTAGGTTGGAACATTGGGGATTTTCAAAGTTAGTCTGAGGCAGTCTAGAGGGAGGCTCAAGAGAAGGAGGAGGTGTGTTGCAGTTGGTAGCCCCTCAGAGCCTAGCTCTGTTATGGAGCTACTTCAGAAACAGGGTAGTGTGTTCTCACCCTAGAGAAGAACACTGAAGATACCAGCAGAAGTTTGTAGAGACTGCTCCTTGAGTTGTTCCAGTGCCCCAACATTGGAGGGATGGGGGAAACACACCAACATTTCAGGAGCAAACCCCTGGCCCTGCTGGGAATGGGAAAAGCTGCCTGATAAGAGCTTGTTTTGAGTTACCAGATAATTTTGTGTTTCCTCTGAGAGAAGCCCTGGGGCACCTGTGAACCACGATGAGTCTGCTCTGACATAGATCCCATATTTTCACCAAGTACAGTTGTGTAAAAGTATCTGCCTACCATGGGGTCAGAAAAGGACCAGCCAAGTGCAGTACTTTGAGATATGTATATGGCTTGAAATGCATCTAGCCAGTGGGGGTCTACAGGGATGGATATAGTCACTTACAGTACGTTGCAAGTCAGGACACCAGTTACATAGAGAGTAGAATGTTAAATGTGATATACATTTTGAGATAGCATCTACAATCAGAGAGTTCAAAGAAAGGTGCTGATTCCAAATGAATGGCTGGGTATGAATTTGGGAACAAGAGGTGGGAGACCCCCCATCTGAAGTAACCAGGTTTACCTCTATGGATTCATTTTGGGCACCTATAGCTTTCTCCCAGGCACTTGGCCAGTGTTTGCAGAAAGTACTCAGATGTGGGATTAAGGATGAGATTTTCCCTTTAGAGCTAGAAAGTGCTCGAGGGTGGTTGAGGGAGCCACCACCAAAAAATCCATGACATATGGAAAAGTGTACTAGTGCTGGCCAAGATACCATGCCAGGGAATCCAAGAGTGAGAGTACCAGATCAAGTGTGTGAGCCCAGATGTGTTCAGAACCTGAGGGTTGTTGTGAGGATGAAGAAGATGTGTTCTGACCTCTAGAGATCTGCATAACCAGTGAGTGTAGCCCCGTGGGGTTCCATCTTGCTTTGTATTCTTGTGCTGAAGTGAAAAAACACTTTAAAATCCCACTCCTGGTTTGGACATTTTTAGTTATTGTTTCCTGGGTCTGGAATTACTTGGTTGCCCCTGACCAGAAGTGCAAATGAAGACCTGATGCTGAGTGAATGTTTTCTTTCCAAACCTTGGGAACCCCGAGAGTCAGGGTTACAAAATGGAGGCACCGCTGGGGTTTGGATTTGGAATCTAGGGAGATAACAAGAAAGATTTGCTCGGATTAGGGCTAGCATTTTGGTTGTCTGGTAGTAGGAAGCCTAAAAGTTGGAAGCATTGCCACCTAAATGTGCTGCTGTGTGCTGCTGTTCATGTGCTGCTGTAATTGTGCCACCAGTTTACCGAGGAGCAGTAAAGCCTGAAAGTGTATGCCCCTTATCCTGTAACAAAGTTATAATGTTTGCCAGCTTTTTAAAGTTATGTGTGACAAGAAAAGTGTGGAAAACTGTGGGAAACAGACAGATTTGTGCCATAGAAGTTGGAAGTGCTTGGTGTATGGACAGAGAGAGTCGCTGAGTGAAATGCCATGAAAAATGGTTGAAATGGTGCTCCTGCCGAGGAGTCACAGTTGGAAAAAAAAGTGTGGTTTGCAGTTTAAATTTTGCCTGCTCGACGATCGCCATGGAGGAGAAGAGCACGAGAAGAAAGAGGCTCATCTTCATGGCGTCGAGTGATTGGTGAGACTGCAATCAGTCTCGCCCCCAAGCCACCTCTAGAGTGACTGCACAGTGTTCAAGAGGGAGAGATAGAGAGAGTAGTGTGCGAACTGGCTTGCCAGGAGAAGTGTCACGGTGATGGAGAACAATATAAAAGTAATAAAATCGGACTTTTCCATTTTAAATTGAGCTCAACCCGCATTTCGATCATCTGGGAAGATAAAGAGGTGTTTGGAGGGACAATCGGCAGGACTGCCAGCCCACTTCCTTCCAGAGGCCTTCAAGACCGACTGTAGGCCGAATTTTTCCATTGCAATAACAAGCTACTGATTAAGTGAGTACCAACCTCAGAAACCACTTAAACTATGTGTGATTTTAACTAAAGCCAGCTGAATCTGGGTGTATCAGTGCGATCGTTTTGCAAAGAAGGACTGTGTCAAGTTAATCAAGCTAAGCAGGAATTCTAATCATTAGACTGTGAGCATAATTGTGGGTTCAGCAACAGTATGATTTTCAAAGCAAAGTGAGAGACTGTGGGTTGTATAAAAGATGCAACAAGGAATACAGGCAATCCAGTGCAATGAAATACTGTGGCTTTAGGGACTTTTAAACATGAACAGTGAATTACAGCAAATGAAAAGTCCAGTAAAAAACACATAAATGTGCTAAGAAGAACAGACAGTGCAGTTTAAGCAGTTTGAGTAAACTTAATCAGTACAGCATGTAAATCAGATGCGCAGTGGCTTGAGTCAGAAACAGAACATTGATGCGCAGGAGTGCTACCGCTGCCATTACAGGATGGGGTAGTAAAGTAAACACAGCAGTAGGGGAGCCATTTTGTAAAAGTTTTTCCAACAGAGTGGGACTTGAAATAACAGTGAGTTTTTGTGTTTCTCTGCAGTCATGGCTTCAGGATCAGTCTGCTACCTGGATCATGCCCAGGTTATGATAGTAGAAGTCAACAGATTGAAAGATACTGAGAGATGTTGCTACGGGGGATGTTTGCCTCCTTATGTGGTGATTCCTGGATATCCAGTAAGAGTGTGCATAATGTGCTTAAAGGCTGGAAGGGACGTCTTCATGGTTCCTCACTATTCTGGGTGCCTAGAGAGACATGGCCTAACCAAAGCACCCAAGATTCGTTTGGCTCCCACGTGGACAAAGCTTCAAGAATCTGCAGTTGGCAGCACACAGCACCAGGCGGAGCCTGTTGGAGGAAGCTCAATAGAGTGTGGCACAAAGCAACAGGGTGTAGCTCTACAGGTAGAGCAAAGTACTGATGTATCTGAGTCTGGGTCACAGAGAGACAGTGCGGAGGGAGCATCAGCAGATCCGTGGAGAGAGGGGCAGAGCCTTAGTCTTATTGGAGAAGATGAGATGACAGAGACTCTTGAATGGGAGGTGTCGACCTCTGCACCAAGTGAAGAGGAGATAGTCTCAGGAGTGAGGATGACTGCCCACTCCTGGGCACAGATCATTAGTGAGGAAGAAGATAAGGGAGGACCTATGTGGCCTTATGAAGAAGGTGCAGGTCCACAGCCTCAGGCCCTTGCCTTGGAGTAGCAAACAGAAGGAGAAAATAAGTGACTCCTCAGCCCTGTCCCCACAAGAAGGAGTCAAAGATCCATTTTACATTGCATTAAGTATGTGTAGCAGGCAGAACCAGGACTGGCCACCCCCAAGCCAGGCCAGAGGTCTTGAGTTGACCAAGTGTAGTAAAGAGGAAAGACTGATTCATAGGAAGGTGAATGAGATCTATGGGATATCCTTTTCTACCTTTCCTCAGAGAGTCTGGGAGGAGATTGAAAGAAACAGGAAATCCTGAATAGTGGAAGAGGCCACAAAATGTGTGCACCCCGATGCAAGTCTGTATGTCCGAGACAGAGTGTTCAAAGAAAAATTTAATCAATGGAAAGAGGGCAGAACACTATTCATAGACACTGTTCTGATCGTGGATGGAGAGGGACATGAAACCTATTTCAGTGTGAATTATGAGTGCCCAGACGGGGTAATAATTCATGCACCTGACCCATTCTGTTACTTCCCTCAATGCAGGCCATTTCCTGTGAATGTGCCCATGCCTACCAAGTGGAAAGCAGAGCAGTGGTAGCCAGTGCTGCCATCTAGCCATTGCCGTACCTATGTTGTTCCAGCCAGACTGGCATTTCAGGAACCAGGTGCCCCAGATTCATCAGACTTGTAGTGTACTGGCTTTCTAGAGTCCATCACCTGGCCTTCCAGATGACTTCATATCCAGAGAGGACACCAGCCCAGCTGTATCCTGATTCATCGCCTGACATTTCGGATGACTTCAGACCAGCTGTTTTCCTTTCCTGTTAAAAGGTTCCATTTCCTAGATGACATCATCCCAGCAGTTTCTAGATGTGCCATCCTGTCATTTTCCAGAAGATGTCCGCCCAGCTGTATCCA
The DNA here is from genome assembly GCA_016271365.2 of Neoceratodus forsteri. Classification (NCBI taxonomy): domain Eukaryota; kingdom Metazoa; phylum Chordata; order Ceratodontiformes; family Ceratodontidae; genus Neoceratodus; species Neoceratodus forsteri. Next base: position 471,756,722 of record CM028132.1, read on the forward strand.
AAGAATGCTGCCAGGGAGAGTCTTCGGCTGGAAATCCAGGTGTCGTATTGATTTCGTTCTTCAAAGGGACTGGTAAATCCAGACTTTTCTATTTTAATGACATTGCAGTACACACCCTACACCTAGCAAACTTCAGACTGTTTGAACTGTCCTCAAAGACTCTTCACTTCTGGATTACAGTCCTACCAGAACTGTGTTTCACCGGGCTCCGGCCCAGGAGAGACTCTTTTCTTGGACTTGCCTTCAGGCACTGTTGTCACTAGATGGGACTTTTAGGGCACTCCATACCCAAAAATGTGTATTGTAAATAATGTCGTTGTTTTTCTATTGTTTATGCTATTTTTTTACTTTTCTAAAAAATATTTTTGGGATTCTCCAGTGTTTTGATGGTAGGGGTTAGATAGTACTGTGTTTACAGATTGGGGTTGTATTGTCTTTTCTCTTGCAGGTGATCCTGAAGAAGACAAGAAAAGAAGACAAGAAGAGAAGACAAAAAGAGGAGGTGGGACTCATCGGAGTCCCTCATGTGCTTTAAAGTAGTAGTGTTTAAAGTGCAGTGTTGTTGTTTACTGTGTTTAACTTTTCCTTCCACAGGTATGGTTGTGGGGGAGTGTGGGAAAAAAATGCTTAGAGTGTAGTATTAGCTCAGTGGTGTGTGTTGGTTGCAGGTGTCCAGGGTTGGGGGGAGGTTCCCCTGTGTTTTTAGGTAATTGGGTTTTGGTCAGATAGGTTTTCCTTAGAAGGTTAGGGGGATAGACAGGCTGTGGTCCTGACCAGCAGTAGGGGCCACAGTACTAATCTATTGAGGACTACGCTCTGGGCAATTCTACCAGGGCCACTAGATAACCATAGCAAGATCATAGAGTAGAGGCTGATGCATCAGCCAATGGCCTCTGGGCCCTTAGATCAGGCCCTTACCTGCCTGTGCCTAGCACATGGAAGGAGAGGGCCTGATCACCCCTCTGCATAGGAAGCACAGAGGGTAGGATGGTCTAGGCCAGGTAAGCAATGACTGTGGACAGTCATTTTCCTGGCTGAAGGTGGGTGGGTGTAACCCCCCTGTCACCTGGGGCTACTAGAATCCCACTTAGATCTAGTGGCAGGCAGGGAAGGGCAGCTTGTGAGACACCAGTTAAATGGGTTTCACACTGTCTCACTCTGTCCTCAGTCTCAGCTGAGCTGGAGGGATGGCATCACTATAGAATTCTCATAGCAGCATAAGCCATAGTGAAATGCTGCAGCCAGGAGTTAGGTTACAACATTGGGGATTTTCAAAGTTAGTCTGAGGCAGTCTAGAGGGAGACTCAAGAGAAGGAGGAGGTGTGCTGCAGTTGGCAGCTCCTCAGAGCCTAGCTCTGTTATGGAGCTACTTTAGAAACAGGGTAGTGTGTTCTCATCCTAGAGAAGAACACTGAAGATACCAGCAGAAGTTTGTAGAGACTGCTCCCCGAGTTGGTCCAGTGCCCCATCCCTGGAGGGATGGGGGAAACACCAGCATTTCAGGGACAATCCCCTGGCCCTGCTGGGAATGGGAAAAGCTGCCTGATAAGAGTTTGTTATGAGTTATCAGAGAATTTTGTGTTTCCTCTGAGAGAAGCCCTGGGGCACCTGCGAACCATGGTGAGTCTGCTCTGACATAGAGCCCATGTTTTCACCAAGTACAATTGTGCAAAAGTATTTGCCTACCATAGGGTCAGGAAAGGACTAGCCAAGTGCAGTACTTTGAGATATGTATATGGCTTGAAATGCATTGAACCAATGGGGGTGTACAGGGATGGACATAGCCACTTACAGTATGTTGCAAATCAGGACACCAGTTACATAGAGAGTAGAATGTTAAATGTGATATACATTTCAAGATAGCATCTACAACCAGAGAGTTCAAAGAAAGGTGTTGATTCTGAATGAATGGCCGGGTGTGGATTTGGGAACAAGAGATGGGAGACCCCGTATCTGGAGTAACCAGGTTTACCTCTATGGATTCACTTTGGGCACCTATAGCTTTCTCCCAGGCACTTGACCAGTGTCTGCAGAAAGTACTCAGATGTGGGATTAAGGATGAGATTTTCCCTTTAGAGCTAGAAAGTGCTTGAGGGTGGTTGGGACAGCCACCACCCAAAAATCCATGACATATGGAAAAGTGTACTAGTGCTGGCTGAGATGCCATGCCAGAGAATCCAAGAGTGAGAGTACCAGATTGGGCGTGTGAGCCCAGATGTGTTCAGAATCTGAGGGTTGCTGTGTTGATGAAGAAGATGTATTCTGACCTCTAGAGATCTGCATAACCCAGTGAGTGTAGCCCCGTGGGGGTCCATCTTGTTTTGTATTCTTGTGCTGAAGTGAATAAAAGCCACACTTTAAAATCCCACTCCTGGTTTGGACATTTTTTGTTATTGCTTCCTGTGTCTGGAATTACTTGGGTGCCCCCTGACCAGAAGTGCAAACCTAGCCCTGATGCTGAGCAAATGTTTTCTCCCCGAACCTGGAGAACCCCGAGAGTAAGGGTTACATATGGATGTCATGAGGGATCATCTATAACATTTAAGCTGTCCGTCACCTGTCCGCCAGGAGATTATCAGCCCCAAAGAGAAATACCAGCAGCATGTAGTGGCATGGATATAGATGCCAAAATAGACTGGAATAATGCTTCAGCTATCTGGTACCCATCCGACAGGAGATAGTCGGTCCCTAACAGAAAGCATAGGATTGTCTCCATAGCACCCACTGATAGTAGGCAGACTAACTTCAGACAGATCAACATCTTTATTAATAACTTAACCAGAGAATGAAAAGCACTCCTAGTGGGATCCAAAAATACAAAGGCACTTGAAGTTCTTCATGCAAAAACTGCTGGCTTTATTAATTGTGCAACTTAAAGAATGTAAACAAGCCAAGCAGCTAGGCCAGCCACCCCCCCCGCGGCACTTTGCCCAACTGAGCATCATTAGGTGGTCTTTTCGATAACATTGGTCTCGTTGCCACAACCAGTTGTCACAAACTAGCTGAGAAGACTCTGTATGGCCTAAGCAACACAGCCAACAAGCTGTGGATTCACTCTGTCAGGGCAACATATGCATCCTAACTCTGGGTAACATAGCAAACAGAAAAATGGCTGCAGTGTAGGGTGGATTGTGTAAGACTGTAAAAGGGGCCCCTGTTGTGCTAGCGAGCCCCACATGCATGCTTGTGGTTGAGTTCTTGCATACAGCCCCCACCAGTCTGCAGCAGAAAAAAATAAAGTAATCTTGTAAAATAAGAGAGACATGCACCGTGCTTTATGGCCTCATGTCTCCTTGCAATAACCTTCTATTGATTTACTGTATGTTCTGTGACCTTCAATAGTTCCCAAATCATTTTATTTTGAAAGAAGTGGGTCCCACACCCACTGTTGCAATTGAGATATTTTGATCAGAACTCTAAAACTGGAATTGTTTTGTGATATCCCATCTTGTTACTCCCCACCCCACCAGTCCCCACCCCACCCATGAACATGGGCTCTTGGTAATGCTGGCTAGAACAATCAGTTTTATTTGTAATCTTATCTGGTCCAGTCTAACTTACAATTTAGCTGCTGTATTTTCTTCCCTTTGTGCATAAAAGAGAGATGGACTGATAGCAGGCTGTACAACCTGTTTATAGTTCATAAAACTTTAAATGTTGTTTTCAAAGCTCTTAACAGATAGATGGATAGGGCTGTAGCATGGGATGCACAAAACTGGATGGTTTAAAAAGGCAATGCTTTTCCAGAAGCTGACACACACTCTGACATGGCTAATTGCCATTTTTATCATATACATGACCTAATTGAATGTCAGTCAGAAGAGAAAAAAAAGAGGGATGAAATGGAACTGATGCATACTACTTTTGCTATCTACAGTGGAATCAGATCAGCTGAATAGTGTGCATCAAATGGTTGTGCTGTCTTTTCCATGTTCCTACATCTAGTTTTGATGGTGCTTTAGACTGTACATTCAGTGGTGTCTAGTGATGCCCCCTCCCTTCTTGGTCTCCGATACCCTCTCCCTGGTGTCTAATGGCACAGCACTCCCTCTCCCTGGTCACATCCTCACTTCAGGGTGTCCACTGTATCAGCCCTTCCTACCTCCAGCCATGAGCCCCCACTCCCTTGTGTCCAGAGGCACAAAACTCCATCTCCATGGCCACAAGCTCCCACTTCAAGATGTCCAGCAGCTCAACCATCCTGCTCCCCAGTTGTGATTGCATGTGATGTTATGTTCACCTAGCATGCAACTCACCTGTAGGACACAGCAGCATGGATATGGACACCAGAAGGGATCTTGGACTAACATTTCAGACATCCACCATCTCTCCTCCACCAATGGAAAGCCTAGGGTTGGCCTCTCAGTGCCCACCAACAGCAGGCAGACTAATTTTGGGGGGTTAGCACTGGGGCAGAAGGAGGATCTCGAACAGCAGCTCTCTGAATGTGGGATGGGTCATCAGCAAGAGGAGCCAAGTGTATTTAAAAGGAGCAATGAATGTTTATTGATGTTTACTCTGGAGAAGAGCAAAGAAAAATAACTTTCTGGGTAGGAATAAGAGGGTATTCCCAGTGAGAGAGCTTGTTCCTCCATCTTATTCTCTAGGGAGCACTAAGGGGAAGCCTGCTGCCTGTGTCATAGGTGCCAAATAAGAGAGGGAAGGAGGGCTTTGCTCTAAATATAACTGTGCCCTAAGTATGACTCTGTGACCTTCACCTGTGACTGGAATTGCTTCCTGGGACTGGATATGTGCAAGGAAAGATGCTACCAGCACTGGAGCATCTCACCCTCCCAGCTGGACTCTAGACTGGGAGCTGAGAAGTCCCTGTTTTGGGTGCATTTAAGAGCCTGAATAATGTGCGCTGGGGCCACAGCTGCTGTCCCATAATGTCTGGTGGACCCAGCCATTACCTCATTTCCTGGGAGAAGAGCAAAGAAAAATAATTTTTTGGGGAGAAATGAGAAGAGTTTGTATGTGAAAATACTAGTCTACACCTTAGTCCAAGGGCCCTTTCACAATGCAAACTTGGATAGAGAGATCAAGAGAGGTGTCTAGGGGAAGGACAGCTACCTGCCGTGGTGAGTTACGTATAGAGCTGAATGTGAAATCTGTGTTCTAGCAGGGGCAGGTCCCAAGGACCAAATAAAAAAGATGAATCCAACACTCCAGACTCAGTCAAAAAATTCAGAGGATATATTTATTAATAAAAAAATGAAAATAACAAATATTTACAAAATGTAAGTGTAATATATACAACACATAGTAGTGAGCTTGAAAAACCTCCACCCACATCCAGCCTCGGCGCTCCGGGGCACAAACTCCCCTTCTTCAGGAGGCCTGACCAGGCTGATAAATCAATAATTTAAATAAATAGTGATACAGGTGCCATCAATCAAATAACATGAATATTTAAAGTGACATCGGTGCAAAAAGTGACGTTCCTGCTCTTGCATAAAATAACTATCCATCCAGCCCAGCTCTCATTAGTGATGCAATGTGTTCAATTAATTATTTCAAGGTATATTTCCTATATTACACATTGAATCACTGCTGGACTTGATGGAATGTATGATATACCTAACAGAAAACGATAAAACACTCGCAAACTACAGCACCATAGTTATGCATACTTTAGCAAAATAATACTTCAAAACATCAGGAACTTTATTTTTTGTTACTATGCTTTACTGATACATTTCATACACAAAGAACAGAAAAAGCAGCATGTAATATGAACACAAAAGATGACCATCTCAAGTAAAAAAACAATACAGATATTTCCTTACTAAATGTGTGCACTAAACATATAAAGGTTAGAGCAGCCTGATTTTGAGCAAAAACTAGTTCCCAGTTATAAGTTTTAATATGAGGGAACAGGAATAACTATACCATAACAAATATAAATACTTAACGCATTAACCCTTATTTTTTATTTCTTGATTACCATCACATTTGGTTTACAATATCCGTACTGACACTCCCTTACACTTTTCAATGTATAAGTGGATGCCAGTTCATTTGATCATTGGACCCTAGGCATTTTAAAGTTTTTAACCTAAAAATCCACATCGACTCTTTTCTTTCCAAGTCCAAATTTCTGTCTCCCCTCTTCAGTTATATGGACCATGGTCTATTCCCCGATACTAAATGTTGTGTTGTTAAAAATGAGATTAGTCCAACAAATGATTCCCTGATCCCCTTCTTTCTTTTGTTTTGCACTCCTGTCTGTCTATGCCCTGCTACTCCCTGAGCCTCTCTCTCCCTTACACCTGTTCCCCCCTCATCCTACTTATCTTCGACTATGCCTACCTCACCTTATGGATCATGCTCTACCTTCCCCCTTACTGCCTTCCATTCCAATCATATTATGCAGTTAGCTGCTTGCACTCATGTAGATACGTAAAAATCTGTGTAATTTGACTGTAGCTTGTTATATATTACTCACTGTATTGTGTGAACCATTGTATAAATCTGTAGTGTTTTCCTTTTATGTATACTATGTGTGTCCCCCAGGACCACCTTGCAAATAAGTAGCTCAATGGTGTATTTCCTGATTTATAACAAAATTGAATTGAATTGATCAGGGTCCCATTTTTGTATTGCTCTAAAATGTTCCTGAACATGCTCTTTAAGTGTTTTTGTGGTTTCTCTGATGTATACTTTACCACAAGAGCACCACAATGCGTACACTACATATTTGGTGGTACAGGTAATGAAATGCCTAATTTGAACTTCTGTCTCTCCTTGCTTAACTGGATTTTTAAAGATTCTACCTTGTACTGCTGATCTACAGGTTTCACTGCACTTACACAGAATAAAGCCCTGTGGTTTACTACCCAACCATGTATTGGGAGGAGGTGGAGATTTAAATTCACCTTTTGCCAGAAAGGCACTCAAACTGCAAGCTTGCTTAAATGCTATTAATGGACCTTTTTCAGAAATTAATTTAAGATCCTTATCTGCCCCCAACACTGGCCAATGTTTCTTGATTGTTTTCCTTAATTCCATAGAGCCAGGCCCATACTCTGTTGTAAAAACAATTTTCTACATCTCTTTTGATTTTTGTTTATATTTCAGCAATTCCCTTCTATCAACCTGTTCAGCCCTGCGAGCTGTCTTACCTAGAATTTGTGTTGAAAAACCACATTCTCTTAATCTTTTTAAAAGGTCCAACTTTGCCATTTGATAATATTGGGTTCAGAGCAATTTCGCTTTAAATGAAGTAACTGTCCATAGGGGAGTGCCTCCAAAGTAGACCTAGGGTGAGAACTTCATCTATGCAGTAAATAAGTACCTGCTGTAGGTTTTCAAAAAACCTTAGTGCTAATTTTGTCACCTGGAATCCCTTTAAGATGTAAATCTAAAAATTCTATTTCTTTTTAATGATAATTTGCTATAAATTCCAAACCAATTTCATTCTGATTCAAATAGTGAACAACATCCATAATAGATTGCTCTGAACCATCCCAAATAAAAATCAAATTATCAATGTAATGTTTATAAAAAATAATCCGAGAGAAAAACGGGTTTTGATTTTGTGTCTCTAAAGCCCCCCTCTCCCACCATCCTAGAAAAAGATTGGCATATGATTGGGCTTTGGGGGAACCCATAGCCACCCCTCTTTCCTGTTTGTAAAAACATCCATCAAATGCAAACATATTACTATTTAAAATCAAATATAATGCCATTAGAACAAACACCACTGGATATACAATAGAGGACCTCTCCAGGATGTATTTTACTGCCATCAAACCTACATCATAACTAATGCTGGTGTAAAGGAATGAAACATCTATAGCAAGCCACCAAAGTGATTCATTCCACACCAGCAAATCCATTGCATTAAGGACTGAACAGGTGTGCTTTAAATAAGATTTTAATTTCACTACTTCTTGTTTAAGGTAACTATCAACAAAATGGGCCAAAGGTTCAAATAGGGAACCATAGCCGAAACTATTGGGCATCCTGGGGGCTTTGTATCATGCTTATGGATTTTTGGAATATGGTAGAACACATGAATTCTTGGGAATTTATAATTAAGAAAGTCAAAATCATTACCCATAATCCAGCCTTCGTTCAAAGAGAATGTAAGAAACTCAACTAACTGCTCCTTATACTTCTTAACTGGGTTGTGATTTAATAATCTATATGTTGATGTGTCCTGAAACTGTCACAAAGCTTCTTGCTTATAATATTCTTTATCCAACACTACAGTATTACCCCCCTTATTGGAGGGCTTTATAATTATGTTTTTCATTTGTTGGATTTCTGAAATTGTTTGTCATTCCCCTACAAATAAATTATCCCAGGAGCTAACAGATTTTAGCCTTTTAACACTTTCTTCAACATCATGAAGAACCAAATCTTGAAATACTTTAATAGCCTCACTACTTGGAGCTGGTGGTAAAAACTGTGAGGGATTTTTGAAAGAAGGCTTAAAAGCTAAGCTACATGAATCTGGTGAGATCAAAAGGTTCAGTGGTGCAGATATTTGATCTTGGCTGTTCACAACTAAGGAGTCATCCCTACCTGCTAAATTGCCTTCTGCTAATTGCAGCTCCCAGTCTAATTCACCTTCAGATAAATAATCAGTAAGTGGAACACTTGATTCTGACACTGCTGAACCATCACCAGAGTCAAACTCCATTACATTTCCATTTTCACATATACTTGATTTGTTCGAGAATAATTTATGTCGATTTAACTTTCTGAATAGGCAAAACAGATCACAATAAACATGAAAATCATTAAATGAATGTACAGGAACAAAAGAAAGACCATGCGACAATAAATTCAACTGATCATTAGATAGAGCCTCTTCAGACAAATTAATCACTGTTAGATTATTAGCAGGTACATCATTCACTACAACACTTTGCTTATTAGTCCCATATTCTGTCAATGTATTTCCACCTCTTCCTCACTGTCCCCATCTTGTCCTTTTTTTCTTTTTTTGGCTGAAGTCGAACTCCTGTTTTCTATTGGTTCAAAATCTGATGCTTGTGTACTTCTGTTAGATGAACTTGATGACAGATTGGAACTTGATCACGCATTAGTGTTCTTAAACCTGCCCCTCGATCTTTGTCTACCCCTTGATCTGCTTCTTGGCTCATTCTCCCATTTGTAAATTTGACCACTTAAATAGTCTCTTTCTTCTCTTGTTAATTTTGCCTTCTTTCATTCAATTAATTCATTTTCAAATTTCTTGGCTTTTTTTAGTGAACTTATTGTATGCTTATTTTATTAAAGGAACATCTCCAATTTCCTCAAGTAGCTTGTGAAGATTTTCAGTTTTCTTTAGTACTTCATTTCTATTATATATATCTTCATCAATTTGTATTTGTACCAGTTCAGTTGAGCGCTTATGTAGAATATCCTCCCATCTTTGTCTGTAATGCATTTTATCTAAACCACACACTGGCAATTTATGTAAATGTAGACCTCATGGGACCTATTTTTTACCAATATACTTTTGCAAAGAAATCACATCATAATGAAGCGTCACTTCTTTTAATATTGCTTTCTCCAATTGAAAAAAAAATTGACTTGATGTTACCTTCTTGTAAAATTCCTGGTTCAGAAGTTGAAGTATTATCAACTGCAGTAGTAAAGTATAAATTAGTTCGATGCCTGATCAGGCACATGCTGAATAGAGAAAATGCCATCCTCCTTTGTTTTAAATATCAATTTTCCAGACTCGCTCAAGGAAAAAACTCAGAGCTATATGTCCATTTAAATTTTCAGCATTTAATATTTTCTCAGTTAGAGGTAAAGCTTCTCTGTACCAGGATGAGTTGTGTTAGCATGAAAATGCCCCGGTCAGCAAACCAAAAGGAACACTTGTCTCAGTGATTAAATAAATAAAGGCTGCGTCCACAGGATATGATGGGTGCTGGAAAAAGGAGAACAGACCAAATAAAATAAATTAATCCAGCACTCCAGACTCAGTCCAACCAAAAATTCAGAGAGGATATATTTATAAAAAAAAAATGAAAATATCAAATACTTACAAAATGTAAGCGTAATATATACAACACATAGTAGTGAGCTTGAAAAACCTCCACCCACATCCAGCCTCAGTGCTCTGGGGCACAAACTCCCCTTCTTCAGGAGGCGTGACCAGGCTGATGAATCAATAATTTAAATATATAGTGATATGGGTGCCATCAATCAAATAGCATGAATATTTAAAGTGACGTCAGTGCAAAATGTGACATTCCTGCTCTTGTATAAAATAACTATCCATCCAGCCCAGCTCTCATTAATGATGCAATGTGTTCAATTAATCATTTTTAGGTATATTTCCTATATTACACATTGCATCACTGCTGGACTTGATGGAATGTATGATATATGTAACAGAAAACGATAAAACACTCACAGTATTAATAAACTAAAAAAACAATTGTGCCATATTATGCATACTTTAGCAAAATAATACTTCAAAACATCAGGGAGCTGGGTGGGGTGGGAGTCTCACATGGATTACCTGAAGAATGACTAGGGCTGGGGGGGCTGGAAAGGGTAAGAGACATGTAAGTGTCGAGATGCAGAATTCAGAATCGGATTAAATGGGAGTGGGAGCAGAGTACTGAATCTTAGGGTTAGGGAAAGGGATGAACAACACAGATGATTTGACACATTTCATTGGACTAACAAGGAATTTTCTGCACACAAGCTTTCAGGCCTTACAGTGTTCTTCTTCAGATCATGTCGCTTTTTACAAACAGCATTTCTTAAAGATAGTGGACAAGGATACTGCCTGTACCTTTACAAAAGAGATGTTAGGTTTATGACAATATGGCTGTTGGGAAGTATGAGAGGCTTCACTGTAAAGTAATACAACCTTGTGGTCAGGGCTATGCCAAGGACTTTAAGAGCTTCCCCCTGCAAAATATTTTGTGGGCCCTACCTCCTACATAAACATTTGTGCATATAAAATATTTATAGTATCGATTCTTTTGTATCAGTCATGCTGAGTATCCATATTTATTTATTTATTTCAATCTAGGATTACAATACCTTTGAACCGAGGCTCTTTTACAAAGGTTCCATGTCAGCGTGTGTAACACTCATCATTTTTAGTTACAAACATATAGTCATTGACTTACAGACATGTAATAACCAGTACAAAGACTTGAGCTATGAGCAAGACAAGGAAGGAGGGGTGGGTGGTGGGGAAGTGAGGTAGGAGATTGGGGGAAGGAGGTGCAGGGGTAAGGGGAGTTGAGGTGGTGGTTGAGGCGGGGGCAGGAGTGGAGATACGGGGGGGAGGAGGGCGAGGGTGGGAGACAGTGCAGCCAGGGGGCCTTGTCGAGGGAATATGGCAGGTAAGGTATTAGGGGTGCAAAGACTGATTGTAAGTGCTGGGTGCTGGGGCATTTGCAACTGGAACGGTGGAAATGTTAAGATGAGCAATCGCAGGATACAAGCGGTGAGAGGCACAGCTTGGACTTGAAGAGGCCAAGTGTTGGAGCGGTCGCTATGTCGCTGCCAAGAGAGTTGAGCCAGTTGGATGCCCGATAGGCAAATGATCTTTGTCCTTGGGTCGTGCAACATCGTGGGATATGTAGTAGATGGGATTTGGATCTTCTTGTAGTGATGTTCCTATGTCTAGGCTTAAGGAGGGCACAGACACCAGGTGGGGCCAGACCCATTATAATTTTCTTGGCCGTGATGCAGGTTTGGTATTTTATGCATTTGTCCAGTTGAAGCCATCCAGATTGGGAATAAAGGTCACATGTGTGGGTATGACAATGTGAGCCAGTGATGAGTCGACAGGCCTTATTCAGGGAGGTTGCAATACGTTTGAGAGTAGAGATAGCTGCAGACCCATATATGATAAGACCATAGTCTATGATGTTGATGATGGAGCTTTGGACGGCCACTGCCAGTGCTTCTGGGGTTAGATGTTTCCTGTGCCATAATAATATGCCTATCCTCGCATTGGCAGACTTTGCAACATTGCTGATATGGACAGCGTATGCGAGGTGGGGATCAAGGGTGATGCCGAGGTACTTGAACAATTGTGTTTGCTCTAGGATGGCTCCTTGTTTGGTTGCAAAGGAGAGGTGGAGTTGTTTGTTTTTGTTGTGGGGGCTGCAGAAGACCATAGACTTGTTTTTTTCTGATTGAGAAGCAGTTTATGACTTAGAAACCAAGATGCGATGGAGGAGAAGGCCTGCTGAAATTTATTTTGTAATTGGATTGGATCGATCATAGATTGTCCATAATGCCCCTTTTCCCCTTGCTGGTACCAGGATTAAGAAACTGAACAATGTCATTTTCCCCTTATCCTTCTGGTTATAATGGCACCGTGGTCAGATGTTTTGAGTAATGGGACCTATCGCTTCATTGTTCTGTACCCCACCCCCACCCATGAAACTAGAGTTAGAATCTGCCACACAGACCCCATTGCTACCTCTGATGAAAGCCTCAATTTTGAATGGATAAGCAATGTATAAAAGAAAGTTACAAGTTTGTCTGTGGTAATAAAAGGTTTTTTAAATTCTGTGTTCTGAAGCAGTGGGCCCCGTGACAGTATGGTCCCTACTGTAAACGCATCTCTTGCACCCCTGCAGTTAAGGCCGTAAGTGGAGTGAGGAGCATATGTGCATGTGTGTGCATGCATGTGTGAGTAGAAAGAAACACCAAAGTAGTCGATTTGTTAAAATTACCTCTCTTATCATGCTATGTAGCCATGTGCACAGAATTTGGTGGAAATGGTGTGTGTGTGGGGGGGGTGGAGAAAGGAGAGGGATGTATATCTGTCTGTGTTCTTGAGACTACACTGGAATGTCGCATAAACCTACATATACAGTACATATGAATATGGTGCTTATAGTTAAAAGTATATACAAACCTGTAAATGAAACCGTGGTAATGGGCTGGCAGTATAGCCTAAAATTTAAAGCTGCAAGCTGTGAATGAGCTTGGTCTGTCCTGCAGACCTGGGTTTGAATCCCACAACCTCCCAAGTTGCCCTTCTGAATGAGCCTTACTTGGTTGCCAAAGAATAAAAATAAAATAAATACTGTGTAAGCCAGAGAGTGTGTACGTACTTGAACTAAAATAACTGCTTATAATAGGGAAAGGTAAAAGGAGTAGGAGCAGGGTGCCACGTTTGAGGTTAGGGAAGGGTAAAGGGAATGAGAGTAAGGGAGCACAACTGAATCTGTAGGCAACTCCTCTCTGGGGGGGGGGTGTACCCAGGGTGAAAGGACCTACATATAAGACACCAGTGTCAGCAGACATATGTGAATGTGTTATTCTACACCTTAGCACAAAGACCCCTTCACCACTGAGAGGTAGAGAAACTTATCTAAGGGATGGCAAGCTATCTGCCACAGTGGATTAGGTAGGAAGCACAATGAAAGAATGATAGTCCACCAGGGGCAGGTCCCAGGGACGTGGTATGTCCCACAGGGGTTACCATGAGAATGACTAGGGTCTGTGGGGGGAGGATAAAGACAGCAGTAACATTCAAGGCACCCGAGGGGCCAAAAGCATATATAAATCAAAATCAGAATTGTACAGCTGCAAGTTATTAAGGACTGTCTTTTTGCTGTTAAGCTGATGTGCTTTAATAAAGTCCCTTAGCTCCCCTTCTGTACAGACTGACATATTATGAGCTGTCCCAGGTTAACGCAGTTTCCCCAAGTAAGTCTCAAAATAAGGCAAAGTTGTCTCTTTAGGTCAAAAGTTCTCCTCTAGGAAGTGAGACAGTATCAGAGAGACTTATAGTATCCCCTTTCACATTTTAGTCCACCTGCATCATATCTGGAATCATGGCAGTGGATGCTGCAGCAGTAATTACTGATTTAGTCATCATCTGGGTACTTGGTCCTTCCACATCTCTTCTGGGGTGATGCACAGTGGAGGAGAGCCCATAAAGTACCATGTACTTTTCCAGATTGGTATGAGGTAGAACTTAACAGGATTTCTGGACCCACTGGTATCCAAGTCTGCTGATCACTGAACTCCAAAAAACAAAAACAAGAGAAAGAAAAAAGGGCCAGGGAGCAGTTCTCTAAAAAATGTGTGAAGCCTAGCAAGTCAGTGACAGGGACAGGCTCCCAACCATGACTATCCTACTTTATTAATACTTTCCTGCAGTTTTAGCTAATGAAAACTAATTAGTAAATGTGTTTGGCACCAGGGTGCCCAAACACAGTGGCCCTAAAGCATACTCCTTCCTTTGCCTGGTCACTGGGGTGCCCAAACCCTGTGGCCGGTATTGACAATATCTCTTCTTTGTTCGTTTTTGGCCACATCTGTATGATTTATTTGACCAACAGGTTGCCTAAGCTCCATGGCCATCTGTTTTGTTCATTTGGCCACACCAGACTGAACCAAACACACATTCAGAGTTAATTTTTGCTCATGTTTTTTCAACTTTTGCTCATAGCGTTGCTGTTGTTTTTTTTTGAGATTATGGCCCCACATTTTTAACATGGTCTTTTTTTTTGCTCCATCTCATGAACATGACAGCTGTCATTTTTCAAATCCCACCCAAAAAGTTATTTTGCAGTCAATCTGCAAAATATTTTGAGTGTGATTTTTAAAATGACAGCTGTCATGTGCATGAGATGGGGTGAAAAAAGATCTTGTTAAAAAATTGGGGTCAAAAGCTGAAAAAACAAACAAAAAGTTATGAGCAAAAACTGAAAAGATATGGATAAAAAAAATGTATCAGAAAAAATGATAGTTGGCTACTACTAACAGAAAAATTCCTTTTTAACATTGATTCATAACTTTGTAGCTTTTTGAGATTTTGACCCCATATTTTCAACATGATGCTTTGTCACCTCACTTCATGAATATGACAGCTATCATTTTTATAAATCCTGTCCAAAGTGCTGTGTCACAAAACATCTGCAAAATACAATTTCAGATATGATTTGAGAACTACCACTTCTCTAAGTGCAGTTTAACCCCTGCAAGATATACATATTTTTAAATCAAGGATGGAAATGAGAAAGGAAAAGTGTGGCCTACTGGGATTTGAACCTCTGATCTCTGGTATGCTGTTCCAGCGCTCTAACCATTAAACTACAGGCTTACTGGTCAAAGTGTCTCAGGAATTTCCTTTACAGCCACACACTCCTTTCTCTAGTGTTGCACAATTATGCAACTAGGAACCAATTTTAGAAATACCACTTTTCTCATGATTTGTGCAGGGCCCAAAGTGCAGTGCATGTCCTGTGTGAAGCAAGTTAGGATTTACCTCTTGATTTGCACAGGGCATCCTGTGTGTCCTGTGCTATGCAGTTGCATGAAGCAATTCAGGACTTATCTCTACTTTTGCAGATTTGAACAAAGTTGTTTTTTTGAGATTATGACAAAGTTGCCTCACACATGCAGAATGCAACCACCAAGGTACTATGGCTGTCTAAAAAGACATGACATTCATGGCAAAAAAACTATGTTAATGCATCAGTTAATCCGATGTTAGGGATTTTTTGAACCCTAACTCCCATCACTTCCATACACCACACCTATGAACTTCAACAAATCAAATTCCAAAGCACAATCCTGATCCCAAACTCGATGGACCCTGTACAATGCAAGTTAAAACTTAAGTCCTGCATTTTGCTTTCCAGGCCCCACATAAAACAAGTTAGGACTCAGGTTCTGCTTCACACAGAGCATAAAGAACCTTGCATGAAACAGGGTAGGGCTCAGGTTTGCTTGGGCCTTATGCAAAGCAAGTTAAAAGGCAGGTGCTGTTTCACACAGAGTCCAAAAGTTCCTGCACATCCTGCTTCACACAGGGACTGAACTGAAGGGCCCTGGTGAAGCAAGTTGGGACTTGGCACTTGCTTTTTGTTGGGCCCACAGGGCCCTCAGGCCCTGCACAAAGCAAGTTATAACTCCACTTTTTCAAAAAGTAATAAAGTAAGGAGATTTAAGTAGTTCCACTACTTAAATCTGGTGATCCCATGGACCTCAATAATTACAGGCCCATTTCCATCCTATCAGTACTATCCAAGATGCTCGAAAAGTTAGTAAACTCACAATTAAGGGACTACCTGGATAACAATAACCTCCTAAATTCAGCACAATCGGGATTTAGATCAAGGCATAGCACCATTTCGGCCCTAGCCAAAGTAACCAACGATTGGCAGATTGCCATGGATAAGAAGAACAGTACCTGTGCTGTGTTCCTGGATTTGAGTAAAGCATTTGACACAGTGGATCATGAATCATTAATCACCTCCCTTGGCTCACTAGGTCTGGATTCTCCCTCACTCAACTGGTTTCACTCAACTGGTTTAAGTGCTACCTATCAGATAGGTCACAACTGGTAAAAAATGGAAATTACCTATCCATCTTAAAACCACTGCTAAGAGGTGTACCCCAAGGCTCTATTCTTGGCCCCATCCTCTTTGCCATTTATATTAATAATATTGATGCCAACCTCACTCAATCCAACATTCATCTGTTTGCTGATGATACTGTATTATATGTCAGCAATCCTCATTACCTAAAGCCTGTGAGCTGTTACAATCTGAATTCTCCATCCTGCAACACAATCTACTGGATAAAAGCTACTTCTAAATGCAAAAAACAAAAGCTATGTTCTTTGCCACAAGAGTTGCTCTGCCACTACCCCATCACCCACCACTACAATTATCTACCTTACTTGAGAGAAGCTGGAATTTGTTGATAACTTAAAATACCTTGGAGTCTGGATTGATAACAAAGCGACTATTCTGTCCATATTGAAGAGCTACTAAAAAAACTGAGACAAAGGCTTGGTCTATTTTTTAGAATAAAGCACTACCTTAACAGAGACTCCAAAAAAAGATTAATCCAGGCATCATTCCTATCCCTCATTGACTATGCTGACTTTCTCTATGGCCATTGTTCACTCCCCCTCTTAAATAAGCTGGACACCCTGTATCATAGGTCCATCAGATTTATTACTGACCTTCCCTCCAGCACCCATCACTGCTCTCTTTATAAGGCAGTTAACTGGACATCATTACAACACAGAAGAAATAGGAATGCTGCAATCTGGATATTCAAAGCTTTATCAGGCAAACTACCACCTATATCACAGACTGTTTTACCCAAATTACTTCTAGGCCATACACTAGGATCAGCAAACTTATCATTCTAAGGTCCCCAATGCCTGCACCCAGATTGGGAGGGCAGCTATCAGCTACTCACTAGCAGTTGCATGGAACTCACTCCAAAAAACATGAAGCTAAATAGCCTCTTACCTTTAACATCCTTCAAAAGATTATTCTCCACCCTATTCCCAGAACTCTGCAATTGCTTTTATAAGGCCTAATCCCCTACCCTACCCCACCCCTTTTCCGTGTTCCATTATGCTAGTTCTACTTCTTTTTTCCAGTCACCTGATATACTCTCATAAAAGCCAATTAGGACCTATAATTTATATATTATGCCTGCTATACCCATTGCCTCCTTTTTCTTACAGGTTAAATGGTTTTAATGTGCCTTGTATATATGTAAATTGTTATATATTATCACTTTATGTCATTGTACTACTGTTTATGTTATTCTTGTCTATGTAATAATACTTGTACTTCTTGACCACTCAGGTCCATCTTGTAAATGAGCTACGCTCAATGATGTTCGCCTGATTAAATAAAGATTTTGATTGATTGATTGATTGATTGATTAACTTAACTCATGCAGGGCCCTTTGGGCTTCAAATCTCGGTTGTGCTGTGGCATTCAGTTCAGTGGAGTTCATGGGGTGGTACATGTAGGTGGGGGAGTTAGGGTTAAACTAAAATCCTAACATCAGTTTCCTTACTTTTGATGTTTCAAAAACCCGAACTGATGCATTAATGAGGTTTTTTGCCATGAAATGATGTGTATATACACATAGACTTTGTTGGGTGGCCTTCATGGATGTCAAAGGCAGTGTGAAAGAAATCACTTTCAATCACACTGCTTTCCAATTCCTATGCTATCTTTAGAACATCCCCCTTCCTCCCTATCCCCTTTTTTGTACAAATCATCCAGTGAGTACCCAGTCCTGTCAACTGGTATCCCCCTCCTTCCCTTCTGACCCTGATTATATAACGGCAGTGGGTGCCTAATCTCACCATCTTATATTCTCACCATATTATAAAATGATGCAACACTGGGGTGCCCAACCCCCAGTTCTGGCTAACATCCCCCCAATAGTGAGTAATACTGGGGTGCCCATCCTGGTGCCACTGTAGTAGAAGACACCCTGTTTTTTATGTCCTGCCCCCCCCCACTCTGATACCTAGCAATACCAGGGTAACCAGCCCCGGTGCACAATCCCCGGTGTCAGTTACTTGAAACAAAGAAAACCGTCTCTTGATTATTTTTTTCTGTTTATATCAGTAAAGGAGAAAACAGTCCCTTGGTATTGTCACCCAAAATGTGTTTTTGCACTTGTGCCACAAAATTATATTTCAGACAGTAGTTTATAAATGACACCTGTCATGTTCAAAAGGGGGGTCATTATAAGACTATGCTGAAAATGTGGGATCAGTAACTCCCAAAACAATGGAGGTATGAAGAATCATTTTGTGGAGGGCTGCCCATTGGCCCAGCGGATAGTGTGTTGTGTTCCCAAGCAGGCACTCAAACTCGGGGAGCCAGCTGGGCAGCACAAGATGGTGCCAGCACTGTCACATATCACTGCTTCCAGTCCTGCAAGGAACAGGAGAGTGTTCTGCTGCACAGGCGACACTTTGTGATGAGCCTGGCAGCCTTCCCCAACAATGGGTTGATGTGCATGTCAAGCACTGATGGGGTAACACACTGCATTGGGAGAAGTGGTTTGTCATGAAAAGTGGGGGAAAGCTGGAAGGATGAAGGTCTAGTCACTGCAGGACTGCACCACTGACAGGCCCCATACTGCTGCCAGTCACCCAACCCATCACTAACCATCCAGGGACTTACTTCATACTTTTGGTATCACCCCCCCAGATTTCCCCATGGTAGGGCCATGAGGGGGAGGGCCATTTGCTCCCTCCCCTTGACTCTCAGCCACTTTGGCTGTCCAGCACCCTGTTGGTCTTGCAGGGCATATGACAGCTAATGACTTCATCCTGACCTAGTGGTGGTTGATGAGCAGAACAACATGACCCCTCCCCCTCCAGGAGTGGAGAGTGGTCCCAGAGATGTTGAATCCTCTCCACTTCCCATATGCTGGCCTCCATGAGTGACCAAAATCATTCCAGAACCTGGGTTTCTGCTGTAGTACCAACATCTCCCCTCCTGATTATCCTACTTTAGACAAACAAAAAAACCTCTGCAAGCCCTTCCCACCTGAACCAGGTGTTTGGTACTTTTTATTACTCATATTAACCCATGTTTTTCCCTTTATATCTACAGGTCTGCTAGAAAAGTGACCATGGTGTGGCAGGACACTGACCAAGTGTATCAGATAAGTATTGCTTCATGTTTATAATTACTGATGACTCCCTTTAATGCACGGATTCGATCCATGTTTCAAACACTGTAATAACATGTTGAAACAGTTATTATGACATTCTGTGTCACTTATTTACAGCGTGCCACTTCATTGGCTGTTACACTGTGGGTGGGCATGTCGAACACCACAACAAACATGGCGATTCTGTTTTTCCATTACGGAGGACCTGCACTGATCATTCCTCTCTCACTCTCTTTATAGGTAAAAAATACATTTTTTTTTTTACTATTTATCTGGTTGATCCTGCCTTAACAGCAGTAAACATCAATCTGGTTGAGCCTGTTGTTGATTTGCTTTGGCTGTGGCTTTGAGAGACAGTGGCTGCATCGTGAGGGCACCGTGGCTGACTATTGCCATGTGACATACTGTGTTTCAGTGTAATTTAAAATAAATAAAAAGTAATGTAAAAAAAGAATGACTGTTCTGAAAAGGGGGAGACAGACTGTTCTAAAAAGGGAGAAAAGGGCAGTGTGTGTGGTGTGTCTGTCTCACAGTGTGCATGTCTGCTGTCTGTCTGTTTGTGTGACAGAACTGCTCCAGTACCTTTGTCATTCACTCCCTTGCACCAGTAATTATAAACACTAATGTCCACACAGGTTTGTGTTATAAGGATTTTTCACACACCCTCAGTGTGTGATAATCTCCAAAGCCTTCGAGCTTCACTCTCGGGGTTTATGGATTATCGCACACCTCAGGTGTGTGAAGAATCCTCATAACACACATCTGCACAGGCATTATCTTCTATACGCTATCTTGTTTGTCCTAGTTACTTACAAAAGAACTGCAGTTTATTTGTGACCCCATACCAATTCTTATTTTACAGGTACGACAGGATGTTGCCTTCATCCCCCTCCATCTCAGGATCCTCAGGGCCAAAGTAAGAGATTTTTTACTTATTTTATTATCTATGCTGGGATGGTAAAGTGTATCTGTGCAACTGCAAGAATTAAGACACAATTGGGTTTCACTTGTTAGTTTGTTGGTGATATAGTGCTTGAAATATCTCCACTATTCTGTTAACTCCATTTCACGCAGGTCTGAGGGTGTGATTCCACTATCACAAAGAGAAGGGAAATTTATTGCAAAAACTACATTAATGCAGATATTAAGGTTGAAGAATGCAAATTACACTAAGTAAGAAAATGAAAAACATAAGGGTTTGGAGTCTCAGGTGTCTTAGTGAATCCGTGGTTTGGTGTTACTTGATGTTGTCAACTCTATTGCCAATCCCCTTCTCTGAGCAAACATGGTTATATAGGATCTCTTGCATCACCACAGGACCCTGTGTGAAGAAAGCTACAACTGATTCTGTTAGCCACATGTGGTGAGCAATGCATCTCCACCTCCAAAGAATATATGCTACTGAGGCAGTGGCTTGGAGCCATACCTTGTGCTTCAGATAGGAGGGTAAAGACGGGGATGAGGGTTGCATTTGGGTTGACAATTCCAAGGAACACTTCACCACCAGTTAGCAAAGACAGCTGTGACTCTAAACCCTAATTTGTTTAATTTCCTTGCTTTGTTCAAATTCTTCAATCAATCAATTAAACTTTATTTAACCAGGCAAAATCATTCTTGAGCAAGCTCATTTGCAAGATGGTCCTGGACAAGTAGGACATACACACCTACAACAAAAATACTAGATAAACAGTGAACACACAATGAGCAAATATAAGACAGTTACAGAGAAACAGATAAGATCAGATCTGGGGAGTACATATGGTGAACACTATCCGGGTTGATAATTGACTGTATATATATATAAAAGGATTCCCTCAAGATGTGGGATTCCTAATTTCTACATTAATGTAGTTTATTGTAATTAATATATAAATAGGGGATGCATGATGGGCAGGAGTGTGATATGGGAGGTATTCTCATTCCTGCAGAGGGAGCTCTATATTGTCACAAGTGCCGAAAGCACCGAGTGAAAATGCACAGCTCACCTCTGCAGGAGTGAGAATATTTCCCATAGTACAGGATCTGTGCTATTTATACAATGGGATAGGAACTTTTTTGTTTTGTTTTAATCAGGAGTAGCACACTAAGCTGAAAGCTTTTTTTTTTTTAAACAGGTGTGATCTGGGAACACAGGAAAGTTAAGACTTGCTCAGGGTCACACAGTATGCAAGTAAAAGCTGTGGGATTCAAACCCAGGTCTGGTCTGCTAGATGTCATCAGATTCACAACTCAGAGCTTTAAACCACTGCACTATACTGTCTCCCTTAAGAAATGTTGTTATGTTCCTGTGCTTTGGTAACCAGGTGAGTTTTTAGGAGTGACTTAGGAGCATAGGGCAGTTAAGTGACTTGCTCAGAGTCACACAGTATGCAAGCAAAGGTTGTGAGAATCAAACCCAGGTTTAATCTACTGAAAGTACTCAGCATGTTCAGAGCTCATTAATCTAACCTCTAGGCTATACTGATAACACTGTTTGTGTGTGATCTGAGGGTGTGGGAGTGTTTCTGAATGGGTTGGGATTGTTAGAAACAGTATGGGAAACAGGTGATTGTGTTTTGCAATGCAAATTGAGTTAGTTGTAGCTAGCACTGAGAAACAGAAACTGCTTTGTAAAGGAGTTTCCTTTAGAATTCAGGTTGTTTTGAAGCTAAGATTAGCACAGTAATGGGCTAGGAGTGTTAGAAACTATGGGACACAGGTAAGTGTGTTTTGCAATGCTAAATGAGTGGATTGCAGGCTTCAGTGAGAAACAAACTGATTTCTGAAGCACTTTCATTTAGAATTCTAGCTTGAATGAGGAAGTGAGTGAGTGAGTGAGTGGTGACATCAGCAGAATATGGATAAGCAAGCAATAATACCCAACAGGGTGGGCAGTATAGGGCAATACCGAACCGCCCAAGGGCGTAATGAGGCCCGATGCCTCAGGGGACGTTTAACTTATAGGGCTTTCACTGTAAGTTAATGTATCCCATGCCAGCCAATCAAATTACTTTATTTCTAATGCCCATTTTCTAAGTGGAATATATCTCACTCCACTGATATCATCAGTATTTATCACACTGCATTGAGCATTTATCTCACTGCAGTGCGAATATCTCCATTTATTCCACTGGAATAGCTCTCACCCCCATTGCATAAATACACATACATAAATACATACGTAGTATATCTACATAGTTATAGTATTACAGGGGTGCGGTCACATCCCTATAGTTAGGGTTGTATAGACAGTTCCATGTTAAATTCAAAATTTCGTACCTTAATAACTTAGGAATTTGTTTGATGAAATAGCCTGGAATTTGGCATATGTGGTCACCGTGTAAGTATAAATGTGAAAAGTTTCATGATGGCATCTTGTGAGATGTGCAAGAACAAGAGGGCACAATTCGAAGAGAGAGAAGGGGGATGACTCAGGGGCAACGTAAGGAAGTATTTTTTCACAGAGAGGGTGGTGGACACATGGAATGGCCTTCCTGAGGAGGTCATGGGGTCAAAAACAGTGGGGGAATTCAAGAATGCATGAGACAGACATAAGCAATTCTGGTGGGGGTTAGAAAGAAGTAGGCTGCTGGTCCACTAGGATCTGCAGCTTATCCAATAGGTAGGGAAATGGGCAAAGTGGGTGAGCCAAGTGGTCCTTATCTGCCATCAAAGTCTATGTTTCTATGTATAGTTTTTGAGATATAAAACAGTAAAAAAACAGAAAAATAACTTTTTCCTCATTGGTTAGCATGGGATTTTTTGCCCTCATCCACAGCTCAGACAGAATAAAATTATTCCCTGAAATGTTCAGGGATGATGGGGTCTGTGCCAAGGGTATGTCTTTGCATAGTTTGGTGAAAAGATATCTCACAATTTTTTAAGTCTGAACAATTTTTGTGATAGCCACCAGATAGGCAGGTAAATGGAAACAGTTTGAACTGTTAATTGTTGGTCATTTACTGTTCCTGCTCAGAAAAATACTGTTTGTGCTTCGGCCCCTTTTAAAAATGTATTCTTAAATAAATCCTACTTCGTTAGGAATGACCAAGACCTGTATTTAGGTTTCAGTCACATACTTAGTAACATTATTTTATTATTATTAAGAACGTTATAGGTCCAGTATGTGTTTTGGGGGCAAGAATCATTTCGCCTGCCACTCGCTTCATTAGGATCAATCAATGGGAACATAACTGTTTGAAGTTCTTTACAGGTCGAACTTTACTGTTTGAACTGTAAAGACTTTGAATAGTAAAGGTGCATGACAGTTGAAACTGTTATAGCCCTATCTGTTTCCCATAGCTACCAATTTTCTTTACAGAAACCCTCCCACCTCGCCGTGTGCTGTCCGCCCCCACCTTCTGTTCCCCATCCAGGCACCTGGCAGTCAAGTAAACCCTCCCACACCTTCCCACTGTGTGCTGTCCACTGCCACCCTCCATTTCTCCTCCCAATACCTGGCATTTATTGAAACCTTCCGCTCCTTCTCTCTGATGTGCTGTCCGCCCCCACCCTCTGTTTCCCTTCCAGGCACCCAGCGTTTTATGAAACCCTCCCACTCCCTCCCTCTGCATGCTGTCCACCCCAACCCTCCGTTCCCTGATCACAGTCCAGTCTCAGTAAGCATGCCTGTGCTGAAGCCTGGTGCAGACTCCTTCCAATCTCTGGGGGTAAACCATGGAGGTTAGTAAGTCACCTTAAATATCTCTTGGCCCTCCATTCGAGTCTTCACTGTGTCCTAAGTTACTGACGTACATATACTACTGAAGTGCATGTACTACTATTTTGATGTACCTTTGTCCTGGTGACTGACGTGGAACCCATAAATGAGCAACTGCCCACAGGTGTAATCCAAGAACTCAATAAATAAAAATAAATATAGAAGCATCTACAGTACATATATGGATGTGAATATTTATATGTAAGATATTGACTGTGCCATCCTTACAGGTTCTGTCCTAGGTAAACTATATGACCTTCCCTATATCATAATTACTCAATGACTTCTGGTGAAATATCTGTATTGTTTGTTGGTTTGACTGTTGTAATGTTTTAAAAAAACAATAAACAGATTAATGACAAAAAAAGCAGTACAGTTGGTAATTAGACTATGAATTAAATGAATTCTCCAGAATATAAGCAGTATAAATAAAAATTATTGTATAGCATTGCCATCTTCTTTCATGCACCTGGTGTCTAGTAACAATCTCCATGCCCTCAGTCCCTATAAAAAAGAAAACCATCCCTTGATGTTGTTTTTTTGTCTGCAAAAAAAAAAAAGTCCCTTGCCGATCAGCCCCCTCACGCTACCTTTCACTCAACACCCACCACTCCACACCTCCCAGTACACCCCCAGACACCCTCATTCACCTGAACAGGCCCCAGGTTCAAGATCCACGCTCTGATCTACATTTTGCCATTGGGCCTGAAACCAGTGACTGAAATATGAGAAACTAAGGTAAATGCCGTTCATTGTATTTCAATGGAGGTTTCAACTTTTATGCATAACTCAGCCATTTTTTTGACATTTTGAACCTCAAACTTTCAACACGGCCATTTGGGGACCCCACCTTATGAACAATATGACTGCCATTACCAGCACTGGCCCTAGCTATTCCGTGGCCCTGTGCCAGGGCCTCATATCAGAAGTCGCAAAGCCCCCACGAACATCCTCATCCCTATCAAGGCCTTCCTGTAGCTTCATTTTTAGCCAGTTTTGTGCCATTTTTGCACTTTACTTAAATTGGTACATACAAGACCAGGAAGAAGGAGGCCAACTGGACAGCTGAGTTTTTTTGGGGGCCCCTCTGCTCTTGGGACACTGTGTGAATGCTCATTTAGGAACTCCCATAAAGCCGGCTCTGGTTGTTATGCAACTCCTACCCAAAAGGTGATTTTGCGGTTGGTTGGCAGAATCACCTTTTGGGCAGGACCTAACAATTTTCCTGACCTTGTTAATGAGGTGGGGTCCTAAGAAGGCTATGTTGAAAATTTTGGGTGAGGATATGTATAAATGGCAGAGTTATGACCATTCGTTGCAATTTAGCTACACGTGCTCGTAACTTCAGAAATATTAAATATTTTGACCACAAATTTTCAACATAGACTTATTACCCTACCTCATGTATGTCACAGCTGTCATTTTTCAAATCCTGGTAAAAATGTGTTTTCGCACTTGTCATACCAAATGGTGTTGCAGTTGTACTGAATTATGTTTTGGCGGGTATTCAAAAATTTTCAGTACTGGGAACATGAGTTGGGTAATCAGATGTCTTTGCTGATAATTTAGTCACTGTTGTCCTATAAATGGAAGTGCAGGGCCCTTCCACAGCAACACATATATATGCATTTATGGAGGGACTGGAGAGCAGAGTCCCTCCTCAGGCAAATAAGGATACAATTACTCTTTCTCAAAAACTATACATGGGTGGGAGCGCAGGGCCCACAGGTAAATAAGGCTACAATTACACTATCTCAAAAAGGAGATTCATTGCAAAAAAAAAATACATTAATGCATCAGCTAGGGTTAAGGATAAAGCAACAAAAGTAGGGACATATGACATTAGGGTTTCCAACCCTAACTTCCCCCCTCCCAAGCAGCAAAACAACAAGACCACATAAGCAACCACAGATAGCCATCATCAGGTAAGACAAAAAACATGCAACAGTTGTCACTGCAGATAGAAATCCACAATACTGGTGGATGCCTGGAACATATTTCCAGCACAGGTGGTGGGGCAAAAATGGTAATGGGATTCAAGAATGCATGGAGTAGGCATAAGGGAACCTTACTGGTAAGGAAAGGGAGGGGAGTTGGAGATCAACTAGAGTCTGCAGTGTTACAGTAGGTAGGAAAATGGCAGACTAACTAGACAAAGTGATCCTTTTAAAGTTTCTGTGTTCTCATGTAGCCATGGACACGGTAAAACATATACACAATTGATAGGTCTGCAGTTCTGCAGCTGCAGGTGTAAGACATACACACTGATCTCTGAGTGCAGAAGTGCAGATAACACAAATTCCATGATACGAAAAGTACAGCAGTACTTCTGTCTGAGGAAGTGAAGTCCCCTGAGGGTCCTGTGTCTCTTCACAGGTTTTCTATATGCAAATAGCCTGCTCTTCTGCAGCCAGAAGTTGGTGCATGTCTTGCACATCTGGCTGAAGAGACACAGGACCCTCTTTGCTACAAAAAGGCTGACCCCATAGAGGCTTAGAGAAAAGAAGTCTTGTACTTTGGATATAATGGGTTTGTAGCTGGCTGGAGGGGCCTGTACTTCTGTATACAGAAGCGGTATGGTGATTTCACAATAGAAACACAGAAACATAGAATTTGATGGCAGATGAGGACCGCTTTGCCCACCCGGTCTGCCATTTTCCTACATATTGTAACACCACAGACCCTACTTGATCTCTGGCTCCTCACCCCCCCCACTTTACTTACCACTAAGGTTCCCTTATGCCTACCCCCATGCATTCTTGAATCTTGTTACCATTTTTACCCCCACTACCTATGCTAGGAGGATGTTCCAGGCATCCACCAGTATCATGGATTCCTATCTGCAGTGACGAGTGTGTATATTTTGTAGTTTACATACCACAGATACCAATCCGTGAGGGTAGCATATCAGTGCTACGGCATTTGTGTCATCAGGAAATAGCTGTATGTTGTTTGTCTTACCTGATGATGGCTGTCTGTGGTTGCTTGTGTGGTCTTGTCCTTTTGCTGCTTGGGGGGTGAGGGTGGGGAGTTAGGGTTGGAAACGCTAACATCATATTTCCCTACTCTCTTTGCTTTATCCTCAACTCTAATATATTCTTTGCAAAAAACTGCATTAATGCAACATTTAGGGTTCAGACTAAAGTGACAAAAGTAGGGAAATGTAGCTTTAGGGTTTCCAACCCTGAAATCCAATTGCCACCCCTAAAACAAATCAGGGGTGCAGTTTTCCTTGGCGTTGTCAACCCTAAAGCTCACCCCATTAGGTGTGTATGTTTCTGGAGTGTACAGAATGGGATATATATACATATAGGATATGCCATGGCACCTTATGATGTCATGAGTGCAAAGCAACAAGTGATGTCACAAGGTCAAATTCCACAAGGGGAAATATCAGTGATATTTCCAGTCATGCCATGGCATATCTCATTTACGTGAAGCCACTCCATCCTGTTATTTGTTTGTTTTTTGTCATTTTTTTTTTTTATCATATGGTTTTTAGTTGTTTTTATATTGGCACGCGCATGCGTTCCACCCAACATATTGCAGTAGTAGCAGATTTGGAGGTGCGCTCACTGTGGGTGAATGCAGGGCACGCAACAGTAGGTGCGTCCCTCATTACCAAATAAGGCAGCATGCAGGCGCCACACCAGCAACAAATAATGAGGTGAGCACATCTGAGTAAAGGTCCACTGCAATGAGAGCCAAGCTCATCATGCAGCAGCACCACAGCATGCCTCCCAACATGCTCTTGCTAGTGAAGCAGTCCAATAAACATGGCGGCAGTGACTGTTGCCACCACCTGCCACAATGCCAGCTTCAGGGGTGCCTAATCCCCCTGTCAGCGTGCCCTGACCCTGTTCATGTGCTGAAGGGGGAGCCCACTCCCCATCAGCATAATGGCCCCCTGCCCATTGCAATTCTGTGCCGAGGGGGTGCCCAATCCCCCTCGGCATCATGCACCCCTCTAACAGTCTTTATTTGCTGACAGGGGGCCAAATCCCTGTCGGCTTCAGTCCCCAAGTTCCTGCTTCAGTCTGCCGATGGGGGAGCCCACTCCCCATCAGCATAATGCCCCCCCATTTGGCGTGTGCTAAGGGGAGTGCCCAATACCCCTCAGCTCTTGCCCTCCCCACTACTCAGTATGTGCCAATGGGGGTGCCCAATCCCCCGTCAGCTATAGTCCCTTCCAAACAGTTAGGTGGCACACTGGGAGCCCACCCCGGCATGCCAAATACCCCTGTAAAAAAAAAAAAATTCTTGTGATGTTTTATTTTTTTTAAACCTGCAAACCAGAAAACGGTCCCTCATTGAGTCCAGTGGCCCTCCCCCAACCCATATGCACCCTCTGTGCACCCTGCCTCCCAACCCCACTCACCCCATACTTACCTTCTGAGTCTGGCGCGGCGATCTTTGGTGGACCAGAAACACGTTTGCTGTCTTCAAAGCTGCCTGTGAACTGAAGAAATGCCGGTAAGTTGTGTAATGGCATAAATAGGGTTTTTTCAACTTTGGTGCATATCTTGGGCATTTTTGGGAATTTTGGCACCAAATTTTCAACATGGGGTTATTGGGACTCCTCCTCATGAATTCAAGTCACTGTCATGGCGTTATTCAGTCCCGAAAGGTGATTCTGCACAGTGACCATGAAATCACCTTCCGGGATTGATTAACGAAACAACAGTGCCACTGTTTGTGAGGGGGGCTCTCAAAAAGCCTATGTTGCAAATTTGGTGAAAAAATCCAAAACATGGCTGTTTTATGAGTGTGCATTGTGCACTTTTCACACACACTTGTAACTTCATGAATGTGTAATATTTTCACTCAAGATTTTCAAAATTGGCATTTTACCACACCTCCTTATGAACAGTACAGCTGTCATTTTACATAACCTGGGCAAAATGTGTTTTCGCACGTCCTAAGCAGAATAGCACGGTTGCAGTGCGAAATCAGTTTTTGTCACAGTTTGAGAAAATGACGGTGACACTGTTCATGAGCAGAAGGTCTAAATGCCTGTTGAAAATTTGGTGATGGCAGTCCATAAAATGACTGTGTTACAAGCGTGTGTTGCGCAGTTTCCATGCGCCCTTGTAACATCGTAAATTTGCAATATTTTCATACCAGATTTTCAACACTGGCATTTTTTCACATCTCCTTATGAACAGTACAGCTGTCATTTTTCACATCCAGGCCGAAATGCATTTTTGCACTTGTGGTGTACAATGACATGGTCGCTGTGGGAAATCAACTTTTCGGACAGATTAACAAAATCACAGTGCCACTGTTCATGAGGGGAGGTCCCAAAATGCCTATGTTGAAAATGTGGTTAAAAAAGTCCCAAAAATAATTGGGTTGTGGTCCTGAATTGCATTTCTATGCATGCTCATGACTTCACAAATTTTTCATATTTCCACTCCAGATTTTCAACATTGCCATTTTTTTCATCTCCTCATGAACACTACAGTTGTCATTTTTCACATCCTACCCAAGATGTGTTTCTGTACCTGTGTCACCAAATGGCACAGTCACTGTACAAAATCACCTTTCGGCTAACAAACTGATAGTGCTGCTCTTCATGAGGTGGGTTCACAAAAAGCCTATGTTGAGAATTTGGAGTGAAAATACCAACACACGCCTACAGTGTTAGGGTTTCCAGCTGTAACACCCCACCCCACCCTATAGAGACTGAAAGGCATCAAAGGTGTAACTTGGGATCGTCAGCTGTAATGCTCCCGACATTCCTCCCCCAACCCCACCCTGCAGCCAGTGACAGGCATCGAGGTGTGCTTTGGAGTGTTTGTCCCCAAAGTTCACCCATTTTTATTTATTTATTTTATTAATTGAAATGTTTCACCAGGAGGGCACACTGAACTACAAGTTGCTTATCTTACGATGCGACCTGCGGGATGGGTTACATAGGGTTGTGAAGGATGATCAGTTACAATAGTATGTGGGTAGTATAAACAATACAACATTGTAAGATTGTGCAATAGTTGGAACACAAGGTATTGTACAATAAACAGTAGTGGAACATTGGGTAAATTACAATACATGTCCAAAATCATACAAAAGAACATATGAACGTACAAAACAGTAAATATTGCAATAGAACCATTTATAGTGCATGAGTGTACCAGGAGCAGGCTCAAGGTAGTACACAAGTGTTGTTGGAGTAAAGAGGATGGGGTTACATTGTGCACACTGGTGACCCAGAAGGGCAGGTGGAGAAAAGAGGGGAAAGAGGCAAGAACTGAATATGAGGGGAAGGGGTAGCCATTTCCTGATTTCCCCTTCAGGATGTTGAGAACCCTGCTGGGGGGGTATGGTAGGAAGGCAGAAACTGGGGATAGATCTTAAGGTGGGTTAAAGCAGGAACAGCTGAGGGAAAGATAATTGTGTAGGGCAGAGGTAAGGGAGTAGTTGGAGGAGGAGTGTTGTATTTCAGGGGGGAGGGAATTCCGGATTTAAGGGAAACGATGGTCAAAACCAGTCTGACCGATGAGGGTGGAGTGGTGAGGGACCATCAAGGTGTGGATGTCATTTGATCTGAGAGTGGTGAGGGGAGGTGGAATGGAGAGAGAGGATGAAAGATAGGAGGGGAGCCCCCCGAGCCAGAATTTGGAGGTTAGTTTGGCACTTTGAGAGCTGTGTCTGTGAGATAGTGGAAGGAAAGTTAGTGAGCAAAAGAGTCACAGTGGTGGGAGCAGGTTAGGGGAGTCGATAGCAAAGTGGCAGAAGGAGTTAAAGAGAGTGTCCAACTTGGTCAGAGAAGATTTGGGAGCAGCACCATAGACTACGTCACAGTAGTCAAAGATGGGGAGTTTCATCTTCTGGACAAATTCATGCCTCACAGTCAGAGGGATGCAACTATGATTCCTGTAGAGAGCACCAAGCTTGGGGCACAATTTCTTCAGGATATCATCGATATGCACAGAGAAGTTGAGATGCTGGTCCAGCCAAACTCCCAGATATCTAAATGAGGAGGTATCCTTCAAGATGGTCCCATCAAGGGTGTGGAAGGTGGGTAGGGCCAGGAGCCTAGAAAGTATCTGCCTGTTGCCAAAGGTCATTGAGACTGTCTTCTTGGAGTTTAGAAAAAGCTGGTGAGGAGCAAACCAGAGCTGAACTTTGTTGAAGTCATGCTGTAAGCTGGTATGCACAGCAGCAGGGTTTTTGCTGAAACTGTACAAAACAGTATCATCAGCGTACATGTGGATAGAAGAGGATGAGCAGGCTGTGGGAAGATCATTAAGGAAAATGGAGAAGAGTAGGGGACCAAGCACTGAGCCCTGAGGGACACCAGTGTTGATGGGGAGTGGAGGGGAGATGGAATCAAGGATTCTCACTGACTGGGTCCTGCCAGTGAGGTAGGATTTAAACCAGTTGGTGGCTAACGGAGCAAGGCCAGCTGAGAAGAGTGAATCAAGAAACACAGGATGGGAAACAGTGTCGAAAGCTTTGGCTAGGACAACAAAGATGGAAGTGGTGATCAGGCGTCGTACATCCCTGAAAGGATGGAGTCAGTAAGCCTGAGGAGGGAGGTGGTTGTTGAGTGGTTCTTCCGAAAACCAGATTGAAACGGGATGAAGAAGGAAGAGGAGTCAGAAAGGAAGGGTGATAGTTGAGAGAGAACTAAATGTTCTTGAAGTTTGGCAAGGGTAGGAAGGAGGAAAATGGGGCAATAGTTGCCAGGAGTGGACGAGTCACCACCCTTGAGGAGAGGAAGGACTACAGCATGTTTCCAGGATGAGGGTACTTGGGTAGAAATAAAGGACAGGTTAAGGATTAGGGAGCTAGGATAAGCAATTGCAGGAGCAGAAGGGTAGAGAAGTTTAGGATCGAGCTCATCTGGTGAGGAGCCTTTAGAAGGGTTGAGTGATAGGAGAGCACTAAGAGCTTCATCAGGGGAGATAGTAAAAGAGGAAAATGGAGGAGGGGTAGGCACTGGCTGAGCCGAAGGGCTGAAGTTAGTAGGTGGCAATGGGGAGAGGGAATTTAGAAGTGACATGGTGCACAAGGTGTAGTATGCAGTAAATTCATTGGCCACGGAGCCAGGGTTGGAAACTAGGGAGTTATTTATTTTCAGAACTGTAGGAGGAGGGTGAGAGGGGGAGAAAATAGGGCATGAACTACCCTCCAGAATTTAGATGGCGACTTAGTGTTGGTCAGGAATGAGGAGTTGAAATAATTAGACTTGGCCAGTCTAGTAGCTTTAGTACATGAATTGTGTAGCATTCTGTACTTGGCATAGTCGTTTGGATGTTTGGTAGATTTGTGTTTTCTCCAGGCCTGATCATGCTCCCTGAAGTGGGCCAGTAGTTTGGGGGTAATCCAGGGGAGGTGAAGCCCATGGACTCTGGTCCATCTGAAAGGAGCAAAGACATTCCAGGTGGCAATGAATTTATCCTTAAAATAGTCAAGTGCTTGGTCGACAGAATTGGCAGTGGAAAGGGGGGCCCAGTCGTCGGAAGCGAGTGCAAAGCTGATTGCAATAAGGTCTAAGGATTTCAAGGACCGGAGCGGTATGATTTTAGGGGGAGGTTTGGGGCGATGAACCTTACATACAATGACAATGGGGTTGTCGTCACTAAGGGCATTCTCCTGTACTGCCCCCACCTAAGCGTATTTCCTTATGGAATGGGTAAGTATAAGGCCCAAAGACCTCAAAGCACACCACAACACTTGTCAGTGTCTACAGGGTAGGGTGAGGTAAAATGGCATGAGCATTATAGCTGACGACCCAAAGACACACCCCAACGCCTCTCAGTCTCTGCAGGGTGGGTGTGGGGTTGGCATCAGTTCAATACTTCACTGCCATTCCTATTATGTATCTCTAATTCCTTCACTACCAATGCCAATGCCAGTGAGACAACATTCAGCACTGACAAATGCTTGTTTGTAATAGTGATGCCTTTTTCAATGCCTGGTTTCCATAGTAGTAGGTAGGGACGCTAGCTTGGTAGCTAGGGTCCCTACGTGCAGCTGCTGCTAACGTTGCATTTGATTTTTGATTGGCTGCTAAGGCGCCATTTGATAGGCTTCTATTTGTTGTGGGTGGAGTTAACAGTTTTCTAAATATGGCGGGAGCAGCTCCCACGTAGCGAGGGAGCCAGGTTTCCGTGCAGTACATTTGTTTTATTTGTTATTTTCAGTTTGGTATGGTTTCCTTCAGTACATTTCTTCTCTTGTTGATCCTGCTTTCTGTTATCTATGACCCCTTCACCCACCAGAGGAGGATGTTACTTGCTGGTGGAGGCACTGTGAAGCAGCCAGAGGCAGGCAATGGAAGTCTCATCTGTAAGGGAGGGAGGGAGGTGTTGGCTGCGCTATTTTTGGTTTTCGGAAGAGTGTGAGGGATTTCTTTACACAAGTTGCACTTTTGTTGTGAAAAAAACAAGGAACCTCTCAGTGTCCATGCTGGTTTCGCACTTAAGAGGTTCAGTTGCAGCTAGTGCATGGGTCAAGTTGGAGCTGTGATGAGGTGCAGTTTATGTGTAGTTTGTGCCCCTGGTGTTCCGTGGTTAACTGCAGATAGTGCCTCTCCAGGACCTACTGTGAGGATATATGACCTACAGTCAGGATAAATGTGATATTCTCATTGTAGATCACATGACACTGAAAATATTGACACTATATGCCCTTTTATATCGTCACAGGCATTACATAAATATATATATATATATTTTAATTCAATATTATATGTGAAAAATTGGGCACTATTTTATAACCCAAAAGGCATTCCAGGGTGTTTTGATATGAATATCACCACACCTCATATTGTTAAAGGACCTCTCCTTTACCTTGTGCTTCACAACACACCTGAGGCATAGTGATATATGTATCAAAACACCATGGCGTGCCTTACTGGCTTATCAGATAATCTCCAACTTTCACAAAAAATTCTAAGCTATGATCCTTTTGTGCCTGTTGTGTAATTATCCTGCTGTTAAGGGTGCTTCAGCTTGCATATTTGTCCACTCTAAACAATGATGCTATTGAGAACATTTCTCTATTTGCATTTTTTAATTTTTTTTTTAAGTTTCTTTATCTCTCCCCTTGACCAGAACTTTCTCAGGCTTGCCCACTGGCCAAACTATTCTACCGCCTGCTGTGCCTCCCGTCATCTTCAGAGATATTACGACTCTCCGGGGTCGCAGGCCCTACAACCCCAGAGAGATCGAAGGGCAGTGATGGGAGACCAACATTGGACATGTGGCAGTGGCGCTGGAAGAAGCCATCACCTATCTGGTTGGGGAGGGCTTTTCCCCCTCTTGTTATGCCTTCCACTCCACTCCCATGTGTGATGCACATTCTCTGACTTCTTCGGCACACAGCCACCCTGCCGGCATCAGGCCATGCTGTATATGTGCAGTTCAGCACTCTACAGCACCCCCAGTCTCTACTAGGGGCCGCTAGAGCACCAAACTCCCCAATACCCTCCCACCGGGACAGGAGAGCAGCCCTGCGGGCGCTCAATCTGATCCCTCCCCTGCTGACCCCCGGCACCTGAGCTCGCTCCCTCTATTTGCATTTTTCATGGTCTGTTATAGATTAGTTTGCCTCAGACACCTCTAAGTCTGGATGGTTGCAAAGCTGTCATGCTTTAGTGTTAAACTAGTACAAGTAGTGCAAACATTAAATTCCATCCTCATAGGAATGCATTGCAAACTCTTTTGACTGCTTTGCTTACTGGAAGACTGCAGTAGCGATGCACCCTCTTAATATATTTAAGCATCCCTACTTTGACAGTGCACAGATCACATGGTACAAATGACCACCCTGGCAAAGTGTGAGGCTTACCTATGGGCCCCCACCCCAATCAGACCCAGTTTGCTGTAATCTGTAGTTTGACTCCTCTGGCCCCCAGGGACTGCATCGGGGCTAGCAGGTACTGACTTGGACCAGCAGTTCATCTGTGCTTCCTGCACTATCCTGAAACCTTTGTTTATGGTATGTGCTAAAGATTAAAAACTGGCAGCTGTTGCAGAAGGACTCTAACTACTGCCCCACCACAACCTGAGCACATTGCCTACTGCCACGAATGTTAAGAATGGACCACTCATACCACATAGACTTACAATATTTTATTGATGCCACCAAACTGTGCCAAATCAATTGTAGCACTAAATAGACTAAAGAGGTAAACCCTGAACAAAGCCCGACAAAATCAAAGGTGGATGACTGCCGCCAAAGAAAGAGCAGTTACCTACCTGTAACAGGAGATGTTTGAGAGAATCACCTCCATTGGGCGACAGCTTTGGAGCTGTAAGCAGTCAGTGTCAGGACCATCCAGAAACCTTTGCCAGCTCAAGGCTGCCCATGATGACATACAACATTAGCACCGATAAAACATGGGCAGCTCCCTTGCTTCTCAGTTCCCCTACAGGGATAAGGTTAAAGGGCCACTTGCTGAGGCAAACTAGGAGATCACACCAGGACTAGGCACACAAGGGGAGGCTGGGACTTGTGGCAGAATACATAGAAGCACAAATAACCATACCTTCCACAGAGGCAGCAGGACAGTCTGCCAGGCAGTACCTGAGAAAGGCGGAAGCAGAGTGGGTGTACTGTGGCCCAAAGGAGGAGATTCTCTCAAAGATCTACTGTTACTGGACTGTTGTTGGGCTGGCAGTATAGCCTAGAGGTTAGAGGAACAAGGTGTGAATGAGCTTGATACATCCAGCAGACTAGACCTGAGTTTGGTTCTCACAGCCTCCACTTGCATACTGTGTGACTCTGAGCAAGTTACTTAACCACCCATTGCTCCCAGGTCGCCCCTGAAAACAGGCACTTGTGCCTAGTGGGCCTTACCCGGTTACCAAAGACTAAAATAAATTAAATAAACTGGCAGGTAACTAAACTCTTCATCTAAGATATTTCCTCCTGATTGGGCCACACCTTTGGAACAATTTCCAAGCAGTACAAAGTATCCAGGGATGCTGGCAAAGTTTGATATGCAATTGGGAAGGAAGGCTTTGCAGGACAGCAAGACCAAAGCCAGCACATCTGTGTGAGATGATGTCCAACTGTAATGTTTAGGAAAAGTGTGGACAGTGCTTCTTGTGGCAGCAGCACAGATGCCAGCAGCAGATACAGTCTGGAAACAAGCAATAGAGGTGGCCAAACCCTGAGTCGAGTGGTCACAAATATCACCACTGTACTTCCTATAAGAAAATGTAATAGAGTCAGCCAGCCATTTGGGCAGGCACTGCTAGGTCTCAGGGAGGCACTCTCTTCCAGGGGCAAATGTTAGAAATAGCTCTGAGGACTCTCTGCAGTTCTTCATGTGCTCCAAATAGAAACGCAATGTTCTGTGTACATCAAGGTATAGAGTAATTCCTTATCCTTGTTAGTATGCTCAGGATAATGCACTGGTAGGTTGATGGTCGGATTCAATGTGAAGTCACAAAACACCTCAGGTAAAAAACAAGGATTCGTACACAATGCTACCCTATCTTTGTGGAAGATCATGTTGAGGTGCACTCTCATGAGACCCTGAAGTTAAGAAATCCTTCGGGCCGAGGTAATACCAACCAAAAAAAGCAATATCCAAGAAAGGATACGTACAGTAGTTCGCAAGTTGCAGTGGGCTCAAAAGGAGCTAAAGTCTACTTCTCAAGAATAAAATTAAGATCTTATGGAGGAACTAGTTTACAAATCAGGGGACCCACGTGCAGAATATCATTCAAGAAGGTGTGGGACACTTCCAATTGTTCCACTGCGGATCCATCAGTAGGGGCATGGAAAGCTGAAATTGCAGCCTAGTGCATCTTAATAGTGGAATACTTCAGACCACAGTCTGATAGACAGGAGGTAGACAAGTACAGTATTAACAGGACTGAGCGGGAAGCACACCAAATTACAAAACACTTTCATTTCAGTGATTATGTATGTCTAGTAGAAGGCTTCCCAGCTGCTGTCAAGACACTAGCCACTTAGGGAGAAACCCCCAAATGTACAGTGGCTATGTCCTCAGAAGCCACGTGCGTAGGTGAAGGACCTGAGATCCAGGTGGACCAGGAACCCCTTGTTCTGGGACTGTAGACCTTGACACAGGGTTAACTAAACTGGAGGTTACACTGCCAGATGTTGCAGAAATGGAAACCATACCTGGTGAGGCCAGAGAAGGGCTATCATTAGCATTAGAGATGCCTCTGCCTGCAATTTTAGAAGGACTCTCGGAATGAGAGGTATCAGAGGAATGCATACAGAACTTCCCCCTTTAGGAGAGGGATGATGTGTCTCACCAAAAAACTCTAGGCTCTGGATTGAGCAAGCAGAAATATGGCAGTTTTGCATTGTGTGGGGACACAAAAAGGTCCAACTCTGGACGACCTCTCTTGTGAAAAAGTCATTTATCACAGAGGTCAGCAGTTCCAACTTATGTGCCTGAAACTGGGGCCAACTTAGCCTGTCTGCCAAGACATTTTGGACTCCTGGGAGAAAAATTGCTGTCAATTGCAAGCCATGAGAGAGTGCCCCTGGCATTTTTACACTCTCATCACTTTCCTGAGCAGAGGGTACAAGCGAGTGGGCCCCCCCCTTGTTTGTTGATGTAGTGCATCACACTGTCATCTGTTCGTATCAACAGGCGACTTGGAGAGGGATGGTCTTTGAAGGCCTGCAGGCCAAGAAGAACAGCTCTCATCACCAGAATATTGATGTGGAGGTCCAAATCTTGGTCTGTCCACAACCTCTGGGTCTGATAATGGCCCAGGTGGGCACCCCATCCCATCCCAGAGGCATCTTTTGTGAGGATCTGCTCCAGAGTAGGGGAAAAGAAGGGGGCATCCTTCAGCAAATGCAGCAGTTCCATCCACCACAGTAGAGACTTTCTAAGAAGGGACACGATGAGAATCATGCGCTCTAACTGATCCATCTGTTGGTTCCACTGCACCAAAAGAATGCATTGTGGGATTCTAATATGAAGGCATGCAAATGAGATGGTTACAACAGCAGCAGTCATAAGGCTCAGAAGATGGAGCATAGACCTGATAGACACATAGTGACTCCTGTGCACTAGACAGGCCTGAGAAATCAGGGCCTTTGCTCTGGCCTGGGGCAGGAATGTGCTGACCACTGTTGTGTCTAATACCACCCTAATATATTGGAAGCATTGCCATGGAGTGAGAAAGGATTTCAGCACACTGACTGTGATACCCAGGTCTTCAGACAACTCTTAGTGTGAGATACTGTGTACTGGACCACTTCCCTGGATGAGCCCTGCAGGACACTGTTGTCCAAATAGTGGAAAACATAAATTCCTTCCTTCAGAAGGGCTACTGCCACCACTGTAAAGCGTTTGGCAAATACCCATGGAGCCAAGGATAAACCACAGGCAATATTTGAACTGATAATAGCAGTACTCCAGTGTGAATCTGAGGTATTTGTTCTGATTTTGCTATGAAGGCAAGCACCCTTCCTTTCCACAGTAGAAAACCAGTCCCCTTTCTGCAGAAGAAAAATGAGGGCCTGAAGAGACACCATTCAAAACTTTTTGTAACCAATGAATTTATTCAGGGCTCTGAGGTCCAACATAGGATGCAGGTCTCCTGTGGCTTTTGGGAACAGAATGTACCTAGAATAAAAACCCTGTTCCTTTCTTTTGGAGGAACAGGCTGTATGGCTTTTTTCTGAAGTAGGACTGAACTTCTGCCCACAACAGGTCTCGGAGGGTAATGAGAATGGGGTGGGAGATGCACTGGGGATTTGGAAAGAAGTTCCAGTGCTTGCCTCTTCTTACTATTTCCAGGATCCATTCTTTTGAGGTGATGTATCTCCATTTTAGCAGATGAAGAGAGAGATCCTTCTCCCGACTTCTACCCCTGGTGGCAACCATAGACGGCTAGGCAGTGGGGAGTCAGAAGGTACAGGGGGCAGCAGGGCCACCCGAAACAGAACCTTTGGGTGCCTTGAAGTGGCCAACCTGGGCAGAAGGTCCAGCAAGGGACTGCCTCCTCTGCTACAGTATGGCTGGCAGTAGCCATTACCTTCTTGGTCAGCATGCTTCCAAAAAGTGACCCTGCCATAACCCTGTTGACATTCTGGGGTCTAGGATTTCACAGACCTTAAGAGTCCATTTAGATAATTTTATGTCTTACAATGAATTATCTACATCCTGGCTGAACAGTTTAAAGCCCCCAAAGTGGTACTGAGCATGTCCTATTGCACATCTGAACCAAATCCTACCACTCTGAGCCAGGAGTACCTTCAGAGGCATATACCAAAGGCAGGTGATCTAGCAGCAGCATCTGAAGCATCATATGCTGACCATAGTAAATGTTTACCAGTATCTGGGCCAGCAGAGGCAACTTTAAGTAGTTCTGCCTTTTCAGGGTTCTCTGGCAGGGTCTGTGCTGTAGCCATAGCTGACTTCAAGAGGTTGTTCTGATGCTGAATCATATAAGACTGGTTGTTTGCAATATGAAGGCCCAAATTGGAATTTCCCAAGTAGAGAATTTGATCATTCCATAGTTGATCTTAAAGGTGAACCCATTGAAACTGTAGACAGTTTTAAATGTTTGGGATTATTTTGGATAGTAATCTTATGTTTGAACTCTGCATTAAATATGTTGTAAAATTGGTGCATCAGAGATTGGGGTCTTTTATTTAGAATACATACTTTTTTGTTACCTGAATCTTGAAGATTATTAACACATAGTTTATTGCTTAGTATATTAATATGGTCTTACTCTATATTCTGCAACTAGTGGTAAAGTCTTGAGCAAATTCAATGTAACATATAACAATGTTCTTAGATTTATGACCAACTTACCGAGAAGAACATACCACTGTACTTTTTATAAAACAGCAGGTTATCTTTCATTGGAAAACATGCAATTTAAGATTGGGTATAATGCTTCATAAGGGGAATTAATGATTTGCTATCACTGAAAGTTATGTCACTGTTCACTAGGTCTAATAACACACAGTGTACTAGGTCACAAAGCAAGTATGTTTTTCGAATTCCAGTGTTCAAAACTTCATCAGGACAAAAATCTGTACTATACTGGGCTACCACTTTGTACAATTCCATGCCTAATTAAATTGTTAATTGTGCTACTTTCAAATCTTTAAAAGTCAGACTAAAACAATGGTTTTTATCAAATAATAAGTGTACTTGAATTTAAAGTTTGCTGTTTAACTGTATGGTCTGTATTTGTAAGTTGTATTTGTGTTGTATTTATTCTACTTGTTGCTTGTGAAAATGGGCATTTTGCTCATCAGCTAACAAGTGTCAGTGGCTCAGTAGGTAGCACACTCACCTTTGAGGCCAGGAGATCAGAGAGCTATGGGTTCAGTTCCCACATCTGGCACCTGGGTTAATATCCCAATACTGATGCTGTGGTGCAGCATGAGGAGGATGCTGCACTTCTGAGGTGCCGTCTTTTGGATGAGACATTAAACCGAGGTCTCATCTGCCTGGATTGGTGGTAGTTCAGGTGGATGTTAAAGATCCCATGGCATTTATTGAAAAAAAATAGTGGAATTTCCCCAGTGTCCTGGCCAAATTTCTCCCATTCACTAAAAATACCACCAACAGCTTAATCTGGTTCAAGGTCAGTTGCTTACCATCTGTAATCCTCGATCACCTGCTTACCATATATATTCCTTGGTCACCCCTGAAAAAGGGACTTCTATGCCCAGTGGGCTTACCGGGTCAACAAAATTCAATAAATAAGTACAAATGAGAAAAATAAAAGTGGAAGAGGCGTAAGTCCTGTTATCCATCACTTCGAATTTCCTGGACTTCTTATGAGGCGGCAGGGACCTGATAACTTTAGGAGTCCTAGACCGACCATGTGCATCCATGATAAACACAGGGTCAATTTCAGGCTGAGAAACTTATTTATTTATTTTGATAACTGGGTAATACATAAGTAAGCATTAAGGCATGGTGGGGTGTGCTTTAGACAGTTCTAACTCATGGCTAGGGGGCGTAGTGAGGCATACGGCTGCAGATCGAGTGCGTCCAGCCCCCTAGCCATGCATTAGAACTGTCCAACACACACCCCAGAGTGGCTTATTGCCTTATAAAATGGTTCTTTGTATATTACATACATATAAAAGTTAAAGGTTTGATGCTTAGAGAAAAATTAAAATCTTTAATGCATTTTGATGTAAAATAGTTCCTTTGCCTGTAATTGATTGTAGTACTTTTTTTTTTTTTTGCCTCTCAGACTTTTGTCCTACAGTGGCCACTGTACTTGAGGATGATTGCTATGGTTACCAGGTGCCTTCCTCTCCCACCATGCACATCCTCAACCCCAGGAACAGAAACAGCATACTTGTGGATTGTTTTGGTTTTTTTTTTATTTTATTTCTGTATTTTTTTAAGTTTTCCGATTTGTAGGGTAAGCTCTGATGCAGAGCTGGTAAGGTGGGAGAGAGCGTACATGTGTGTTCAGGTGAAACAAGAGATGCGAACAGTCATAACGTAGTAACGAGTGCTGGTAAGTGATCCTTAAAGAAAAAGAAAATCAACTAAATAAAAAAACTTAAAGCAGGTTCCGATTTCTGTAGCATCAGTCCGTGTACTCTGTGTAATGGCTGGGGAAGGGGGAGCGAGAGCGAGCAGAAGACTGGCCAAGGCAGTGACAGACAGTGACCGTGTGAGCTAACTCTTACAAACCACAAACAAAAAAAATCCGATAAATTTCTTTAAACACTACAGAGGGTTATGTTCTTTTTAAGCACTGATTACATTTTGTTGAAGTGGAATGGTGTATTTTTGTATTCAAGTTGATGTTTTTCCTGATAAGGATGAAACATAGAAACATAGAAGATGATGGCAGATAAGGATCGCAAGGCCCATCTAGTCTGCCCATTTCTTTTTCTACCTTATGAGTGTGCAATAGGCCTTTGCTCTGTCAATGGCCTATCTATTCATACTCATCTGTATTGCTCCCTTAGGCCTATCCCATGCCTGTTTGAAGCCCTGCACTGTATTCATATCCACCATGTCCTGAGGTAGGCCATTCCATGCATCCACCATCCTTTCTGTGAAAAATAACTTCCTCACATTACACCTTAATCGGCCTCCCTCTAATCTCATGTTGTGTCCTCTTGTCCTGCTATTTTCTTATATTGAAACATGTTAGACTCTTTCACCTTGTTAATGCCCTTAAGGTGTTTGAATGTTTCAGTCATATCACCTCTCTCTCCCTCCTTTGCTCTAGGGTATACATATTGAGTTCAGTTAATCTGTCCACACATGTTTTCTGATGCAGTCCCTGCACCATTTTGGTTGCCCTTCTCTGGACTGCCTCAATTTGGTTAATGTCCTTGTGAAGGTGTGGCCTCCAGTACAGCATGTAAAACTCCAGATGGGGCCTAACCAGTGTTTTGTAAAGAGGGATTATTACCTCCCTCTTCCGACTTGTGATACCCCTACTAATACACTCCAACATTCCTCTAACTTTACCTACTGCTTTAGAAGTCTGCTTGGATGATTTCAGGTCATCTGTGATGTTGACGCCCAAGTCTCTTTCTTCCCTTGAGGCTGCCAGCAACTCCCCTCCCAGCCTATAGGTGGTTTCATTGTTTCTCTTCCCTATGTGCGTGATCTTGCACTTATTTCCATTAAACCCCAGTTGCCACTCTTCCGACCATTTTGCTAGTTTATCCAGATCTCTTCTCATTCTGCCCACACCATCTGGATCATCTAATCTGTTGCAGATCTTGGTGTCATCTACAAACAGACAAACCTTACATTCCAGTCCATCTGCAATGTCACTGATGAAGATATTGAAGAGGACTGACCCTAGGATTGATCCCTGAGGTACCCCACTTGTGACATGCATCTCTTCTGACTGTATACCATTTACCACCACTCTCTGTTTTCTGCCCGTCAACCAGTTTGCCACCCAGTTGACCGACATCTGACCCACCCTGAGCCTACCCAGCTTATTAATCAATCTTCTATGTGGAACAGTATTGAAAGCTTTGCTGAAGTCTAGGTAGGCAATATCAACTGCTCCCCCTTGGTCCACCACTCTGGTTACCCAGTCAAAGAAATCTATGAGATTATTTTGACAGGACCTTCCTTTTGTGAACCCATGCTGTCTTGGATCCTGTGCTCCTATGGATTCCAGGTGTTGCACTATCCTTTCCTTAAGGAGTGTCTCCATAATCTTGCCCACTACTGAGGTAAGACTGACTGGTCTGTAGTTCCCTGCCTCCTCCCTGCTACCACTCTTGTGGAGTGGGATCACATGAGTCCCTCTCCAGTCTTCTGGGACATCTCCTGTGCTCAGAGACTCACTAAACAGTACTGATAATGGCTCTGCTAGTTCCACCCTTAGCTCCTTTAGTACCCTGGGATGTATGCCATCAGGTCCCATTGCCATGTCCACCCTGAGCTTATCAAGCTCTTGTAGGACCCTTTCTTTTGTGAAGGGACTAGTGCACACCTCCCCCCCCGTGTCCATGGTGCAGAGCTGTGGGCTCTGCCCTACCTTCTCTTCAGTAAATACTG
This sequence comes from Neoceratodus forsteri, assembly GCA_016271365.2. Lineage (NCBI taxonomy): Eukaryota > Metazoa > Chordata > Ceratodontiformes > Ceratodontidae > Neoceratodus > Neoceratodus forsteri. The sequence continues at coordinate 471,800,314 of CM028132.1, forward strand.
AGCAGAAGTATCTATTTAGGATAGATGCTTTTACATGGTCCTCCTCCTCACATGCCCCCTTATCTCCTTTAATCTTAGCAATACCCCCTCTGGACTTTCTCCTTTCGCTAATGTATCTATAGATAGTCTTGTGACCTTCTTTTTCTGTTTGTGCTAGTGTTATCTCGGTTTCAGCTTTTGCCTGCCTTACTGCCTTCCCTGCTTCCCTTAGGGAAGTTTGGTATGCCTCCCTATCTTCATCCTGGTGCGTTCCCTTTTATTTCCTGAAGGCCAGCCTTTTGGCTCTGACCTTTCCTGCTGCTGTGTTTGAGAACCAAAGTGGCTTTCTTCTTCTTTTGCACTTCCTTTTCTCACTAACACAATAGGATATTGCTTCAAGGATTGCATCTTTAATGCTTGCCCACTTTGCCTGTACCCCCTCACCTGTATTTCTTTTTGTCATGGCTAGCTTAACTCTGTTGGCCATCTTATCAAAGTCAGATCCTCTGAAGTCCCATATTTTTGCCTTGGAATGGGATGATTTTGTTCTAGTGGCCAAATTGAACCATACTATGTGATGGTCACTGGCCCCCCAGGTGACCTTCTACCTAGAGATCTGTGATCCTTTCCCTGTTAGTCAGTACTAGATCTAGGATAGCCTTGTCTCTAGTGGGTTGTTGTACCAGTTGTTTGAGGCCCTCCCCCTGCAGGGAATCCACCATGTGTCTATTTCTGGCAGATGTCCCTGCTGGTATTGACCAATCTGAATCTGGCATGTTGAAATCTCCCATTATTAGAACCTCTCCTTTAGCTGTCATGTTTTGTATATCTTCTAACAGTAATGTGTCTATGTCCTCCCCCTGGTCCGGAGGCCTGTACACAACCCCAGATTGTATGGCTGTCCCATTTCCTGTTTCCAGTGTGACCCACAGTTCTTCTGGCTCCTTATGTGTATTCTGAATTTCTGTAGCTTTGATATTTTCATTGACATAAAGGGCCACTCCACCCCCCCCTCCTTTTTTGCACCTCGGTCTCGTCTGAACAGTACATAGCCAGGTACTGAAGTCTCCCAAGTGTGGTTACTGATAAACCATGTCTTGCTAATGGCTACTATGTCCAGTTTAGCCTCTGTCATTATTGCCTGCAGGTCTGGGATCCTGTTTCCCAGACTGCGAGCATTTGTGTACATGATTTTCCATTGGTCAGATTTCAGTGTGTTAGTTGTTGGGCAAGGTCCAGCATTTCCCCTAAGCATCGTATGGGGAGCCGGACCTTTTTCATTACCTGAAGATGGAAATGAACTGCAAACATGCTGAACTCCTGTTTGACCACTAGCTGAGGGGGGAAGGGTGTTCTTCCCATTCGATGTTTCAGGTGCTGCACCCCTCTCCCCATTTGCTAGTTTAAATATTCTGCAAAGACTTCAAACTTCTGCCTTAATGCACTGACTCCCTCCTTAGTCAGATGCAGTCCATCAAATTTAAAAACTTTCATCCCAAAACTGTTGTCAGTTCCTACAGAATTTGTGTCCTTTTCTGCTACCAGCCCTTGAGCCACACGTTTAGCTCCCCTAGCTCCCCTTCTCTGACTTTCCATCCATTTGTCCCCCTCTCCCAGACTAGCAGGATCTCGGAGAAGGAGATGCCGGATGAAATGGATGATAGTTTGTCACCCAGCCTGGTCAGGTGTTCCTTGGTCTCCACAACTGACCGGCTGGCGAGATCATTAGTCCCTTTGTGTACCAGGACACCAATGTTTTCTCCTGCTTCCTGAACAATTTTAGCAATGCGGTCAGTGTCTCTCCACGCTGATGTACCTGAGAGACATCTGACCCTTACCCTGGCTGTAGATATGTATCAACTCCCCAAATCATGGAGTCTCCTATGCCCAGAACTTTTTTGGATTTCCTTTTTGCTTTTTAAAAGTTCTGTGGCTCAAGGATTTGAAAGAAAGACTGAATCTTGGTTGGCAGGACTAGTTTTTAGCCATGCGTTAGACACTTCTAACGCATGGCTATCAACGAATCAAATTGCTCAAAAAACCTTGACCGTTTTATAATAGGGCTTGACAGACAGAGCAAGATACTGTTTGTCAGCCTTTCTTGGAACTGCTGGCAGAGTGCCAGGACTGTATCAAGCAGAAAATGTAGCATCTTCTAAGGTACGATAAACAGGGGGCACCACAATAGTGGAAGCTGAGAACTACATTAAATGTCTTTTACTGGAGTCTTCATTCTTTTTTGCCATCAGATCCCAACACATCCTGTATTTGCTTGAACAAAGTCTGGAAGGAGGGAGGGATCCTCTGGATAAGACTTGAGATTATACACTCTCCTGCTCCCTCCTCTCTCCATCACTCCTCGTCCCCTTTCTCCTTTAGACACCAGCTAATACTTCTTCCTGCTCCCTCCAGTTCTTGTCATTCTTCTCCCTGACCCTTCCCTGTTTTACTATAATAAATTGTTTGTCTGGTCCTATTTAATAGTTTTACTATGTAAAATGGTACTCTTTTTTTTTTATGTTATTTTGTAGCAATCAATACGGTGTATGCTTTTATTTTGGTATTTCCTATTTCTTCTCCCCTGGGTCACACCTGGAAATGAGCCTTGGCTCAGTGTGCCTCTCCTGGTTACCAGTTTTCATATAAAAAATAATGTGCCACAGAATTCTCACTACATTATTGTAAGGTTGGGTTGAAGGGAAACCACCATCATACGGTTCCTCATCTCCACTTTCATTTTTCAAATCCTCCTCCATTTCTATGAGGTCAGGATTGTATTCCACCTTGCCCTCATCTTGAATGATAATGGGGGTACTTGGCAGAGCTGGTGACTGAGGTGGCAGCTGTACCATTGGTGCAGCTGGTATGCTTTTCAGTCCTATTGACGATGATGGTATGGACACGAACCATCACTGCCTCTTGCAGCAATGGAAACAGGCATGTTTACATTTCTAGAAATGAGCCAACATAACCTGTGAGTTAGCGACACCCAGTTGAGGAGTCAGGATTACTGTTCTCATTGGGATGGAACCTGACGATGAAGGCTGCAAACTGCCCATGGTAGGTACTAAACTGCCAGAGTCAGACCCTGACCTTGGTGTCTCAGTGACAGTTGGAGACTGTAGTTAATGCTGCCAGAGCAGATACCAATGAGAAATGATTCTCCTTTAGTGGAGATCTCAGCCTCATCCATGAAGCATAGTTTTCCTTATGCTTATGGTGGCTAGAAGAGGAGCAGGGTCTCAATGATGATTTTTTCTTTCCTTTATATTTATCCATCATCCTTGCCATCCTTGGCAGCAATGTGGTCAACAACTACCAGGGCATTTCCTTACCTAGGATGGGTGATCAAGGAGAAGCCAGTTTGGATCTCATAGCCTTTGCCTGAGCTTCCATGGCCTTAAGGGCAATGAAAGTCTCCGAAGCTTTTTTCTCACATCTCCTTGTAGACTGTTTAAATCCTTGGCAGATCTTGTAGGCCATCACATTGTGGGACAGGCCTAAACAACAAACACACTTCGTCTGCATGTCATCCTTGTAGGTCTTAAAACAAAGGTTCTTTCCATGGCAGCATATAGGGACAACATCGATACAAACATTAGTTAAGTTTAGAAAAGAAACAAACCACAATGGGGTAAAATAATGTTATTTCTCTACAAATTCAATGAGCTTGTCACCGGCGAAAGAAAGAACTGAGAAGTGAGGTGGTCACCCATGTTTTATTGGCACCAATGTTGTATGTCATTGTGGATGACCGCCTGCTAGGCAAATGTTTCCAGAAGGTCCTGATGCCAGTGGCTTAAAGTTCCAAAGATGTGGCTCAATGGAGGAGATATCCTCATTGAAGATTGGCTGTAGGCATCACCCCCCCTGCAGTCGAAGCCCACTGTCCGCCCTTGTCACCAGAACAAGGGGGAAGTCATGCTAAACAAAGGCAGAAGCCCCTTGAAATGTATTGTTTGGGACAGGGATCCATAGCTGCCACTATCTTGATAACCCATGAAACAGCCAATCAATTGAAAAGAATCCTGCAGCTTGCTCCTGGAGACCTCTGGGAGAGGGACAGACAAAGAATTCTTGTGCCCTTTCCTGGAACTATTGGGCATTGAGGATGGGGAGTGACAACCAGACGGACCAGTTGGGGCTGTCCTTGGACTGGTGCTAAAAGTAGGGGACTGTGCTGGAGGCTAGCAGATCTGCAGAGATTGCGAGAGCTGCACCTGTGATCCCACCTTAATCATTCTGCCAGGGCTCTATAATGACGGAAATTGCTCTGAGTGGGCTGCCTTACTGGTGTACCATGTAGCCTACCCCTGCTCACCATGCTTCCAGAACACCTGTAAACTGCTGTTGTTCCTTCTACTGCTACTGTCTGGGGATGTTGAACGTAATCCAGTCTCCTCCCCCGTTGCTAACTATAGAGTAGGTTACCCTACTGATAACTGTTGGAAGAAAACAAAAGATCTCAAAATAGTGCACATGAACATAAATAGTCTCAGACCAAAACTCCACAAGTTGGAAGCTGGGGTTAATTTATACACCCCCGACATTATTGCTGTAACAGAGGCCTGGCTCAGGTCACACATATTCCTCCTCCATGTGGTTGAACTCCCTGGGTTTACTACTTTTAGGCAGGACAGGCCTAAATTAAGGGGAGGAGGTGTTCTCATATACACCAAATTTACCCTGCAGGCCTCCCTGGTACCAATGCTTGACCTTCATGACTCTGAATGTGAGGTTATAATGATAAAGGTGCTGCTGGTAGGAAGGAAGGGAAGGGGAAATTATTTAACCAGGAAAGGCACACTAAGCTGGAGCTTGTTTCCAGGTGCGACCTGGGAGCACAAGAAAATGAAGTGACTTGCTCAAGGTCACACAGTATGCAAGTGGGGTCCAATGGGATTCATACCCAGGTCCCCAGGTTTGAAGCTCAGTGCCCTTCACCACTATGCTATACTGCCTCCTTGGCATTAAGTCCATCAGTGTGGGCTGCACATATAGTCTACCCAAAGCTGCAGCTCAGGCAGTTGAGGTCCTGCCAAAGACACTCTCTAACCAGACCAAAGGAGAATTAATTGTACTTGGGGACTTTAACATGCATTGGACTCCTGATGTGGGGTAGGGGCTATTAAGATGGCATTAGCTGAGGCACAACTTGTCTAAATAATAACACAGCCCACCCATCACAACCACAAAACCAGGAATCATACCCTACAAGATTGGGTGCTAACTTCTAGACCAGAAAGGATCAGGGCTGCAGGGCCTTTGCAGACTCCCTCAGCGACCATACCCCAATCTTCTATATCTGAAAATACAATTACATATCCAAAATCACCTTCCAGAATTTTGTGGGCCAGTGACTTCTCCCAATTTTCTACAGTTTCCTTGCCCTATTAAAACAGAGAATCTGAAGACAGATAAGAATCGCTTGGCCCACCTAGTCTGCCCATTTCTCTACCTAATCCTTCACCAACAGCCTACTTCCTCCTAATCCCCCCACTAGAATTGCCTTATGTTTGTCACAGGCATTCTTGAATTCCCCCATTGTTTTTTACTACACTACCTCCTCAGGAAGGCCATTCCATCTATTCACAATCCTCTCTGTGAAAAAATACTTCCTCACATTACCTCTGAGTCTTCCTCCTCTATCTTCAAATTGTGCCCCCTTGTTCTTGCACATTGCTATGTCCACCTTCAGTTTTAAAGGAAAGCTGTCCTGATTGTGCCCTCCTGCTCCAGCCAAGCTTACCCTCCGGTTAAACTTTTAAAGTATGTTGCGGCATTTTTCTTGTATGGCAACATACATTATTTAAACTCTTAAAAAGTCAGAACCTGGAAATATGGCACGCATGGGGAGGCTCCATTATCTGTAAAGGTGTGGTGATGCACTGCTCACTTCTTGTCACTTCTGGCTACTTGTGGCTGTGGAGCATAGGCGTAGATTGTGGGGGGGCAGAGGGGCAAGCTGCACCCCCTGAGAAATTAGACCAGGACTTTTTTAGGAGCCCAGACACCATTCTCCAGCCATTGTTTGGTGGACTTGGCTGGCCATCTGTCTGGGGGGACTGTCCATGATGGTGGAAAATGGGGACTGTCCATGTTTGCCTGCCGGGTGTCTTGTGGGGAGGGGAGTACTATTTGCTGGTCGGTTGTCTGGGGGCGGATCTTTCCATGTTGGCTTATGGGGGTGGTGAATGTAGGTGATTGCTGATCAGGTGTCTAGGACGGACTATCAATGTTGTTGGGGAGGGGGAACTCTCCGTGTTTGCTAGCCAGGTGTTTGGGGGATTGTTCATGTTGGTGGGTGGAAATTCTGTGTTTGCTAGCTGTGTGTCGGGGAAGGACTGTCCTTGGTAGGATATTGAGGGGACCGTCCATGTTTGCTGGCTGCCTGGGTGTCTGGTGGGACTGTCCTTGTCAGTTGGGAGGGGGGGCATTCTGTACTCGCTGGCCCGGTGTCTGGTGGGAAGGGGGAGACTGTTCGGGTGTCTGAGGGGACTGTCCTTGTAGGTGGGGTGAAAGGGGGGACTGTCCATGTTTGCTGACTGGGTTTCTGGTGAAATGTCCATGTTGGTTAGGAGGGGCGACATTCTGTGCTTGCTGACTGGGTGTTAGCACATAAACATAAGTAAATATTAAAATGTAATTTCCACCTCATCCTTTACCTGTCAAGGGATGTATCTCACTGACCTGTGCCTGCAGCTAGCATATGAACATTAGTAAATGTTGAAACATTATTTCCCCCTCATCCTTTACCTGGCTGTAAAAGTAATCTTTCACTTTTTTTGATTTCTCCTATCATCCACTGTGGAGGGGTGAAACAGACAGATTCATTGGCCTTGCTGTCACTGTCTTCATTGCCTGGCAAACACAACCAAAGGGGTAGCTTTTTGTGTTCTCCCCGTATGGTCTTACAAGACTAGTAAAAAAAATCTTGCACTAAAACATGCACCCTAAAGAAATGATTATACTACTACCTGGCTATTGTTATAGCGACTACTGACTGGCCATGATTTTTTGGGGGGGATGGAACACTGGTTGTGTGTGTGGGTGGGGTTGCAGACACTGCTGTTTTTTTTTTTGTGTATGTGTGTGTGTGTGTGTATGGTTGGGGACACTGCTGATTGTGTGTGTTGGGGGTTGGGGACACTGCTGGTCATCTGTGTGTGTGTGGTGTTGCGGACACTGGTCATTTGTGTGGGTGGGGTTGGGGCCACAGGCATTGTGTGGGTGGGTGGAGGCACTGGCATTGTGTCAGTGGGGCAGTGTTGTAATTATACACCAGGCAAACTGTTCTGACTGGTAGCTCAACATCTCTCTTTCCAGACAAAGAAAGAAACAAACAAAATGCAGTATAAAATGTGGTTTTACATAGATACATAGATACATAGACAGTGTTGTCAGATAAGGGCCTATGGCCCGCCCAGTCTGCCCATTTGAGCTTGTAAGTTCAGTTTGTTTTCCTAGAAGTCTGTTGCCCCTTATTTATTTTTGTGTGCCTGTGATGGGGAGGCACAGACCTGGATGCCTGGAGAGGATACCAGATAAATGGAGCTGGAAATAGTATTGGTTGGGTGGGGTGGGGAGAGTGGCTATGCTGGTGCAGTGGGGAGGGTGACTGTGCTGGTGGGGTGGACACAGAGTGTGGAGAGTGGCTGTGCAAGTCCATCAGGGTGCAAAGAGTAGCTGAGCTGGCCAGTCTGGGTGGAGATAGTGGCCTTGCAGGTCTGGGGTGGGGAGAGTGGGCTGTAGCTTTTACATGGACATTTAATTCACTGTTGCTTGCTGTGCCTTCTGCCCTGCCAGCTTTGTGCTGCTAGTGCTGACCAGGGTGGACTGGTACACATGCTGAAAAAAATGGTTCTGGCCACTGGTGATGGAGGAGGGAGGGGTGGTTGGGCATACTGGCACAGAAATATTTTTTTCAACATGTATGCCAGTCTGCTGGGTCCATGCCATGCTTACCTCCCTCATACAAGGGGCTTCTGAGCACTAAAGATAAGTTTCTGTGTCAAAATTAGGAACTGTTGGAAAGTATGAAATCCTACAGTATAAAAATTGTGTATGTTTATGTAGTTTCATCTTACTGTGTGGTTCAACAAGATGTTCTGTGGTCTCTCCTCCTCATTTAGCACCCTGACCAGTGACCTAGCCATTCCCCCCCGGGCAGGGGAAAGGTCTGTTGTTTTGTGGTCTCTTGGTGGTTTGTTGGGCATTGTAAAATGCATTGTTTCATTTACTGCGTTGTACTGCCTGGACCTGCTTTACCCTGTCTCTATCCTGAATGTAAACACGGTATAAAAAGTTCATTTTTTGGTGGTGTCTGTGTCTGTCTGTGTCTGTGTGTAGAAGAATACAGACACACGCTTGGACAAAAAAAATGTATTAAACCACATCAAACTGAAGCAACCATGTTTCATTTGTGCCCTTCAAAACTGTCAGATGAGACGATTTTGAAGTAGTCTGTGGGGAGGAAGCATCCATGGCAACCTGGGCTACCACAACTGGCCCACCACACACTGTCATAGGCGATGCTAATAAAAACCACCAACCAAGTACTTACCTTTCAGGGTGGGTCCTGTGAGGCTGTGCACAGGTATCTGGAGTCATTGTTCCAGCAAACTTCCTGTGGCATCTGTTCTCTTAGGTTATGTGATGCGACCACTTTTGTGCCAGGGCGGTCCGTGTTTGCTTGGATGGGGCTGTGTAACCCTGGGCATGGACAGAGATGCATATTCCTTAGGAGCCCATGGGGAGGAGAGTGGTAGGGGTTGTGGTATGATCACACCATGCCTATGATCATCTTGAACAATTAGGGGATTTACATTGTTCTGTTGCACTGTCCCAGGTACATCAGCATGCTTGTTAAGAGCACCCCCTGAGGGATATCAGCAAGTCCCATGCTTATGTATGCAATGCTTGCTTGCTTGAGGAGAGCATTATCCTCTTTGCTTACCTTACCTAACCAGATTCAGGCATGTGACATTGAATAATATGGGATGGGATGGGAGACTAATTAATTAACTTGGTTATAGCAAAGAAAAGTGTTAACACTGGGTGCAAGTAAGCAATAATGCCCGACAGGGCGTGTGTCGTGCTGGGATAACATCATGCCTCAGGTGGTTGGGCATGAGTGCATCCAATACATAAGGCATGACGTTATCCTACCATGACACACACCTTGGAGGGCATTATTGCTATTATATAATGGCATGTTGTTATACAGAATTAAAAAAAATATTTTAAAGATGTTTTATTTGGTGTAGAAAAATATTTTTAAGAGAAGATACAAAAACACACACTAATGCTAACAATCATTAAGAGGTTCACGGAGAGGCTGAGACTAGACCTGTGATGAATCGGATGTACTGGGATAAGATCATGGGTCTAGCCCAAGACTGACCAATCAGAGGCCAGCATTAATTCTTGTCACTGTATAATCACATTTTTTTATGTAATCTTCGTAAATAAGGGCTCATGCTGTGAGGATGCACATGCTGGGATGTTTCCATACCATCCATGTTTATAGATATACTGAGTGCTTCAGTCATTTGCTACACTTCCTTGAAACATGCTTTTGCACTCCTCAAGGGTGAGAGGGCTAACTCAAGCAGACATTTCAAGAAGTTCAGGATCCACTATAAGGACTGGACTTGGAAGGGTTATGTAAGCAGCAAAGGGGGGTGAATGACTAGTGAGCTATCCACCTGGAGGTTCAGGTGGGGGAAAAATTAGGTCAAGACTGATTTGAATTGAAGCTGAGGGGAGGTCCTGTCCTGTTGAGAAGGGAGTTAAGTTCCTTACATATTTTCAACTTTACAAGTAAATCCTCACTCCCAAGGCAGAAGAACAAAGAACTGAATACAAAACAGATCTTGGTCAGTTTTTCAACTCTGGTCTCAGGAGGAGTTGGGCCGAGAGCAGGCTGCAGTAAAATTGGTGGGATGGAGAAGTGCTCTGACTTGGCCTGGGCTGGTCCCTCCCAGGAGTTATTCAGCTGTGGTCTTAAATGTTTTTTGGGCATTATTTGATGCTGGTTGATTTGTTTGCATTATGCAAGCCACCCACCCTCTTCACTGTTGTGATACGTGAAAATCAGGACTTTTTTGTTACTTTGCCCCCCCTGTAAAAATAGCAAACTACACCCCTACTGTGGAGCATTTTATATAGGAAAAACTATGTGCCCCTTTAAGGTCCAAATAGGGGAACACATCAGGGGTATTGCAAGTGATAATGAAAGGAACACTTAAGCAGTCCACTGCAAAGGGTAATGGTATAGAGCATACCTTCAAATTTTGGAGGATAAAGCATGTCAGGATGGACCTAGAGGGGGGAGTGTAGATGATTATCTTTTACAGAATGAGGCATTCTGGACCTTTACCTTGGGTGGGCTAAAGTGCCCTAGACTTAATGAGTAGACTGATGTAATTCCACTTACCAAAAGAAGGAAGAAGTAGTAGGCACTTCAGGCCAGGCATTTTTAGCTTCTACATTACAGAGTATTGCATATTGGAATGATTATTATTGTTAATACAATGAGGTATTATACATTTTCAATTTTTTTCTTCTAGGTCCTTCACGTTATAAGATTAATTGGAGTTCAAGAGATGTATGAATATAGACTTTCTTACTGGTTTAATTATATTTCAGTATTGTTTTTTATCAACTGGGTGGATTATGTGTATATTTGTGTATTGGCAGGTTGGCACCACGTAAATAATATGTTACTGCATATTCACAATCTTATTAAGTAACTTGTTTTATATATACTGTGTGTGTATATATATATATATGTGTGTGTGTATATAGAAAGATAGGAATTCTGTACATTTGAACAGTATATATTTATTATGCCACTGGCCATAAATAGCTGCATTATGCACTTTGATTATTTAATATATTCAAGACTTGGTTATGAATTATTGCCTCGAAGGTAGTTAATTATGCCATTCTTAATTATTTGATGGCTACCTCTTACAAATCATATTTTTTTTCACATGTTTTGTCTGAGAAAATGACAATTGTATGAGGTAGCCTCTTATATTTTGGCTAACAGAATTAACTTAAAATGTATTCAAAATTTTGTTCAGTAGCCACTTTTTGTATGTGGTAGCCACTCTCCAGAGGGTAATCCAAGTATTTATTAAAATATATGGATATCCTATTTATGGGCAGAATATAAGAAATGTTTCTACCTAAGGCATTGGTATGTAGTTTTAAAGTGTATATAGAAATGTTTTTTATTGTTATATGTACAGTATATGTATATTTAAGTATGCACTTCCACTTTAAGACTGCGCCTTATAAAAATGTGGGTGAACACTAGGGATACTATCCTCCTGAGGATGCACAGACAGTGTGAAACCGGTCGAGGGTGACCTCGTGCTGTGGGCAGCTGCAGTTTGTTATTTTGCACTGAATAAAGATATTTGCACCTTGTACTTGGCAGTGCCTGGTTTGTACTTTTTAGCCCTGGTTGTACCTATTCCCAAGGGTGGCCTCAAAGATCCAGTAGAAAACTTCCAACCTACATCTCTCCTCTGTTCACTAGCCAAACTGCAAGAGAGATTAGCCTATAATCGGATTCAGAAATATGTGGAATAGCTTGGTTTGCTCAAGGATAGGCAATCTGAGTTCAGAAAACACCATGGAACAGACAGGTTGACCACAGATATATCTAGGGCCATGGATCAGGGGCATAAAATTGGTGCAGTCTTTATGAAACTCTCCAAAGCCTTTGATCTAGTAAACCACAGTCTTCTCCTGAATAAACTGAAAAACCTAGGTCAGGATGGAGTGTCCCTCCTTTGGACAGCTTACTTCCTGACTAACAGAACACAGCTAACAAGATGGAGATGTGTCCTCTCGGGTCAACGTACAGTTACTAACGGTGTCCCACAAGGCTCAATCCTTAGCCTACTTTTATTCTCCTTTTCATAAATGATAAGCCAGAAAACTGTAACGGGGCAAACATTTTACTTTACGCAGATGATGCCGTTCTCTGTTGAAGTTCCAATAGCATTAACAGTGTTAATGCCCAGCTCGATAATGACTTTAGCATGCTGGAAGCCTGGTTCGCAACCAACTAATTAATCCTAAATTCAAAAAAGACCAAACCTATCCTATTTGGCCCCAGGCACCTAGAGACAGCCCAGTAGAACCTGCTAAACGTTAAAACAAGTCATTGTTCAGCCACTGAGGTTATGGAATCCATAAAATACTTGGGAGTCTACCTGAATCAAAAATTGTTGCTTTGACCTCACGCTGAGCATCTAAGCAAGTCTGTGTATCAAAAAACAGGACTGTTGTATTGCCTCAAAAACTACATAACCAAAGAATTCAGACTAGTGATTGCAAGTGCCACTCTACTTCCTGGACTGTTATTGGGTGACCTGATATTCAGGACTGATAGGGTAACAGAAATGCAAAGCTCAAATCCCTCTATCATAGGGTAGCTCACTTTTCAACAGGGTCCCCCAACTGGAAGCATCACTGTAAGGCACTAAAGTTACTTAATTGGCCCATACTGGAGGGTAGACTAGATTACTTCTTACTCAGCATAGCATTCAAATTAATAAAAGGCCCTGCACCACCCAACCTGAGGGATATTCAGTCAATCAAGCTCCAAAGAAGGACTCTGTGGTCCTCCAATCACACATTACTAGAAGTCCCAACAGTGAGGTCCAATGTAGGAGATATATCGTTTGTCACTCTAGGCCCATCACTATGGAATAATCTTCCATTCTTCCTTCAAAATTGCTTATCCCTTGGGGGATTCAAGAAAGAGTTAAAGACCTACCTACTAGAGAGTAATATATGTAACTGTCTTCATTGAGAGTGTCTATTCCCTCTTGACAAGTATTCTTTTGCCTTAACACAGCATTTGACTCTCCTGTAAGTGTCCATCTCACTTGACTACGGGCATGACTTACCTGGCCTCCATTGAGCTGTATTTATATCTTTCACATGTTCTTGGTTCCAAAACTATGTAATACTGGTTGTGTTCCAAAACTATGTAATACCGGTTGTATGTACCTATGTCTTATATGTAAATAACCAAGTGTTATCTCCAGCTTCTACAGTATGTTTAAATTCTTCTCTGTCTGTACATTAATGTAATTAATTCTGGGTCTCCCTTGAAAAAAAATATTTATTATTTATTTTGATTTTGTTGACTGGGTGGGCCAACTGGGACAGGGAGTCCCTTTTTCAGGGGTGACTTGAGTTAAAGGTTTTCCATGGCAATAGCAATGAAGAGATAGGACAAGTTACAATAAGTCAAAACAATAATGCAACTGTAATTAGAATGTACAATGGTTATGACTGTACAACAGACATAAATAAGCAAAAGGCATTGACAGGAGAAGAGAGTGTTAGTAACAGATGTAGCAACCCCAAAGAGGCTGCAAAGAGTCCTCAACCCAAACAAGTACACAGACAATACTTCAGGAGTAGGTCACTCTGGGAAGATTTAAAGGTCTTGTAATTAGAGCAGGCCAGAGTACCAGCTAGTAGGTTGTTCCATAGCTTCTAGGTCACAGAGACAAAGGACCTCGTGCCAGTAGATGCTGTGGATCTTGGGATTAGAAGGAGTGGGTGGGTGGGAGGATGACTGTAGAGCTTGGCTGGACTGTCTTAAAGACATGAGTGAGGTAAGGTGGGGGTGTGTGGCGGATGCACAATTTTGTGGACCATGTAGAGAGTGGTAAAGTGAATTCTCATTTCTAGGGGAGGCCAGTTTATTGTGGAGAGGGAATTACCGTGATGTTCCCATTTACTAGCAGACGCCACAGGTGAGATGCTCAGTGGTAAAGGGATTTTAGTTTATTGAGTTCACCCTCTTTGAAAGAGGAGAGGACAGGGGTACCATACAGGATGGTAGGCAGTAGGATACTGTTAGCTATGGATACCCTTGCTTCTGTCAAGAGGTAGTGATTGAGCCATTATAGGAACCTCAGCTTTTGGTTAAATGTATTGCTTGCTATATCAACATGTGGCTGAAAGGAAAGCACTTGGTCTAGAATGACACCCAGGTACTTGAGTGAGCCGACTGTCTTAATGGGATCACCTGTTAAGGAGGTGATTTTTAGTGGTTTGTTTCTATCTACACTTACGCAATTAGGGCCAAAGAGGACTGACTAGGTTTTGTTGTCATTTATCCGCAAGTTGTTTGCTTTAAGCCATGATTCCAGTAGGTTGAAGTCAGCTGTGAGGTTCTTCTCAATCAAGGTGATGTTGGAGTGACTTTTGAAGAGCACCACATCATCGGCATATAAGATGATATTAGCAGTGCCATGGTACTCTGGAAGGTCATTTATTAAGAGAGATAACAGTAGGGGGCCCCCATCCATGAAATCTTACAGAGAGAAAAGACATCCTCTCCACTTTACCAGCTGCTAGTGTTCAGCTACAGTGGCAGCCACAGACATTGCCAGCTATTTCCAGATATTTCGCGAAATTTCTGGAGTTTCTCTCTGCTACCCCTACTGTTTAAATGCAAAAAGCATCAGATATGTCTGGAAATATCACAACAATTTTGGGAACTAGCTGGCAGTGGCTGTGGCTACTACTGTAGGTAACTGGTAAACCAAGAGCAGTTCAGGTTATCATACCCAAGTTTTCTAAGTTTAAGGAGGAGCATCTTGTTATTAACCCCAATGAGTCTTTCCCTCCTTCCCTTCCCTACTGCTCTGACTTCTTATGTATTTACTTTAGTACCTTAACACCTCTACCTCTCCCCTTCCTGATATTACCCCCATCAATATAATGCTTACCTGCTCTCACTCCTACTTCTGGAACTCTTCAATATTCTACCCTGCTCTCTATCTCAGTTTCTCCTCTACCTCTGATGTTTACTGTCAAGGTCTTCCTCTCTGACTGCAAAATATGGGTTGCCCCCTGACGATGACACCAACACAGCGACATAACTCGCTGTCAGCAAAATAGACACTTTGCAGACAGGTCACTATGTTGGTGCACCAGAAACAGGGGCACACTGTCTCCTGGTCCTGCACCCCCTCCCCGATTCAACTCCAACTGGAGTTGACAATCTAAAGTATGGGGGGTGCAGAAGGCAGAGCCCCACACATGGGTGGTTCGGGGATCGAAGTCCCCATTAGAAAAACAGGACTGGGAGACATTTGGGATTTACGTCTATCACAACTTGCAGTTGACATAAATCCCTTCGCTGTGATGCCGGTCGATAAAAGTGTTGTTGAACCGGCATCATAGAACCACAAAACACCATACGTAAATAACTATAACCCTGTAACATATGTAACCTAGCAGCACTTACTATGCACTTACTGAGTACTGTATGTAACTTGTATACTCATTTGTCCTGTACCGTGTTACTGCACTATTGTTCCTTCTTTCCTTGATGTGGAGCCTTTATAAATGAGCCTCTGGTTCAAAGGTATTGTAATTCCTGAGACTTCAATAAATAAATAAATAAAAATCAAGTTGAAGGCCTTGGTCAAGTCTATGAAAATTGCTCCAGTTGCCCTTTTAGATTCCAAGGCCTCAAATATGTCAGTTGACAACTTGACTAGGATAGTGTTGGTCCTCTGGTTCTTGCAGAGCTGCATTGAACAGTAGTTCACCATACTCTTGGATATGACTATAGATCAACCACGCAAGTATTTTGGATAAGATACATAAAGTAGTATGGAGATGAGCCGGTAATTTTCAACTTGTTCCCTAGCACCACCTTTGTAGATGGGGACTACATGGGCAACCTTCCAGTTGCTTGGAATCTTGACATGCAGTAGGGACAAGTTGAATAGAGCGGTTATGGGAGCAGCAAGAATACAGGCTCCAAGTCTGAGCAGTCCAGGCTCTAGTTTATCATGGTCAGCGAAACCCTCAACCTTGATTTTCCGGAGCTGGAGCAAGACTTCTCGGTGAGAGACAAGCCTAAAGTGGAACTCAGGTCTTTGGAGTGAGTGTAGATTGGGGGGGGGGATGGGGCCAGTCTCTGGGGAGCCCAGAGAGGAATCTCTGAATTGGGCCAGATCTGTGAAGAACTTATAAATAGCCGCAGTTGCAAGGGCATGATCATCCACTGATTTTATATTATACAGTATTTCTTGGGGGGAGATGACCAGCTTTTCCTTTAAGGAGACTATTAATCTGAGACCCGAACTGCTTTGGGCTTTGTAGGTTGGAGGACTGTAGTGCTCTTGCGTTCCTGAGACTGGACTTGCAGCGATTCTGCAGTGCCCTGTAATTTTCCCACTCAGGGTGCTGGCAAGAAGGTCTATAAGAATACCAGGCCTTGTTCCTATTCTTCATGAGCATCTGCAATTCTGAGGAGAGCCACTTGGAGCACAGACTCTTTACCCTTCTGTGAACCATGGGTAAATGTTTGCTTATGATGCTGAGTAGGCTATATACTGTGTAAGATAATCAAGCACAACATCAACATTATTCAGCCTCCCTATGGCAGAACAGTTTGCTGCCGCCAAGTCCACAAGGAAGGCTGTTTCATTAAATTGGGAGTAGTCATGAACATAGATGCTCTAGGATGGGGTCTGTTGAAGCCATTGCTCCAAGTACAGAAGGTCAGAGAGTGGTCGCTGAGTAAGTCAGCTAGAATATCAGATGACTTTATTCTGTCAGGTCTACTGACAGGAAACCAGTCCAAGAGGGAATGGTTACCTGTCTTTAGATTGAGGTGGGTGGTCTCAGTGATGATTTGGCTGAGGTGCAAATCTTGTAGTGGAGACTTGAAGCGACATCAGTTGGTTTTACTCCAGTTTAAGTTAAAATCTCCAAGGACTATTAAATCCCCAGGTGAGAGGGTTCCTAAGTAGCTCACAAAGTCATCGAAGGCTGATTTGGCTGTGTGGGGGGGGGTAGACACTGCTGATGTGAGGTGCTTTTTGTTCCCCAATACAAGTTTGACAAGGAGACACTTACAGGGTGAATGTTGTAGGAAGGACAAAGGTATTTCTGAAACACTGAAGGTGTATCGTGTATACAGTAGAATTCCCCCTCCTTTTTTCCCTAAGCAATCTTTCCTAATAGTGGTTTAACTAGGGATAGTGACTTCATGAGGGAGGATAAATGGTTTTAGTCAGGTCTCAGACACAGCAAGAACATCGGGGTGGTAGACGGCAATCCAAGCCTCCAGTTCAAGCAACCTAGGCCTGACACTATATTTGTTGATATGTGCCAGCTTAAGACCCTTGGAGCTGGACCAGGAGAGGTCTGTGTGTGAGATGTTAGGGGGTCTGGGTTAGTTTCGGCATCTTTGACAATGAGTAGGAGGGAGGCAACCAGGCCGTTTGGTAGTCAGGAACACACACATATAAGGAACATAGCCTTAGGGACCTGAGGTAAGTATAGGTGTACATACAGAGAACCCTTTCATTATACAATCCATAGAGTGACAATAATAGGGGGGGAATAAGGGACTATTTTATTTATTTATTGAAATGTTTCACCAGGAGGGCACACTGAACAATAAGTTGCTCATCTCATGGTGCGACCTGGTGGGAGGGGGTTACATAGGGTTGTGAAGGATGATCAGTTACAATAGTATGTGGGTACTACAAACAATACAACATTGTAAGATTGTGCAACAGTTGGAACACAAGGTATTGTACAATAAACAGTAGTGGAACATTGGGTAAATTACATGTCCAAAATCATACAAAAGAACATATGAACGTACAAAACAGTAATAATGTGATAGAACCATTTATAGTGCATGAGTGTACCAGGAGCAGGCTCGAGGTAGTATGCAAGTGCTGTTGGAGTAAAAAGGATGGGGTTAGGCTGTGCACACTGGTGACCCAGAAGGGCAGGAGGAGAAGAGAGGTGGGAGAGGCAAGAACTGAATATGAGGAGAAGGGGTAGCCGTTTCCTGATTTCCCCCTTCAGGATGTTGAGAACCCTGCCGGGGGGTCATGGTAGGAAGGCAGAAACTGGGGATAGGAATTAACGTGGGTTATGGACTATGTGAGTTGTGAGATAGGGGAGGGATGGAAGCATGCCGGACATCAGTGAACAGGTAGCAGACCTAACAATATGAAGGGAATCAGTCCGGACAAATAGTAAAGCATATAAAATTGCTAACAGCAAGCCCGTGTGGCCCCTAGAATGGCATTGGTGGGTTAGGCCCTCTATGGCAAGTGATTTAGAAGACCACATTGTAGCAAGGTGCCTGAAGGTGGAGATGAGTGAATCAGTTTAGATAATATCTATTTATTTATTTATTTATTTAGCTTTTGTTAACCAGGTAAGTACACTAGACAAGATATTTGCCTATTTTCAGGTACAACCTGGGAGAGTACAAGGAAATACAACATAGGACAACATGATACACTTTAGGCAGTTATACAGAGTCAAGGAAAACAGAAGCATCATATAGTCAGTGGGTACACACAAATGGTCTGAACATATACATCAAGTCACCAAGGCTGTGAGCAGCGCATTATATACAAATTATTTACAGTACAGGACCCCAAGAAAGTGGGGGCACAGTCAGAGCAATACCTAATACCTAGAGTGTATACATTGTGTGCAGGACAAAAACCATGCAGGCAGGTTATACCTCAGGAATGATGTTCAGTGCAGGGGACCAGTTGAGATTATGGAGGTTTGGGACAACCACATGCTGAGGAGAGCTTCAAATGATTCCACAGGGAGGTTTGGAGGCATGCATGGAAGGGGGAGCAGCAGACCTGGGCAGGAAGGGAGTTCCATAGTCTGGGGGCACCTGAGGCAAAATCTCTGTCCCCTATTTTAGTGCAAGTGGCAGGAATCCTAAGAACAGCAGAGCTCAGGGATCTGAGGGAGTACGAGGAGGAGCCAGCCGGCACTAGGAGCTCTGCCAATTCGGGGGGGTGCCAGTACCAAGGACCTTGCCCATGAAACAGCCCAGAACAAAATTTAAGTAATTGGGAGGGGAGAATCAATTAAGCTTACTATACAGGTCACAGTGATGGGTGAGACGAGGGGCAGCAAGGGCAAAATGGCAAATGTTGTTGTAGGTGACAGTCCATCTGGAGAGGTGGGCTTTGGAGGTACGAGCAAACAGGAAGAGCCCATAGCAGAGGGAGGGGAGAAGCATGCCTCTAGTGAGCACAAGGTGAGTAGCAGAAGTAAAATTGCTCTTTGCTCAATAGGCCAGACCCAGTTTCCAGTTAACGGCTCTGAATACATTCTGGAGTCCAAGGTCGAGCTGAGGGTCAAGTGTCACCCCAAGGTATTTGATGGAGTCAGTAATGAGGACAGGAGCACCGTCAAGACCAGTGATACACAAAGGGGAACGGGAGGCCTTTGTCTTGGCTAGGGACCCAAAGAGCATGGCCTGGGTTTTTTTGAGGTTGAGGACCAGCTTGTGGGACATTATCCAGGATTGGATATTCACAAAGTCCTCTCTCAGTTGGTGGTTTATGACCCCAGTGTCCCAAGAATAGGTGAGGATGACCAGGTCATCAGCATATAGAATGAACCTACAGTAGGAAGAGGTAGTGGGTAGATTGTTGGCAAAGATGGAAAAGAGCAAGGGCCCCAGGACTAAACCTTGGGGAACACCTGAGGACATTGAAGTGGTGTCCGACAGCACCTTACTGTATTTGATCAGCAGCTGTCTGCCCTGTAGGTAGTTGGTGAACCAACTGAGTACAGGGGGTGACAAGCCAAAGGACCTAAGCTGAGAGCAGAGTACAGCATGGTCAACTAGATCAAAGGCTTTGGATAGATCAATGAAGATGGCACCAGAGAGTTTACCCTGGTCCATGGCAGCTCTGATCCCAGATGCAACAATGACAAGGGCAGAGGATGTACTGTGCCCTTTACGAAAGCCATGCTGCTCAGGAGATGACAGCTTGTGAGACTGAATATACTCTGTGAGTTGTCCAGCCACAACTTTCTCAAGAAGTTTACAGATAACAGACAATATGGCTATCGGTTGGTAGTTGTCAAGAATCTGTGGGTTGCCCTGTTTGAGAAAGGGGACAACCCTGGCCATCTTCATTATGTCAGGGATGACCCCAGAGGCTAGGGATAAGTTGAAGATATGGGCCACCAGGGAGGCAGTATGAGAGGCAGCAAGACAGAGGAGCTTAGGTTCCATGCCATCGTGGCCAGTGCTGGAGAAGGGGGAGAGACCAGAGAACAATCTCTGCATCTCTTGTGCTGTCACAGCCTTGAAACAGAATAACGGGCTGGAGATGGGAGCAGGTTGTGGAGCAGGGTCATGGACACAACTATTACAACCACGGGAGGAGAATAGGGAGGTGAAGGCAGACAGGTACGAGAAGTGCGAGTTAAATGCATTGATGATGGTAAGTGGATTGTTACAACTAGTACCATCGAGGAGCATGTCAGTGGCCTCACCGTTGGGGGAAACCACTTACTTTGTTCTTTATGTTCCTCCAGAAAGTCCTAGGGTCTTTAGCTGAAGTCAGCAGTGCCACTTTGCAGAATTCACTTTTGGCAGCCCTGATTGCTTTCTTACACTCATTCCTGAGCCTTCTATACTGCTGAAATATGGCCTGGGCCATCATGACCATGAATTCGGCCCAGCACTTGTCCCTAGCCCTCATGAGGGTAAGGAGGCTCCCATGCAACCTCTTGGTAGCATACCCTCTTACACTCCGTCTGATGAGAGGGGCATGTTTATCCTGCAGCACCCCAAAGATGCTAAGAAAATGACTGACTATAGAGACTGAGTCCTGGGCATTCTAAACTGCAGACTAGTCAGTAAGCCATAGATCGTTATGGGAAGACCCCAGGTCAAACCTGGAGAAGTCCCTAACTTGGATGACTTTATGAGGAATTTTCAGGGAGGAAATCTTCCATACACAGAACACAGGGGAGTGGTCAGAGATGGAATCAGGAAGAGCGCCAGAAGAGCTAATCCTCTCTAGTCTATTGGACAGGACCCAGTCTAGGAGGGAGTCCATGCCACCAGCGGAGGACCACCTAGTGGGTTTCTTAATGAGTTGGGACAGTGAGAGACCAGCATGCAGGGGTTCATACATGTTAGCATTACCACTAAGCCAGTTTAAGGTGAGATCTTCCAGTATCATTAGCTCATTATTCCCCGTCAATGACTCAACAGTGTCAAGGAGGTAGGACAACCCCGATATGCTCCCCATAGGGGGATTGTAAGTACAGGCAATGTGTAGCTTTTTAGTGTTCCTGAGTAACAGAACTCTGTGCAGCAGTTCACAGGGTGAATGCAAAGACTATTGGCAGGAAGAACTGAAAGATTCAGGCGACTCTGTAGTAGACCAGGATACCAACCCCCCCGCCACTTTTTCCCCGGGTGGTCCTGCCTGACGAGGTCAAAGCCAGGAAGTGCACATGCCGAGTCCAGGGTTGACGGATTCGGCCAGGTTTCCGTTATACCCAGGATGTCAGGCTTATGGTCAGTGATCCATGCAAGGAGGTCAGCAAGGTTGGCAGGAGGCTATGGATATTTAGGAGGGCTATTTTCAACCCATTGCCCTTTGACCAGCCCACCGGTGAGGAGGAGGCTTGTTGGGGAGGACCAGGGTTGAGCTCAATATCCCCTGAGAGGGCTACAGTCACCAGTAAGAGCCATAAGAGATGCCTCGGGGGGGGCACCCCTACAATGTGGCTTGCAGCCAGAACTCCTGACCATTGTGACAGGATACAGGAAGCACCTAAGATCAAGACAGCAGATAGGCCGGGGGACTGTCTATTACAGTCAATTAGATTGGAGAAGGTGTAGTCAGTCTCTTCTAGCTGTCCAGGTGTGACCCAAGTGCTCCCCGCGGGAGGGGCGCAGTCAGCAAAAAGAAAAGTGTCACTCCCACGGGCACCACCACAGACAACGCTGTGCACAATCAATTACATTAGATGCTTGCTCTGGCCATGCGGCCTCACAGTAACACCAGTTGCAAACATTCAGATTAAAACAGTACATCATTCTGCTGCAGCAAGTTCCAAATCATGATGTACAGAAAGTTAATTAAAAGTAAACCTGCCTTAAATTGTGATCAGACATTCAAGCTGCATATATTGCTCCTCCTGACAGTCCAATCCAACCCGTTTACTCTCACCTCATTTGCTAAGCAAACTTCACTTCAGTGACTCCCACCACCACACCAGATTGTTTTCACACATTTCCCTATAGCTGATCAGGTTTGGGTACCTTAGTTCCCTGCTGTCGGTCTCTTCTCTGTCTGGAGTCCCTCTCAGCTGCTGGCAGGCAGACATCCACATCTGCTTGTTTGCACTACTACGCAGTCTAATCTAACAGGAAGGAACATGCTTCATTGTGCTCCCACTGACATGCTTGCAGTGCAGCACAGGCACAGGGGTTGAAGTTGCAATCTGCTGTCCAGCCAGAGTAACGCCACAGTGGTGCTGAAAAAACTGTTACTCACGGATTAGTAGTCAGCAAAAAAAGGGACAAAACTGGGACAAGTAAGTAAAAAAAGGGACAAAAGTGACATTTTGCAAAACTCGTGGGGACACTGGAACATGCTGCCTAAAATAAGGACTATCCTGGGAAAATAGGGACAGTTGGTAGCTTTACCAATGGGGGTCTGGACAGGGTAGGGGAGGGAAGAGCTTAAGAGTATTTAAAGGTGGCCTGGGGGGGGGTTCTGTAGCAGACACAGCAGCTGTGTAGTCCGGGGCTGTGTATAGGCCGTACCTGATGCTTGTGTCCAGGAGGCTGGTGGCAGCAGGCTTCTTGGCACTGAGAGAGGTGCAGAGTAGTGTCCAGGCATGCAGGAGGTGAACCGCAGATGGCGGTAGGTAGCCCAATGGGCTACAACAATGCCTGCTAAAAGAGGGACAGCACAGGGATTAAATAGCACTCTGAAGTGGTAGGAGAGAAAATAAAATTAGCACCCAAACAGTGAGCTGCAATTTACTAAAACAGGGTCAAATCAGAGGGCAGATAGCTAGGCACCAGCTCTGTAACTGAGATTTGTAAAACAAGGGGATCACAGTGGGGAAGTCACACCCAAAGGGGATGGTAGTATTCTAAAATTGCAGAGCAAGCCTACTCAAGGTAGGATGTTTGTTTAGGACCAGGAGCACTGGCAATTTCTAGGTCTCAAGATATACTTGCAAGATGCAAAAGCAGTAACATACAAAGTGTAAAGATACAGAAAAGACCTGACCTGGATGAGGAGGGGGAGGTAAGGTTAAATTCCTGTAAAACACTGGCAATTTCTAAGCTTCTGGCTATATTAGCGACATATGGCAGCACAAAAAATTTAGATGTAGAAATTACAGAAACAGGCTTACCCTAGACAGTGTGTTAGGCTAGAGCCAGTAAAACTGGCTGTTTCAAGTTTCGGCCACCCTTGTGAAGTAAGTTTGCAACAGCATACTCAGGTATAGAGTTGTGAAAAAACAGGCTTACCCAAATATGGTGTTTGACTAATTAAGTTTATAGCTACCCTAGCGTGATTATGTTAGCAGTAGCATACTCCAGTAAAGAATTCTAAAACAGGCTTACACTAGGTAGGGTGTTTGGCTAAGCTCAGATAAAACTGCTAATTTATAAATCACAGGGTACATGAGCAACTTTAAGACAGCAGCAACATGCAGGTCTACCCTAGATAGGGTGTATGGCTAACAGCCATTAATCTGACAGATTCAAAGTCCCTGTCTACACTTAGCACAACATGGTCACCACAGATTACAAAGGTAACTGACTACCTTGACATCCTTGCATGTGTAGAGAGTCCTGCAGTGAGTGAGGCAGAGTAGCCAGCCAAGCAACAGACTACCGACATACTCCAGCAGACTCAAGGCAGACAACTTTCATTAGCACATTGGTCCTTTGTGTGCATGGGCTGCTGGGCAAACAGGTGCTTAAAGGGAGATGTGATAAAACAGAGCTTGGTCCCACCTTGCTCCACATTAAGAGCCACTGGATTGGCTGAGCTGGAGTGCAGAGGCATGTCTTCCCAGACCAGAAAGCTGACAAGGTTTTAGTCGCAAAAGTTCAGTTTTCATTCTCAGGAGCAACAATGAAGAATGGGGAGAGGGCTGGTTTCAACGGCTGAAGCCTCTCGCAGCCCAAATGTCCTGTTCCACACTGCCCACATAGTGATCTGACTTGCATTCTGGGGCTTGAACAAAGGCAATCAACCCTTCGAGCTTGGTCTCACCTTGCTCCATGCTAGGAGCCACCAGATTGGCTGAGCTGGAGTGCAGAGGTGCGGCTTCCCAGACTGGAAAACAGGTAATGTTTTAGTTGCAAAAGTTCTATTTTCACCCCTCAGGAGCAGCAGTAATGAATGGAAAGAGGTCTGGATTTGATGGCTGACCTGCCCTGTCCCACACCTTTGCCCTGTCCCATTGCTGGAGGGGGTACAATGCAGAGCAACCAGGATGAGCCTCAGTATGGAGGACAAACACTATGAGGAGAGACTGAGGGAGCTCAACATGTACTTCCTGGAGGAACGGAGGGATAGAGGGGACATGATACTAGAAACCTTCAACTATATGAAAGGTGTAATCAATCAATCAATCAATCAATCAAACTTTAACCAGGCAGTTACATCATTGAGCAAGCTCATTTTCAAGAAGGTCCTGGACACAGAGGACACTTTTGCTTGCAGTAGACAACATTTTATATAAAAGTAGACATTGGTACAGGCAGTTACAATATACAAAGTCAGTACTTGGATGAATTAGACATGTAAAGCAAATGCAAATATAGGCATTTAAAGTGCAGCGTATACAGGTTGTAGCTTATAGAGTACAAGTGAGGAGAGGAAGGAGGGATGTAGAGAAGGGCAGTGGGAAGAAAGGGTATCAGACACATAGTAGAGAGGGAAAATAGGGCAGCCTAATAGAATGAAGCCCCCTGCAAAATTAATTGATGAGAGGGGGAGGTGGGGGGGTTGCCCTAAAGGGATGCTGGCCAACGTGGGAAATAGGCGGCCCATGATTGCAGAGGTTAAGGGACACAGTTGAGCAGGGTAAAGCTTTACCTGAAACAATCACACACCATTATCAGGCATCTGTACAGCAGCCCCTAAATATAAAATGGCTGGGCAGCAGGGAGATTTTAAGCAATTTTTGCATGTTATTCCAAAGAGCTGGTAAAAAGGAGCTAATGGCAGTTGCGCCAAGACATGTCCTTGTTCATGGTAGCTTTAAGAAGGACAAAGGAGGAGTCTGTAGGAACCCTTTGAACATTCAAACAGATCACAGATATAGGGTGGTAGTTTATTGGACAAAGCCAGGAATAGCCACATGAGGGCATTTAGTTGCCTCCTCATGAAGAGGGATGGCCAACCTAATGCTTGGTACAATGAGCAGTGATGAGTCTGCAAGGGCAAGTCAAGAACAAATCTCAATGCACGATGATAGAGTGTATCCAGCTTTTGGAGCACATACTGGGGGCAATGGCTGTATAGGAAGTCGGCATAGTCAATTAGGGGAAGAAAGGTTGTTTGAACCAGGGTGAGTAGGCATCTTATGCAGTAGAAAATACTGAGGCGCTGCCTTAGCTTTTTTGTTAACTCACTTAGATGTACACCGAAGATGAGTTTGTTAACCAACCAGACTCCCAGATATTTAAATTTATCCACTAGCTCTAGTGGTTCATTAAGGAGGTCAATAATCTGTGGGGTCCCAGGTATCCCCGTATTGTGGGATGCAGAGATAATCATAGCTTTTGTTTGTTTTTTTTGCATTTAACAAGAGCTTTAGATTCAGCAGGTTGTGCTGGAGGATGATAAAATCCTGCTGTAGCTCCTTGTACTGAATGTCCAAGGACGGGTTGGTCGTGTAGAGGACTGTGTCATCTGTGAAGAGATGAATGTTTCCAGCAACCAGGCCAGAGTCAATGCGGTTGATGTAAAGGTCGAAGAGGACAGATCCAAAAATGGAACCTTGCAGAACACCTCAGGGCAGTAATTTTAGTGGAGAGAATTCCCCTTGGGCTTTAATTTGCTGTTTACGATTTGTGAGGTAGCAGTGGAACCACTTTACTGCAGCAGCGGTTAGACCGATGCTACTCAGGGAATCAAGAAGTATGGAATGATCAACCTTATCAAATGCTTTGCTGAAGTCAAGGAAGAGTGCATAGATGTGCTGTTTACTGTCCAGGGCTTTTAGCCAGTCGTTTGACACTTTGGCTAACGCAGACACGGTACTGTGCTTAGGTTTGAAACCTGACTTGAACTAGATTGAGGATTTTCTCATGATCCAAGTACTCCCTTAAGTGATAAATAAAGATGGTACAGATGGAATTTTAAGATTAAGGAGAGAGCGGGACACTAGAGGGCACAATCAAAAGTTGGAGGGTGGTAGATTCAGAAGGGAGATGAGAAAGCACTATTTCATGGAGAGAGTGGTGACAGGGTGGGACGCCTACCTGAGGAGGTGGTATCCTTGAAGATGGTGGGCAGTTTTAAAAGTGGATGGGACAAAGTCAGGGGGAAGGTTGCCAATAAGACATGGGGGGGAGGGTTAACAGCTAGTATGGACATGAAATTGGAAATGCAGGTAGGAAAGGGGGGGAGCAGCTCCAGTGTAACAGACTGCTAGCTGCACACTCAAGCAGACTAGACAGACCATCAGTCCTGTATCTGCTGACATTCCTCATGTGTTCGTATGTTCATATGCCGTCCACATGGCGATCTCACAAAAAACGGGACACTTAGTCCTAGTGGGCCTACCCAGTCAACAAAATTCAATAAATAAAAAAAAAGAAAATGCTCCTGCAGCTGCTTTATTAATTTCTTTTGGCTTGCTGTTTCCTGCTTAGAACTGATATTTAGCATCCTCAGCTGCTTCTAGGTCCCCTAATTCAAAGAATCTCAGCCTGACCCAGTACAGTGTATCAGTCATCAAGACTTAAATGTGTTTTTTAAATTGTTTTTCAATTATTTAGAGGTTTTACTGTGCCATGTTGAAACAGCATACAAGGGGAGCCAGTGAGCCGCGCAGAAGCTTTCAAAATGGCATCAAAATTATATGAAGATGCCTACTACAGTAGTGGGGTAGGGGGCCTCCATGCCTAACCTTGAGGGGTACCCCCAAAAATATAAGGGCAACTTTGTGTCAGCCCGCTTGAATTTAGACTCCACATTTACCTCTTGCTCCAGCTTCCTCTGTGGATACTTTACCCTTTATTAAGTTTCAAAGTATTACTTATTATTAACATTTCAGGTTCACACAGGAAATATGTATGACTCCCACTCACCCTTGGACAAACATAGTTTTCTCAGCCAGATATGGCCCAACTCATAGATTTAAGAGATAGAGACATACCAATGGATAAGCAGGTGCTTGTTACTGCTTTTGTTGTAATAATAATTGCAGTGCACACATGTGTTTATTTAAGCAATAAGCCATGAGGGAGTGTGGGTTATCGGGGGATTTACCATGGCTGGAGTGGTTTGCTCCGAGTGGGTGAATCCTTACCAGCCATGGTAAATTACCTGATAACCCACATCCCCCAAGTGGTTTATTGCGATTATACCAAATACAGCTTTTTTAATTATTTAAAAAAAAAGCAGTACTTGCTATAACGCTTAATAAGCCACTCAGTATTAAAGCAGTGTTTTTATTTTGTTTTGCTTTCCTGATGTATGGAGCTGCTGTTTTATGGTGTCCGCTTAGCCGGGAAACAAGATGGTGGCTGCAGTGCCATAATTTCGGCATTGGATTGTTTTTTTTAAATGCTGTCACTTTTTGTGGTGATTATCACAGGATTTACAATGGAGGTAAGGTGCCAGCCTGCTGCTGTGATTGGTTGTTGTCTGAGGTACATGGTATAATTTACTATATACAATGGCTTTGTACTCAAGTTTTTTTTTAGGGAACACTAGCCCCGTTGCATAAAAAGTCATTTGTCAGAGTGTCTGAATTTGAAAGCCACAGTACCCCACCTTATTCTGTTATAAAAACAATAACCATGCTACAAAAGGAATTAGTTAAGGGGGGGGGACAACCACAAGGTGAGCTAGACTTGGAGGGAAAGGCTTGGAAAATTGCTTAAAGAAGCAGTGGATGATTGCAGTGAACATTTTGGCCTATACTTTTTAGTTGTATTTTAGATTGCATCTTATCTCTGGACTTGTATAATACCCCCTTACCCCATGGGTATGATATACCTCTTATCGCAAGGGCAGTTTAGGAGGCTGCACTTTTAGTTAAGAGTTCAGCTCAGAGGGTAAAGGGCTGACAGTGATTTTACTTTATTTTACTAACTGTGGAGTTAGGATTGTGCTACTAGCATGATACTAGCAGTAGATTCTTTGGCCATGTGAGGTCATCTAAACTTACGAACATACGAACATACGAAATTTGCCAGCAGATAAAGGCCTAGAGGTCTATCAAGTCTGCTCGAATGTGCAGCTAGCACCCCTTATTCTGCAGCTGCCCCTCCCTTCCACCCTTCCCCTTCATTAACCCTCCCCCTTGTCCTGTCCCATCCTCGTTTGAAGCAGTCCACTGTTCTACTGCATACCACTTCTGCAGGTAACGATTCCACCCAGCCACCACCCTCTCTGTAAAAAGTGTCTCCTCATCTCCCTCCTGAACCTTCCTCGCTCCAGTCTCATATCATGGCCCCTGGTGGCCTTCCCCTCCCTTACTTTGAACAGCCCCTCTGTACCTGTCTTGTTTATTCCTTTCATGTATTTAAAGGTTTCAATCATGTCCCCTCTGTCTCTCCTCTCCTCCAGTGAGTACATGTTCAACTCCTTCAACCTCCTCTCATATGATAAGTCCCCCAGACCCTTGATCATCTTTGTCGCCCTGCGCTGCACTCCCTCCAGTAACTTAATGTCCCTTTTCAGATACGGACGCCAGAACTGCACGCAGTACTCCAGGTGTGGTCTAACTAATGACCTATACAGTGGCAGAATCACCTCCTCCCTCCTTGAGGATATACCCTTGCAATACAACCCAGCATTTTGTTGGCCTTTGCAGCTGCCTTCCTACACTGTGCCGAGTTGTTCATTGACCCTGTGATGAGCACACCCAGATCCTTCTCCTCCTCTGTCTGGGCTAGCTGCACTCCCCTAGCTGGTAAGTCCTCCTGGGTTCTTCATCCCAAAATGCATCACCTTGCACTTTTGGCATTAAGCCAGTTGCCAGGTGTCTGACCAGATTTCAAGCTTTGCCAGATCATCCTGCAACCCCTGCCATCCCCCTAGGTCATCCACCACCGCGCCAACCTTGGTATCATCAGCAAACAGACTGATCTTGCTCTTGATGTCCCATGATATGTCTGCAATGAATATCCCAAACAACACTGGTCCCAACACCGAGCCCTGTGGGACACCACTCGTCACTGCCCTTGGGTGTGAGAGCTCCCCACCCACCACCACCCTCTGTTGCCTTCCCTGCAGCCAGTTTCCTACCCATCTCACCAGCATTGCACCTGCCCTGTGCCTACTAACTTCCTTCCCAGCCTTCCATGTGGCACTGAGTCGAATGCCTTACTGAAGTCCAGATACAGGACATCCACTGCATGTCCCCGTCCAGTTGCCTAGTTACCCAGTCATAGAACCCGACCAGGTTGGTTTGGCAGGATCGCCACTGTATGAAGCCATGCTGTCTGCTGTCCTGTAGTCCTTTGGCCTCTAAGAGGGCCACCAGCCTCCCTTCAGGATAGTCTCCATTAGTCACCCACGATGGATGTGAGGCTCACTGGTCTGTAGTTTCCGGTTCATCCTTGGGGCCACTCTTGTGGAGGGCACCACATGAGCCATCCTCCAGTCCTGAGGTACACACCGAATGTAGTGAGGCATTAAATAGGTCTGCCAAAGGTCCTGCAAGGACCTCTGCCAGCTCCTTCAGTACCCTGGGTGGATGCCATCTGGACCTGGTGCCTTGTCCACCTCAGTGCCTTCAAACCCTCTCGAACTCTGTCCTCCATGATTTCCCATCTGTCACCACTTCCCCCTCGTCCTGCCATTTCACCCATCTTGGGTGTCACCCCCTCTTCTCTTTAGTAAATACTGAGCAGAAGTACTCATTTAGTGCTTCCGCCTTATCATACCCTGCTTCCACCCAACCCCCCTCCTTCCTAATCCTTACAGCTCCTTTTCTCCCTGATGTACTTAAAGAAGTCCTTCTCCCCCTTCTTAATGCCTTGTGCCAGCCTGAGTTCCGTAGATGCTTTGGCTCTCCTTACTGCCCTTGTCACCTCCTTCGATTCTGTCAAGTACTCCTCTCTGTCCTCCCCCTTCCCTGTTTTCTTGTATTTCCTAAAGGCAGCTCTTTTCCTCCTTACCTTTTCCATGACCTCCTTGCTCAACCAGCTCGGTTTCTTAGCTCTAGCCTTCTTGCTCTGGGCTTTGCAGCAGGTTTTGGTTGCCTCCACTATCCCCAACTTTATGAGCTCCCATCTCTGGTTAGTATCCATACTAGATTGAATTCTGGCCAGGTACCCTTTTACCACTTCCCCCATCCTCCCAAAGTCAGCCCTCCTGAAGTCCAGCACTCTTGTGCCAGATTCCACTCCTTCCTTGCCCATATCCAATGTGAGCCATACTGAGTGGTGGTCACTCCCTGACAGCGGTTCCTCCACTGTAAGTTCTCTCACAAAGTCCCCATTTGCCAGCACAAGGTCAAGGGTATTCCCTAACCTGGTTGGTTCACTGACCATTTGCAGCAGGAAGCTGTCCTGGAAGGCATCCAGCAGTACCTGCTCCCTTCTGTTCCTGGTTGTTGGGGTGCTCCAGTCCACTTCTGGCATGTTGAAGTCCCCACAATCACCACACTACCCTTCTCGCAGGTCCTCCTGATCTGTCCCTGCTAGTTCCCTGTCTAACTCCTCCATCTGAGATGGTGGCCTGTCCCACTCCCATTCTAAGACTCCTATTCTTGGAATCCTGGATTTGCACCCAAAGTGACTCTGTACTGCCCTCCTCCCTTCCTCCCTTACACACTTCAGTCCTTCCTTCACATATAGTGCCACCCCCCTCTTTCCCAGTCACCCTGTCCCTCGAAATAACCTGTACCCTGGTACAGACAGGTCCCAGTCATTATATTGGGTGGCCCATGTTTCCGTGATGGCTGCAATGTCCACCTCCTCTGCCATGAGAACCTGCAACTTGCAGTTTTCCTCCCAAGGCTCCTAGCATTAAGGGTAACCACCTTCCACCTTTTCCCTCCTCCCATCCTGCCCTCCTTTCCTAGCATCACCAATAGTACTTGCCATTTGTCCTTTGTCACTGTTATGGGGGTAAGCTCATATGATTTCCCAACCTGTGGTCCCTGCATCTCTCTCCAACTGCCACCCCACTCCTAGTTTAAACTCCAAACTTCCTCTATATTCTTCCATCCTCTGCTTCCAACACTTTCTTTCCTTCCTCACTCAAGTGTAGTCTGTCCTTGGCATAGAGACTTCTGTCCTCCCAGGTCCCTCCCACCCCCCCAACAGCCCATACCCTTTAGCACAACACCAGGTTCTTAGCCATCTGTTAAATTCTCTATTCTCAGCTTTCTTGTTGTGCTTGCCTTTGGCACCGAAGTATCTCGGAAAGTTACTGATCTTCCTGCCCCCTCACATAATTGTGCTAGTTCCTCAAACCTCCTCTGGACTATATCCACTGTCTTGTCAGCCAGGTCGTTTGTCCCAAGATGTATAATTAAATGAGGCTTGTCCCTACCCCTTCTAGCATATTTCAGAACAGACTGTCCCACCCTTTCCGCTGTCATTCCTGGCAAGGCCTCCACCCAAATGCGATTATGCCCTCTCTGCCTTGCTACCCCACCTAACTCCTCTTAGTATTGAGTCCCAGCACTAAGATTCCACCCTCTACTCCCTGCTTGCTTCCTTTCATCTCCTCCCTCATTTCCAGCTCCTCTTCTTCCTCCTGCACATTATTATGCCCTTTACCCTGTTGCAGTTCTCCCAGCAGAACTTCCCCGCTCCAGTTTGGTCCAGGCATTTATCAATTACTCTTCTAATTTCATCACTTCCTCCTCCACCTTCTTCCTCTCTAGTAGTGCAAAACTATTTTCTAGAAGATCCTTCCACAAATGCCTGCTCCCTCTCTCTCATAGTAACCTGTTCTCTCCTTTCCACTCCATGACTTTGCCACTTCTTCGCCTCCCCTCACAAGTCCCTATTGCCTCCTTCCATTTGACTTTTGTCTCCTGACCTGATTTCCCGGCAATCTGCTCTCCTGGCCTGGGCCCTTTGTCTCTGCTTCCTTCTTCTGAGCTCTCCTCACCACTGTTGGCTTAAATTGCCCTCCTCATCTCCCTTCCTCCTCCCTCCAGTATTGGGCTAAACCCACCCCAATCTGCCTTGCCTGTCTTAGTTCCTCCTGCAGACCCTCAATCTCCTTTCTAAGTTTTTCTATGTGGTTGCACACTAAACATCCTCCCACTCTCCAGGCAATGTTTAGAAAGATTGGTGCACCTTGAGTTGTTGCAGCCTACCACTCCTACCCATTGCTGTCGCTGGCTCACCAGCGACCCCCCACCCTTCCAGATGCAGGATACCAAACACCCCCCAAGTCCCCACTCTCCCTCTATCAGTGCAAAACATTCTTTATGTCCCTTACCTCCTTTGTTGCACACGTTTAGATATGTTGAGCAACTGCTTTGTATATTCCTATCCACACTCAAAAATACTTTAAGTAGCCATTGCACACCTTCTTCAACTCCTACTCCCCCTTTACCCAATGCAATAACTATGAGAAGTAGTAATAATGAAAGCGCCTAGATTTGCATTTACTTCCCTTCCACTGAGAGAGCCGTCACCTCTTCACTTGCTGCAGTTCCTTTCCTGGATGTCTGCTTCTGTTATGACAGGTGCAAATCCTTTGCCTGTTTGAGGAAGTGATGTCAGAACCCCTAGTACAAAGGGAATAATTGACCAGATTTGGGTGGGTGGGACCAGCCCAAGTCCTCAGGAAACAATCAGGTAGCTGAGGCCTCTAGTCAGACAATTAGCACCCTTCCCCCACTCAAAACTTTGCAGCTAGTGAAGCCAGCAACAATGAATAAATTCTACTCAAAGCCCCAACATAGGTTTGCTACCCAAAGAAACAGGAGACCAATTCAAACAGCTTCACCAACAATACATCAAAATAGGTTTGGAATTATAAGATATAGGTCTCCAATTCAAAGAAACAGACCAGTTAAATTACACCAATTATGTTTAAAAGAGAAGAAATAGGCCTCTACAAATGCAGCCTACCACACCGTAAACCAAACAAATGAGCCCACTTTTAGCTACCAAAACAGGTTTCAAAATTCCAACAGCCCCAAACAATACCCTGCTAGCCCCCTTAGTAGTAAGAAAGAAAATAAACATTCTACCAAGTAGAATCCATGAAAAACAATGTAACACAAGAAGCTACTGTACTGTAGATCTGATCCTGTCCCCCCTTCCAGTTCCTTCTGAGAAGCCAAAGCACTTACAAATTGAGTGCCCTGTGTGAGTGGTCAGCAAGCACTGAGTGGAGGCCCGCATGGACAGAGGGTAGTGTCTATCTGTGTCAGCCTGGGGCAGTCTGCAGTCAGCCAGAAACTGCATTTTTTAGAAACATCTTACATTTCAGAAATGAGACATAATGCCGGTTCAGTGGCGCTGAGCGAAAGGGTTCGCTCAGCACACTGACGACCTGGGTTCACGCCCCAAGCCCAGGTGCCAGGAGCAGAGGCTGGCAGGAAGGGGTTCCATAAGCGTCCTTTGGACACTTCCCTCTGCATGCTTGGGGGACATGCTGCCTCAACACGTGCCCCATATGCCCTTACCCCAGGACACTCCACACTCATGCAAGGCCGAGAACTGCAGTGGTCGGGGCACAGAACACAGAAATGCCCCCTGACTGACCAGATGATGAGCGCCCTCGCCCTGCCACCCAAAGCCCCAGAGTCAGCCCAGATCCAGCCCCGCAGCACCTGAGATGCACAGTCAGGCCATTATGGCTAATTCTTCACAGAGGAGAGGGACCCTTCTGGCACAGGGATAGGCCGGGCTACTCAGGTAGGCCACTATAGGGAGCTGGAGGAAGATGGCAGGGGGTTAGAGGGTGGTAGGAAGACCCTGGCGCTCCAAGGGAGTGGCCGGTTGGGGGGGTGAGGGAGGCACAAAGGAAAAAAAATGAAACAGCAAAAACAACGGAGGTAGACATCCTCAACTTTGTTAATAATAAAATAGTGCAGTATGCTAGCTGCAAGATGTTCACTTGTACAAATACTGACTAAAAGTGTGAGAAATGTCAATATATTTCTAGTCTTGAGGCGGAATTAGAAGAACAAAGGCACAGACTGAGTAAAATGCATGAAATAAATTAATTAAATGGATACTTGGACGAGATAATTAGACAAATGCATTTACTGGAGGGAGACACAGAAACAGAAATGGGGTAGAAATACCTACAAATGGTGGGGAAAAATGTAAAACGGATATGGGAGTGAATGGGATGAAGCTGGTTCTAATGAGGAGGATAGCTGGAATATGGCCAGCAGAGTAGAACAGGCAGAATGACTGTCATCTTATTAATATATCAAACATATACAGAGCATTAAGAAAGAATGAGGAGAAGAGAAACAGAAATGAATGTAGGGGACCAGAAACACAGAAACACAAAACTAGAAATATTGTGGTTATTTGTGATTCCATAATAAGACACAGTAATTTGAAAAGATAGAAAGGCTATTGCAATGCTGAGTTGCCTGTCAGGTGTAAGAGTGTCAGATTTTAGGAATAAATTGAAAAGATTTTTAAGTAATTCTGGGGAAAATCAGTTGTCACATTCAGGTAAATGACATTGGAAGCAGGCCTGATGAAATAAAAGACAATTACCCTGTTATTGTCTGTGATGTACTGCCAGGACCTAGGGCAGGACAAGGTAGAACTTCAGCAATATGAATGATAGTGCGTGGCTAAGACACTGGGCCAGGAGAGAAAATTTTGCATTGCTGAAGAACTGGGACAGGTATAGATTTGCCTCAGACCTCTAGAAAAGGGATGGACTGCATTTTAACTGAAAGGGGACTAAAATATTGGCAGGAGCGATGCATGCCCAAATAAACAAGTTTTTAAACTAAGAGCCAAGAGGAATGGGAATAAAAGTTCTGATTAAACAGACCATGGGACAAATAAAAGTGGAAAAGTTACTGGGCAAAGTAACACCCACTCCAGCAGAAGCATAGGAGAGAAGGCTAAAAATAGTTCAGAAAGGACGTGCATTTTGTGCAATGCTAGAAGCATGAATGGTAAAATGGGAAAACTACAAGCTGTGTTGGCTACAGAGGACATTGACAAATGTCTTTAAAATGGACAGAACAGAAAAAAGGGGGGAGGAATAGTAATTTACAATAAATAACATTTGACGGTGGAGGAACTAATGGACAGGGGGTGGGAAATCACCTGGCTATAAACTGAAAGGCGCTGCCTGTAGTTATGTGGGGGAAGAGCTCCTCCCCCACATCCTACTTAAAGTAGCAGACTACCACCGCTTTGCTTAGAGCGAGTCACACTCGCTGTTCTCCCTGGAGTCCTGCTGGTCCTCATCCGGTCTCTTTCTTTTGTGTCCCCCTTCCCCCCCCCACATTTCCCATTTTGTTTGTCTTCTTCTGATTGTTGCCCCCCACCCCCATTCACTGGTCCCTCGCATCTGCTTTTTTATGTTTGCTTGCGCACATGCTCAAGAAACATCTTGGGAGAGTGCGACTCCTGGAGGTGTGTGCCTGCCCTACCCAATGTACTACTTGCTGTAGTGGGCATGTCCCAGTTGCACCAATGGATGTGTGAGCTGTGGATGACAGCGCTTTGGCTGCTGTGGCTTTCACCTCAAAGGAAAGGCCCGCTGCAATCAGGAGTGGTACACTGTGTCTACTAGCATATTAACGTCACAGTGTTCTGCGCTCATTCTGTTCCTCCATTACATAGTCTGCATTTCTGTCTTGCCTTTGTTCCTTAGTAGTAGTTAAGAGTCACCACATTCACTTCTATACTCCACTGTGTTCCAAGACATTCAGCAAGTGTTAAAACAACTCCCGGTCATCCGGTCACAGCTTTTTTTATTTATGCTAAAAGATAAGGTTTGTTGTTGTCAACATCTGCGTCTTGATTCTAATCTTGTGTTTTTTTGCACTTTTTAATTAACAGCAGAACTGCAAAGTAAACTGCTATAGCTATAATTTTGACTACAAGGATCAAGTTACGATCTTAGGGTAGGTTTTTTTAAGAGGTGGAACTGAGTTCCTGTGGTCTCATGCCCAATTTAACCCCTGCCTATATGTATATCTACATGTATATGCATAGCTGGATAGATGTAGCTGTAGATAAATAGCTATGACTGTGAGTTGGTGGCACTATGGAGGGAATCATGGAAGTTTTGTGCCGGCAACCTTTTTCTGTATTTTTACACTGAACAGTTGGTGACAGTCTCATGCAAGGATCCCCGGAGACACACCCAGAACGGTTGATGTTGGCCCTGCTATGACCGTGTCTCTCCAACTCTTTCTTGCCTTGCAAATCAGAGATATGACCTAAAAAGAATCAGGAACACATGACCAAAATTAGGGGCACATTTTACAAAATAGAAACATCTGCTGAAAAAGGCTTATATTGTTGTGCGTTATGTAAATTTTCTGAAACAGAACTTGACTGCAGTACTAATGTCAGGCAATTTGTTTATGCATCAGATCACTACTTTTTGGAGAAAAAAATCAAAATTGAGAAGGAAAAGTCAGGAGGAACCAAACACAAGTTCGAGGCAACACTGGGGAAAGTAATCCATTTTGCTTATGGGATGTATTGATTTTTGAGTGCTTAAGTACTAACTAGAGCGTGTTTTTGTTGCTGAATTCAGTTCTTTTAATATTGCAATCCTCGGGTTGGGTGCTGTTAGTTTTGCGTGTTTGCTATTGTGATTAAGGTGGCACCAAACCTTACCCACCTCGGCCGTTTTGTTTGTGTTGGTGGCTAAGCAATGCATTGGAGAGGCTTGACAAAGCATTTAATTATTCAAGCTTTTTCCTTACATATTTTAAATATAGTAAATGGGAATAAGTGCCTGAAATGCTTTTGAGAGTGGAGTGTTGATGTTCATGGAGCCCTTGGAAATCAGGCTGAGGAGATATGGGGAGCCACCAGGAGTTTTGTGCTTTCTGCCTAGCTGCAACCCCTCAGAAAAACTGTTTTGCCCCAGTCATACACAGTACATTTATAGGCCATAGCAAAGAATTGTGTCAGGTGTACAAATGTACAGTTAAGGCCAAAAGAATATAACATTGTAACCAATTCATCTGACACCATCCGTGTCAACACTGTAGCAAATAATTGTCATGTATACAACTGCACAATCGACACCACAGCCAACATAATATTGTTCCTAATCTGAACTGACACCATCTGTATCAGCCTGTAGCAGAGCACTAGCACACAGACTGGGTGACGACGCAATAGTGTAACAGAACACAGTTACAATCTCCACTATATACACTGTATTGAACGAGCATAACTTCTATTGAACTTGTCCTGGGGAGGGTGGAAAAACAGAGGAAATGTCCCATAAAAACTCTGGAAACGTCTACTTCCAATCCAGCTTTGTGATGCAGTAAAGTACCAGGAGTAAACAAACTTGCAATTAAAACAGGAACACACTGGAGAAAATGTGGTCTAGCTGCCAAGAGTGCTGAGCTAGACTATGTAAAATGCCACTCAAATTCTCCAGAGGGCTCTTATTCTGCTCACTGACTCTATTAAGTCACCTCGCTGCATAACATTGTAATTCATTTTTTTTTTTTGTTAGGGAAGCCAAAGAACATCTTGTCAGGGCCAGAGCCAGTTGCTTCATTTCAGAAGAACCATAAGGTTTGCAAGGCTCTTCAATCCTCCAAATTTTATATAAATAAATGCCAGGGACCCCTTGCTTTAAGGGTGTTTAGGGACTTCATGGACGCCATAGGGTTCGGAAAAATTATAGGGGTCTCCGAGCAACCCCTGGCTAGCTGCCACAACTAAATATAAATGACACCACTGGCTAGAGCTACTGCTAAGACATGAGTCATGGCACATGACTGATGCTCATATTTTTTGACAAGAGATGTGTAATTGCCGGAAAGTGGGGTCAGGCTAGCCTAACTATGTAAATTTACTATGCTTATTGGAGCATCATTTTTTTCATCTTTCTCCGCAGGTGTGTGTGACTTTTGGGTGGTGGTGAGACACAGAGCAGTCTCTAAACAGCAATCAGGCCTGGCCTGTTCCTAAATGAATATGTGCAGGAACTCTGCTCAAGGGAGACCTCACCATTAGTTGGACGCTGGTGGTCTAAGTTAGTAGTGATACTAGAGATAGGTGTACTGGGCACGCGGAGTGCTTTGAGGTATACTCTCCTCAGTATAATAACTTTTATGATCCCTGTGTTTAAGGGGTCAGTTTTTGTGCAGCTAATTTAATCCTTTTAGAACTTTTGCATCTGCAGTGGGCCTGTCATCCCCACAAAACGTGCCGAATTCTGTATGACTAATAACCAAAAAACAGTGTCCTTTGGGAGCACTTTCATGAATATACTTTTTTAGTTTTCAATGTTTAAATTTATCGTTGCAATAACATTGGAACACGGGAATAACTGATATTTATTTTTTGCAACTCTTCATTACTTTTATATTGTGTACATAGTGTACTGTCTGTTTAGTACTTCATACTAATAATGTCTACCTGCTTTGCTTGCTAGTGTCCTACATCAGAAATATTCCCAATAAATACTAACAATGCTCCTTTATAATTAGTGCCTTATTGGCACATAGGGGATGAAGAGGTATAAATTCACGAAGCATTCAATCATTCTAATTTTTAATACATTGCTGTGTATAGGGGCAACTTATAGCTATTATTCTGTATTAAGGTTTGATGTAGCTCTGTAAATCAGGAACCAGATTGTGTGATCTAATATGTAACATTAATCCGCTTGGATCGGTCTTTAATTCTAAGTCACAGAACTTATACAAGATTAATAAGTGGTATTGGTTTTACGGTAAGCTGTTCAACGTAAGAAGAAGCTCCATTATCGCGCATGATACTGGACACGCGAAGATAGTTCTGGGTGGAGATTACAAGTTCTTGATATAAGACCTCAAACTTGGGACAGGACCAACTGCTTTTCTTTTTTGGTGCCTGGATGACAGGTGAGCACTGGTATAAATTATTCCTTGTAATTAACTGGTAGTTAGGGACTGTTACATCATATACCCACTTGGCCATTTTGGTCTTTAAGGGAACCTCATCTGTTTTCGAGGTAGGTAATACACGGGCCTAGTCCCATTTCTATTACCAGGTTTGTTGGAAGATTTCTGGAGCCGAGCTCTACCATCCTATAGCTGGAGCTTACACTGAGTGGAGCCCTTATGTAGTGTACAATAATACTGTGGCAGCGATTTCCCAGTACAACTTCAGAAAAGCCTGATATAACTAGGCTTACCCGTCTGAAAAAAATAGTTGCCTATTTCTGTCATATAGCCATGAAAGCATTCATACGGGTTGTGGAGTCTGGGATGGGTGTATTTTTGAATAATTTGATTTGTATTTCATCCTGTTTAATTACACATATTTGGACCAAATTGACCAACTTGAGTATTTTCTGTGTCAGCTTTTTGTGAGACATTCTGAAGATCGACCTAGTTTCTAGGCAGAAAACTATATCACAACGTGTACTAAAGTTATATATAAACTATTGTTTGGTCTTTCTTGGGCTCTGATGTTTTACCTTATGACTGCTTCCTGGGTATTTGAAACTACAAATTGCAGTTTTTTTTATCTATTATGTATGAATTAACTGCCTGTCAGTCTGCTGTGACTGACCTATAATGCAATATTTTATTCTAGATTGTATGTGCTGGTTTGATATATTTAATGTTGGTGACTAGTTTCTTCTATTAGTTATGTAATGACCAAAGATCAAACGATAAATCTAAACATAATCTGATCTACACACACACACACACACACTGGAAAATTTACAGCGGAGCAATTTATGTATTCATTTTGGTACAGTATTTTGTATGCAATTTATGAAACCCTGTACTTTATTTACTGCTCCCTACTGCAGTGTATCTTGTCCCCAGGAATCTTCTTGAAAACTAGGCACCGCACCGAAATGAAACAGTCCTGGCGCTGTAATTCTCAATGAACAACTAAATCAATAAACAGAAGATTTTAAGAGAAGGAAAAAATAGACGATGTAATCTTAATGGAGTGCCTGGTTGAGAGCATCACCTGGCTGATCAGTTAACAGAGCAAACCCAGGCAGTTCAGAACTAAATGACTGTTTACATTGCAGGAATCAAATGAGGACATATTTTTTTTTAAAGTGGAATAACACCTTTTGAGGTATGCAAATGCCAATATGCTAACATACTATAAAACCAGCAGAATAGGCCCTATGGTCTACCAAGTCTGCTCAATGGTCAGTGCTTATGCCTGGCATTGATTTTTCAGCCCTCCCTCCCACCCACACAAGGACCACTATTTCCCAGCGGGGCTCCTGGATGTGCCTTCCCCCTGCACCTATCCCAGCCCTTCTTGAACTCCTCCACCAGTAGTAGCAGCCACCAGCTATCTGGGCAAGGGATTCCAGGGCTCCACCACTCATTCAGTGAAGTAGCCCCTCCTTATTTCTCCCCTCAACCAACCCCTATCCAGCATCATGGGGTGGCCCCTGGTGGTCCCCCTCAAGGCTTACCCTATTGACCCCCTTGAGATACTTGAAAACCTCTATCATCCCCCCCCTTGTATGGGGATGTGTGCATAATGAGAAATTATGTGCACCCCAGATGTGGGATGCTACATAAACCCAAAGGGTGAAGCCAGAGGGGGTTATATGAGCATCCCACAAGGAGGGTGCACATAATTTCTCATTTATGCACTTACCCCCTCCCCCCATGCATTGTTATGTATAATTGCTGGGGGACGTTTTGTCTCCAACCAGATTCCATTAAAAGTGTTTTTTTTTTTTTTTACTTTTTTTGTTTTATTTGTTATAGCATGTGGCAGGATAATAAAGCAAGTGCACATGGGTATAATGTTTCAAAAGGGGTATTTGTCTAGTGTAGCAAGTTTTTAACACTTAAAATTGGCAAAACATAGGTTGCTTTGAGTTAGACAGTATTGAAATGGGAGTGGCTTCAACACCCCCCTCCCCCCCCAAACAGCTATTATATCTCCAGGAAACAGTAAATTCAGACTGTGAAACAGTTTTACACATTTACTTTTATGAAGGCATGTTTACAAACTGTTAATATGTTGTAGTTTATATAGTATGTTCAAAATAATGTTTCTGATGGCTAGGTCGTCCTTGTCATGGCGATATGTAAATTAGGTCGGGGTCAAGGTTCACAGCTGCTTGTATGGAAACAGTAGCGAGCGAAAAGAAAACAGAAATAACTTTTTTAAAACTACTGGAAAATGTTAGGTGAGGGCTCCATATTTGTGCATGACTGCTTTTTATTTTACTGACAGCAAAAATGCTGAGTGATGTGAAATAATTTGAGAGAGCTATGCAAGGGAATTGAGCGAGTGCAGCCAGTGAGTGAGTGTAAGTAGAGCTGAGGGGAAGGTGGCGCACGTTGGCGGTTATAACGGCAAATTAAATCTTGCTTCACCTATGAGAGAAAACGCCCCCAGTTATTTATAGCTAGTGACAGGGTTGGATTTCAAAGCTTGCTCCTCAAAAAAAAAAAACACTAGTTTGTAGGGGCATCCTGTCCGTCACTACTATGGGGTAGAGGGAAGGGAGTCTTGACATAAGTTTTGGCAGCGCATCATAAAAATCAGTAGGACTCTTGGTTCAGAATCCCTTTGAATCATGCTCTTGACATCTTGTTGCCATTTCCACTATTCTGGACTGCACAGTGTCAGTGCTTGAATGTGTGTCAGCATTACCTGTATAAAATTCTAATAATGAGGTACTTTCCTTTGTAAAATGGAGTTTCTCAGTTGGAGGGTGGTGGTGGTAGTGAGGGATGGAACATACAGTGGTTTGTGAGTGGGTCTAAATGTGTCTAAATGCTAAATGTGTGCAACTTTAACTGCACCACATTCAATTGAAGAGGTACTGTACTTCTACTACCACAGAGAAAATAATATTATCCCCACCACCCTATTCACCACTCTCTCTCATTTTGAGACCATTGGTGTGGTGCCATTAAAAAATCTAATAAAGAGGTACTGTGCCTTCCTTTGTAAAATGGAGTTTCCTGAATTGGGGCGGGAGGTGGGGGGGGGTGGGGATGAAACACACAGTGGTTTGGGGGTGGTTCTAAATGGGTGCCAACTTTACCTGCACCACTTTTGACTGAAGAGGTACTTCTAAAAATTGGCGTTTCTTCATTTGGGGGGATGAAGCAAGTAGGGATTTGGGTAGCGGGTTTGAATATGTGCCAGCTTTGACTGCACCATATTATATGGAAGAGATACAGTACTTTTCTGTTTGCTAATCAAAAAGTTCATTGAGAGAAGGGTTTGAGGAGTTCACCTGAGTTTGCAGACAAAATATTTCCCAGTCTCAAGATTTTTTATGCGTCTCTGCATGACTCTAATTGTTTGGTTTCCTATGTGCTGCACAGGATGTTATGCTCCTCATGTTTTTTTGTGTAAATGTATGTAAAACATTTTGTCAAGCTGTGGATGATGCTAGCTGTGACTGGTCCATAGTCGCCCTTGGTTCAACTAGTTGTATAGACAGAAACGGCAGTACAGTTTCACCCTATGCAGTACCACAGAGAAAATAATAGTATTCCTCTACTTTGTACATCTCCCCTGTTCACTGCTCCCTTCTCATCCTGATACCATCGTTGTGGTGTGTTTATAAAATTCATTCAATTCACACATTTTTATATTCATATTTCCTTTTGTGACCTCCCAGGTTGTGACTTAAAATACTCATTTCTGTGGCTAGAGCACTCACCATGTAAGCAAAGCTAAATGAATTAATTGGTCCAATACATTAGTTATAGAAACCTAGCTGAAAAGGAAATGTTACCCTAAAGATCAAACTATGATTCTTAAATCATTTATTGGGAAAGATTATTATTAGATGGAAATGTGTTTCTAGAAACCTAGACAATATTAATAAAACATTACATATTTATCCTATGGACTTTCCATTATAATGGACTGTACAGTGGCTCTACCAACATCAGACACAGCCATTTTTATTATGTTTGCTTGCGCGCAGGAGCAAGAAACATCTTGCAACAATACAACTTGCTGGAGGTGTGTGCCTGTCCTGTCCTTGCCAATGCACTTCTGAGTCTGCAGGGCGTGTCATCTGTGCACCAATGGAGCTGCGAGCTGCCTATGACAGCAAATTCAGAGCACTGGTCTTGGCTTCAAAGAAAAGGTGCGCCGCAATCAGCGCTTGAAACGTGTCTGCACTTTATTTGTTCTAATGCTCGTGTGCGTGTATTGGGGGAGGAGGTCGGTGCTAACTTTTGGATAACTGGTCTCTGTTGTCTCGACATCCATGCCTGCCTGCTCCTAATGTGCTAGCAGCAGTCTGAAACAAAAGGTAAGCCCATTGTCTGCAGGTTCCTTAGAGATGGCCTTGCGTCTGGCCAGTGGGCTCCTCACTGCAGTTCTCTGTCGTGTGTTTGATGATTAAACTGGATGGCAGCTCTCTTTGACAGCTGCCCGACTTAGTCTCCTGGATCCACCCACCCACCCACAGAAGAGAGGAAGGAAAACAAATCTTGTTTGACACAAGCATGTGCTGCCAAGCTTATTCAAATCAACTCTTGCTCTCTCAGCCAGTCACAGGCACTGCAAAAGGGCAGCAAACGCCAGTCGATCTCAAACTCATAATTACAATTGTTGCACGGGAAACTTTGCAGATTTATGCTTTTTGTAGTCTTTTGGTTTTTTCACAATCAACATAACCTGTTCAGGGGGTCGTACAATACACATAAAAGTGTTATGGTTTGTAGGTAGCAGTGGAGAGTAAGTCAGCCTAATTGGGTCCATGCTGTTTTTTTTTTTTTTTTTATAAATAAATGACCTCAGGT
This sequence comes from Neoceratodus forsteri, assembly GCA_016271365.2. Lineage (NCBI taxonomy): Eukaryota > Metazoa > Chordata > Ceratodontiformes > Ceratodontidae > Neoceratodus > Neoceratodus forsteri. The sequence goes on from CM028132.1 coordinate 471,844,243, forward strand.
TTTAAGTGTTCAGATTTAAATTAAAAACGTGTGACGCAGGAACTCCTGTGCAGTGCCCGCTACTCCTTGACTCATTTTGAAAGAAGTCTATAATTAAGCACCAACCGTCGCATTCCGTGTTTGTTAAGTTTCTTTCAGTCTGTCAAATGTAAAGTTTGGCTTTTTGTGTGCTGTGCGTTCGTCGGCTGCGGGGGAGACAAATACTGAGAAAGTCATACTCTGATTTTAGAATGATTGAATCTTGGGGACAATTCTGAACTGCCAAATGGTTTGTGGGTCTAATTAAATTACTTTGCAGGTGCGATTGTAATACTTTTTATGTGCTTGAATTCTGGCTCATATCCGGTGAAACCAGTAGGACCAGTCACTTTGACCGAGTCACAGACTTTTCCCTGTCCCCTTCCCCCGGGAGGCGAGAAGACGCTTTTGTTTATTGATTTAGGTATTTCCAGTTGTAAAACAACAGGCATTTCGAAAGGATTTCTGTTGACCCTGGTTAGGGGCAGGAAAGAACAAAAAACAAACGTGGGTGGGTTAAAAAGAAAACTAGCAATGCTACATTTTTGCACAGTTGGGATGAGTAGATTTTAGCAGGAATGAAGTGTTCGGCTTTCTTCACGTCCGCTGTTTTTGTCCAAAGCGTTTGCGTAGTTCTCGGCTTCAGGCAGCCAGGAGGATTACAAAAGTAGTTGAAAACGTACCGTGTTAAACTTTATTATAAAGCAAATAGTTGGAACCTTGGAAGTGAGGCATTCTGCTTTGCTGATGGTATTCTAAATGGTTAGTTTAACTGCTGGAAACTTACAATGAGACAAGTAGACTTCTAATTATAAAAACTCATAAAGGTCAAATTATAGCTTTAGGGCACTTTAAGGGTTGGGTTACTGCTGTTCATCTTACCCTAGATGGATAAGAGACTCAGCTTCTTCTTGTGCCTTTAAACCCCCCTAGATTAACTGGTAACCCAACCCCTGGTCCTGCCTTAGTGCTGAACAAAGCATGCATTGTTTCAGTTTGAACCAGGTCAGTTTTCTGACCAGAGGAATTCTCGGGAAACTAGATCCTGAAAAAGTTTGCCATTTATCTAGAAATTTGATGTATTCTGGGAATCCTTTAAGAAATTCCTGCACTCATTTATGATTTAATGCATGTGTTATGTTTGAATAATTATGTTTATTTTTTCCTACAGCAAAAAAAAAAAACAGGATAGAGAGGTATATGCAACAGGGGGTTGATTGGCTCAGCTGTAATCTTCAGATCAGCAGGTTACATTTACACTGGATGCCCAAACAGTTAAACAATGACTGTAGCTTTCTACGTTTTTTATGTTTGCTTGCGCAAGAAGCATCTTGGGACAATACGACCTGCTGGAGTTGTGTGCCTGTCCTTGCCAATGCAGTTCTCAGTCTGCGTAGGGTTACCACCTGTCCTGCATTTCGCAGGACAGTCCTGATTTGGGCAGCTGTGTCCTGCAAAAAAACATGAAAAATACTACATGTCCTGACTTTTTAGTAGAAAAAATATTTTCTAACTTTCCTCTAAATCTTGTAGAAAACTTTAGTACCTTAACTAAAATACATTAAAATGATATGAAACATAGAAGCAACAAAGAAACTACAATACTTAGCCTTAATTCTGATTATATAGAGAAAACAAGTCTGTTGCACTAGTCAAGGTTTCGTACTGTCCTGCGAAAAATCATGTTTTAGTAAGAAATGTCCCACTTTGGGCTTCTTAACAGGTGGTAACCCTAAGTCTGCAGGGTGCGTCCCGTATGCACCAATGGAGCTGCAAGCTGTCTATGAGGGCAGATTCAGAGCACTGGTCTTGGCTTGAAAGAAAAGGCCCGCTGCAATCAGCGGTAAAAACGTGTCTCCACTTTACATACCTGATGTGCTACATCTTCCTTTTATCGGCATGCCCTGAATTTGTCACTCTCTGTGAGAGAGAGAGAGAGAGAGAGAGAGAGAGAGAGAGATACACCTCCGAGCCTCCGGACATTGGAACACTGCACCACACAATTTTTTTTTTAATTCCCTGTCTGGCGCTTGTTTTTTTACAGCTGATTTTAGCTGGAAAAAGCAAACTTAAGGCACTTTTCCGAAGTAAGGAAGGAGCGATGGGAGCAAGGGATGGAGCGAGAAAGAGACAGACACTGCACATTCACTTGTAAGTTTCAGTGTCTCTCTCTCTCCTCACTATGGAGGGTATACAGCAAGCTTCTCTAAAAAGGGAAACGTCCACTTACGGACTGCCAGCACAGTCCCATAGTATGTCCCAAGTACAGCCTCTGCATTTAAAGCATTTTTTTCTTGCCTCTGCCTGTTTTTTTTTGTTTTTGTTTTTCCTCATAAAGTTCTGTTTTGGCTGTTTTCTCCCTCTGCGATCCGCGACATTCGTGAAATGCATGCACATGCCCAATAAGTGCAGACAGGACCGTGACATTCTATGTGGGGAGATGGGGACACTGTATAAAAGGTAACACGCTTTGTCAAAGCATTAAATTTGAGTTTAAACATTTGCCCTTTTTGCATCAGAAGCTGACAGCTGCACATTTTGGGGTAGCTGAGGTTTCGGCACAGTGACTTTCCATTCCATTCTGTCTGATTTTTTTTTTTGTTTTCTGCATTTGTAAAAGCTTTTCCTTACTCCACAGCACAGTTAGGTGCATAACTGCTTGCCGGGATATTTAATTTGGACTAATCTCTTTTTGAGAATTGTAATGGCCACTATTTCATTTACTTACACCCAATACCTAACAAAGGCGTATTGCTGTGTTGTTGGATGCCGTAGCAATAGCAGAAAAGCTGAATGCCAACAACTGTCATTCCACATTTTCCCTCGGGATGACAGTTTAGCATCAATGTGGAAGGCACGCATCAAGAGGGACAATCTACTGGACATACACAGTAGAAATATAGTGGTTTGCTCATGCAGTTCTCCACCAATAGCTATGAGCAGAATTTTCAGGTAACTACATGTAAATGCCTTTACTACGTGCCTTGCATCCACTGCCAGCTTACTGTGTGTCTCATAGTGCCCCCCCCCACTAACCTTTTTTATTCCTCTGTGCATTGTTCTACAGTAATTTGTCATCTTGTCTGTCATCAGTTTCTAACTTGTACCATGTGGCTTTTTTGGATATGTGCAGTCGGCTCACAACATGCCCCAGAGCTCCTACTGGAAGTGTGAGTGCTACTAAAAATGCCAGTGGTGCTATACAGATCGATAGCCATCTATGGGTGCTCACTTTTTATGAAGTCAGTGACCTGTGTATTGTATTGATCTGTACATGCTGGGAGGGTAGAGGGTTGAACTCAGATGGGCGAGTGATGTATGGGCTGCTGCGGTTCACAGGCCACCACATTACCTAACTAATGAGCATAATGTCATGCCTGCATTCATGTTGCAGGCAGTTTTTGCCATCTTTGCTGTTCATTGTATATACTGGTATCTTCATGCACTTCTCTTAAAGCCACTACTTGCTTTCCATGCAGGCACCACAGCATCAAGTAATGTGTTCCCTGCCAACTAGTGTAGTTTGTGTTTGCTTACACTTTTACCATTGCACAGGAATGGCATCGCCCTCTCCCAGCTACTCATGTACTGGGAGGTATTTCTGCAGGGCATCTACATGTGATCCAGAATAAGTACAGGCAGTACAGTGAGATGTCTTTGCTTGTGCAATTTGCACTGCTACAGTCTCTTGTATTTCCCAATTTTTGTCGCGATGATCTCTGAATTTATTCGTAGTTTACTGTTGCTATGAAAACCAGATGGTGCCCACATCGCTGCGCATTTGACACTGATCAATTGCCCTTGTTGCGATCTGATTCTGGCCAGTCATGCATTGAATGACAATCTGGCTTGTAAGGGTGGTGGTGGGTGGTGGGTGGTGGTGATGATGGAGGTGTGTGTGTCCAGTGTGCACTCAGGATGCTATTAACATATGGAGGTGGCTAGTACCAAAGTACAAGAAAGCAAACTCAAGGCACTTTTCCTAAGTAAGGAAGGAGCGATGGGAGTGAGGGATAGAGCGAGAAAGAGACAGACACTGCACATTCACTTGTAAGTTTCAGTCTCTCTCTCTCTCCTCACTATGGAGGGTATACAGCAACTTCTCTAATTTTGAATTTTGTAGCCTGCAACACATGAGGAAATCAAATAACTTTTTTTCTGTATGATCATGCTGCCGACTTTCTTTCTTGGAGAGATCAGAATAAAAGGGATCCGTACCATTGCCCACATCTTAAAATCCCCACAGCTGAATGACCAACTCTGAAATACCGAAGCATTCAAATTACCAATGCATGTGTTCCCGACTGTTAAAATTCCATGTCCCAAAATACCGACAGAAATAAAGATGGTTGCTACATGTGAAATAAAAAGCAATTCTAAATCTCCATTTTCTGCTGAAATACTCCCTCAAACCTGCAACCTTAAGATATTACTTTTCCTCCATATGTACAAGTTACTGCATGTTTTTTAACTGAAACAAAACTCCATTTTTGGTTGACATACTCCCTCAAACCTGCAAGCTTGCTACCTATGCAAATCAGCCTAAACTGCTGCAGCCATGTGGCATCATGCACACTAAACAGTTAAATATTTCAATAAATGCTTCCCCCAATTAACATCATGATGTGCACACCAAACTTCTAGCTGGAGACACCATCTGCCATGAGTCATGGCATGTAATTATTTCACGGGGGTCACGGATTTCACGATTACCATGACATTAGTAGACCCCCTTGAAAATCCCCCAGGTTGTGGCATGCACTGTACTGAATGATGAGGTTGCTGCTACACGTTCATGAGCAGGACTACACAATGTGTGTTTTTTTTTTTTTTATTTTTTATTTATTGAGCCTTACTGAATAGGAGGAAAGTATGTCAACAGTAAGACAGTGGTCTGCCAGAACCGGGAGATGGCTGAAAGCGTGGAAGCACATTAAAATTAGCTGATGATTTTAAAAGCTAACCACTCGTGTTACAGTCTTTGAGTAGCATTTGAAAAGCAGATTATTTGCCACATTTCTCCAGCTGTCAAAAATGGCATGCTGCTCTCCTTCCCTCCCTCGATACTTTCTGTCTCCACTACCCAGCTCCTGTCTTGTGCTTTCCACAACTGAAACTCGCTTCTTTCCTTATAAAAACTCTGGCTAACAACTGCCCCATTCACAACTCTTCCTCAAGAGCACTGCTGCAGGTGTCTCACTGAAGAGCGTGCCCGTGGAAATATCAGTCTCTTGATGTCTCCTGCTTTCTGTCAAGCATTACATAGATGTCTAGAAGCACAAAATCAGTTGGTTGATCAGTCGGGAGCACTTCTTGGTGCGGTTTGTCTGTTTTAAATATCTTTTTTTTTTTTTAACCGCAGGGTGCCATGAAATTGGCCATTTTTTTTCCCTGAAAAACTTACAGCCCTAGCCATGACTTCCTCCTCAGTCTTCCATTAACAGCAAACTTCTCCGGTAAGGCAAGGTGATGTAAATGTAACATGTTAACTGTTTATAAAATATTGCTGGAAGCTGGATATGTAGGAACTGGAGCTAGATTAAGTGAATCACCTTTCTTTTTTTCCAGCAACTATCGGAATGCTTCCAGTCCCGCCAGCAAGTAAATAAACAAATGATTGTTACTCCATGCAACGATAGATATCACCCCCCCACACACACACACTCTGTCCTTTAACCACCTCGCAGCAACTGTCGGTTGTGCATCAGTAAGACCATTGGTATTTTACAAAACGGGATTTTAGTTGCCGGGTATATGAGCATTGGTATGATAATTGGGCAGGATATCAGAGGAAAATGTACCAAACCCCAAAAAAGGCAAAACAAGCAGTCAGCTTCATTGAGCACCCGCCTTCTACATTATCGTTCAACAGTCGTCTGTCTCTTAACATCATCAGTTCGTAGTGTCATTTCTGTATTTATTTATGTTTATTACAGCTGCTTTTTGTTGACAAAAAAACTCTAGGCAACTTTTTCCCAAGTCAGGAGTGAGGGGGGAGAGTGAGAGGGTGTTAGAGAGAGAGAAAGAGCGAAAGACTGCACTTATTCTCTTGTACGTTTCAGCAGCTCTCACTTCTCTACTCTTGAAGTTATAGGACAGCTTTTGTAATGATTTTTGTATCCTGCAAAATAGAGGAAATCAAAGAACTCTTTCCCTCTATGATCAGATCATGCTACTGTTTTCCTTTCTTGGGGAGATTAGCATAAAAACCAAAATGAGCAGTCAGTCTCAAGGAGCACCCACTTGCTAGGTATGCAGTGATTAGGAAAAAGCAGACGGCCAGATGAGCTCCGTGGGACACAGAACATCCTCCTCTTTTGACTTATCAGCATCTAAAACAAGGGTTGTGTGCTGCACATCCGTAATGAGCTAATACTTTTCACCCATAGGTGGCTCATCGGCTGATGGTCCGGCATCAGCCAGAAGAACACAAAACAGCCAGGGGAAGAGGTGGGGTTACTCTGTTTAGTTGGGGAAAAAATGTAGGCACTTTTTTTAGTAGCACTGTGGGTGCCCAACCCTCTAATGCAGAAGTCCTCATCATCCTCCTCTCACCCTACAGTACAGCGCATGCCCCATTCTGCCCTTACAGTATGATTTCTATTAACAACTCATACCCTGAAAGCTCTGTATAGTTTGCAATTTATTTAAAACAAATCAGCTGATGTTACATCGATATCCAGCATTTGTTTGGCAAATTAAAACTTTACAATAAGATCCAAACTGTGTGCCATTTTCACCTGGTCCAGATGCACCCAGCTGTACAAGCACAGCCTCCTGTTATGTCCTCACTGTTCTACCTCTCCCAAGCATCCATGTAAGCAAACAGGGAATGAACAAATGGGGAAATAAACAGACTCACCAAAGCTTCCTTCAGCGGTGGCAATAGGATGGGTATGGAAGGCTAAGATGTCATGGATCATGGAGTATAGCAGGTACATCATGGTTCATCCATTGCACATTTCTCCTAGCAAGCCATTGTCTTGGGAGATGGACGGGGGGAATTAATGAGAAGGGTGGATAGAAAAACAGAAATGGTCAGCAGATAAGGACTGCTAGGCCCATCCAGTCAGCCCATTTTATAGAGAAAAAAAACCTAAATGTTAGTTCATGTCCCTGCAAATTCTTACTCTTGCATCAGTCTTGTGAGGTACCTGCTAAGTTCCCCCACTCAAACAAAACTCTGCTTCCCTGATCTACTGTATGTTATTTTTTTAATTTGCTTTGCTACTACTTAAACTTTTTAATCAACTCCTGTTGCTTCCCTGGTCACCGATCGCTAAGCCACCCACTCCTCCAGTACAGCCTCAGCCCCTGAATGCTGTACTCCCCTGTAAAACATAAGGACAATTAACAAAGAACAGCCAAAAGCTCCATCTGCTTTGCTGGTTGCCTGGTGTTTCTTCTGCTTGCTGCAGCAAGTGCAGACCTCATCCCTGCAACAGGGCCCTGCAGACTCCTGCTGTTGCCATCAACCTTGTGAGCTACCAGCTAAGTTCCTTCACTCAAGCAAAACTCCATCTGCTTCCCGGGTCTGTATGTTTTTATCTTATTTTTCTTTGTACCTCCTCCTAATGGCATGGATCTCCATGATCTCTGGCCACCAGCACCCGCACCTCCCAGGCCCAGTCTGGCACCCCCACAGAGCCGGCCGTTATCACTCACGCACTCTGTGGCAGGATCCTCTCGGGAACTGGGGGGTGCTGGGTGTGGCCATCAATCACCAAGATCATCACTCTGCCATGTTTCCACCTTGATTTTTGCCCCTTGCAAAGTGCAGATGTGCAGTGACATCTGGGCACAATGTGCCGTCTGCAGCTCTCTGCCCCCCTTGCTGCCATCGCTCCGGTAGTGCCCCCGGTCATCACCAGGGGCTGCTGCAGAGCGGTGGTTCCCTGAATCCCTCCCTGAGATAGAACAGTCCTCTGGATGCTTGATCCTATCCCTCCCCTGTCAACCCCTGGTGGCCTGAGCTCACATCCAAACCCAGGTCGCCAGCATGGCGCAAGTTGTGGTGCCCAGCGCCTCAACCCTCAGTGCCACCAGGCCAGCCTACCTGGTCTGTATGTTAAATGTTTTTTTTTTTTTTACTTTGTTATTATTCAAAAACTTTGTGTGATGAGAGCATGGCAAGCATTTGCTATGAGACCCACTCCCACAGAAACAGCCTCTCAAATCCCAAGAATTAGCACCAAGAACCGCGACCGGGCTCATTTCCCACCCACCTGCTGTTACATCGGAGGAGCTGGCAGCCAGCTGCAGGTGGGGGGCAATGAGTATGACACTGCTTACATGGTGTACGGCAAGGCAGAGGCAGAAGGTTTCACAGCTGTCTGTCCATGAGCATATACTGTAGATCTCTAATATGATGGGCATCCTGTTTTCCATGGACTAAAACTGCATTAAAAATCTTCAACAGAACTGGGAGCAAGGAAAGAAACAGAGGATGTCCAATGAAAGCTCCAAACTTAGAAACACATAATTTGATGGCAAATAAGGACCTCTTATCCTACCCAGTCTGCCTGTTCTTTTCCCTGCCTATACTGCCTTGGCAGACTCTACTTGATCACCCCTGATCACCCCCAGTTGATTTGTCAACAATAATGATTTTAAAACATGTGTTTAATGCTGTTAAAAAAAAAAAAAAAAAAAATCTGTTACCAGATTCAGCTACAGTGGCTCAGTCCAAATGTGTCATTTTGGCTGTAATATAGGAACTAGCAGTGTGAGCTCAGATGTATTTCAGCAGTGAAGATTAGTAAAACAATACCTAAACTTTTTTTTTAACAATGCAGTTTTTTATGTTTGCTTCTGCGCATGTGCAAGGAACATAGTGCCACCACATGAGTTTTTGTAGGTGTGGCACCCCCACTTCCAATGCCCTGATCCTTTTTGCAGGGGCAGCCGCATTGCACCACTGAATGTCAGAGCTGTCTATGATGGCAGATCAGATGCAGTGGTGCGCAGTTGAAAGAAAATGACCACTGCAATATGAGGTGGTAACATATTAGGTAATTTGCACATTTACCCCATCATCATACTGCTATGGAAATCTCTCTCTCTCTCTCTCTCTCTCTCCTCTCTTCTCCCCTCCATCAAGTCGCAGGGAGACTGAGAGAGAGAGAGAGAGAGAGAGAGAGAGAAATAGAGTGAAGTTCAATGCATTCCTTTCTGAATGGACCTGAAGTTTACAATATAGATTATCTTAATGTTCCCTTCCCTATTAGGTCAGCGATGCACACTTAACAAATGAATAGCAATTGAGGATTGCACTCTTTATGGTAGCAAATTTTTTTTTCCCCCTGTGTGTGTTTTTTTTTTTTACAATGACATGACAGATGGCTACAAATAACAGCTTTGTTACATCACAGTTACATGACTCAGTTACAGTAAATGACCAGACCACCATAGCAGTCTAGCTATTCCACTACTTGCACACTTCTACGTTCAGTGCTGTGCATTAGGATACATGCTAAATATGACCTAACACAAAACTGGGTTTCATTTGATAAATGTATTTATTTATTTAAATCTAGGGTTACAATTACCTTTGAGCCAAGGCTTTTTTGCAAAGGTTCCACATCAGGAGAGTACATGCATATTAAACAAGAGCATACAACATTAAAGAGAGCACCATATTCATCAGTTCAGATATGGTGTCACAGTAAATAGGATGCTTGAATAACACATACAAAGAATAATTTCAGAAACCTTGAAGAAATCAGGGAGGAAGGGTAAGAGGATGGGGGGGTGGCAGCCAAAAAAGACTAAAAGAGAAAAAATAGATAGACTTGGTATTTAACGACCAGTGCCCTGCCATTCTTAAAGTGTATATTTGGGTTACTTGTTTAACCAGAAAAGGCACACCAAACCAGAACTTGCTTTCAGGGTCACACAGCATGCAAGAAGGAGCTACTGGGATTCAAACCGGCCTCTCCAGGTTTGCAGTTCACTGCCCTTAACCACTATGCTATACTGCCTCCTATTTCTTTTGGACCTTCAAAGTGGCCATTGTGAGAACTGTGCAAGCAACCCATATTAGGCATGCTTTATATTCTTTAATTTTCTTTCTACTGCCATGCCATGGTTTTCTAATTTTAGTAAACAAAAAAGTCAAGACATGAAACCAGCAATGATGTCATTTTTTGCATTACTCTAAAATGCAGTAGGGATTCCTGCAGTTTACCACTGGCAGAAACAGTCCGTTAGCTTTAGCAACTCTTTCTATGTTCATGCATACACACATTATGAATTCACAATAATGCGTCTGAGAAACATATAAGTCACAATATAGGCTGATAATATGACATGTTGCTTATTGTCTTACCTCTACTGTCACTATGTCCTGTGCGAAGACATGTCTGTCATACTAACGTTGCACCACTCCACACTGTCGTTTTATACCTCCTTCAATACAATGTTCAATAGATATAACATACATCAAAACCATTACAGTACATGTCAGCTCTTCTGTGATTGTTATGTCTTCCTGCCGTACTAATGCTATTCATGTTTTGCACTAGGCTAACACAGAGAGACCCCCTGCTGTATGTCAAATGCAGACCTCAAGAGATCCAACAGGAGATAGAAACACTGTAGCCATAGACAGCTAGTCTGATAGCATGTCATAAAACATACAAAGTATCACTTTCTGCTGCTTTTCAATGCTACAAAGTGCTCTATAGCAATAACAATTCTACAGATAAGACGCATCAAAGTACGGCACTGGCCTCAAACCATGTTTGCAAACTTAGAAATCCAAACAGAGAAAAGGAAATCCGCTACCCAAAATTGCAGGGCTGCTCAGCCACAACAAAGAGCTTCAGCTTCAGTGCTTTTATTAATAAATACTACCGCCAACTGTGTTAATGGTGAGCAAATTCATGGGTGGTCAAATGGTAGGGAAAACCAGAAAACAACTTTCCATAGCACTTTAAATATTGCAAAATGATTTATTTTCTACAGCTTAATACAAGTTGCTATAAAGTGCTTACACCAATTTAATGTAATACAAAAGTACGGTCTCCTACCATACATATGCCCACCTGAGTCCAGGGCATCTAGGCACTAGCTGCACTACTCACCCTTGCACTTCGCCACTGCAGCTTCCTGAGGGGCTGCGATTCCATACCCACTTCATTCTTCAATACTCAAAGGGCATGTGCAACATAATTAGAAAATCCTAAAATTTAACAACTACCTTAGTCACTTAAATGCAACTAAATTTATCAACAAAGTGCCCATTAAAGCTTATATTTCATTTATAGGCAAAACATTTCTATTGCAAATAAATTTAAACATTGCTTGAAGTTCTAAAATAATAGACTGTTCACATTAAATGTATTCACAGCATATGCAATTCAAGAACCTATGCTCTGCTATATATATAAATATATATGACTGCATTGTTATACACTTTAGGTTCACAATGTGTATATCAAAATATATATGCGTAACAAGACATCCCATTCAATATAGCTTCTTACAAACATGCAGTACCATGCCATATCAATCCATTTAAATAAGCAGCTGTGTTAATTCTATTGTTCCTAATTCTAAAACAAATACTAAACTCCAAATTCACAGTATCATAGTATCACTGCCCCTCAATTCAATTTAATTTACTAATGTTCACCACTGAATGGGCTTGCCCATAACAGAGTCACACTGTGCTCATTATTGATGCTATTTACTCAATAAAATGAGTCACATGCAAATCTTATCCAATTCATTTGCAGCCCATAATTAAGCCTTCAAATTAGTATTTATCGATCTTGACAGCAAAAGAAAAACTCAGAACAAGGACGCCAGAAGTAATACAGGATGAGAATAAAGTGAGTTGATCCAATGTTCAGTATGTCTTGCATTTTAAATATTATGCTTCAGTTCTACATTAAATTGTATGTGACTGATTGAAAAGATAAAACAAAATTTTTTTTTCCCCCAATTGTTTAACCAGGAGAGAGACACTAAGCTGAAGGTTTGTTTACAGACATGACCTGGCAGCACAGGGAAGGTAAGTAAATTGCTCAGGGTCACACAGTATGCAAGTGGGGGCTATGGGATTCAAACCCAGGTCTCCAGATTTGCAGCTCACAGCCTTAATCCACTGTGCTATACTGCCTCCAATGTAACTGATTTATAAATTTGGCAATTTAGTTAATTGTCCAGCAATTTTAGCATAATCAAACACTATGCATTGAATAGTAACAGAGCCACACTACACCCTAGCAACTTTGTGCTTTGATGACAGATCGATAAATATAAATTTGAAGCCTTAATTATGTGCTGAAAATTACTTGGATAAAATGTGCATGTGATTCATTTCAGCGAGTTAATACTGCCAATAATGAGTGTAGTCTGACTGTGTCATGGGGCGAGCCCATTCACTGATGCACATTAGTAAACTGAATTGAGTGGCACTTTTACTACTACACTTTGCACTTGGAGTTTACTATTTCTTTTAGAAAAAGAAACAATAACATAACTGCTTATTTAAATAGATTGATATGGCATGATACTGAATTTCTTCTAAGAGTGCTATATTACATGGGATGTCTTCTAACAGATATATATTTTTATATACAAATTTTGAACCTAAGGTGTTTAACAATGTAATCATAAATATAGCATAGCATAGGTTCTTGAACTGCATGTGCTGTGAAAACATTTAATGTAAACAGTCTATTCTTTTAGAACTTGGAGCGTTTAACTTAATTTACAATATAAATGTTTAACGTTTCTACCAAGTAAATACCATCAATAATGACTGCAGTCTGACTCTGTTATTCACACTTCACATGCATGTATTGGAGGGAATGGGTTGACACCTGATCTCTTACTATGCCTGCACAGTGAAGCCGACTTAGATAGGCCAGGTGATCTGTTTTTGCTGATGCTTTCATAGGTTTGTATGTTCACCATATACTGCAATAAATATGTCTATATGGTATAACTACATTCTTAACATTGCTATCTTTGTCATACCTCTGCATCCCTATGCTTTCTATGGCAAGCCCTACTCTGCACACCCTTCCCTTTTTCCCCTCATAAGTGCTCTTCCCACTATTTGCTCCCTCAGTTGTTACTATCTCCCAGCACCTATGAATGCCTGAAACTGTCTGCCATGACTGTTACAGCCCATGACACAAAGGCACACACCCCAACACCTCTCACTCTTTGCAAGGTGGGGGTGGTAGTTGGCATTACTACAATACCTCACTACCATTCCTATTATGCATCTGTCACTCCTGCACTACCAATGCCAATGCCAGCAAGCAAACATTCGGCATTGACAAATGCTTGGTTTTTTTTTTCCTTTTCTCTGTACCTCTTTGTTTTCTTTGGGGCTTGTCTGGCCTCCTCCTCTCCTGCAGTGGCGCTGCGTTCCTAGTGCTGCCCCTGCTTCCATTGCTCTTTCCTTCCTAGTCTGTGCTCTCTCACTCTCCTGTCCCCCCCTGCCGTTCTGAGTAGCCACCACTCCATGCAGCCACTCCGGTATGTCACCGTTGGACTGTTCTTGAGCCTGCTCTCCAGCTTCCCGGTGCGTGCCATGCACGCTTCATTGCTGCGGCTCTCCAGCCAATCCGGCCATGGTCTGCTCCTGCACCCTGACTTGCTGAGTGCCTGTGCATTGCAGTGCCTCAGCAGGTGCTCCTTCTGTACCGTGCCTTATTCTTGGGTACACTTGACTGGGGAACTCTGCCTTTCTACGTGGTTTACCACAGCCCATAACCTAGAACTGGCGTGGTCTGTCATTTGGTGCTTTGCCACATTTAGCATTCTGTTTTCTGAGCCTCTGATGATTCGAACACCTCACACAGACTCTTATCTGTACTCCTTGACTGGGACAGGCCTGCTGTGCTATGTTAGCTTGTTTCCAGGTGCGTCCTGTGGGGGGGACGGGTTGCATGGACCAGTTTTTGTGATTCCATGATTCTGCAGGGACTTGCTTGAGCCGAAATATATAAACCAAAAACTTCTAACTACTTAGTGTCTCCATAGTGAACACGTAAGTGTCTTCCTGCCTCAGTATGTCCCTACTTTTGAAACTGAGTGGACTCCACCATTGCCATTTCTGGGATATCGTGTTGTGTATTTCTGGTACTTTCCTTCCTGGGTTTCCCTACGCTCACAGAGGATGATTTCACTGATCACTGATGGGCCAATGTACACTACACTGATTATGTGACAGTTGCATATAGTTGTTTTCAGTGGATTTTTAGAAACATTGGATGTGCATAACTGTATGTACTTGTCAAACAATATGAATGGAAGGATCACTCCCAACCAATCAAGTGCCCCCTTCCTCTGCACTAGAGATTCTGTTGTTCTGTGATGAATTTTTTTTGAAATTTCTTTTTATCCTCCTCGCAGCCTGCCTCCTCCGACCCTTCAGCGATGACCCCCGGACATCCCACTGCCCGGAACCCTGCCCACACAGACCACAGATCCTCATGGAGCCATGGTTTACCCCACGGGCAGGGCAGGGACAAGGTGGAGGGGTTCTAACCCTGTAACTTACAATTTCGTCGGTCATGGTCTTGTTGGGCGGGCACGGGCACATCATGGGCACGTCCAAGGTCCTCACATCTTCCTGGACGAGGCAGGCTCCTTTTTCCTCTTTTCTCTCCCTCCCTGAGCAGCTGACGACCTCCCCCTGACGTCATGATGTGCACGTCGGCGTCCGTGCTGCTCAATGGCCAGCCATCCCCTAGTGGGGCTTGCAGTTCCCGAGCCTCTGCTCGGGGTCAGCCTGAAGATGCCGGGCATCGTCGAATCCTCCCTGGAGCAGGCGAGGCTCGTCGGATGCTCCGGCCTGTACTTCCCCGGCCCGACCCACTGACTACCCAAGTCCGCTCCCGAACCCGGGTCGCCGGCGTGGAGTGAGGTGTGACGTCCAGCACCTCAACCCTCAGCGCCACCAGGCAGGCTCCATGATGAATTTTGCATGCAGCTGCCCTGGACACGGATCTGTTTGGTGCAGATTTTTCATGACATTTAACATATTTACAAAACAGCAAAAGCCACCTGCAGCATGCTGCACCTTACTGGAACCTTGCACCTCACTGTAACCCCAGTGCCTGCTCCTTGCTATGCATATTTCTGTGCCATGTACTATTGCTATTAAGGCCTCCTTGTTTTGACCTTGTCCATTGGCCTCTTCAGGCCTTTGAGGCTCCTGACAACATGCAACCTTGACTTCTGCTGGGTACATGGCCTCCGTGAATAGCACCCTATGCTACAGTGCTTAGCGGACCTCTGTGCCAGTCCACTTGCTATCCTATCTACCTCCATGTCTACTAATACTTCCTCATTCTTTGCTGCTAATATCTGCTGCACCAGGCTGCCCTCCGTGGCAGTGCCCCTGGTCATGCTAGCCTTCATCGAGTCTAGCTTGAATCTGCTCTCCCTTTCCACCTGACCTACGTAGGGTCCAGCCGTTTCAGCTGGCTACACGGGGGGCCTCACCTGGCACGCTTCACTGCTCCTTTGCTGCCCTGCGTGAGGGTTTTATAGCCTGCTAGCCTTCATGGGGCCTGGCTGCTACTCTCTACTCCTTCCTTCAGCTATCCTACATGGGGTCCAGCCACTTGTCCTACCCCGCATGGACGCCACGCTGGTTACCGTGCCTCCATCTGCCATATCTACTGGCAACTCCTTTGGGCACTTCATTGGATCTCCATCTGCCAGATGCCTCCCTTTTATGTCACTTACTCATCTCCAAGTTTTCCATCAAGATTGGACGCACTCCCAGGATGTCTTGCCTTCAGTCATGCTACTCGAGTTCTGGATGCTGCAGCTCTCACTTTACTTGCTCGTACCTCTCCACCCATCAAGGATATCCATCTTTGCTCCATTGTGGATTTGCTATTAGACTATGTCTTAGGATTTTCACATCAGTATCCCTGGATGCTTCTTCCCATGTTGCTTCACTTCATTTGGATTTATTACTACTTCCGTTTCATGCCAGGATTCTCAGCCGAGCTCTATTCCATGGTGCCATTTCTGTTTCTCCCCTACCCTTAGCCTCTGTGCCTGCCCTGCCAATTCAGGACATGGCAGTTTGAATATTATTGCTACTCTATTATGCAGACCTTCATGTGGGTCCACTTATTCCTACTCTGTTTACTGACCTATGTGCAGGCCCATGCTTGCTTCCACAGTCGTTGCTCATTGCTGCCTCAAATTGTTACATTATTCTGCTACCATCCCCTCGGCTCAGTTTTTAGGATTCTGCTGCACTCAGTATCCCCTTTGCCTTTCCAGGGTGTCACCTACTCTATGCTCATTACACTCTCAGCACTCCAGTGCTCCTTCAGCTGCTCACCTGCTTTAGCTCTCCTACTCCACCTGCCTGTCCCAGCATCAGGGCCTGGAGGAGAGACTACTTCTACTCCATACCTGCCTCGCCCAACATCGGTGCTTGGAGGTTTGACTACTTCTACTCCATACCTGCCTCGTTCAGCATCGGGGCCTGGAGGTTCGATTATTGTACTCTACTCCTGCCTCACCCTGCTTGGGGCATGGAGATTCTGTTCCTTATCATACTTGCTTCACCAGACGGGTTGGAGGTTTTTTTCTTTTTTAAGCAATTCTAGCCTACTGTCCAAGTACTGCTTCACCCACTCAGGACCAGGAGTTCATTTGCTGTGTTTTTTTCAGCTTCACAACTTGCATCCAGCTTATTTGCCTCGCCTTCCAGGATTCTATGCTTCCATAACTCATATATCAGAACTCGGACCGCAATCCAAGATGGACTATGCATTCAACTGGATTTTAATGACCTTCTATCAACAGTTTGCCATTGACGGCTTGAACTGGGAATTTGCTCAGGATATGCTACCATCTTACAGTACCATATACAATCTATTCTTTATTCCTTCACTACTACTTCTGCATTGCATGCTGGTTCATCAGTTACAACTGCTACTACTGACCTACATGCAGGTCTACTCTTGCTTATGCAATAGTTGCTCATACCTACTGCCATCCTCGGCTTCAGCCTCTGGGATGACTGCTGCACTCTCTACCACTGCTCTACAACCTACCTTGCTCAGCGGGGCTGGAGGTCTCACTGCATCACACTTTGAATGACCTGTGCCCCCTATGGGGCCCGGAGGTCTATTGAACTTCTATTACTAACGCATACCTGCTATGCCCTCAGGGCCTGGAGGTTCATCGAAAGTATCACACCCGCTTACAAGACCTGCTTCACCCGTCTGGGCCTGGAAGTCTTTCAGCTCTCCATCTACTCATATCTCAAGTTCTGTTGCAAAGATCTACTCCTATCTGCATGTTCCGCTCAGGACCGGAGGTTCCAACCGCTCTGTCCCCAGTCTCATAGTCTGCAACTAGCTTCTTTGCTTCACCAAGTATTTTAACCTTGCATAACTTGCCATCAAATCCAGGACCACAAATCCTCCTATTCTGGATCACAGAGTAATTTGTTCAAGCTCAAGTCCTCCTCAGAAAGAATTCCTCACCTGCTGTATTGCTTTGACCGGTACAACTTGACCCTTTCAGATTGTTATCCTCGCCTGTGGATTTGAACTTACTCGTATCTGATTCTTGCCCCAGACATAGATTCTATTGGACTCAGAATTCACTAGAAGGATGCGCTGCCATCTCAACGGACTATCATCATCAAGGCTTCTCTTCCAGCTTCCCTGTTTTTATTGGATTCAGAATTTACAATTTATTGGACTTCAGATTAGCCGACACCCTAATATGTTTAATTTAGGATTAATCTTCTTTAGCACTCCCAGAAGGATGGGCAGGTCAATAGCCATGGGTCCTCAGAGGTTTCCCCCCAAGGGGGTTTTGCTTCTCCTGCTTGCTACTGGCCACACTCTCCAGAGCTGGAGGAGATAATCATACTGATAATGATTATTTCTTTTGGGAGGTCTCATCCTACTCAACTAAGCATCCTTCCTACAGTGGGATAGGAACATAGAATTTGATGGCAAAAAAGGACCGCTTGACCCACCTAGTCTGCCCATTTTCCTACCTAACAGATAAGCTGCAGATCCTAGTTAAAAAACAGCTTACTTCCTCCTACCCCCCACTAGGACTGCCTTTTGTCTTTTGCCTTATGCCAATTCTGTCTTTCGGATGAGACGTTAAACCAAGGTCCCATCTGCCTGGATTGGTGGTAGTTCAGGTGGATGTTAAAGATCCCATGGCACTTATCGAAAAGAGTATGGGAATTTCCCCAGTGTCCTAGCCAAATTTCCCACATTCACTAAAAATATCACCAGCAGCTTAATCTGGTTCAAGGTCAGTTGGCATTCATCTGTATCCCCCTCCCCCGGGTCGTGCCTGAAAATAGGCAGGATTTGTCTAGTGCACTTACCTGGTCAGCAAAAACTAAATAAATAAATAAATGTCTGTCACATGCATTCTTGAATTCCCCCACTGTTCTTGACTTCATGACCTCCTCAGAGAGGCTGTTCCATGCATCCACAACCCTCTCTATGAAAAAATACTTCCTCACATTACCTCTGAGCCATTCCCCCCTCTGTTTTCAAATTGTGCCCCCTTGTTCTTGCACATCTCTTTTTCTGAAAGATGCTACCCTCTTGGACTTTGTTGATTCCCTTGAGGTACTTGAAAGTTTCTATCATGTCACCGCTCTCCACTCTTTCCTCAAGGGTATACATATTAAGCTCCTTTAGTCTTTCTTCGTATGTCTTCTGGTGCAAACCCTGCACCATTTTGGTTGCCCTCCTCTGGACAGCCTCCACTCTGTCTGTCTTTGCAGAGGTGTGGTCTTCAGAACTGTACACAGTACTCCAGATGGGGTCTCACCAACTGTCTGTACAGAGGGATAACAACTTCCTGTTTTCTACTATTGATGCCTCTTCCTATGATCCCAGTATCCTCCCAGCCTTCCTTACTGCCTTCTCACATTGCTTGCCCACCTTTAGGTCATCTGATATAATGACCCCCAGGTCCCTTTCCATTTTTACTGTTTTCAGTATCTCACCCCCCCACTGTATACTCTTCTCCTGAATTTTTGTTTCCCATGTGCATTACCTTGCACTTCTTTGCATTGAATCTGAGCTGCCATACATTTGACCATTCCTCCAACCCATGCCAAGTCCCTTTTCATCCTTTCCACTCCATCTTGTGTATCAACCCTGTTGCAGATCTTTGTGTCGTCTGCAAAGAGACATACTTTTCCTTCCAGTTCCTCTGCATTGTCACTTATAAAAGACATTAAAAAGGACTGGTCCCAGTACTGAACCCTGCGGTACCCCGCTAGTAACCCTCCTTTCTTCATTGTGGACACCATTTACTACTACCCTTTGCGTCCTGTTGTCTGGTCAATTTTTTTTATCCAAGCTACCACCTTGGGACCCACTCCAAGGCTGGCTAACTAGTGTATTAATCTTTTGTGTGGGACTGTATTAAATGCCTTGCTAAAATCTAGGTAGGCCATGTCCACAGCCCTTCCCTGGTCTACTACTTTGGTCGCCCAGTTAAAGAAATCTATTAGATTTGTCTGACATGACCTTCCCATTGTGAATCCATGCTGCCTTGGGTCCTGTGCCCCACTGGCCTCTAGGTATCAACAATTCTTTCCTTCAGAAGTGATTCCATCATTTTCCCTACCACTGAGGTCAAACTAACTGGTCTGTAGTTTTCTGCCTCTGTCCTGCTCCCACTTTTGTGAAGAGGAATCACATCTGCCCTCCTCCAGTCCTCAGGTACCACCCCATCCTCCCATGATTTGTTAAAGAGAGTAGTCAGCTGTGTCACTAGTTCTACCCTTAGTTCTTTTAGAATTATTGAGTGAATCCCATCAGGCCCCATTGCTTTGTCCACCTTCAATTTTATTAGTTCTTTCAGAACCCTTCTTCCATAAATGGACCGGTATCGACCCCCATCTTCAGAGTGTTTCTCTTGTTTGGTTTAGGTACCTCCCCGTCCTCTTCCTTTGTGAATACTGAGCATAAATATTCATTCAGTATCCCTGCTTTTTCATTGGCACCCTCTACCCACAGTCCCTCCCCTTTATTAAGCCTCAGTATCCCTCCTTTGGTCTTTCTTCACTCCCTAATGTAACTATAAAAAGTCTTGTCCCCCTTCTTAACAGAATTGGCTATCCTTTCCTTGGTTTGGGCCTTTGCTATTGTGACTGCCTTCCCAGCCTCTTTCTGCTTTAACTGATAAAGTTCTCTGTTCTGCTCCTTCTGTGTTTCCTTATATTTCCTGAATACTATCCTTTTCTCCTTAACCTTCCCTGCCACCTCATTTGAGAACCATAGCATTTTTTTTCCTTTGTTGTGTTTTGTTGATTTGCTTTACACAAAGGTTTGTTGCCTCTGTGATGGCTGTTTTGATTACTCCCCATTGTTTCTCCACCCCTCCTTCTTGCCCATTTGCTAGTGCTTTTCTGAGGCGCTCTCTAATTTTCCCAAAGTCAGCCCTCCTAAAGTCCAATACTTTTGCTTTTGTATGGCTTGATTGTATGGCTGTGTTTATCGTGTACCACACTGTTTGGTGGTCGCTTGTTCCCAGATGGCTACCCACTTCTAAATCTGAGATTCTTTCTCTGTCCCCATTTGAGAGTACTAGGTCTAAGATTGCTCCCTCCTGAGTGGGTTCCAATACTAGCTGTCTAAGGCATGCCCCATGTAGGGCATCAAGAATGACTCTGCTCTTGGATGTGCCTGCAGCAAAGGTGCTCCAGTTAACATCTGGCATGTTCAGGTCCCCCATCAACAAAATCTTCCCTTTTTCTGCCATTCTAAGGAAGCCTTCTATCACTTCCTTGTCCATTCCTTCCCCCTGAGATGGGGGTCTGCATACAACCCCAATGCGGATTGTGATGCCATTTCCTGTCTCTAGGGTGACCCAGAGTGCCTCATTTGCTCCCTGTTTACTCTTTAGTTCTGTTGCTTTGATTCCTTCCTTTACATAGAGAGCTACTCCTCCTCCTCCTCTTTTACCCTCCCTGTCCCTCCTATAGATTGTGTATCCTGGTATGTTGACATCCCAGTCATGGTTCTCTGTGTACCATGTTTCTGTGACTGCCACAATATCCAGGCAACCCTCTTCCATCAAGGCCTCTAGTTCAGGGAGCTTGTTACACAGACTATGGGCATTGGTACTCATCACCCTCCACTTTTTTGATAGCCTTACCCCTTTTAGCCCCATTCCTGTCCCTACTGCCTTTGCCTTTTTTTTACATTTGCCTCTGTCCTGCTCCCTAATAACTTCTCTACCTTGGTGTTTACCTCTCTAATTACCATGTTTTGTGGGGGAGGCTGGAATTTCCCTGCTCCTTTTCAGTGCTTCTCCCCTTGGCTAGTTTAAATGCTTTGCCAATGAAGCATTTAAACCTCCCACCTAGGATTCTGGTTCCTCCTGGACAGAAGCAGACCATCGCACCAGTATAGGTCTGCATCCCTCCAGGTGGCTCCCCAGTCCCCAATGAAGCCAGAACCCTGAGCTCCACACCAGTTTTTCAACCACTCATTGAATTCCCTGGTGAGGAGTGCCCTAGCATCACCCTTGCCATAGACAGGCAGCATCTGCAAGAAGGTTACCATATGTGCTACTTGTCTAAGGCCCCCTCCCCAACTCTACAAACTCCTCTTGCACTGCTCTGATCCCATTCCTAGCCAGGCCATTTGTCCCTAGGTGGACAATGACATCCAGCTCCCTCCCTTGTGCAGCTCCTCCCATGATCCTGAGGATTTGCTTCCTGTCCCTCCAAGCCATGGTGCCAGGAAGGCACCTTACCTCCCTCTTGACTTCCACCCCCATTGATGTCAAAACATCAAGCCATAAGTTACTCATCAGTTCAAGCATTTAAGCACCTTGCATAAACTATCCAGTTCACATGTACTGTAATCACTGACTTGCTTAGGTCTGTGCTGAAGTACTAAGCACTAATCATTCCATACAACTAATACCCTGTAAGTATTGTGCTACTTACTGGTCTGGCCTCTGTATCCAAGCACAGCCTATATTATTCAGCTACAGTACATAGCATAAGCACTGAGCTATGAACCACACAAATTAAAGATAATGATATGAATAAATAGCTTTACCAGGGAATATGTTATAGGCCACCAAGCCAATCTATTACATCTAACACCCTCATGTTGGAAGACATCATATCTGTTTGTGAAATTGGGGAAACGGCCATTGTGTGTACTCTAAATCTGCCTGGAATCAATTGAGAAACACTGGAACACAAAACTGGACTAGAAAAATAATTTCTGAGTTTAGTGGGGATAATGACCTAAAACAGCATGTGAGATCAGTAACAAGAAGTATGACAATATACTTGATATTGTGGTGTCTAACATAGATTATGAAATGGGTGTTAAGAATCCTGTCTCCTGATTGGTTGAGAGCTGCTTTCAGCCAGGTCGATATCCCAGCACAACGGCTTAGCTGAAAGTATTCCCAAACAGACTGACCTCTTGTGTTTGAAGTATTCTGCTTTACTGGCCAGCACCAACAGTCCGCTCCGACTGAGAATCACCCGCTGCCCACCACACAGACTGCGTATCGTGCCTTAGCTTTTTTCAATTATCAAGCACCCTGTCTTTTACTGTGTGTGTGTGTGGGGGGGGGGGTGGAGACTACACAAATAAATAGAAATCACAGAGATTTGTTTATTACTTTTGCCACCAGATACAGCTCACAGCAGTTACAGCTCCTGCAGTTGCCGCGGACTTCTGACATAGCAATCCAGTTGACAAGCTCCCCGGTGTCACACATCCTGTGACTCCAGCTCACCAAACAACTTTGTTTTGTTTTTTAAGTTTAACTTGGCTTCCATGAAGTGTACGCAGCTCCATTTTGATAAAGCTACAAGTCTTGCGCATGCTCCACCAAAATAAGCTGCCGACTACCTTTTTTTCAAAGTGTTTTCAAACAAACGGCATAACTCCCAAACTGCACAATGCTGCCTCCTAAAACACTAATGAGAGGTGAACGTGATCTACTCAGTGGTGATGCCAACCAGTAGTAACCACCATAATCCCAGTCCCACCAACAGCGCAGATGAACACAAATCCTCTGGCAGGACATAGTAGGCTGCTGAACCCACAGATACAGAATTGTCGCCACCTGCTGGCAATAGAAAAAGGCAAAGTTAAACTTTTTAAAAGACAAAGAACCTCTGCGCGCAAACACGGAGGTGAGCGTTACCCCAAAGGGCATTTGGTTGGGAAGCCAAGTTTCAAGAAAATACAAAATCACACATGCCCACACAATGCAAAGCATCATGGGCTGCATATGCAAATCACCACAGAATGTTATGCTGGTCCAACTTTAAGCAGAATTGCATGGTGCTGAAAGGCCTCTCACACAGTTTACAAAGGGTGCAAACAGATGACATAGACGCGTGTTTCATCCTACCAGGACTCATCAGTATGCCTTGTCTGTTTGACACCCCATTGGAATGGACCAGCTACCCAAAGACAGTGTGACTTGGATATGTTGTGGTGAATCCATTAAAATAAAAAACCTATTTAAAAGACAAAGAACCTCTGTGCGCAAACACTGCGGCAAGGGTTACCCCAAAGGGCATTTGGCTGGGAAGCCAAGTTTCAAGAAAATACAAAATAACACATGCCCACACAATGCAAAGCATCATGGGCTGCATATGAAAATCACCACAGAATGTTATGCTGGTCCAGATTTATGCAGAATTGCATGGTGCCGATAGGCCTCTCACACAGTTTGCAAAGGGTGCTAACAGATGACATAGACACGTGTTTCGTCCTACCAGGTCTCATCAGTATGCCTCATCTGTTTGACACCCCAGTGGAATGGAGCAGCTACCCAAAGACAGTGGGCCAGATATTCAAAAGGGTTGCGCATGCTCAAGTCCTACATTGCGCCATTCTGCGATATTCAGCAGGAGGCAGTTGCCCCACTGAAAACAGGCTGAGCAACAGAGCAATGCAAATGAATGCATGCTCAACAGGAGGGGGAGGAACCATGCCTAAATTGCACAGCCCGATATTCAGCCAGGCTGTGCAGAGTTGTGCAGGCGCAGCCCCCAACCTGAGCCTGCAGGACCTTGAGCCAAAAAAAAAAGGCTTAAGTAGAGGGCCACCCACAGGCGAGCTGCTGTATTGCAGGGTGCAACACAGCAGCTGCCACCTGTTGCTGGCCCCCAACTCGGTCCCTGTGCCCCCCCAGCCCTATTGTGGGCATAGTGTACTCCCCCACCCCACCAGCCCGATCGCGGGCATCAATGTGGCTCCCCCCCTCCCATTCACATCCCTGGTGGTCCAGTGGACCAAATGCCCAATCACAGGCAGAAAGTAAATTGAACCCCCGAACATCTCCCTGGTGGTCCAGTGGACTGTAATGCCCAATCACGGGCAGAATATAAAATGAACCCCCGAACAACTCCCTGGTGGTCAGTGGACCATAATGCCTGATCACGGGCAGAATGTAAATTAACACCCCCGCTAAACATCTCTGGTGGCTGGTGTCCCCCCACCCCACCACCCGCGACCCCACCACCCGCTCCCCGGCAGCA
The DNA here is from genome assembly GCA_016271365.2 of Neoceratodus forsteri. Lineage (NCBI taxonomy): Eukaryota > Metazoa > Chordata > Ceratodontiformes > Ceratodontidae > Neoceratodus > Neoceratodus forsteri. The sequence continues at coordinate 471,868,781 of CM028132.1, forward strand.
GCGGCGGGCGGCAGCATCCCACCGCCTGCTGCCCGCCCGACTGACTGCCACTGAGTAGGCTGCCGTCCGGTGTTTGCAGAGCAAGAGCCAATGGGCATGCAGCCCATACCGTACATGACAGTCCAGATTTGTGAATGATTCACAAATTCACATACATTGCGCCATTCTGCGATATTCAGCAGCAGGCAGTTGCGCCACTGAAAACAGGCTGAGCAACAGCACAATGCAAATGAATGTATGCTCAACAGGAGGGGGAGGAACCACGCCTAAATTGCACAGCCCGATATTCAGCCAGGCTGTGCAGAGTTGTGCAGGTGCAACCCCCAACCTGAGCCTGCAGGACCTTGAGCCAAAAAAAAAAAAGACTTAAGTAGAGGGCCACCCACAGGTGAGCTGCTGTATTGCAGGGTGCAACACAGCAGCTGCCACTGGTGGCTGGCCCCCAACTCAGTCCCTGTGCCCCCCAGCCCGATCGTGGGCACAGTGTACTCCCCTACCCCATCAGCCCGATCGCGGGCATCAATGTGGCTCCCCCTTCCCGTTCACATCCTGGTGGTCCAGTGGACGAAATGCCCGATCGTGGGCAGAAAGTAAATTGAACCCCCGACATCTCCCTGGTGGTCAGTGGACGTAATGCCCGATCGCGGGCAGAATGTAAATGAACCCCGAACAAGTTCCTAGTACCCGATCGTGGGCAGTAAGTAAAGTGCCCCTGCGGGCATCTCCCTGTGGTGGTCCAGTGGACGTAATGCCCGATCAGCGGGCAGAATGTAGTGTTTACTCCAACATCTCCCTGGTGGTTGCTGTCTTCCCCACCTCACTCACTGCCTCCTCCTCACCCGCCCCCATCGTCGCCGGCAGTATGCTCTTCACTCGCTTGCCGCTTCGCTGGCCATCGGATTGACCGCTCAGAAGGCACGCTCATTGCCGCAGAGCAAGAGCCATCGGTGTGTAGTTTATACCGCACAGATGATAGTTCAGATTTGTGGAATGATTCACAAATTCACATTCACAAATCTGGACTGTCATGTACAGTAGGGCTGCACGCCCATTGGTTCTAGCACTGCACCAATGGGCGCAGCCATACGGCAGTCAGTCGGGCGGGTGGCGGGCAGGCGGGTGGGATGCTGCTGCCCGCCTGCCACCGGGGAGCGGAGTGGTGGGCTTCATGGGTGGGTGGGGGGGACACTAGACACCAGGGAGATGTTTGGGCGGGGGTGTCAATTACATTCTGCCCGCGATCGGGCATTAAGGTCCACTGGACCACCAGGGAGATGTTCGGGGAGGGGGGCACTTTACTTACTGCCCGTGATTGGGCACTAGGGACATGTTCGAGGGGGGTTCATTTTACATTCTGCCCGTGATTGGGCATTTCTGTCCACTGGACCACCAGGGAGATGTATGGGAGGAGGTGGGGGAGCCACATTGCTGCCCGCGATCAGGCTGCAGGGTGCATCGGTCCCCGACGGCTGCTGCCTGGCAGGGCAGCCAGGTGCAAGTCCTCGGGGATCGGCGCACCTACATGCTAATGGGGCCATAATCAGATGCAAATGGCCCCCCCTATGCCTTGCATGAATTATGGCCCCATTTGCATGTCACCTTTTGAATATCATGATTTTGCGCATGGCGCAATGGTACTTGGCCACCGCAAGTTGAATGCTCCACTCTGAAAACTTGCGGTGGCGCAAGTTTCACTGCGCCATGCACAGTGGCTGTGGCTGGGGGTGAGCAACTCCTTTGAATATCACCTGGGCCACACCCCTGCACAACTATTTTGCGCAGTGCAGGGGCTTGTGCCTCAGAATGGCACAGTTTGAATATCCAGCCCAGTGTGTCTTGAATATCTTGTGGTGAACCCGTTAAAATAAAAAACTATTTAAAAGACAAAGAACCTCTGTGCACAAACACTGAGGCAAGGGTTACCCCAAAGGGCATTTGGCTGGGAAGCCAAGTTTCAAGAAAATACAAAATCACACATGCTCACACAATGCAAAGCATTATGGCCTGTATATGCAAATCACCACAGAATGTTATGCTGGTCCAACTTTAAGCAGAATTGCATGGTGCCGAAAGACCTCTCACACAGTTTGCAAAGGGTGCTAACAGATGGTATAGACATGTGTTTTGTCCTACCAGAACTCATCAATATACCTCGTCTGTTTGACACCCCTGTGGAATGGACCAGCTACCCTAAGACAGTGTGTCTTGGATATGTTGTGGTGAACCCATTAAAATAAAAAATGATTTTAAAGACAAAGAACCTCTGTGTGCAAACACTGAGGCAAGGGTTACCCCAAAGGGCATTTGGCTGGGAAGCCAAGTTTCAAGAAAATACAAAAACACATGCCCACACAATGCAAAGCATCATGGGCTGCATATGCAAATCACCACACAATGTTATGGTGGTCCAACTTTAAGCAGAATTGCATGGTGCCAAAAGGCCTCTCACACGGTTTGCAAAGGGTCCTACCAGGACTCATCAGTATGCCTCGTCTGTTTGACACCCCAGTGGAATGCACCAGCTACCCAAAGACAGTGTGTCTTGGATATGTTGTGGTGTACCCATTAAAAAAAAAAAAACTATTTAAAGGACAGAGAACCTCTGTGCACAAACATTGAGGAAAGGGTTATCCCAAAGGGTAATTGGCTGGGAAGCCAAGTTTCAAGAAAATACAAAATCACACATGCCCACACAATGCAAAGCATCATGGGCTGCATATACAAATCACAACAGAATGTTATGCTGGTCCAACTTTGAGCAGAATTGCATGGTGCCTAAAGGCCTCTCTCACAGTTAGCAAAGAGTGCTAACATATGACATAGACAGGTGTTTCATCCTAGAAGGACTCATCAGTATACCTCATCTGTTTGACACCCCAGTGGAATAGATCAGCTACCCTAAGACAGTGTGTCTTGGATATGTTGTGGTGTACCCATTAAAAAAAAAAAAAACTATTTAAAAGACAAAGAACCTCTGTGCGCAAACACTGACTCAAGGGTTACCCCAAAGGGCATTTGTCTGGAAAGTCAAGTTTCAAGAAAATACAAAAACACATGCCCACACAATGCAAAGCATCATGGGCTGCATATGCAGATCACCACAGCATGTTATGGTGGTCCAACTCTAAGCAGAATTGCATGGTGCCGAAAGGCCTCTCACACACTTTGCCAAGAGACCTACCAGGACTCATCAATATGCCTCGTCTGTTAGACACCCCAGTGGAATGGACCAGCTACCCTAAGACAGTGTGTCTTGGATATGTTGTGGTGAACCCATTAAAATAAAAAACTATTTAAAAGACAAAGAACCTCTGTGCGCAACCACTGAGGCAAGGGTTAGCCCAAAGGGCATGTGGCCAGGAAGTGAAGTTTCAAGAAAACACAAAATTACATATGCCCACACAATTCAAAGCATCATGGGCTGCATATGCAAATCACCACAGAATGTTATGCTGGTCCAACTTCAAGCAGAATTGTGTGGTGTCGAAAGGCCTCTCACACAGTTTGCAAAGGGTGCTTACAGATGACATAGACACATGTTTCATCCTACCTGGATTCATCAGTATGCCTTGTCTGTTTGACACCCCAGTGGAATGGACCAGCTACCCTAAGACAGTGTGTCTTGGATATGTTGTGGTAAACTCATTAAAATAAAAAACTATTTAAAAGACAAAGAACCTCTATGCACAAACACTGAGGCAAGGGTTACCCCAAAGGGCATTTGGTTGGGAAGCCAAGTTTCAAGAAAATACAAAATCACACATGCCCACACAATGCAAAGCATCATGGAATGCATATGCAAATCACCACAGAATGTTATGCTGGTCCAACTTTAAGCAGAATTGCATGGTGCCGAAAAGCCTCTTACACAGTTTGCAAAGGGTTCTAACAGATGACATAGACACCTGTCTAATCCTACCAGGACTCATCAATATGCCTCATCTGTTTGACATGCTAGTGGAATGGACCAGCTACCCAAAGACAGTGTGTCTTGGATATGTTGTGGTGAACACATTAAAATAAAAAACTATTTAAAAGACAAAGAAACTCTGTGTGCAAACATTGAGACAAGGGTTACCCCAAAGGGCATTTGGCTGGGAAGCCAAGTTACAAAAATATACAAAATTACACATGTCCACACAATGCAAAGCATCATGGGTTGCATATGCAAATCACCACAGAATGTTATGCTTGTCCAACTTTAAGCAGAGTTGCATGGTGCCAAGCGACCTACCAGGACTCAACAATATGCCTCGTCTGTTAGACACCCCAGTGGAATGGACCAGCTACCCTAAGACAGTGTGTCTTGGATATGTTGTGGTGAATGCATTAAAATAAAAAAATATTTAAAAGACAAAGAACCTCTGTGCGCAAACACTGAGCAAGGGTTATCTCAAAATTAAACATTGACTATTTTTTTCTTTTAAACTCTTATTTTAATGCTGTTTGTTTTTTCTTATAAATGTATTTAACACAAATCAATTTTAAAATACTATATACACTTCACTAATAGGGACCCATTTCATAATCTCAATAAGGCACTCCGGGGGGACATAATGGTGGGATAACGACATTTCTTGGCTGATGGAAGCACTCGGCTTTGCCTTGAGCTGCAACCCACTCGAGGGAGGCCGTTATCCCACCATAACGCATCTCGCATCTCCCCCGTGTTGCTTAAATAAAGAGATCAAGCAATGTACTACCAGGAAACCATTAGGACATAGCAGCCATAATATGGTGGAAATTAGAATAAACAGGAGACTGGTAACTGTGAGGGGAATTACTAAAAAGAAGAATTTCACAAAAGCAAACTTCAGTTGGATGAAAACAGAGCTTTAAGATTGTGACTGAGGAAGTGAATTCTTGGATAAAGAAACAAGTTAAATATGGACTTTGCTTAAAAGAAAGATTATAAGTTTGCAGCAAAAATATGTTTCATCATCTATAAACTAATAGAAAGGGCTGGGAACCAGTTTAACTAAATTCCAAGATAAAAAGGAAAATTAATAAAAAGAAGTCATTTTATAAAAAAAGCAAAAAAGAGCAGCAGTATACAAATCTGGGAAAATTTTAAATACAGTGTGTCTGTAAATGTGACGTAAGGATGGCAAAAACCAAAATGGAAAATCAAATAGCTGAGATGGCCAGGAGTAATCCCCAAATTTTTCATAACTATATAAGATTGAACAAGCATTTGTAAATGCCGAACGTTCACTTGCAGGTATTTGCAGTGGTGTTTGGCATGTATGGTGCTTTACCCTAATGCCCTGTGCGATTGCTGGTATTTGCAGAATAAATTTTCAGCATGACCTTTTTGTTACCCCCATTGTGCACTACATAGGCAGAAACACGTTTTGGGCAGGATGTGAAAAATGACAGCTGTACTGCTCATAAGGAAAGTGTGGTAAAATGGCAATGTTGAAAATCTGGAGTGGAAATATTGAAAATGCGCAAACCTACGAGCGTGCGTAGGAACTGTGCAATGCATGCTCGTAAAACAGTCATTGTTAGGAATTTTTTCACCAAATTGTCAACATTGGCATTTTAAAACCTCTGCTAATGTACAGTGTCACTGTGATTGTCTTACTGTGTGCCATACATTGATTTTGCACACCGACTGCGCCATTGTGCACTACATGGGCGGAAACATGTTTTGGGCAGGATGTGAAAATTGACAGCTGTACTGCTCATAAGGAGGTGTGGTAAAATGGCAGTGTTGAAAATCTGGAGTGAAAATATTGAAAATTCGCAAACTTACGAGTGTGTGTAGGAACTGCACAATGCACGCTCGTAAAAGTTATTTTAAGGAATTTGTTCACCACATTTTTAACATAGCCATTTTAAGATCTCTGTTCATGAACAGTGACACTGTGATTTTCTTAATGTGTCCCATACACTGAGTTCACACAGCGACTGTGCCATTGTGCGCTACATGGGCGGAAACATGTTTTGGGCAGGATGTGAAAAATGACAGCTGTACTGCTCATAAGGAGGTGTGGTAAAATGGCAATGTTGAAAATCTGGAGTGAAAATATTGAAAATTCACAAACTTACGAGTGTGTGTAGGAACTGCACAATGCAGACTCGTAAAACAGTCATTTAGAATTTTTGCAAAATTTTCAACATGGGATTTTGGGACCCTTCTCATGAATGATGTCACTTTCATGGCACTATTCAGGTCAAAAGGGTGATTTCATGCAGTGACTGCGAAATCACCCGCCGGACCCGAATAACGCCATGACAGTGACATCATTCATGAGAAGTCCCAAAACCACTTGTTGAAAACGTAGCAAAAATTCCAAAAAATGCCTGAGATATGCAAAAAGTTGAAACCCCTATCTAGCCCATTATACAGCTTACCGGCATTTCCTCAGTTCAGCGGTCAACTTTGAAGAGTGCAGGCGTGTTCCCAGTCCACCGAAGATTGGCAGCGAGCTCTGGAGGTAAGTATGGGGTGAGGGGGTATGAGGAGGCTGGGTGCACAGTGGGTGCGGGCTGTGGAGTGGGGGACTGGGAGACTACGTGGGACCATTTTTCTTTACAGGTTTTAAAAAAAAAAAAACAGACTACATGGGATGCTTGCCATGCTGGGGTGGGCTCCCAGCATTGCAGAAGATAGCTGGGGGGCCGAGGGCTGATGGGGATTGGGCACCCCCGTCGGCAAAAAGAGACGTTGCCACACTGGGTAGACTCCAGCGTGTAGAAGGATGGCTGGAGGCTGTGGGCGGCCCAGCGGGGATTAGGCACCCCATCGGCAAACAACGTTGCACACTGAGGTGGGCTCCAGCGTGGCACCAAAACTTTGGGGGTGGCGTGATGCGGGGGCGCGTGACGTGAGGGGGTTGGCGTGACATGGTGCTCGGTATGACAGCGGTGGTTTTCTTTGAAGCGAAGACCACCACTGTCATATACAGCTCCCATACCCATTGGTGCAGGACCGCCACGCCTGCTCAATGGAGCACTGGATTGCAAGGGAGAGGCACACCTCCAAAGTGTGCTACTCTCCCAAAACATTCCTTGCGCATGCGCGCAAGCAAACGTAAAAAGGCTTCATCCAGAAATGTGGGACCATTGATAGATAATAGCACATTTGTGAGTTTGGAACAGCATATGGCTAATACACTTATTAGTTTTTTTATGTTTGCCGTACGCGCAGGCGCAAGTGAATGTATTGCAGTGGTACTGCTTTTGAATGGGTGTGACACTGTTCATCCAATGCACAGCAGTGTTTTAAGGGCAATTCAGTGTCGCACCAATCATCAGCGAGGCTTAGTATGACAGAGTTTTGGCTTGCTGGGTGGAGATGGCACAAACTTGAAAAAGAATAGCTGATCCAATCAAGGGTCAGCTATTCCCTTTGATCTGCACTGCCCTGCAAGCCAAGGTGATCTGTCAAAGTCAGCCTGGCATGTGTGGAATGTCTACTAGCTGTAAGAGTAAACTGCACTCCTTCACATGCATGGTTACATCTCTATGGGTCATGTATTTAATTTCTCTGTCTCCCATCCACCGACCATACCTTTCAGCACCCATGACCCCCCCCAGCAAAAATAACAGTGACACTGGGGTGCCCAGTTCCACCAGTGTTGCCATTTGATATCTGGACCCCCCTCTCTGGGTCAAGTACCATGCATGCATGGTCACATCTCCGTGTGTTCCTTTTTTTATCCCACCCACCCGACCTTCCCTCTCTGCACCCACCACCCTACACCCACCCCACAAACATAAATGTGACACTGGAGGGTGCCCAATCCCCCAGCGTCATGATCCAGAACAGTCCATCCTTTTTTTTAAACCAGTGAAAAGAAACTGTCCATCAATGTCTTTTGCAGTCGTTAGTGTCCCCCCAATTGATCATCCCACTCAGCACCCCCACTGAAGCCCTTGCTTACCCACTGGGAATCCAATGCTGTCATCTTATGTGGACCACAGACATGTCTTCACTCTTCAAAGCTGGACCGCAAATTGAAGAAACAGGTATGCGCTTCAATGTATTTCAAAGGGGCCGGGGGGTGAAACTTAGTGGCATAACTTGGCCATTTTTGTATATTTTGGGCCCAGATTTTCAACATGCCTCTTTTTTGGGACATTATGCAAATCTGTACCAAAAGGTGATTTCATAGTCAATGCGTGAAATCACTTTTCGGGCAGAAGTTGAGCATTTTCTCTGCCTTGTTCATGAGGTGTGGTCATAAGAAGGTTATGTTGAAAATTTGGATTAAACATATTAAAAAGCGCAAAGTTATGAGCCTACACTGAATTTTGCAAATACAGGCTTGTAACTTTGGTAATTTTCAATATTTTTACCCCACATTTACAACATATTGTAGCTTTTTCTTTACAGCACCTCCTGAATGTTACAGTTATCATTTTTCAAATCCTGTTCAAAATTTATTTTACATCCCAAAAGGTAAGTTCATGGTCCCTGTGTGAAATAATCTTTCAGGCATGAGTTCAACATTTTATGTGCCCTTGTTCATGAGGCAGGGTCATAAGAAGGTTATGTTGAAAATTTGGCATAAAAATATTAAAAAAAAAAAAAAACAAAGTTATCAGGCTACATTGAATTTTGCAAACACAGGCTCATAAGTGTGGTCATTTTCAATATTTTTACCCCAAATTTTCAGTATAGCCATTTCTTTACAGCATCTCATGAATGTGATAGCTGTAATTTTTACAACTCCTGACCAAAATCTGTTTTTGTGGCCCAAAATGTGATTTTGCCATCCTTGCACAAAATCACCTTTTGGCCAGGAGCTGAAACTTTTCTCTGCCCTTCTTCATAAGGTGGCATCATAAGAAGGCTATGTTGAAAACCTGGTGTAAAAATATTAAAACAAACAACAGATTTATGAGCCTACATTACATTTTGCAAAAGTAGGCTTGTAACTTTGGTAATTTTCAATATTTTTACCCCAAATTTACAGTATAGCCATGCCTTTATAGCACCTCATGAATGTCATCATCATCAATTTTATTGGTAGACACATTTAGAGAAGCTGTCATTAAAAATTGCATTCATTTAGGAAAAAAAAGAAAAAAGTTACAAAAGTTAAACTACACAACAGCGTAGTATAAATACAGTATATAATATACATGACATGATATAATTCATATTATAAATGAAAAATGTTGTGTAATACACATATGTTCAGCCAAAACATTTACATTGTTTCTGAAAAGACCCTGCAATAAGAAGTTTGAATTGGGAGATCGGGATTAAGGCATCTAATTTTAGTCTTTTCTTAAGTTCTTCCCAAGTCTAGGAGACAGAGACAGATAGTACATAATAACAAGTTCTAGGAATAAAGAAGTGGGGTGGGGTGGAGTGGGAAGGTCATCTTGCCCCTATACAGGTCCCTGGTAAGACCACACCTAGAGTACTGTGTGCAGTTCTGGAGCCCCTACTTGAAAAGGGACATCAAACTACTGGAGGGGTACAGCGCAGAGCAACAAAAATGATCCTGGGGCTTGGGGACAGACCATATGAGGAGAGACTGAGACAGCTCAAAACATACACCCTGGAGGAAAGAAGGGAGAGAGGGGATATGATTGAGACCTTAAAGCACCCAAAGGGTTTGAGCAAAGTAGACACCAGGTATATGTTCAATCTGAAAGGTGGAAGGGAAACCAGGGGACACTCTGTGAAGCTGGAAGGGGGCAGGTTCAAGAGGGAACTGAGGAGGCACTATTTCACAGAAAGGGTGGTGGCAGGATGGAAAGGTCTGCCAGAGGAAGTTGTATCATTGCAGAGTGTTGGGGGCTTCAAGAGGGGGTGGGACAGACTCAAGGGAGCATACAAATTGGGAGGGGTGGGAGATTGGGGAAGGGCATATGAGGGGCGCGGGGTAGCTGCAGTCTAATAGACTGAAGTGCGGCACACTCGAGCAGACTAGATAGATCAAATGGCCTGTATCTGCTGCCAATTTTGTATGTTTGTATGTAAAGAACTTTGGTAATATTCTTGACCTAAGACTGTATCTGTGTGTCTAACACATAGTGAATTCAGAAGATAAGAGAGAAGTATACCTATAATAAAATGATATATGAATAGATGTCAATGTTGCTGCCTTCTACTAGTTAGTGAACCCCATCCCACAACAGAATACAGATGGCAATGGTGGGTATTCCAGGGCAAACAATAACTTACCCACCAGGAGTCCAATGCCATCATCTTATGTGAACCGCAGACATGTCTTCACTTTTCAAAGCTGGACCGCGAACTGAAGAAACAGGTATGCGGTTCAATGTGACAGGTGTCATTTTTTTAAATCTTGTTCAAATGTGTGTTTGCATCCTAAAAGGTGATTTCACAGTCCCTGCATGAAAGCACATTTCAGACAGGAGTTTAAAATTTTCTCTGCACTTCTTCATGAGGTGGGGTCATAAGAAGGCAATGTTGACAATTTAGGACAAAAATATTACAACATAACAAGTTATAAACTTGCATTCAAATTTACAAGCACAGCCTCCTAACTTTGGTAATACATAACCCACACAGTGCACAACAACGCCTGTACTAACCCAGGGCTTCTATACCTGAATATCCAGCATCGACAAAAACTTGTTATACTCTGTGTTTAATCCACCATCCTCTGAAGATGAGGATCATTTGTAAGGGGTAGGGCCCGCATTAGTATAATATTTGAAATCAGGATGGCTGAGGGAATAGTTCTAGGTGACTGGACAGATGCAATTGTAGTGCCGGTACACGAAAACAAAAATGCAAAAAAGGAAAAGAGAACCACAGACCAGTCAGCCTCATATCTGTGTGGAAAAAAATCTTAGAAACAATACTCACAAATGAGACTGAGAATTATCTAGACCAAAATAACCTAGTGGATAAAACCTAGCATGGCTTTCAAACAGGCAAATCATGCCTCAGCAATTTAGTCAAATTTTCTGAGCCACTCAGTAAGGCTTTAGACCAATAGTTCTTAGACTTTGTCAAAGTGAACCTCCCCAAATCCATGGAAAAGATTTTGAACCTCCCCCAAAAATTGAAATAATATTGGGCCTCCCCAAAGAAAAATAACATACTGTACTTTTCGTAGTACACCATGGCTAAATTGAAACCCCTTTGAGTACTTGGCTCACATTCATTTCTTTCATTCAGTTCTTTGTCTTATACTGATGTAGAACCTTTGAAAAAGAGCCCCTGTGCTCAAAGGTGTTATATGAATAACAAATAAATAAAATAAAAAAATATTATTCAGCTTATTCCCCCACACACACACACACACGGGTCACTGTCAAAATAGCGAATCCGAAATTGCGCTACCCCATATAGCGTGGTGTTTATCGCGCACACCCTCTTTAGTGCATCAGCATTTCAGCAAATCCCAAAATAGCGTTGCAAATTGCTTAGATTGTTTACTCACTTCTACTCAGCCTTTTCATGTGCTGCATGTTGGTAAGACTGCAATTACTTGCGTTATCATTGTAGTGCAACAAATTAAGTTTTCCCAAGTACTTCCCCTTCAGTAATGAATGTTTGCTCTTGACCTTCCTTCCTACGTTGTTTCCCCTAGGCATTAGTTCAGACACACATTCCCCCTGCAGATGTAGGTTTTCGGGATCTAACCCTTCACACATCTTTACTATGTGAGCGTTAAATATTTGCAGTGTTGTTATGCTGTGGTTTGTGGCTCACATTTCTAATACATTAGTGCTGTGTTTTGCTTGTGCTTGTGCAATACAGGGCCTACAGAATGTAACTTTATTTAATCTTTATTGAAGGGCACATGAAGGACACACTATTAAAATATAATATCTTCAACAGCATTTTTATGCCTGCAGCTGGAAATTGTGTGCTATACCGCGAATATACTCTAATTTAGTACGCTGATGGTATTCCGCTGTTACTACAAAGCGGATAGCTGCTATATCTTTATATTTCTTTCGGGATCCTGGAACAGCGGTACCAGTGATTATCTGCTCCATCATCACAGTGCTGCAGTACTGTTCTTCTTTAAGTACTTGTAGAAATTTCCACATTGATGGATGGTGTGCACCGATAAAATGACTAAACTTGCGGTGCCACACCTCCATGGAGTTTGTTGTTCATGGTAAATCTTGATTGACGGCATCATAACAATTCCATAGCTGGATAGCAAACATAGGTCTGCTACGGCCTCCTCTTCCCAATGGACGTCCCAACCATGTATCTTCAAAATAGTCAACAAGATTGGACAGTAAGTCGCCATTCAATTGATAGAACTCTATCACCATTAACTCATCAAATGCTACAATGACATCATTGATAGGCACATAAGCAAGTGCTGGCAGAAGTCTCACTTGAAGAGCAAAGCTGGGGTCTGACACATAAAGTGAATACACATCAGGTAGTTCTTGAATCTTGCGCCACAGTGCCTGACACGTGAAAAAAGCAACCTCTGACTGTTGCTGTAGGGAATGCCAGTGTAAACGCTTTTATTGATGCCAATTCAAAATCTTGTAAAATTGGCAGCGGCTATAGAGTGTCACACATTCTGTTTAGCTAAGTAAAAATCTTACTGTATGTTGCAGCTGTTCGGTTAGCCATCAGAATATACACTAGAGGTACAACTGTGCTGTTGTGGATACCATGTATGGAATAGAGCTGATTAAATATTGAAGGGCAACTTTTAAAAGTTCCATCAGCGAACCAATGTGCACTGCTCTTTAAATGCTGTAGGTCCTGTGACGTTGAGAATATTAGGAAACGCTCGGTGCAGGGCCCAGAGTCATAGAGAAGAAATTTCACATTTTTCAGTGTCAAGCATAATTCTTCAGGAACCACTAATGAAGCTGCATCAGCTGGCTCAGGGGGAGGGCAAGCTGCAGCATGGCACTGACGCCTGACAGTTCGCTTTAGAACCATCTAGGCAAGCAAGGTCTGCTCCCTTTTGGCTTTTTACAGATCGGACTGCCATTTTCGCATGATGCTGCTCCTTGTCAAGTGACCGTGCACATGTTATGCACGATTAAGTACACACGCTAAATTGATTCTGCGCTATAGCGACATGTGCAATTATGCATGAGCTATTTTCACTGGCGCAATTTCAGTTACGTGATATTGACCGGATACACACACACACACACACACACACACACACACACAGGCCAGCCTACTTGCCATTTTCATTCTTGATCCATTGTTACCCCTTGTTGCAGTACCTTCATGGGTCAGACTACTTTCTCTGTTTCCTCTCTATATGAAATAACCTTCCTACATACTTTGCCTCTACCCCCCTCCTTCCCTGCTCCTAAGCAACTTCTCTGGGATGACTTTGCTCCTTTCTGCTATTGCTCTTAGCACTTCTATGCTCAACCCTTGTATTTGGGCTGTTCTGCCATCAGTCTACAAATTGATCAATTACCGCCACTCATTATTAGTTTATTGTTCATATTTGTTTGCATTATTGTTCATTGTGTATTTCTTGATTGTTTTGCAGTTATCTTTTGAAATGTATTCACTCCCTACCCTTCCCTGGGTATGCCTGAAATGAGCCTTGGCTCACTCAGCTTCCCTTGTCACCTATTAGAAAATAAATACATAAAATTCACCTACTATTATCCTCTTTCAGTTTGCTTCATCTCTTCACACAAAATACATAAAACTCAAAATTTAAATGCAGTACTTTTTTAAATTTGCTTGAGCCTCCCCTGGAACAAGTTGGGGCCTCCCAAGGGAGACTGGCCTCACCATTTAGGAACCCCTGCTTTAGATGAAGGGGTAGCAGTGAGTGTTGTTGATATGGACTTTGTGGCCTTTGATGTGTTCCTTTATTATGGAGTAATTCAGAAATTAGACAAACTTAGTATAAACAACAAGCATTTGTCAATGCCAAATGTTTGCTTGCTGGCATTGGCAATGGTAGTGTAGAAGTTACAGAGCTGCGTAATAGGCATGGCAGTGAAGTATTGAACTGAAGCCAACCCCACCACCACCCTGCAGAGAGTGACAGGCATTGGGGTGTGCCTTTGGGTCATCAGGCATAACTGACACGCCAAATTTCACCACCCCACCCTGCAGACACTGACAGTGTCAAGGTGTTCCATGGGTCTTTGACCTTATCTGCACTCCATTCCATTAGGAAATACGGTGAGATGGGTGATATAGAGAATGGGGTGAACACTGGGGCCTGAGAGTCCAAGGCATACCTCGATGCCTCTCACTGGCTGCAGGGTGTGGAATGGTATGAGCATTACAGGCAAGAATCCCAAGTCACACCCCTGATGCCTGTCATTCTCTACAGGGTTGGGCATTATGGTTGAAAACCCTAATACCTCAGGCATTCGTTGGTCTTTTCACTCCAAATGTTCAACATGTTTTTTTTGTGGCCCCACCTCATGAACAGGGGGAATATCAGTTTGTTAGCTGAAAGCTGCTTATGCACAGCGACTACGGCATTTAGCACCACAGGTGCAAAAACATTCCTAACAGGATGTGAAAAATAACAGCTGTACTGTTCATGGGGAGGTGTAAAAAAATGGCAATGTTGCAAATCTGCAGTAAAAATATTTAAAAAAATGGTGAAGTCATGAGCGTACATAGAAACTGTGCAATGCACACCCGTAACATATTTAGGTTGGGGATTTTTTTTTTACAGCAGATCGTCAACTCAGGCATTTTGGTGCCTCTGATCATGAACAGTGTCACTGTGGTTTTCTTTATCTGTCCCGAACAATGATTTCCCACAGCCACCACGCATCTCTGCGCTGAAAGTGTGAAAACACACTTCGGCCATGTTGTGAAAAATGACAGCTGTACTGTAAATAAGGAAGTGTGGAAAAATGCCACTGGTGAAAATCTGGACTTAAAATATTACAAAGTCATGAACTTACGAGGGTGCGTGGAAACTGCGCAATGCTCACTTGTAAGACAGTCATTTTATGGACTTTTGTCTCCAAATTTTCAACATAGCCATTTTAAGACCTTTGCTCATGGACAGTGTAACTGTGATTTTCTTAATCTGCTCCAAACATTGCTTTCGCACACCAACAGCACCATTGTGCGCTACATGTGCGAAAACACATTTTGGGTGGCATATGAAAAATGGCTGCTGTGCTGTTCATAAGGAAGTGTAATAAAATGGCATGTTGAAAATCTGGAGTGAAAATATTAAATTCGCAAACTTATGAGCATGCAAAGGAACTGCGCAACGCACGCTCGTAAAACAGTCATTTTAAGGAATTTTTTCACCAAATTTTCAACATAGCCATTTTAAGATCTCTGCTCATGAACAGTGTCACTGTGATTTTCTTAATTTGTCCGCGACATTGAATTTGGCGACCGACCGTGCCATTGTGCGCCACATGGGCGGAACACGCTTCGGTGAGATGAAAATGACAGCTGTACTGCTCATAAGAAGGTGTGGTAAAATGGCAATGTTGAAAATCTGGAGTGAAAATATTGAAAATTTGCGAACTTATGAGCATGCGTAGGAACTTCACAACGCACGCTCGTAAAACAGTCTGTTTTTGGAATTTTTCCACCAAATTTTCAAAATAGGCTTCTTGAGAGCCCATCTTATGAACACTGGCAATGTCATTTCATTAATCAGTCCCAAAAGGTGATTTCGCGCAGGGACTGTGAAATCACCCTTCGGGCCCGAATAACGCCATGACAGTAACAGCATTCATGAGAAGGGGTTCCAAAAACCCCATATTGAAAATTTGGTGCATTTTTTGGAATTTGTGCCTGAGATATGCAACAAAGTTGAAAAAACCCTATCTAGCCCATTATACAGCTTACCGGCATTTCCTCAGTTTGCGGTCGGCTTTAAAGAGTGCAGACGTGTTCCCGGTCCACTGAAGATCGCTGGCCGACTCAGGAGGTAGGCATGGTTGAGGGGTGTGGGGAGGCAGGGTGCACAGTGGGTACGGGTTGTGGGGGCAGGAAGACTCGTGGGATCGTTTTGCTTTACAGGTAAAAAAAAAAAGATGCGGGACATTTGCCACACTGGGGTGGGCTCCCAGCATGGCAGAAGGATGGCTGGGGGCCAGGGCGTGAAGCCAAAGGGGATTAGGCACCCGTCGGCATGGCATTTGTTGCCACGCTTAGGGTGGGCTCCTCAGCTGCAGCACCTTGTATTCGGAGGGGAGAGAGAGAGAGAGTGAAGCCACTGGGGATTGGGCACCCCATTGGTGATAGTACATGGGGACAGTGAAGCCGATGGGGGATTGGGCACCCCCGTCGACTATTTATCGAGGTTGCCATGCTGGGGTGTGAGCACCAGCGGCATTTGGAAGGCTTTTGGGAGTGCAGCACAGCCGACGGGGATTAGGTACCCTGTTGGCTATAGAGTGTATGCATGGGGGCGCGCCGTATGTCACGCGTGGCATGTGTGTGTGTGTGTGTGTAGGGTAGAAGCGATGAGCAGGCGATATCTTATCGCTGCTCACTGAAACGTAGCTCCCCCTTTCAACTGTATGCCACTGCATTTTGGAGCTTGTCATAGACAGCTCCAGCATGCATTGGTTTACAGGGGCCACGCCTACCAACACACTGACTGAATTGGAAGAGGGGGTGACACACCTCCAAAATCTTGGATGATGGCACTATGTTTCTTGCACATGCGTGCAAGCAAACATAAAAATATAATTAGATGGATCGACAGCTGACTAACTGGTAGATGCCGAAGGGCCAGAATAAATGGTCTTATGTTAGAGTGGAGGTCAGTGACCAACTGTTTACCCCATGGGTCTGTGGTGGGGCTCGCTCTCTACATACAAGATATAAATGGTGACTGGATATCAAAATTTGTGGATAACACTAAAATTGGATATAAGGTGGCTCACAGGAGAGTATCCAAAAACTGTAACAGAAACTGGATGTGTTATACAACTTAGCACAGAGGGCAACAATATCATTCAACCCTGACAAATGCACGGTATTATATTCTGGAACAAGTAACTCCAGAGAAGAATGCACAGTAATTGGGAATAAACTAAAAGCCAGCAACTGTGAGAAAAATCTGGGAATGCTGGTTGAAGACACTCTTAAGTAGAGACAGAGGTGTGATACAGTGTAGTTAGAAGGAGCAATACAATTCTTGCCTGCATAAGAAATGTCATCAGTAGATACATAAGAGTAGTTGTGCCATTGTACAAGACACTGGTTAGGCCACACATGGAGTACTGTAGACAGCTGTGGAATGCAAAGAACATGTCAGAGATCGCAAGAATGGAGGCACTGCAGAGAAGAGTAACTGGTGTGATTTGGGATCTCAAGGGGCTGTATTACAAATCTAGGTTGGATAACCTGAATTTGTTCTCACTGAGAAGAAGAAGGTTGAGAGGTGATATGGTATTTGCTTATAGGTCATTTAGGGATCCTGAATTACAAAAATTCCTAGGTCTACCTCCTGAAACAGGTGAATAAAATCTGATAGACATGACTACCAATTAAGTAGAGAACTTTTCAAAGCCAAGAGAAGAAAGCATTGGCTTACACAGACAGTGTGGAGGTCTGGAACAGATTGCTTGGAGAGGTCATGGGTGGTGCAAATCTAGAATCATTTAAAAGAAATCTAGATAGATAAATGGAGGCAATGTCACATATGTTACTGTAAACTGCTTAGAAGGCGGTAGACAAACTAGAATGTCTGTCGCCTACTTTTGTCTGAAATACATATGAACCATTTTATGCCTGTATTAGCACTTTTTCCCATTTGAAATAATAAAAGGAATGTTCCTTTTAATATAGCTTGGACCAGGCTTTCATCAGTATTCTCAGCCATTTATGTATACCTGTTGACCCATATGGTCAAGGAGCAGTGTCTGCTGCATGCTAGTTCATTAAAGTCATATGAAAAGTGATCCTAAACAAAGAGTGTGTAAAAACAATAGAGTATACTGATAAAAACCTGGTTGTAGTCATATTAGATGGAACACTACTTTTATTATTTCAATTGTAAAATAAAAAGTGATAATGCAGACTCAAAATGGAGGAAAAGGGGTGTAACTCCCACCTCGGAAGGGGGCTTTAATGGACTGCTGCTGCTGCCTTCCCAAGGTCTTGCTCTGCTGATGGCTTTCCCTTGCTTGACCACATGTGTGATGTGGAGAGAGAGAGAGGGAGAGATAGAGAGAGAGAGAGAGAAACGGGTGGCAGCATGAATGTTTGGTGCCTCCTGCACCCTGCTTTTTGAAGCTCCAGTCACATTTCTTGTCCCGATCTGCTGAATTTAGCAGTAGGAACCAGAATAGAGACCAGAATTGTCTTTTCCTCTTCGGTGCCTCCTGCGCCTGCCATCACATGGCTGCCACAAGAGTGGGAGCATGTCCTGCAGAGACTCCTTACCTGCACTCCCAGCTTCACCATTCCCTGTCAGTGCATTCAGTCACAGACCCAAGATCCAGATGACCACCACCACCTGACCGGAGAACAGCTCTAGGGGGCGCTGCAACAAAATATGTTGACAGCACACTATTTGGGGGCACATAAAGGGAAAAAATATATTAAAAGACTTGGAGCACAAGGCTCCTTCAACCATGGCTGCGGCCATCTTTTTTGCCCTGTGACCCTGTCGACCGATCAAATAGACAGCTAGAAAGCCCTGGCTCAGGAGGAGTGAATTATGGTAGAATTATGCAGACGGACTCTCCCACTTAGACTGGTGGGAATAGAGGAGCCAATCAGAGGGCAGGAGGACTGATGTGCAGCTCAGCCTGTTCAATGAGACACTGAATGGAGGGAGAAAAGCTGCTGGGCTACTGAGGAGATGGAGGAAGTCTGAGAGGGATTGAGAGGCATTTAAATGCCAAGAAGACTTTAAATGCAAAGAAGGAGTTAGTGGCTGGACAACAGTGGGCTCAGGAAAGGTAAGGGTGTTGGAGCGCAGGCACATCCCCATCCATTACCACTATGAAACTCCTATGCCACACTGGCTGGAAAGGAATGTCCCACAGAGGCATGAAAAGTAGTGATCGGGGTGGATCCTCCATAGTGGAGGCCCCAAGGGAGGGTGGCACAGGACCCCAGAGGAGGAGGAGAAAGCAAATCCTAGTGGGTCACTCCATAGTGAGGGGGACACAGTTTGGGGCAGGTAGGGATGAGGAGAGGCAGGTTAGGTGCCTTCCCTGTGCCATGGCTTGAAGGAATGTAAAGAGGATCCAAAGGATCACTGGGGAAGCTGGACATTATTGTCCATCTGGGGACTAATGACCTAGCTAGAGATGAGCCAGAAATAGTTCAGGAGGAGTTCAAGGAATTGGGAAGGGGTCTTAGGCAATTAGCATGATCTGTAACCTTCTCGGAGGTGCTACCTGTCTATGATGGGGGGGCAGTATTCTCTGCACCAGAAACTTCAACACATGGTTGAAGGAATGGTATAGGGAGGAGGGATTCAGATTCATTGGGGACTGGGGTCCCACCTGAAGGGAAAAAGCCCTTACAGGGGTGATGGCCTGCATCCATCCAGGATGAGCACCATCATCCTCAGTGAATGGTTTAAATACTACATTGGCAAGCATTTAAACTAGCCAAGGGGAGGAGGAATGAGGCAGGGAGACATAAACTGCCCCCCCCCCACCCCGCAGGCTTAGAAAGTGTGTAGTGGGAACGGAAGGAGAAAAATACCAAAAGGAACCAATTAACTTAAGAATCCAAGGAGTAAACAAAATGGAGATAGAAAGAAGAATAGTGGAGGAAATAAGGGAGGGCAAATGGGAAACAGGAGGGAGGGTGGCAGTTCAGTCTGGAGTACCATGTGTGCAAATGCTCGAAGTCTGGGCAATAAGATTACAGACTTATAGGCCACCATGGCAGAAGCGGACCTGGACATAGTTGCAACTATCAAGTGCTGGTGCAATAAAAACCAGGACTGGGAAGCAGCCATACCAGGTTATGTTGTATTCAGAAGGGACAGAGTAGGTAAAAAGGGGGAGGAGTGGCTCTTTATGTTAGGGAAAACATTAATGCTATGAAAATACAGAGGGAGAAGGGAAGAGCAGAGGGACTATGGGTCACCCAGAAGACACGGAAGCGGGACACTATTCACATAGGAGTGATTGATGGACCTCCAGCAAAGGGGGAGAGGTGGATAAGGATATGTTAGAAGCAATCCAAAGATGGCAAGCAAGGGGGAGGTATTGCTGGTGGAGGACTTCAATTTACTGGACATGGATTGGAGTCTCCCAGCTGCAGCAATAGGTAGAAGTAGGGACATCCTGGACTCCCTGCAATGGGCGTAACTCAGCAACTAGTTAGTGAACCTACTCATGGGAGGGGGCAATACTGGACTTGGTACTGACAAGCGGGACAGTGTTGCTGACATCACCATAGGTAGCCACCTGCAGACCAGTGATTATCGATGGTGTGGTTCAATATAAGAACTGGTCCGTATCGAACCATTCTAAACTGAGGGTACTGGACTTCAGGAGGTCTGATTTTAAGAAAATGGGACAATGCCTCAGGGACACCTAGCAGGGATAGGGAAACTGGGTGGAGTCAGAAACAGTGGGCAAAAATAAGGAGGGCAATGAGAAGGCAGCAAACCTCTGTGTTAGGCATTTAACAAGGGCAAAAGGAAAAAAGAGACCGCTATGGTATTCTAAAAGTAGCAGAAAAAGTAAGGGGAAGCTAACATTTAAAGGTACAAAATGACACAAAAGGAGGAGGAGGATAGGAAGATATCAAAAGAAACAAAGGAGGTAGAGAGAGCAGTTAGAGGCAAATGCAAACAGAAGAGAATATTGCCAAGTCAGTAAAGAGGGATAAAACATTCTTTAGGTGTATGAGCAAAAAGAGGAATACCAAAGGTGGGATAGTAAGGCTAAAAGGGAAGGAGGGATTTGTGTGGAAGAGGATCAGAAAAAGGCAGACATATTTAACAAATACAGTGCATCCCACTTAAACATAGCCCCCATAATCACAATTTCCAAGTCCCAATTTTTTTTTCTATACTTCCTATGTAAAACAGATCTGTTAAACACATATAAGGATCCTTTTAAATGCATATCTTTCCCTCAGTTAACAAAAGTTCAAGTGTGGACTGACTGGCTAAGTTTTACTGACATTGCCTGTTGCTGCCTTACTAATTAGTAATTAATTGTCTGTAAATTGCTGCTCTGTTTAAAATGAGATGTTAATCACCTACTTCAACCTTTTAACCACCAAACCCAAGTCACAGAAGCACCCTCCTTCACTTAAATCAAAGGAAAGAACCCAAAAGAATGACACAGAAGCACTTTACATGAATCCCAGAAGCACTCTCCCCACACAGGAATCGTATCAAAGAATGCCACAGCATGTTATAAATCACTTTATCCCAACCAAATAAGCAGTTAAGTACTACTGGCATTTCTTTTCCCTACTCAGCCCCCTGGCACATACTGCAAGTTGTGCTCACATTTGGAAGAATACAAAATCTGAGAAACACATTGCCCTCTTAAATGCATACTTTTTGCTGGTCCCAAGGGTATGCATTTAAGAGGAATGCACTGTACTTTTGTTCAAGTATTTACAGAGGAAGGGATAAGTGACGGGCCACAAATAAGGGACAATGGCTTTAAAGGAAGGGAGGTGGACACTAGTCATTTTGCAGAGGAGAGAGTCCTCAAGGAACTAGCTTAACTAAAAGTGTACAAGGCAATGGGGACTAATGAGGTACACCCTAGGACACTGAGGGAGCTCAAGGAGGTGCTGACTGCACCTCTGATAGTGAAAGCAAGCCAAGGCCTAAGAGGAAGAAGAGTAACAGAATAATTCTAGAGAGAGATGGATAGGGTGGCTATTGCAATTGTTTGGACCAAGTCAAGTATGCAGAAGAAGAATATCAGGCTGTTCACGTCCATCCACTCCAGTGGCAAGGCAGTTATTTTCCTATTTGGCTACGTGATATAATTCTTCACCAAAATGGAGAGGCAGGAGGCACAATTAGAAGGAATTAGTTTGTTAGCAATTGGCCATAGGGTAGGGACAGGAGAGAGGATAGCCATCACATACACAAATTACTACTTTTATCTTGTGCTCAGAGGCTTATATTCCACTATACGCAGGAGGAGCAATAAAATAATCAGCTGTAATAGCTACGCTGTAAGAGAGTCCTACCTATACTTTCCTATAGAGAAACTCTAGACTCCCTATAAGAGGAAAAATTATAGTACAAGATGTCAGACTGGATTAATCAGCAGTAACAGCTACACTGCAAGAGTGTCTTCCCTTTACTACAATGCCTACTTCAACCCCGAGGTTGCACCTCTTTCTAAACTAAGGTTTTAAAATACAACCACTATAATGCAACAAGAAAAGTCTATGCAGTAGATGGTTGGCAATTGAGTGCACGTAAGTTTTCTCTGTCATCGAAAAGAAATGTGGAACCACCCACTGCCTTGCCAGTGAAGTTCTGAAAATCATTGTAGAAACTAAAGCCTACAGAAAGGGTATAACAGACCACGAGTTCTCAGCCACACCCACCTCTCTAGAGTTGCCAGAATATCGCTGGATTTCTTCAGCTAAGAACCCACTGGGGCTGAGGGAACACAATCCAGCTGCAGTCCACTTCTGGACTGCCCGGAAAGAAGAACAATGCAAACCACCTGGCCACAATCCACTTCTGGATTGCCAAGTGAAGACAAAGAAGAAGAACTAACAGTCCACTTCTGGACTGAAGATGCACTCTGGACTGATGAACACACAGGATTGGGAGAATGGAACCTCTGGACCACTCTTGGACTCCAGTAGAGCACTCCTGTGGACTGAAGACACACACTGGGTTGACTCTCCCACTGGATCAGGACCTCTGGACCACTCTTGGACTCCAGGCAACCACTTTCTCTGGGCGTTGAAGTGTGTCAGTTTTCAGAGTTCCAAGGACGGACGAGTCAAGGCACTCGCCAAATCAATAAATTGAACATCGAACTGTGACCAGACTTGGAGTCCACAGCCAGACAAGCCAGAGGCACTGAAAACAACAAATCAAGCGTCACTTGGAGAACTGACACTGACAAGTTGAACGGTACTCCGCTGCAGACGTGAAAACAAGAAATGGATGGCAGACTTCTGCACTGAGCCAAGCCGTACTGAGAAACTGTAAGAGGAAAATAACAGGATGATGCAACTTTGAGGCGACTGCGGTATGGCTCTTCGTGGATTGGCTGTTGGCTGCTGCTGGATGCACTGGAGGATGATTCCTGAAGAATAGGTGAAGACTGACAGGGTTGCACCTGGGTGAAGTGACTCCAAAGACAGTTGAAGACTGATTCAGATGGTGGTTCAGCACAGAAATGCTGGCACAAAGCAATGCAAGACAGTTCTGACACTCAATAATGTTCTTAAGATGAGTCATAATGCAGGAGAATGCAAAGTCTCAGTTCCTACTATAGTGGTCAATAAATAGACAGTCTTGATGTCCAGACCACAGTAAATATACAGGCAATTTAGTAAACTGGTTTAACCCTAGCTCTGGTGGACCTAACTATGACGGGGTCCCTTAGCTAAACCGGGTTCTCCTGTTAATGCGGAAACACTACAGTGGGGGAATAGGCTCTCTGGAAGGCTATACAATTGGATGTCTAACTAGGCCTCTTTAACACTGGTGGGCTTACATGGCTAGCTAGACTCCTATTATACCTGGGGATCGCTTCTATTACTGGGCCTCTATAACATCTATGGGCCTAAATGGCTAGCTATGGGTCCTGGGCCTTGTATTACATGTTTTAAATCTCAGTGACCTTCCCTTGAACAGGCCCCTTTAAGACTGGTGGCCTAAATTAGATTCATAGACCTGGGCCTAACTTGCCCCTTTAAAGATCTGTGGGGTAGTGGGCCTAAGCTTGCCCTCACTTTAGTACCACTAGGCCTGGTGCCCTCACTTTACTGGGCCTGGTGCCCCTTAGTACCGCTGGGCCTGGTGCCCTCACTTTACTGGGCCTTGTGCCCTAATTACTACGGGCCTGGTGCCCTTTGCTTTACTGGGCCTTGTGCCCTAATTACTACAATGTCTGGTGCCTTTAGTACCACTGGGCCTGACTTGCCCCTTTAATTTCTCGAGTGACCTGACTGTGGCTGGGCTCCTTTTAATTCTTCAGCCTGCCTGGGCCTTGCTGTCACTCTTTAATCTTCACCTCACCTTGTCCCGCCTCCCTAATGAATATTTATGGTCTCTTCAGGCCTCTATTCAAGCGCTAGTCCCTCCCTGCAGGCGTCACTCTATCCCACCCTTCCTGAATATTAAATTAAGGGTCATTTGACCTGATTCTCATGTGCCACTCAGCTGCTCCTTCTGCGCCTACTAGTGCTTTTAACTAAAAAACCCACACAGTCTTTGTTTGAAGGGCGGACAGCACAATGAGGGTGCTGCCGCCAACTCACCACACCAGAAGGGGATGCTAGGAGGCTGGATCGGGAGGTGGGCAGTCTCTCTGCAGAAGGAGGGCTTCAGGTGCAATAGGGACACCTCAGGAGCTCCGCTGGGACTTTGCAACAGCAGGTACGGTTACAGACTGCAGCTCTGGCAAAGTAGCTGATGAGGGACTGGGGAACTTTTAAAAATAACCAAACAACAAAATGGACGGGGTCTCAGCCCAACAACCATACCAGATGGCTTTTCTTTACTATTGGTGCCACGTTGGCACATCAACTGCACGAGCTTTTCTGGGAGCTTTACCAGCTGTATCAGAGTAGGCGCATGAACGGCCCTCGGTGAGTGGCTTCAACCACCAGGTAAACCCTTTTCTGGGTTCCCCTTAACCTTCTGCATCCTCTTCTCCACAGCCAGCAGGAACTACCCTAAAAACAGTTGAAATTTTTAAAACCAGAGCTTTGGTTCTAGAATAGTTGAGCGCGAATTCTGTGCATGAGCAGCTCAGCACAGCATTCCATCCGAGCCATTGTTGCTTATGTACTGCATTAAAATCATTATTTTTCACATGTAATGTGTGCACTGGGCACCTTCTGGGTATCTGGGGAAACTGGGGACTACTGGGGCACCTCTAACTTGGGCATATTACAATAGCACTGCTCAATCTATCACTTATATGTGGTGGTAAGTTCTGGGGGTCTGGAGGAGGGCAGATGTGGTCCCACCTAATAAAAGTGATAACAGGGAGGAGACAGGAAATTGCAGAACTTTCAGCCTAACTTTGGTGGTGGGTAAAGTAATGAAATCACTACTGAAGGAAAGGATTGGGGATACCTTGTGACTAGTGGATTACAGGATCCGAGGCATCATGGTTTCACAGGAGAGATTTTGCCAGACTAACCTGATTGAGTTATTGCGTGACCAGGAAAGTGGATCAGGGCAGAGTGGTGGATGTGGCCTACCTGGATTTCAGCAAGGCCTTTGACACCATTCCACACAGAAGACTAGTGAGCAAGCTGGTCAGCCTTGGACTGGGTCCAAAATTAGTAAAATGGGTAAGAAGTTGGCTAACCAACAGGAGTCAGAGGGTGGTGGCGGTAATGGTGTTCACTCTGAAGAAGGCAAGGGTGACCAGCATGGTGCTGCAGGAGTCAGTATTAGATCCGGTCGTCTTCAATGTCTTTATTAGTGACATTGCAGGAGGGCTGGAAGGGGAAGTATGTCTGTTTTGTGGATGACACAAAGGTCTGCTACAGAGTGGACTCACCGGAGGTGTGGAAAAATGAGGGGCAATCTGAAAAAACTGGAAGACCTGTCAAGGGTTTGGCAACTCGGTTTCAATGCAAAAAAGTGCAAAATCATGCACATGGGGCACAGAAACCCGGGGGCAACATATCAATTGGGCAGGGAGGTATTGGCAACCACTAAACAGGAAAGTAACCTGGTGGTAATTATTTCTGATGATCTGAAGTTAGCAAAGCTGAGTGATAAGGCAGTGGGGAAAGCTAGCAGGATGCTTGGGTGCATGGGAGGGGCATCACCAGCAGAAAGAGGAAGGTAGTGTTACCCTATATAGATCGATGGTGAGGCCCTACCGAGGACTGTGTCCAGTTCTGGAGGCCCCATCTCCAGAAGGACATGGACAGGGTGGAGGCAATTCAGAAGAGGGCAACAAAATGCTGCAGAGCCTGCATCAGAGCCCTATGAGGCTCAAGGAATTAAATTTGTACTCTCTGGAGGAAAGAAGGTAAAGGGGGGACATGATAGAAACATTCAAATACCTCACAGGTATTAATAAGGTACATTAAAGTAGCATTTTATATAGAAAAGATGTTTGAGGATAAAGGGTCACACTATGATGCTGGAGGGAAGGAGACTCAGAGGAGATGTGAGGAAGTACTTCTTCACGGAAAGGTGGTGGATGCCTGGAACAGTCTCCCAAGCAGAGGTAGTGGGTGCTAAATCAGAAACAGGATTTAAGCATGCATGAGAGAAAGACACAAGGGACCTTAAAAATAAGCGGAGAGGAGACCAAAGATTGAGTAGGGTTTGTGGTGGCACAATCGTAGGAAAAATAGAGCAGACTAGGTGGGCCAAGAGGTCCTTCTCTGCCAACAACTTCTATGTTTCTGCACCTGTTGATGGTGAGAGAAGGTAAGAGGCACAGCCAGGCCAACAATCCTGCAAGCCTCCCCAGGGCTCATTCTGAAAATCCTTTGTGAAGTTTTCCCTAGGTTTTCACTATTTAGGGACCGTTCCAGATGAGCTTTTGTGTGGAAGAATTATTTTTTATTTAATGTACTTTATTTAGTTTTCCAGTACATACCAGAAAAACCAAAAAACCTGCAAACTTCTTATAACAATGTATCAGAAAGAAATACACAAAGTAAATCTGCACAAATATATTAAATCCCCCAACTCTGTCCTTCCCCTTAATCTAACCCCTCCCAGACACAGTAATTTAAATTGTAACCCACACCTCCTTTTTTACTGCTGGCAGGCTTATTCACAGCAGCGGGCATCACCCCTGACATTAGGCTGACCCCTGGCTTGGGCACATGGGGGGGGTGCAAAGGTAACATTTCTATTTTAACACAGGTCGGGGAGAGAGGTACCAGGGTATGGTGTGTCTCCTATCTGTGGGGCCCCAAAACATCTCACAGGTCAGTCAGAGATGGACTGTCCATAACCAGGACATTTGGGATTGTACTGTATGGTTTTATTTCTGAACAAAGCTGGTAACAAAAGGGTGGTCCCCCAAGTTTGTACTGTATTTAACAGCTGACAACAGGTGTAGGCAAAAGGCAATGTTCTCTGTTTGGCAGTACTGTATTTCCACACACAAACATTCTTCCTTGAACATCCATTGCTGTGCTGAAGGATCTCTGGATTTTAAACCAGTGCATATTGTGGGAATTGCAACACACTTCTTCGCATGTACCCAAGGTGATTTTTAGTTAACACCATAAAACATTTTCTCTCTTGTAATCAGTAGATCCCTTTGCAACCATGAGTGAGGGGCAACTCACTCTGGCCAAAGCTAGACCCTCTGCCATTACATTTAAGAAATCCTGGACTCTTCAGCCCCACTGGGCTGAGAGAGACATCCACACATTCAGCACATCACATTTTTTTTGTGTTGAAAAAATTTTCCGAGTACTTGTAATCTAGCCAACACAGGGCACATACAAGGCACCAGCCAGCCCACACTCTATCATCAAATGAACCTTGTACTCACATCTTGGTATTCCTTTTAAGGTATTTGAAAGAACACTTTAAATCCACAGTTCTCTCACAAATCCATAGCTTCTGTTAGGTAAAAATACACAGTCTCAACTCTCTGGGAAGCTCTGACAAATTGTCAGGCTTTCAGGGGATTGCCCCTAAGTATCCACTGAACTTTCAGTCCCATTCTACTTTTTTGTGTGAAGTATTCACCCCACTGGACGCCAAATAATCTGATAGTCATCACTTCCCAGGAAACCAGCTGCTGGTTACAGAGCTAGACATGAAAATAGCCAAGAGGATCATTCCCTCAGACAACCGAGCCAGCAGGCACCTTTTTGCCCTCAGAACTCTCACTAAACAACTAACTACGAATACTGCTGCAGTGGCTTATGCTGCTGCGAGAGTTCAAATTCCATTCCTCATCCTATGCTCAGCAGAGCTAGGCAAATGATGATGTAGTATTTTGCAGAGTTTCAAATCCTCTGAAACTGCCCAGACTCCTTCCTGGTCAAAAACAGATGTGATTCTAGTAACCCCAGGGACTGACTGGTTACAAAATAATAGGGTTTAAAGATAAAAGTTTATCGAGGTAATGAAACAAACTATTATGATAGCAGAATTCTAGAAAGGTGAAAGAAAATGAACACAAAATAATATTAAAAGGGAAACAGCTAATTGGATACTGAAGCCATTAATTCCAATAAAGTATAAAACAATTCCTATCTTTGATGGAAGAGATGAAGACAATTGTGGATGGAGGTGATTTGTCACTCCACATTCAATGCCATAAGAATTTCTTGATACAATTTCTGCATAGTAGGGATAGTATGATCCAACTAATGATGAATTATAACCAGTTTAGATGTGAGTGAACAGGGCCATATGAATCCACCTCTGGCTATCTAACTGTGAAGGATAATAACCCACCAGGCAAATTTCAGGTGTAAAAAGATATTCAAGACCAAGTAGTGGATCCATCGAGCCCTTGATCACTTCCCAAAATAGAACTACTTTTGCGCAGTCCTATAATATATGTTTAAGGGTAACTTCCACTAAGCCACACCTGTTACAAAGCAAAGTAGA
The DNA here is from genome assembly GCA_016271365.2 of Neoceratodus forsteri. Lineage (NCBI taxonomy): Eukaryota > Metazoa > Chordata > Ceratodontiformes > Ceratodontidae > Neoceratodus > Neoceratodus forsteri. The sequence goes on from CM028132.1 coordinate 471,897,382, forward strand.
CAATTTTCACATCCTATGAAACTTTTGGGGAGTGCAGTAAAGATTATGAAGAATTTTGTATTGAACCAGTCTACAACTGTCCTACTTTATATATTTGTATAACTGTTGCCAAATAATGTGCCACGTATCAGAGTCCAAGATACTTCAAGAGCCTGCTGCCAATAGTAACAGATGCCAAAAGAAGTAATAGGACCCAATTCTAAAAAATATACGCCTGGCGTAAGAGCACTTGTGCCAAAAGAATGGCGCCAATGTAGCGTATGCCAGCAGTTGCGACTTTCGCAGGATTCACAAAGTGGCCTGCGACAGGCCACATGCACCAAAGAGCAGTTATGCTAGCAGTTGCACCATAAACCCCCTGCAACATGGTGCTAGGGGGTTTATGGCAGCAGTTGCACCCTATTCTAGTAGAGCAGCAACAAAGTCCCCAATGTCAGGATTCTACAAGAACCCCCAGAGGAGAACCATCCAACATAAGTTACACCAGCATTTAGCTGGCAAAACTGTACATACAACCTCTGGGGCTTCTGTAGACTCATTGCACCCACTCCAGGATGTGCTCCCCTATGCCCAGAACATCCCTGTCGGTGCCCCACAGGGCAGCCCACAACCCCCCCAGACCCCAATCCCCCCCTTAGCAGAGGTGCCCAGCTGGGCATCTCACACCTTCAGCCCCCAGAACCCCCAAACCATACATGCCCTGCAGGGCAGCCCACGCACATCATGCCCCAACCCCACACCGCTATCAGCCCCGCAGGTCAGCTGTGTTCCCCACCAATCCATTCCACGACCTGATATTTTGCCTCAAATGGTTAGAAATTAACATCCTCGAGATCTCAGGTAGTCTAGTGGCCTCCCACCCACCCCAACCAGCAGTGCCAGTCCACCTGCATCCCTCCACCCATCCCCAGCCTGTGACCGGCACAGCTCACCTCTCACCTCCACGGCCAGCCACCGATTGAGCTCCGCATGGCGCTTATTGTGTAGATGTGCTAGAAATGAATAATTTCTAAGCATGTCTATGCAGTAGCGCTCATGCAAAACTCAGATCGGTAACTATGGAAAATAAGCTGTGCCAGTCTGCGACTGAGAGATGAAACTGAAGATGTGAGTGAAACAGCACTGCTAATAAATAGTTGAGGCCCACTAGACTACCAAGAAGATACTAACATATTGTTGCCAGCAGATTAGGCCTTATGGTCTATTGAGTCTGCTCGAACCTTAGATCCTTAGTTGGGTGCCGAGACCCTCCCATCCCTTGTGCTCCAGAAACCCCTATCATCCATCCCCACCCCACTGGGACAGGTAATCATCTGATACATCCACTTTCTGTGTCTATCCCACCTCTCTTGAAGCCCTCCACTGTGGATCTCTGAACCAGCTCACCAGGCAGTGCATTCCAGGGTCCACCACCCTCTCAGTGAAAAACCTCCTCCTCTTTTCCTCCCTCACCTTCCACCTTCCAACTTCAAACCGTGCCTCTGGTGATACCTCCCTGCTTTAGTCTAAAGATCCCTCCATGTTTACCCTATTTATTCCCTAGGTGCCAGAAGACCTCAATCATGTCCCCCCGTCTCCTCTCCTTCAATGAAAACAGGCAGAGCTCCTAAGTATGTCCTCATACGTCAAATCCCTAGCCTCGTATCATCTTAGTTGCCCTCCTCTGTACCCTCTCCAGGAGCTGTATGTCCCTCTTCAAATGTGGGTCTCCAGTACTGTACACAGTACTCAAGGTGTAGTCTAACCAGTCCATCGCTGACACGGCAGAATCACTTCCTTGCTCCTAGAGATGATCCCCATACGATGCATCCCAACATCCTGTTTACCTTGCTAGCCGCTCTCCTGCACTGCTCAGAGTTATTCTACATGCTTCCACTATGACCCCTAGGTCTTTTTCCCCATAGAGGCCTCAGCAGCCTCCCCTCCCAGGGTGTACCTGTGTTTAGGGTTTCCCGACCAAGATGCAACACCTTGCACTTGGTGATATTGAAATTTAATTTCCATGTGTGAGCCCAGCTTTCCAGGGTGTCCAAGTCCCTTGCAGGGCGAACCTCCCTCTTCTCCCTCAACTACTGCTCCCATCTTGGAGTCATCCATGAAAGACTCATTTCACCCTATACCCTCCCTGATGTCTGATATGTATGCATTAAACAGGATCAGACCCAGGACCGAGCCCTCCGGTACCCAACTACCAACCTCTCTAGGGTTCGAAAGCTCCCCACAGACCACTACTCTCTGAGTGCGTCCAGCTAGCCAGTTTTCAATCCATCTGACCATCAAAGGGCTTACTCCTAACCCCATCAGTTTCTCCACCAGACCATTGTGGGGGACAGAGTCAAACGCCTTGCTGAAGTCCAAGAATAATACATCCACAGGCTTACACCTGTCCAGTTCTGATATTGCCCATTCATAGAACTCCACAAGGTTGGTTTGACATGATCTACCTGGCACAAACCCATGTTGCCGACTATCCAGACCTCCCGCCTCCTCCAAGTACACCCCCAATCGTTCCTTTAGTGTGCTCTCCATTAATTTTCCCACCACTGAGGTCAAACTGATGGGTCTGTAGTTACCTGGTACTTCCCTCGACCCCCCTTTATGGATTGGTACCACATGTGCCTCTCGCCAATCCCTAGGTACCCTTCCTGTCTCAAGTGACCTGCTGAAAAGCTCCACCAGGGGTGCATCCAGTATGTCCGCTAATTCCCATAGTACTCTCGGATGAATGCCATCCGGCCCAGGAGATTTGTCTTTCTTTAGGGCCTTGAGGGCTAACCACACCCTTTTGGCAGAGATAGCATCATCCATCCCCTCCACCTTACTGGCCTTTTTATCCTTACCCAGATGTGACACCCCTGGGGTACCTCTCCCTCCTTCTTGCTCCATTTCTGTTGCTCCCTTGATCCCACTTACTGAAGCTTCTATCCCCTTCGTGCCTTGCTTTGTAGATAACCCATACCCCTCCCTAGTGAACACAGAGGCAAAGTACTTGTTAAATACCTCTGCCTGGTCCCTCGCCTCTTCCACCCACCCTCCTTCCGATCTCAATCTGCTGAGATTGCCCTTAGTTTATCTCTGCTCCCCAATGTTCCGGAAGAACCCCTTTTCCCCTCCATGTATCCCCTGTGCCAGCCGCTGCTCTTTACTGGACTTTGCTCCCCTAACCATATGGGTGACTTTTCTAGATGCAAGCTGGTACATTTCCTTATCCCTATCCCCTCTTGTTGTTTTATATTTTTTGTAGGCCGCCTTCTTTTCTCTGACTGCTACCTGTACCTCACTGGACCACCAGCATGGTTTATGTGACCTTGCTCCCTTACGTTTCAACTTAGCGCAGATCCTGACTGCCTCATGAAGTCCCCATTTTATGACTTCCCATCTCCTTTCCACACTTGTCATTGCGGTAATCCCCTTCAAGTGATCCTTGAGAATATTTCCCATGCCCATAAAGTCTGCCCCCATGAAGTCCACTGCCAGTGTCCTAGATCTCACCCCCATGCTTATTTGAAACCAGACAGTATTGTGGTCACTCCCAGTCAGGGGTCTTGTACAACTGTGTCCCTTACCAGATTCCCATCTGTCAGAACCACATCCAGGACATGCCCCTCCCTTGTGGGCTCCATCACATGCTGTGTTAAGAACACATCCTGGAAGCCATCCAGCAGCCTCTGCTCCTTGACCACCTTAGAGGACATGGTTCCTCAGTTTGTACCTGGTATATTAAGGTCCATCCAACACCACTCCTTCCTTTTGATCCACACTGGATAATGATGTTGTCCAGCAAACCATCCTCTAGAACATCACTCATCCCAGGGGCCTATATGCTACACCCAGCTTGACCTTATCTCCTGCTGGGGATCATAAGGTGACCCATAAGGCCTCCACATTTCCTCTGCCTCTTCTACCTAGCAATTTCTATGTCATCTCTAATGAACATAGCCACTCCACCCTCTGCCCTCCTTTCTATCCTTCCTAAGCATAGTGTACCCCGTGCATTTAGGTCCCAGTCATGATTTTTGTTGTACCCGTTTCCGTGACTGCCGCACATCCACCCCTCGAACAGCATGGCCTGGAACTCTGGCAACTTGTTTCCCAAGCTCCTGGCATTTATTAACACCAACCCCCACTCCTTATCCTGATCCTCTTTGTCGAGACCCCACCCAGATTCTTTATACTTCCATCCTCCCTCTGCTCCTCTTGAAACCTCCACCCCCAGTCTGTTTCCCCTTCCCCCTTGGGCTTGAAGGCTACTCCCTCATCTGGAGGAGAGGGCTTGGTCAGCCCCTCCTTATCCCTTCCCCTCTCACAAGTTTAAACCCCACCTTTCTTGAATGTAGTCAGCCATCCCTGTTTAGGACTTCCTTCCCTAATGGGGCAAGATGAAACCTGTCCTTGGCATATGGTCCCTTATCCTCCCAAACTCCATTCCAGTTCCTAACACCCCAATCCACTCTCTTCACCCCACTTGAGGGGATCTTGGGGGTTTCATTCTCTAACCATTTGCAGCACAAAATTGGGTCAGGGATTGATCGGGACACAGCTGCCCTCTTGGTTTGGGGGCACTTAAACTGCGAGGTGCGATTTAGACATGCCCCTTGGGTATGCCTCACGTAGGGAAGGCAGCTCTGTCCTCATGTCTCAAGTCATGGGACTTAGCCACGGAGACTTTGGCCTTCTAGAATAGGGCTCAGGGTACATGTCGCAACAGTGTTTGGCGCAAGCCGCCTTTGGCAGCAATTTGCGCCAGGCTTCTAGAATCGGGCCCATAGAATCTAAAGTCTGAAATACTTTATAAAGGAATGAAATAGGAAGGGGTTCACTGCTGTTTTAATGAGAATATCTAAGCAAGTGCCAGCTTGCCGAGACCAGGGCCCGGTACCAAAATATGCCTTCAATATATGGATTTATTACAAATATTTAAATACAAACCTTGAAGGAAAATGGTAACATTCCCAAAAGATAGAGAATGAGAGCAATGATTGCCCAGTTAAGAGAATCTACCAAAAAAGAATTTGCCTGTGGACAGTATGAAGTAGGTATGATGTGATCAATCAATCAAAATGAGGATTGCCAACGTGGTGGGAATTATCTTTGTCTAACTGCAGGCCAAGGTATACAGTTAATTGTACATGAGCTTTAATAGACCAATATATTGGGGTCTGTTTCAAATATTTTGGTAATTAAGAAGGTGTAATATGAAGCAAACTACAGAGTAGTAAGCCTTCCTTATGGCAAAGGTCCTGCTCTGTTTGTTACCAAAGGGTAATGTAAGCTTTTTCCAGCAACTGACTCTCCTCTTAGCCCCACCATAAGTATTTACTACTATGGAGAGCTCCATAATACAAAGAAAAAATTTGGGAGTTGCAATCCACCATAACGTCTGGGGGCAGTCAATTTAAAATAAGCTCATTGTATTGCTTTATCAGTCCATAAGAAAAATTGTTGGACACATGGTGGGTGGAGGGCTTGGGCAGGTGGAAGGAGGTCCCAGCAGCTGGCAAGGTGAAAATGGGGACAAAAACAGAAAGTAAAAAAAAAAAAAAAAGTAAGTAAAAGAAAAAGAATGAATTCAATAGCTGCTGTAGTTTGATGAACCACTATTTAGAGAGAAAAATATTCAACATATTTGGTGGATATAATATCCACGGAACAACATTCATTTTAATGGTATGAATACAGCCCAAAAGTGTTAGGGGGAAGGCTGCCCATCTCTGCAAATCCCTCTTAAGGGTAACGAGGAGGGGTTCTAAATTATGTTTGAATAAATCTGAAAGGTCACACAAAATGTTAATACCTAAGTATGTAGGTAATGTGGCTCCCAAACTAACTTCAAGCCCATGACAGCCTGTTTAGGCAACAGATGATATAAAGCTAAAACTTTAGTTTTACTAATGTTTAACTTATAAGCTGAGATCCTAGAAAAGCAATCTGCCACCAAGGCTGCGGAGTATAGAGGTTATTAGGGCCTACCACGTGAAGGAAGTAAAATGATATCCACATGGCGTGGAAGAAATTTTTTAGAAGTGTAAGGGTGGTGGTTGTCAAACAGGCCAGTAACCTCATTTCATGTATCCACAGGCAGAGCTCTGTGGCTAGGCCCATCTCCAAGTAGCATGTCATCACATAAAGTTAAGTGGCCATCCCTTTCCATAGTATCTTGCTGGGCATATTCAAATAAATGTGTGTACATGACATGTTATTTCCAAAGCAGCCCTGTTGTCAACACAGATAATAAGCTTTATCTTGCTAAAATAATTTCTGTTGGTGTGGCACAACTAAAGATTGTAATAAAATGGCAAGGAAAAATCTAGAAATTTAATTGATTGAGAGACAGCACCTGACCGTGCATTAAATTTCTATAAATAGATGGTCAGGGCTGATTCTCATTTTCCTCCCCCAAAAATCTACTTAGAGCCATGTTATAAGTGTAATAAGCCTATCCAGGGCATCCATCATAGGTAGGGCCATTCTTATGGTATGCGGCACCCTAGGTGAACTTGAAAATGGCATCCCTCTAGTTAAATCATGGAGATTGTGTTTTTTTCTTTGAGGAAATTAGGAATTAATGTTAAAGTTGAATAAAACCAACATACCTTTCCTTGCTGCTTAATTTGAATGACTGTGTTGGTCCCGGTTCAAAAAAACGGTCACTCTTTTTCTCTCTCTGTCTGTGATAGCATCTTTCTTGCAGACCATCCTGTAGTCTTAACTCTCCTGGCCCCCCTGGCTATGAGTGGGTGGCTGCCCTACCCCCCGCCCACTCAGAAACATGCTGCTTTGCCCTATGGTCTGTCATTTTCCAGCAGCTGGTCAGTGGGGTGGGTTGTTACTTGCTCAGTTGCAAAACCGTGCCTGCTAGAATCACAACCAAGCTGTGCACTGGCTGCAACTGAGGGAGAGTAGGTGGCCATGACTGCTCTCCCTACTCCCTTGATCATCTGGTAAAATAGATTAGTAATTGTGGCCAGCCTGCTGATGCAGCAGTAGAGCTACCACCTACGATGCCAATGACCACGGTTCGTGAGCAAACCTCAGACGTCAGAGGGTCAGCCCAGAAGGATGAGGCTAAGCATCCAGGGAACTGCTTGCCTCCTTCAGGGAGGTAGGAGATCTGGTACCCAGCACTTACTGACCTCTAGCATTGGCTGAGGGACATGGCAGCTTTGGACTATGCTGGGTGTTCATCAGGGAGGGGACTGGCAGAACTCTGCAAGTCAGGAGCGGAAGCGTGCTTGACTGAATACCAAGGTCATTCAATGTCTGGCCTTCCTCCAGGGAAGGAGAGGGGCAGCTTAAGGCAAAAATACCTCAGCACGAGCCCCATGATGCCCAGGATCCTGCGTGCGCGTGGACCCAGCTGATATGGGTTGGTTCCCCACCCACTGGCAGCAACCAAGGCCTGAAATATGCACAAAAAAAATGGATTAGTAATTAAGTCTCCCCTTCCAAATGTATGATCTGTCATTACCAGACCCAACAGTTCTTGTCTTCACAGTGCACACATGTCCATGACAAATCAGGCATCATCATCACGCATTCAGTGCCCTTACTGTCACAGCCAAAACTGCCCATTATGCATGTAGAGGGGCAGCCAGAATGAGATGTAGTGCAGCTACTACTGGCTGGCTAGTGGCATTTTGCATGATTGGCATCTCAGCCTTTATTCAGTCATTGTTGGGTAGCCTAGGGGATGTGAGGTAAAGACATGAATGAACTGTGAACTTGTCACAATTGCTGTAGTGACTCTAACTTGTGTCCATTCCTTTCCTTCCTGATGTGACGCTTGTGATACGTGGACAGCCAGTTCTGAGTACACTATGATTTTTTTGTAATATAAAAATGTGTTATGGACTGTCTCTCATGAGAGATGCTGCAACAGCATGTGCGATGACACCCCCCCCACCCAGGTTTTAGATACAAGGTATTACCTGGAAGGCCAGAAGCTAATTACAGACTAGAACAGGCCTTAATCAAGAATCTCCTGTTTTTTCTAAGTTAAATATAGCTTTAACTGCTAAGAGGGAAATCAGTATCCCTTTTAGGATGTTTCAAGGAGGAAACCAGGTTTAGCACACTGGTGCACTGCTCATAGATGAAAGGAAATTTACAGACTTGATTGGGAAAGTCATATGGGAAAAGGAGTTTCTACTGATGTAACCTTAATTAACTTTCCTTCTAAAATGATAAAACTTCCTGGGTGTATGATTTTTATTAAACAGAGGAGGAGCTAGGTGACCTCACACAAAGGGGTTGTCAAAGACAGTTTTTTTAAACCGTCTTATTTTTTCCTTCAGAGACACTTTCATCTACACTCTGACAAAGAAACATCTTTGAGCACTTTAAGCAGGTATTTAGAGACAGAGAGAGAGAGAGATAAATCTAAGTACTGTAGTAGGAATTGCACTGCTAAAACCTTGTTCTTTTAAAATATTGTGTGGTTCTTGTGATATATAGTTCTGTATTTTATGTTTTACATATTTTTCATCTATTTTAGTAAAACTCTATTTTACAGCCTGCTTGGTCTGTCTTTGAATTTCTTTCTTTAACAAGTGAAGTATATGTGGTTAAAGCAGACACTGTGCATAAGCTTGAATGGTGATACCAAACTGGAAAAAGGTGAGAGTTTAATTTGAGGTCTTTATTCAAGTTTTTAAGGGTTCATTTTGTACACCTGGTTAGGTGCCCGCAGGTAAAGATATCTGACCCCCCAAAGACAGAATTGTCTGAGCCTGTGCATTGGGTACACTAGCAAGAGGTTCATAGTTTGAATCCCTCCAGAACTGAGACCAAAGGTTGATTAGAACCCACAAAACAGATAGGAGGGTTACCCTGTTTCTGCTAATTGTTCACAAGACTGCACTCAGAGGTTGGCACTTTGGGAGTAGAGAGCTGACCTGCTGAGTGGGTTTGTGACAGATTGGTTGGCGGTGGTGCAGTAAATTTTGGTATTACAAGCGTTTATTGTTCAGTGTGTCAGCTTGAGACCGTCAGCTCACTTGCAAAGAAAGAAAAGGGCAGAGTTTTATTTTAAAAAGAAACAGAACTATATCACTTGGCATACAGTCAAGTTCCTACCCATTTAATTTTTTTTCCTAAAATGCAAGTCAGAGTAGCAGTAGTTAGGGAAGATGGCTTCCAACTGCAGCAGGCACACTGTAGACTACTTAAGGCAGTTGTGTGGGGACAGAGAAGTCCCGTTCGAGGTGAAAACCAGCAAACAGAACCTAGTGGATGCCCTGATGGTAGCAGATACACAGAGCACTGAGTCACAGACTGTGACTGAAAAGGACCAGACCTCTAGTGTGGCAGGGCTAGCAGCAAGTGCAGTGTCCAGATCCAATGAGGAGGGCAACAGGGCCACTGTCAGTGAAGGGCCACAGCAGCAGGGGAAGGTCACCAGTATCATGGATCCAGAAGTACTCAGGCTGCAAATTGAATTGCGCAAGATGGAGCTGGAGTTCCAGAGGGAGAGGAAGTGAGAGGCAGACTGTGAGGCAGAGCGAGAATGCCATGAGGCAGAGCGAGAATGCAGAGACGCATACCATAAGGAGCAGGAGTGCCAGAGGCAACACAAAATGGAGAAGCTACGACTCCAACCAGCAGCACCAGACCAGGTAAGTGACTTGGGTTTAACTGGGACTACAGGACTGGGTTACAAATTGAATTCCAAATTAATAGCTGAATTTAAAGAGGGGGAGGATATGGATTCCTTTTAAATTCTTTTAGAAAACGTTTGTATTCAGGCTAAAATTTCTAGAGAGTTCTGGAGCTTCCAGCTATCCCTACTACTTACTGGGAAAGCTCAGGATGCATTGGGTCAAGGGACAATGAGGGCAGTGATGATTACAACAAACTTAAAGCTGCACTGTTAAAGAAATTTGAATCGACTGCTGAATCATACAGAGCTAAATTCCATAAGCTCAGGAGAAGCCCTGACATGAGCAATGAGGAACTAGCCACAAAACAACAACAGTTTTTAAAACATTGGTGGGAAGGAATTGAGGCAAACTCTGTTAATAAAATTGAAAATGTGATTTTGTTAGAACAGTTTTATTGGGCATGCCCAGCAGAGCTGAAAACCTGGCTGGAAGACTGAGATCCCAAAACAGTGCAAGAGGCTGCTGAACTCTCGGACCATTATGCCAAGAGCAGACCTGCTCTGAGAGTGAATGTGGTGGGCATGGCAGTGCAGAAAGGGAAAGGTGTGCCTTCAGGGCAGCTAAAACCCTCACTGCCTCCACCGAAACTAGTTAGCCCCAGGTTTCAGAGAAAAGATTTCTCTGAAAAGAGAAGTGAATGTTGGTTATGTAAAGAAACTGGGCATATTGCCAGACAGTGTACCAAAAGAATGAGCAATAATATGCAGAATGGTACTAGAAAAGAAGTGGGTTGCTTGTGTGTCCCTGGGAGCATGCCAGTGAATATGAGGGAACACATGCACCCAGTCATGGTGAATGGTGTACAGACGCAGGTGTTAAGGGACACAGGGGCATTCCTGACATTGGTAAAGGGGAATCTAGTACAGCCTGGTCAGCTTATACCCAATAAATACATCACTGTACAGGACTTTACTAGTGAGGCGAAAACATTGCCCCTTGCTAGTGTTCTCCTAGACTGGGGTGCAACAGGTGGCTGTAGCCAAAACATTAGCAGTGGATGTGATCCTGGGCAACAATCTCAAACAGGGGATGGTATGTGCAGTTACTCATAGCCAAGCAGCAAGGGAAAAGTGTAGTTCCCTGAACCCCAAAGAAACCATTGTGGAACCCACTGAGAGGCTGGTTCCCCAGCCTGTGTCTCCAGATGGGGAGACTAATAAAAAGAGGGTAAAAATGTCCCCAGTAGCAAGTAATCACACAGCTACAGAGGGTTACTCCGAAGAGGGAGGGTGACGCATTGTCAGAGGGTTGGGATTGACGGTGATCTTGAGTGCCCTGACGCTAGTGCTAGGAACCCTAGTTTAGCAACTGAAAGGGACCTGTCCCATGCCTTGGGAATGTGTGAGGGGTTCGCAGCTGCTCTGAGAAGTGATCCTAGTATAGAGAAGCTGAGGACTTGGGCAGACTCAGATGGCACACAGGAGGTTTGGCTCCTTCTTCCCTACCAATGGTAAAGGAAAACATCTTGGCACCACCATTGGGGGTCCCCACTGAAACACCTCACCTATGGTAGGGGTTCCCCTAACAGATTCACCACTGTGCAGGAAGCACGCATGTACTGCTCTTATGTCTTTAAAACATACGGCTATGGCCAGTTAACCCATTTGACAATGCTCTCATTTTCTTGGGGGAGAAACAGTAATGGGTTGTTAACCAGCTAATGGCTCTTCCAGTAGAATTCAACCAGAAAGTTATTTGGCTGTTGGAACCCTCCCTTTCCCCAGCTGGGCAGGAAGTTTTCTTCTCCCTCCCTGCCACATTCCTGTCCAAATGGCTAGACATCCAAGCTGACCTCAGCCAGGGGAGGGGAAGGGAGAGATGGCTGTGGGTGGCCAGAGTCAAGGGTGACAGCGTCTTGTTATTTATGAAGCAAGCGAGTCAATCAGGAATAGGTACCAGGGCTGGCTTCAAGGGAAAAGAAGAGCAGTACAGTAGTAGATAAGCTCTGGCATTTCAGGAATGCAGCCTTTCTGCCTGGGATTCTGAAAAGCCTGAGACACCCACCCACCCCACCCTGAAAAGAGAAGTAGGGATGGTCAGAAGGGGTAAAGGGCTAGGGGGAAGGGGGAGGTAGAGGGTGAGCAACATGGACACATCCCTGCTAGTGAGAAGATCACTGCAGAGGTCATAAGTGAATTTTTCCCAGGTGTTCCACTTTAACGGGGTTTTTTTGTGGCTTTTGTCCTTATCTGGGGTGGGTCCAGGGAGCTCAACATAGTGGGGCAGGAGGTAGGAACCTGTTATAGCCATTATAAGCAGATGGGAAGTTTGGGTTTTGGGGTGTTTCATGTTGCATGGGACAGCCGAGCTAGCGCCAGAAGGGAAAGGGCATTTCCCAGTATTGCATGCTCCAGAGCCATGGTGGAGGAGGGAGGGGATGTCACTATGCTGCACCCGGCATGGTGGACCATGACTCTTTTCTGCTCCCAGAGGCCTCTGGGCAGCTCTTGGCTCCACCTTCCCTACCAGTGGTAGAGGGGAGCAATTGGGGGACCCCTATTGGGGGTCCCTTTGGAATTCCCCACTTGTGGTGGGGGTTCTCCCTCCAGTCTTTCTGCCTCAGATCTTGAGGAGTCTGAGACATCCACCCACCCTGGAAAGGGGGAAGAAAGGAAGGGGGGTCAGAAGGGGTAAAGGATCAGTGAGAATGGGGAGGTAGAGGGTGACCGATATGGTCACAGCCCTGCAAGCAAGAAGATCGCTGCAGAGGTCATGAGAGAATTTATCCCAGTTATTCCCCGTTAACAGGGTTTTTTCTCGGCTTTTGTCTTTATTGAGGCTGGATCCTGGGAGCTCAAATTAGTGGGGCAGGAGGTAGGAACCTGCCATAGCCATTATAAGCAGATGGGGGTTTGGGTTGTGGGGGTGTTTCATGCTGAGCAGAACAGCCCGAACTAGCAACGGAAGGGGGAGGGCATTTCCCAGCATGACATGCTCCAGAACCATGGTGAAGGAGGGAGGGGACATCACTGTGCCTCACTCGGCATGGTGGGCCACAACTGTTCCCTTCTCTCAGAGGCTTCCAGGGCAGCTCTTGGCTCTGCCTTCCCTACCAGTGCTAAGGGGGAGCAATAGGGACCCCCCAGACTCCCCACTGCACATGAAGCACCCATGTGTACTGCTCTTGTGTCTTCAAGAAACATAGCAATATGGCCATTTAATCCCTTTGACAGTTTGTTCATTATTTCTGGGGGAAATGTGAATAGGTTCTTAACCAGCTAGTAGATTTTATATACTGCATTTGACAAGCACAAATAAAATCATATCCTTGTGCAGCGATCTTTGTTGACTTTGCCTTCGACTCAGTTGAGTGGCCTTACTTGACTTATGTTTTAAAAGGTTTTGGTTATGGTGATACCTTCATTCAGTGGATAAATACCATAAACTGTGAACCCAAGGTAAAAATAATGACTAACAAAACAATCTCAGATAGTTTTCCTCTACAAAGGAAATTTTCAAGGCACACATCAAGGGTGATCACTATCATTCTTTTATTCATTTTTGCAATTGAGCCCCTAGCAATTAAAAGTCTGCGGAGTTCTAATTTACAAGGGACAGGATTCACAAAAAGGCACAAAGTGCAGCACACAGTTTTGTGCTGAGCCTTGCAATTATGCATGTTCCAAAAGCTGCTAGTCACAGTCGGATAGCGGACCACATTAGCCGACTGTGAATAGGGGCCAGGTTGAGTCAGCGCTAACCCCTGTAGCACTGCCCTGGCCTGGAGCCAGGAATACCCTACTGTAATGGATAACACTGCTTGAGAGCTCCTTGTAGTGAGCACTTGCCCCCCCCCAAGACTGTTTTTTATTTTGCCTTTTCTCTTGGTGAGCTACTAATTTCAAAAATGCTTGTTTTCTGGTCACTTTATGTCAACCAGATTCCCAAAATTGTCTAGTACAACAGTTGGTAGGGAGATAGTTAGGGTTTTTAGTGTGAGGTAAGGCAGGGGAGTGAGATAGCCTAGTGAGTCAGATTTTTGTGTTTTAGATAGCATCTGTAGCTGTTGCTACCTCTCCAACTGCCTTGGAGCATTTTGTGTTGCCTGTGACCCAACGACCTTCATTCTGGTTTGCATTTCCTAAACGCTTGACATTTACCACCATCGTCAGATTTTGGATTGAACTCTGCCGAGCTGCACTTCATGTTGAGGCACATTCCATAGTGGAGGGGCCGATTACTGAAGAACCCCCGAGTTGTCTGGGCTGATGATTGCCTCTACCGCTTGCAAGAACAGGTGGTAGTTTTGGACCTCGAACTCCCAAGGTGTTTCTCTAAACACCAAGTGGGGAGCCAACAGAGTGGTGTGGATCCTGGTTGCTGCCTGGACTGCATTCCTGGGAGAGTCGTTGCGTGCTGAGGCGCTTCAGCGTTTGTCTCCCAGGGCATAAGTGGGTGATCTTGCAGACTTCTGGACAATTTTGGCACTTGCTTGCAGTCGGCTGTCCATTTATCTTTGTGACTGTACTGGGGAGTAAGACTCTGTGGACCTGATTGCGTTGCCCTGTTGGACAATCGGTTGAGGGCTGGTCGCCAGACTTATTAACATTTCCGGATCCCAGAGCTGGTGGGAGTAGCCTGAGGATATCCCAGGAGTTTATCCTGCATGGTTGGTATTTGGGACTTTAGCTCAGTCAGGTCATCTTTATGCAGAGACTGGGGTGGTGTGAGGGCCCTCCGCCTCTAAGCGGTGGGCTGTGATTTTTATTATCATGTTGATACTTTTGCGCTTTAAACTGTAACTGAGTTGACCTGTCTTGTAGGACTTACTACTGAACTGCAGACAGCGCTCTCCTATTTTCCAGGGATTCTGATCACAGGCTTGCTTTTGCTCTCCTTGGTTGTGGGTGAGGGGTGATGGGGGTATTGGTAGGGTTTGGGATTTTTTAAGCTATTGTGTACATGTAGTGTGGATGGGTTAGGCTAGTTCTTGTACTAGTGTGTGTCTGGATGCGTGAGTGGAGTGTGTTTGTGAATTTAGTTAGTCAGAATTGTGTTTTTTGGGAGATATCATAGTCGGACAGGATATGCTTAGGGAAGTTTGAAGGCCTAGGACATGCTAGGATCATGTACAAAACATCCCAATTGCTCAACCTGTGCCCCTTCTCCAACCTCCTAGTTTCCATCACTACAGCTCATCACTGTCAGGAGGTCAAAACTAGGAGGAACCACATTGATCGAGTGTGACAGGGTGCCTCCTGCATACCAGTAGGGGGCAGGATGGGATGGCCAAGTGCAGAAAGCACCCTGGGGTTCGTTAGGTCCAGGGAGAGGCCAGACATATTTGGTGCCTATCCCCAAGGTTCCCACCTGACCGAGTGGGCAGGTAGCCAGAGGGGCTGTATGGTCCACCAGTCCCTGTGGGCAGTGCTTTGCAATGCCAGCTCGATTAGAAATAAGACTGCAATTATAACGGATTTGGTTTCATCAGTCAATCTGGCTTGCATCACTGAGACCTGGGTGGATGACGATGCCGGCCCAGTTTTAGAGGCTGCCGTTCCCCCTGGATACTCTGTAGTGCACTGCCCCAGAGTAGAATGCAGGGGTGGGGCAGTGGCCATCTGTTTTAGATTCAAGCTGGGATTCACCGTGCACCCGGTGAGAAGAACGTGTTCCTTTGAATGTGTGGCCATTAGTGGGGGGTCCAGGCACAGGCTGCAGAATTCTCTTGATTTATGCCCCCAGCAGTGGGAAAATTTCTATAGGAGGTAGCCGACTTCATCGTCAGTGAAATGCTGGAGGACCCCAGATGTTTAATTCTGGGGGACTTCAATGTTTGACCCTATGACTAATCATCTAGGCTTGGTTATAACCTCCTCCAGACTATGTCATCTCTGGGCCTGTCGCAGGAAATGTCCTCTGCAACCCATCAGGGTGGTCACATGTTGGACTTGGTCTTCTTACTGGGGCTTGAGATAAATAATCTCAAGACTGATCAGGTCATTTGGTCCAATCACTGCATGGTGGCGTTCTCATTCAGGGCACCACCCCTTCCCCCCTCTGAAAGCCCTCCCCCTGCCAAGTTGGTAAGCTACTGCCCTTTGAGGGGTTTGACCCCCGAGGGTTTTCTGGCAGTGGCTGACCTATCTAGTGTGGGCAAAGCATGCATTGAGGGTACATGCACTGCAGTTGCCACCTATAATAAGGTGATATCTGACACACTCGACTCCCTTGCACCAGTCTGTATATGACCCAAGACTTCTCACTTGAGGTCCCCGAGGTTTGATGGGGAGCTCAAGGCAAGGAAGATTTTGGGTCGGAGGTTAGAGTACTACTGGTGGAGGACTGGCATGGAGGCAAAAAAACTGACTCTGAGTGCTCACTGCGATGAGTACCAGAGGGCAAGCAACCATAAGAAGGCAGGGTTCCTGTCCAGGGAGGTTGCCACCAGGAAGAATTGACCAACTATGCTCTTTTGGACTGTAGACAGGCTCCTAAACCCAGCCTATCTGCAGCAGAAAAAAGCCTTTTCTAATGTGTTATGTGAAGAGTTTGCTCGGTTCTTCTTGGACAGAGTGTCTTCCATCAGGCAGGGAATTCCACCAGTGAGGCAGTCTTTGGCCAACAGTGATCGCCTTGGGCACTCAAATAGTGCTCCGTCTGGTTGGGGCGAGTTTAGACCATTGGAGGTGGCTGTGGTCATTGAGGTTGCTTCAAAGCTGAGACACATATATTGTGAACTGGACCTGGTGCCAACACGTTTCTTGATGGAATGTGTCAACTCCATTGGCCGGTGTTTGCCTTGATTGTCCAGTGCTCCTTGTCAGAGGGGGTCTTCCCAGATGTCTTGAAGGAGGCACTGGTGAGACCCCTTCTGAAGAAACCATCTTTTGACCCGGATGTCAAGGCAAATTACCACCCTATCTCCAATCTTCCATTCTTGGGTAAGGTTGTTAAAGAAACTTGTGGCGCATCAGCTTGAAGAGCACATCATGGCTCATGATCTATATGGGCCTCTCCAGTCTGTGTTTCAGGCAAGGCATTGCACAGAAACTGCATTAGTTTGGGTGCACAATGACATTCTCAGGGCATGAAATTGAGTGGAGGGGACAATTCTCATTCTCCTTGATCTCTCTTCAGCTTTTGACACGGTGAACCATTGAGTGTTACTTGACTGCCTGAGGGAATTTTGTGGACTCGCTGGCACAATCATCTGCTGGTTTGAGTACTTTCTCACAAACAGGATGCAAAGTTTAGTGATGGGGAATCTCTCCTCCTCCCTCCCCCCAGCATCCTGTCTTGTGGAGTACCTCAGAGTTCGATCTTGTCACCAACGTTGTTCGTCGTGTACATGCTGCCCCTGGGAAGGCTCATTAGGAAGTACAGCTTGGGTTTTCATTGCTATGCTGATGATACCCAGCTGTATCTTTCCCTTGCCCCTGGGACCTCCAATGCAGTGGACATGCTAAATAACTGCCTTGATAAAATCAATGACTGGATGGCCTCCAGCCGGTTGCAACTGAACCCCGATAAGACATAGGTACTGGTAGTGGAGTCCTGTTCCTTTTGGACGCTGAGAAATTGGCTATACTGCAGAGAACAAACTAGAACGCATTTGAGGAACTGGTAACTTGGTAAAACATAATATTGTAGGGGACTAGGAAGGTAAGCTGCACTTTCTACAGAAAGTTTCATTATTTTCTATTGGCATTAAGAATTGCAGGATTCCATTAAAGTGTAGTAATTTTATAACCAGAGGGTTGTAATACAACTGAAGTTGCTTGATTTCTGTGCTAGACACATAGGATTTGGAAGGATATTTGTGCAATATTTTGGAAGTGTCCTGCTGGCTAAGCAGTGAGTTTATCCCTGGTTTCAGATATAGGGTTTGTGTGTATTAGAAGCAGACATAGCAAATTGTCTTCACTGAAAGGCCTGCTTACATCACAGGTGTCACTAGTCAATCAATTGATTCTGGGTGGGGCTTGTATCACTGTTCTGTTTAGGCATACTACACAGAGTAAAGTCAGTCAGAGGACCTGCCTGTTCCTTTTGGAAGCTGAGAAATTGGCTATACTGCAGAGAACAAACTAGAATGCATTTGAGGAACTGGTAACTTGGTAAAACATAATATTGTAGGGACTAGGAAGGTAGCTACACTTTCGAAAGTTTCATTATTTTCTTATTGGCATTAAGAATTACAGGATTCCATTAAAGTGTAGTAATTTTATAACCAGAGGGGTTGTAATACAACTGAAGTTGCTTGATTTCTGTGCTAGACACACAGGATTTGAAAGGATATTTGTGCAATATTTTGGAAGTGTCCTGCTGGCTAAGCAGATGAGTTTACCCTGGTTTCAGATAAAGGGTTTGTGTGTGTATTAGAAGCAGACATAGCAAATTGTCTTCACTGAAGGCCTGCTTACATCACAGGTGTCACTAGTCAATCAATTTATTCTGGGTGGGGCTTGTATCACTGTTCTGTTTAGGCATACTACACAGAGTAAAGTCAGTCAGAGAGACCTGCCTGTTCCTTTTGGAAGCTGAGAAATGGCTATACTGCAGAGAACAAACTAGAGCATTTGAGGAACTGGTAACTTGGTAAAACATAATATTGTAGGGGACTAGAAGGTAGCTACACTTTCTACAGAAAGTTTCATTATTTTCTTATTGGCATTAAGAATTGCAGGATTCCATTAAAGTGTAGTAATTTTATAACCAGAGGGGTTGTAATACAACTGAAGTTGCTTGATTTCTGTGCTAGACACATAGGATTTGGAAGGATATTTGTGCAATATTTTGGAAGTGTCCTGCTGGCTAAGCAGTGAGTTTATCCCTGGTTTCAGATAAAGGGTTTGTGCGTGTATTAGAAGCAGACATAGCAAATTGTCTTCACTGAAAGGCCTGCTTACATCACAGGTGTCACTAGTCAATCAATTTATTCTGGGTGGGGCTTGTATCACTGTTCTGTTTAGGCATACTGCACAGAGTAAAGTCAGTCAGAGGACTTGCCTGTTCCTTTTGGAAGCTGAGAAATTGGCTATACTGCAGAGAACAAACTAGAACGCATTTGAGGAACTGGTAACTTGGTAAAACATAATATTGTAGGGGACTAGGAAGGTAAGCTACACTTTTACAGAAAGTTTCATTATTTTCTTATTGGCATTAAGAATTGCAGGATTCCATTAAAGTGTAGTAATTTTATAACCAGAGGGTTGTAATACAACTGAAGTTGCTTGATTTCTGTGCTAGACACATAGGATTTGGAAGGATATTTGTGCAATATTTTAGAAGTGTCCTGCTGGCTGAACAGTGAGTTTGTTTTGTCCCTGGACTCAGTAGAGTGGTTTGTGTAGGAGCAGTGGTCTAGTACATTGTGGTGTTGGTTGACTTACTATAAAGGGCAGTACTCACCAGGGTGGTGGAGCAGTGGTGTAATTAATTGTTTCTAACAGTCACCAGTGGTTGTGGCCTACCCACCCACCCTACCCTCACCCAACCCACCCCAGGCGTGGCATTTACTTTATAGCCAAGGTTCTGACATCACTTCCTCAACAGGTCTTGGAGCAGAACAGTCATATTCTTAATTACCCAGCACAGTGCATAAAGCGTAAGTATACACACACCCAAAAAAAAAAATGTGTATATTACTCATTGTATATTATAAGGAAGAGGGACATGTGGGGAGTGGTGCAATGCACTGGCTGTGGGGCAGCAATTTTCTGGGAAACATTCTGGAACCTGCGTTGCTGCCCTATTTGCAGGCAACTGTCAGCTCTGAGGGAGGAGGTTGCCCACCTCCAGGCTGAACTGGCAAGGAGTAAGGAGGACTCCCCCACCCAAAGAGCACCAGTTCCACAACCACTGCCTCAGAGGTTGCCATGTGTGAAAACAGATGGACCACAGTAGGTTCTGGGAGGATGAGGTGGTGGAACAGAGGCGTAGCCCCAGTTGCACCTCTACAAATCATATGTCGGTCTGGCAAATCAAGGTTCCTCTATGATGACACCCTCATTGGAGACTAAGAAGAATGCTGGGGACAGCCACAAGGAGACCCACAAAAGAGTGGCAAGGGACAACACAATGGAAAGAAACAGCTTTTGATAGGGGACTCAATTGTTAGGGGTGTAGACCTGGGGAAGGGAGAGGAGAGGGAAGTAAGGTGCCTGCCTGGTGCCATGGCTTGGAGGGACAGGAAGCGAATCCTCAGGATTGCAGAAGTAGCATCACAGGAGAGGAAACTAGATATCATTGTCCACCTTGGGACAAATTACCTAGCTAGGCATGAGATCAGTGCAGTGCAGGATGAATTTGTGGAGTTGAGGAGGGGCCTCAGACAGGTAGTAAGCACAGTAACCTTCTCAGAGGTGCTGCCAGTCCATGGCAGGGGTGAGGCTAGGGTACTGCACACCATGCAGTTTAATGAATGGTTGCAAAACTGGTGCGAGCACAGGGCTTTGCTTCATTGGGGACTGGGGTCCACCTGGAGATGAAGGTCTATACTGGCATGATGGTCTGCATCTGTCCAGGAAGGGAAACATGCTCCTAGGTGACAGGTTTAAAGGCTTCCTTGGAAAGCTTTTAAACTAGCCAAGGGGGGAGGTGCTGATAGGAAACAGGAAAGTTCAAGCCTCCGCCCACAAAGCATGGCAGGTAGTAGGGTAAACACTGAGGTACAGAGCTTGACAGAGGTCAGGACAGGAGTAAATGGAAAAATGGACAAGGGCAATAAGAGCAGGGATGGGGTAAAAAAGGATAAAGCCAACATTAAATGGAGGGCAATGAGTGCCAATGCCCGTAGTCTTGGAAACAAGCTTCCAGAGCTAGTAGCCCTGATGGAAGTGGAACATTTGGATATTGTGGCAGTCACAGAAACATGGTACACGGAGAACCATGACTGGGATGTCAACATACAAGTACACAATCTACAGAAGGGACAGGGAGGGTAAAGAGAGGAGGTGGAGTAGCTCTCTACATAAGGAAGGGATCAAAGTAACAGAACTAAAAGGTAAAGGGGAGGACAAGAGGAACTCTGGGTCACATTAGAGACAGGGAATGGCATCACAATCCGCACAGGGTTGTATACAGACCCCGTCTCAAGGGAGGAAATGGACAAGAAATGATGAGGGCATTCTCAAAATGGCTGAAAAAGGAGATACTGTTGATGGGGACCTGAATATGCCAGATGTTAACTGGGCAACATGGACTGCAGCCACATCCAAGAGCAGGGTCATTCTCGATGCCCTACAGGGAGCATGCCTTAGACAGCTAGTGGTGGAACCCACTCGGGAGGGAGCAATATTAGACCTGGTACTCTCAAATGAAGACAGGATCACAAACTTAGAAGTCAGTAGACACCTGGGAACAAGCGACCACTGCACAGTGTGCTTCACAATAAACACAACCATGGAGACAAGCCATACAAATACAAGGATACTGGACTTTAGAAGGGCTGACTTTGGCAAAATGGGTGAATACCTGAGGAATGTATTAGCAAATGGCCAGAAGGGAGGGGTGGAAGAACAATGGAGAAAAATCAAAACTGCCATCATGGAGGCAACAAGCCTTTGTGTGAAACAAATAAAGAAAACAAAGCGGAATAAAAAACACTATGGCTCTCAAAAGAAGTGTCAGGGAAGGTTAAGGAGAAAAAGGCTGCATTCAAAAAGTATAAGGAATCACAGACAGAGCATGACAGGGAACTGTATCAATTAAAGCAGAAAGAAGTGGGGAAGGCAGTCAGAAAAGCAAAGGCCCAAACCGAGGAAAGGATAGCCAACTCAGTTAAGAAGGGGGATAAAACCTTTTATAGGTACATTAGGGAACATAGAAAGGTTAAGGGAGGGATAGGAAGATTAATAAAGAGAGAGGGAGGTGGGCAGAGGAGACAGTGAAAAGGCAGAGATAATGAATGAATACTTTTGCTCAGTATTCACAAAAGAAGAAGAGAAGGAGTTACCTAAACCAAACAGTAGAAGCACTCTGGATAGTGGAGTTGATAGCAGTCCATTTAAAGAAGAAAGAGTACTGAAAGAACTACTAAAACTCAAGGTGGACAAAGCAATGGGCTACTGGAATTCACCTAAGTCCTAAAAAGAGCTAAGGGAGGACCTAGTGACACCACTAACCATACTTTTAACAAATCATGGGAAGATGGGGTGGTACCTGAGGACTGGAGGAGGCAGATGTGATTCCCCTTCACAAAAGTGGGAGCAAGGCAGAAGCAGGAAACTACAGACCTGTTAGTTTGATCTCAGTGGTGGGGAAAATGATGGAATCACTTCTGAAAGAAAGAACTGTTGAGTACCTAGAGGCCAGCGGGGCACTGGACCCAAAGCAGCATGGATTCACAGCAGGAAGGTCATGTCAGACAAATCTAATCAATTTCTTTGACTGGGTGACCAAAGTAATAGACCAGGGAGGGGCTGTGGATATGGCCTACCTAGACTTTAGCAAGGCATTTGACACAGTCTGGCACAAAAGATTAATAATCAAGTTAGCCAGCCTGGGAGTGGGTCCCAGGGTGGTAGCCTGGGTAGAAAACTGGCTGCACAACAGGACACAGAAGGTAATAGTGAATGGAACACATTCTGAAGAAAGGGGGGTTACTAGTGGAGTACCTCAGGGCTCAGTACTGGGTCCAGTCCTCTTTAACGTCTTTATAGGTGACATTGCAGAGGGTCTGGAAGGAAAGGTATGCCTCTTTGCGGATGACACAAAGATCTGTAACAGAGTTGATACACAAGGGGGTAGAAAGGATGAGAAGGGACTTGGCAAGGTTGGAGGAATGGTCAGACATATGGCAACTTAGATTCAATGCAAAGAAGTGCAAAGTAATGCACCTGGGAAATAAAATCCAGGAGAAGAGTACACAATAGCAGGGAGGGTACTAACAACAACAATAATGGAAAGGGATCTGGGTGTAGTCATATCAGATGACCTAAAGGTGGATATGTAATGTGAGAAGTCAGTAGGGAAAGCCAGGGGATACTGGGATGCAAGGGAGGGCATCACAAGTAGAAAAGGAAGTGGTTATCCTCTATACAGACAGTTGGTGAGACCCCATCTGGAGTACTGCATGCAGTTTGGAGACCTCATCTATGCAAGGACATAGACAGGATGGAAGCAGTCAGAGGAGGGCAACTAAAATGGTGCAGGGTCTACATCAGAAACCATATGAAGAGAGACTGAGAGAGCTTAATATGTATACCCTTGATGAAAGGAGGGACAGGGGGTCATGATAGAAACTTTTAAGTACCTCAAGGGAATCAACAAAGTCCAGGAGGGTAGCATCTTTCAGAAAAAGAGATGTGTAAGAACAAGGGGGCACAATTTAAAGTTAGAGGGGGGACGGCTCAGGGGTAATGTGAGGAAATTGTTTTTCATGGAGAGAGTGGTGGACGCATGGAACCGCCTTCCTGGAGAGGTTGTGGGGTCTAAAACAGTGGAGGAATTCAAACATGCATGGGACAGACATAAGGCAATTATAGTGGGGGGTTGCAGGAAATAGGCTGTTGGTTAACTAGAATCTGCAGCTTATCCAGTAGGTAGGGAAATGGGCAGACTGGGTGGGCCAAGTGGTCCTCATCTGCCATCAAAGTCTATGTTTCTATGGAGTCGAACAGAGGGTGTGATAGGATGGCCTCTGGTGCAGAGACAGGAGTTGTCCTGGGATCTGTGTCTTTGAAGGCCTCCTCTAGGGTGTGTAACCTTGGCATTATTCTGGATGGCAGACTGACACTTGAGGCTCAGGTGTCAGCCATTGTCCATACCATTTTTACTATCTGAGGAATATCACCAGGATTAGGCTCCTAGTTCCACCCTGGACCTCCCTACCCTAGTGCATACATTTGTGACATATAGGCTTGATTACTGTAATGCGCTCTACCTCGGGGTCTCAGGAGGTATCCTCCGCTGGCTTCAGCTAGTGCAGAACGCAGCTGCCAGGTTGTTGACGGGGCAGCCTAAGTATTGTCACATCACCCTGGTGCTGTGTGGACTGCACTGGCAGCCAGTCAGGTGGAGGATCCTCTTTAAGGTGGGCTTGCTCACCTTTAAGGCCCTACATGGCCTGGGACCTGGTCACCTGGCGGACCTTCTTACACCTGCTACCTCAGTCCGCTTCCTCCATTCCTCCTCAAGGGGCCTCCTTCCGATTCCCAGGATGAGGCTAAAAACAGCTGGTGACAGAGCCTTTAGTTTCGCCAGCCCTGTCCTGTGGAATTTGCTTCCTCCACCTGTAAGGGAGGACCCCTCAGTGGAGGTATTTAAGGCACAACTCAAGGCCTTCCTGTTTACGCCAGGCTTCCACTGATCCTGTTGTATAAATATTGTCCTGTTCTGATTATTTATATTGCATATCTTTGACTTCTTTTTTATTTATTTACTGAGTTTTTATTTATATATTATTGTAATTTTAAATAATGTTATTTCTTGATGTGTTTCCTTTTGCTGGCTTGTTTTTATGTATGGCACCCAGAGCCTCAGGGATTGAGCATCTTTAAATAAAATTTGCCTTGCCTTACCTTGCTGCTGCGCTATAGCAGTTGACAAAGCCAGCCATGCAAATGAGCCCGTTGGGCATGCAAGTCACTAGTAGGCCATTGGCATGCTCATTATGGTCCTATTTGCATAGCCTGTGGGGGCTTAGCGTGATCCCCCCAGCCCAGGGTTGCCACCCAGCTGCAGTCCATGGTGACCAGCACCCCCACATGCCGATGGCCATTGTGTAATATAATAATATTATCCCTGGCAGTCTAGTGGTTCCCTTACCCCTCCCTGTCCTCCAATCATTATCCCATACATTTAAAAATATTCCCTGGTAGTCTACGGTCCCTCCTCCATCCCAATCGCAACCCCATAATAAAAGAAAACCCTTTCCATAATGTAGGAGTCCCAACACCCTCCTGATCACTGACCTCATAATAAAAAAACATTCTGTAGTGTAGCGGCCCCTCTCCCACCCTGATCACTGATCCCATAATAAAAACTTTTCCATTGTGCAGTGGTCCCTCCCCTCCCCAGTCACCGATCCCAGCATAAAACTTTTTTCAAAGTGTAGTGATCTCTCCCCAGATCATCAATCCCATAATAAAAGCATTTTTTCCATAGTGTAGTGGTCCCTCCCCAATCCTAGAATAAAAACCTTTTTTTCCATAGTGTAGTGATCCCTCCACGATCACCGATTCCATAAGAAAACCTTTTTTTCCATAGTACAGTGGTCCCTCCCTGATCACCAATTCCAGAACAAAAATCTTTTTCCATATTGTAGTGGTCTCTCCCTCCTCCCCGATCACCGATCCAAGAATAAAAACCTTTTTTCCATAGTGCAGTGATTCCCCCGATCACTGATCCCAGCATAAAACTTTTTCCATAGTTTAGTGGTCCCTCCCCTCACGATCCCAAAATAAAAAACTTTTTCCATAGTGTAGTGATCCCTCCCTCTCCGGTCCCGATTTCTGACCCCAAATGCAAGAAGCCCTACTACCTGGTAGTCTAGGGTCCCACTCCCCCACCCAGTTCAGGATGACCCAGTACCCTGCTTCCCCATCCCAATTGTGATTGGCAACCAGCACACCTCCCTTGCACCACCACAGCTGGCCACAAACTGAGCTCTCAAGGAGAACATACAGTATACAGTACAGCTCATTGACAGTGACTGACAGCTGAGCTGTCAGTCAATGTCAATGAGCCATACTGTACACAGTATGTGCTCACTGAGAACTCAGTCGGCGGCCAGCCATGGTAGTACAAGGAGGGGTGCGCTGATCCCGATCACAACTGGGTTGGGGAAGGGTGGGGCAACCCTGTATGGGTGGGGGTGGACCTAGACTACCAGGAATAGGGCTTCCTGGATTCAGGGTCAGCAATCAGTGACCTTAGAGGAGGAGGAGGGACCACTTCACTATGGAAAAAAAAGAGTTTTTTATTCTGGGATCGGTGATCAGGAAGGGGGGAGAGATCAGTACACTATGGAAAAAGGACACTCACTTTTCCAACATACATGTAATGCCCCAAAGTTGGGGCATCCCAGATATATAAAGTAAATAAAAAGATTAGGGGTTTACAGGTGCCCAGGGTGCCTATCTTAGGTACAGTCTGCAGGGTAAATAGATAAAGGGGCTCCTCAGAAGTGATTCCCATGCCTGCACAGTATAGAAACACTGTAATTAATAAAGAAAAGTGCCCTGTGCACTTAAACCTTGGTAAAAAAAAAAAATAGAATTCATGTAGCTCCAGTAACAATGGCCTGGATGAAATGCTGTGCTGAGCTGCTCATGCACAGCATTCCACTCCAGCCACTCTAGAACCCTGGTGGGTTTAAGTTTAAAAAATACTTTTACAGTTGTTCAGTTGCTCCTGGGCAGAGGTTGAGGAGACAGGACGTGGAAGTCAAGGGACAGGTTAGGGCTTACCTTGGGTTGAAGCTGTCCCTCAGGGTTTGCTGTGGTCCTGTTCTGCCTCCCCTGCCTGAAGACTCCTGTTTCTGCTCAGGGCACCACGAAGAGAAAAGACTCCAGTTCATCCGGTTTTGGGCTTAAGAGCCCCGTCACTTTGTTATTTTAACCCCACCCCCGAGTGTTTTAAAAAGTTTATTTCAGTCCCATGTCGGCGGCATAGAAGAGCCGCATCACGCCCGAGCTGTTGTCGGCCGTCTGAAGCCCCCCAGTCTGTCCCTCGTATCACCAGCGTCCTTTTACTCCCTCCCACTGCCAGCAAGACTGCCCGCCTCCTAGGCTGCCTCCCGTTCGCCTCCTCGCTCCAGTGTGGTGTGCGGTGGTCGTGACATGCCATGATCGTGCTGCCTGCCTCTTCAGGAGAGACTTTTATTTTTTTAATATTTCAAAAGAGCGCTTTAGGCGTGAAGGCAAGTGACCGAGCACTGCGGGGCATCGAGGCACTAGGACCCTGTATTTAACTATTCAGGAGGGAGGTGGGGTTAGCGACGCCCCTTGGGGAGGGGCTAGCTCAGAGAGGCCAAGCTAGGATCTCATAAATATTCAAAAGGGGGCAGGATTCGGGGTGGCGATCTGCCAAAATATTGGCAGCAGGATCAGAGAGCCTTTTAGATTTAAAGGGGCCCTGTCACTTTTGGCCTTCTAATTATTTAAAGGGGCGATCCAGGCCCAGTAAAGAGGGGGGCAATTCAGGCCCATTTCTGTTAGGGCTATTAGGCCCACAGTATAGAGAGCACCAGGCCCATTTTGAAGGACACCAGGCCTACTGAATTAAGGGCACCAGGCCTAGTTTTAAAAGGGCAATTAGGCCCACAGCTAAGCAGGGCATTTAGCCCTAAGTAAGTGTAGGGCATTAGGCCCTAGGTAAATGTAGAATATTAGGCCCGAGGTAAAGCAGAGTCCCAAGGCAACCTCGGCATAGTGGATTAGTGCAAGTCAGCCTAGTGGTAGTAAGGGCAGCCCTGGCCTAGCAGATTAGGGCAAGCCAGCCTAGTGGTAGTAAGGGCAGCCCCAGCCTAGCAGATTAGGGCAAGAGAGCTTAGTGGTAGTAAGGGCAGCCCTGGATTAGTGGATTAGGGCAAGCCAGCCTAGTGGTAGTAAGGGCAGTCCCGGCCTAGCGGATTTGGGCAAGCCAGCTTAGTGGTAGTAAGGGCAGCCCCGGCCTAGCGGATTAGGGCAAGCCAGTCTAGTGGTAGTAAGGGCTGCCCCGGCCTAGCAGATTAGAGCAAGCCAGCCTAGTGGTAGTAAGAGCAGCCCCGGCCTAGTGGATTAGTGCAGTAAGTAGGGCATATAGGCACCATAGCAAATAAGGCATTTAGGCCTTTAGTGTTCGAGGCAATTAACATAGGGCAAGTGGTACCCTCAGTATAGAGGTTAGGCATCCTTAGCAAAACGTTCAGGGTAGTCAGATCCTATTCAGCAAGGCCCTACAGTCAGGAAAAGGGTCCATCCAAGGGTGCTCAGTTCACAAATACTGTGAAGCTACTGTAGCAACTGTACTGTTCATACAACTGTTATTGCTGAAGTACTTGAAAGACTGTGAACTTGCTAGGAAGCACCAAGACTGTATTGTAAATGGATTGTAGTTATTTGCCCCTGGTTATCTGAACTATTGCCCTAAGCATCTGGACTATTGCCCTAAGCATCTGAACTACTGCCCAAAGCATCTGAAATATTGCTCTAAGCATCTGAACTATAGCTCTAAGCATCTGAATTATTGCCCTAACCATCTGGACAATTGCCCTACCTGTAACCATTACTCATAAATGTAGACTTTGCCCTTCCCCTGGCAAATTATCGGATCATTCCGCAGTCCTCTTGGCATTGCAGAAAGGTGCATCTTTCAGCTACATTGTTACCAGTGTATGGGGACAGTCTCATTCTTCCACCACACTGCAGTCCCATAGTGTGGTCTGTAATACTTCGTACTCAGAATCAGTCTCTACCCAGAAGAGGATGTCCTCACATCATTCTTCACCCAAGTGGGATTGTCCATCAGATCATCTCCTCTGTCTATGTCATCCACCAAAGTCGAGTCCATCGCCAGTCGTACAAGTCGTACCCGCTGTTTCTTGTTTTCACAGCTCAAAGTTATGTCCGCCGAAGCACATCACGACAGCCATGCCAGTGTCGTTTCATATGGTTCCTGATCCAGATGTCCCAAAGTTGGTCACCCTCCACAGAAGAGTGTGCACATCCTGGAGAACCTGGTCTGCGCCCTGGTCATTGCCGAGAGTGAGTCCATCGAAGCCCAGTTCGGGATGCATCTGCCGTTTCTTTATTTTGTTCCAGGTTCTGGTGACAAGACTGCAGAATCAACCATCTCTCTACAGATTCTTCTGGTTCCTGGTCCTATCAGAGATTCTTCAGAGTTTAGCTGGCCTTGGAGTGTTGCAGCATCATTCAGGTCATGGTAGCCCTGGAGTGGATTCGTCGTCACGCAGATCCTGTTTTCTCCTCATCCTTGGCGGCCCTGGAAGTAGGTTTTGGCCAAGGAATCCTTTGTCTTCAGTTTGAAATCTGACAGCCTGTAAGTGGGTTATTTCAGGAACCAGTCACTCTGGTTCTTTCATTCCGGCAGCCTTGGAGAGAGTAGACTTTTGCCGAAGAATCATATGGTCTGTTTACCAAACCTCTCACCACCCAGTAGCCATTACAAGGTCCCTGCTGGGAACTGTGTTAGTATCAACTGCTTCGTTTGCTTCCCCTTTGTAGCTACCATCGTAGAACGACAGTGTACATGAAGACGGCAGATCTCTGGACTCCTATGACATTGGACTTCGGTAGAATAGTGTGGTTATAGCTAAACCAAATATTGTTATGGGTGGGACCTATCATTTTTGCCTAAGCTTAGTAATAGGAATAAGAACTGTAGAATAATTATAGAAGTATAGTGGCAGTAAGCCTAAATACCTATGCTATTCTCCTTTGCAGTAATTTTGGCAGTCATAGATAAAGTGTTCTGTCCTCTTTACCGCCCTATTGTTCTGGGTGTCTTCTCCTTCTCTTGTGACTGTGTCTCCCTACCCACTGGTACTAAATAAACACCCTGCGGGCACTGAAAATCTAGGACAACTCCTGCCTCTCCTTGTCTGGGTAACAGTTATCTTATCCACAATAATTCGGACTTTGGTGTCTCACTCATTCTCTTTCCACCATCTTTAGAGCAGAGTACCACAGAGCACCTCTGAGACCATCACATACAATAGCCCAACATCTTTTGCCTGACACTCACCTGCCCAACTGTAACTAGTTGTAGCCATATTTGCAGCCCGATAAATTAATTCCAAAAGTGCACCGAAAAAGCTGCAAATCTTGGCCATGCTGAAACTCCAAAGGTGGCTAACCTTCACATAAAACACAAGTTCCAAAATGGTGGTGCGCACATTGAGGAACAAAATGCTTGCATGAAAATAAAGAAAGAATGTCCACAAGAAAACTTTTCATTTTTACAAAAAAATTTACTTATCTTCCTCTCATGCTGCGTAATAAAATCACAGAATCACACAGGTAACAAATGCTCTAGCGCCTCGACTCTCACAAGTCTTCAAAGGGGGTGTTGTTAACAGGGAACCTTCTGACTTTTAAATGTTAACTCATGAATATTAAACACTATGTCATGACATCACAGAACCAGCATTAATATGTCATTAAACCCTAATGTCTCCAGCATTTAATCTACCAAAATTCATTTATAAAATTCAATTTCTTTCATAGAAAATACTCATCACCAAAATACAAAATCACAAATGTAGTTTATATTAAACACACTTCAAATGCAGAAAACAGATATAATCACCAGGTCCTGGAGGCTGAAATTGAAGTAACCAATAAAACCTCAAATTTAATTTTATTCCAAGTAGGAAGGAGTCCCAGGACCTTAGACAAATTATCATGCATTCCTTTTTTTTTTTTATATATTTTCTCCCTTCTTTTTGCCCCTCCCTCACCTTCCATCCAGGATCCGCCCTGGTCATGGTGCCCCAGAACTTCCACCACCTAATAAGCCACTTGTTCCTCCCCGATTACTCCTGGCTTGCCCCCCAGGAGGCGGAGCATGGTGCTGTGGCAGGAATCGGCGCCATGTATTTTTAACTGGTTGGGGAATATGTGGCCAGGCGGCTAACTGAAGCCGGGAGCAGGTCGTCATGGAGACATCTGGTGAAGGAGAGAGTTTTTTCCCCCTATTGGCTGGGGCGGAGACGTGTAATGACGCCAGCTTCTGTCCCGCCCTAGTACCTCCCCTCAGCGACCACGTGTCGGTGCTCAGGGCTACACACCCAGCCTCCCCTAGGTGTCACCCTCGCACTGATCACTGAAGCCCCCCACCGCCTGGAGAAGGAGAGAAGTCCTTAGGATGCTCTATCCTTCTCCCCTCGGCTGGCCTTCTGATGATCTGGGCTCATTCCCAAACCCGGTTTTCCAGCGTCACGAGTGGAACCCCAACCGCTGCGCCAATGGGCTAGCTCTTATCATGCATTCCTACAAAAAATAGATAAACATAGAGATGGATTAGTAGGAAAATAAGGGTAAAAACACACTTTTATATTTAACATCTAACAGTGAATAGCTGAAATTTTACATAATTTTCCATAACTGTAGGATAATTCCTTATCAGTAAACCTTAGTTAATGAAATAAAGAGGTTCCTTTTTATGTTGAGTGCGCGCATGCACAAGAAACATGTTGCGACAGGTTTCTGCAGAAGCAGGCTGTGGAGGTGCTGACACTGTTGTGGCAATGCCCCAAAAAGCCTGCAGAGCTTTCCCGATTCCCAATGCGTGGCACACTGCTGCTGACACTAGTTCAGCCAGCGTGCTACAACTTTCAAAAACCAGCCGCTGCAATCAGGGGCCGCCTCGTCATTGCAGCGTCAGTCATCTGCTGCAATGAGGAGTGACCGTCATTGCAGAGCGGGATATAAGCCCTGAGATTGTTTGTGAACATGGTGGTGGCTTGCTGCCGTGTTCACAAACAATATCAATCCCTCCCCACCATGTTTAGTTGCCGGCAGAGGCCCCAATCCCTGTCGGCATTCTGTACCTCCAGTTTTGTTCCTGCCGGCCAGGGTGGCCAATTCCCATTGGCTGTAGTGGCCCGCTGTTTGTTTTGTTCTGTGTCCCCGGTTTTGTTCCTACCGGCAAGGGTGCCCAATCCCGTCGGCATAATAACTCCACCGCCCTTGGCGCCGACAAAGTGCCCAATCCCCATCAGCTACTGCTGCCCCAGAGAGTTACACTGAAGCCCACCCAGTGTGCCAGTGGCCCCTGCAAACTTGAAAACAGTCCCGTGACATCCGCTTTTTTTGTTTGTTTGTTTGTACCTGTAAAGCAGAAACCGTCCCTCGAGCTTCGCCCTGCCTCCCACCCGCACCCACCCACTGCGCCCTGCCTCCCCACCCCCTCACCCCATATTTACCTGATGAGCTCGGTAGCGACAATCTTCGGTGGACCAGGAACACGTCTGCACTCTTCAAAGCCGACCCTTGAACTGCGAAATGCGGGAAGCTGTATAATGTAATAGATAGGGGTTTTCAACTTTACTGCATATCTTGGAATTTTGGAAATTTTTCACCAAATTTTCAACATGGGGTTTTAGGGCCCCTCCTCATGAATTCTTGAACTGTCATGGCGTTGATCGGGCCGGAAAGGTGATTTTGCGGTCACTGCGCGGAATCAACTTTTGGGACCAGTTAACAAAACGACAGTGCCAGTGTTCATGAGGTGGGCTGTCAAAAAGCCTATGTTGCAAATTTGGTGGAAAAAAAACAAAAAATGACTGTTTTACTGAGCGCAGCGCGCAGCTAGTTACGCACGCTCATAACTTCTTGAATTTGCAATATTTTCAAGCCAGATTTGCAACATTGGCATTTTGTCACACCTCCTGTGAACAGTACAGCTGTCATTGTTCACATCCTGGCAGAACTGTGTTTTCGCACTTCCAGCGCGAGAATTGCACTGTCGCTGCGGAAATCAGTGTTTGGGACAGATTAAAAAATGTCAGTGACACTGTTCATGAATAGGGTCCTGAAATGGCTATGTTGAAAATTTGATAATAATACTCCATAAAATGACTGTGAGTACGGCGTGCGTTGCTCAGTTTGCACGCCTCTCGTAAGTTACTAAATTTATAATATTTTCACTCCAGACTGCCATCATTGCCATTTCCCACCTACTTATGAACAGTAAAGCTATCATTTTTCCCATTGTGACCGAAATGTGTTTTCACACTTCTGGCACAGAATAGATCGGCCGCTGTGGGAAATCACTGTCAGGTACAGATTAAGAAATTGAGAGTGATACTGTTCATGAGCAGAGGTCCTAAAATGCCTGTGTTGAAAATTTGGTGATAATACCCCATCGAATGACTGTGTTACAAGTGTGCGTTGCATACTTGCCACGCACCCTTGTAACTTCGCAGATTTGTCATATTGTAACGCCACATTTTCACCAGTGGACTTTTTCCACACCTCCTTATGAGCAGCACAGCTGTCATCTTCCACATCCTAACCGAAATGTGTTTTCACAGTTCCAGCGCAGAATAATGCAGTCGCTGTGGGAAATCACTGATTGGGACAGATTAAGAAAATGACAGTGGCACTCTTCATGAGCAGAGGTCCTAAAATGCCTATGCTGAAAATCAGGTGACGAAAATCCATGACATGACTGTGTTATAAGCGTGCATTGACCTGTTTCCACACACCCTTGTAACTTCACAATATTATGATAGTTTCACCCCACATTTTCAACAGTGGCATTTTTCCACACCTCCTTATGAACAGTACAGCTGCCATGTTTCACTTCATGGCTACAATGTCTTTTTGCACTCCTGCCGCAGAATATCACGGTCGCTGTGGGAAATCACTGTGTGGGACACATTAAGATCGAACGAGTGAGAAGGGGGAGTGACCGTGCTCAACTGAGCTCTGTTGGGACAGCTGTGGATTTGTTTGTGGGCAAAGAAAGGGCCCAACGCAAGAGCCCAGTACAAAAGGGCAGCCTGCAGCACTGGAAGAAACAGAACGAGAGAGCGAGTGAGGGAAGGGCAGTGAGCGAACTCACTGGAGCTGTTTCAGGACTGCTGTGGATTTCCTTGTGGGCAGAAGAAGGCATCAATGCAGGCAGGGTCCCAGTACAAAAGGCCAGCCTGCAGCAGTGAGAGAAACAGTACGAGCGACTGAGACAGGGGGACTGAGTGAGCTCAACGGAGCTCTGTCAGGACTGCTGCGGATTTCTTTGTGGGCAGAAAAAGGCGCCAATGCAGGCAGAAGTCCTGTACAAAAGGGGTGCTTGCAGAGCCAGGACAAACAGAATGAGCGTGTGAGACAGTGAGACTGAGCGACCTCAACAGAGCTTTGTCAGGACAGCTGCAGATTTGTTTGTGGGCACACAAAGGTGCCAGTGCATGCAGGGGCCCAGTACAAATGGGCAGCCGGCACTGGAAGGGAAACCAGAATGAGTGAGTGACAGAGGGGCAGTGAGTGAGCTCAACAGAGCTGTATTGTAAGTCTGCAAATTTGTGGGCAGAAAGAAGGCAGTAACACAGGCAGGAGTCCAATGAAAAAGGGCAGCCTGCAGTGCTGGCAGAAATGGAATGAGTGAGTGAGAGAAGGGGACTGCGTGAGCGAGCTAAATGGAGCTTTGTCGGGACTGCTGCAGATGTCTTTGTGGGCAGACAAAGGTGCCAACAGAGGCAGGAGCCCAGTACAAAAGGGCAACCTACAGCACCAGGACAGACAGAAAGAGTGAGTGACACAGGGGGAGTGCGCAACCTTAACGGAGCTCTGTCATGACTGCTGCGGATTTCTTTGTTGGCAGGAAAAGGTGTCAACGCAGACAGGAGCCCAGTACAAAAGGCCACCCTGCAGCGCTGGCAGAAATGGAACGAGTGAGTGAGAGAGGAGGAGTCAGCAGGCTCAACAGACCTGTGTCGGGACAGCTGCAGATTTCTTTTTGGGCAGAAAAAGCCCCCAACAGAGGCAGGAGCCCAGTACAAAAGGGCAGCCTGCAGCACCAAGAGAAACAGAATGCACAACTGAGAGAGGGCGAGTGACCCACCTCAATGGACTTTTGTCGGGACAGCTGCAGAACTGTTAGTGGCCAGAACAAGGTGCCAATGCACGCAGGAGCCCAGTACAAAACAGCAGCCTGCAGCACCAGACGAAACAGACTGAGTGACTGACAGAGGGCCAGTCAGCATGGTCAACACACCAACGCAATCAACATTCGGCGTTGACAAATGCTTGTTATGTTATGTTATGGGAGCCGCTTTAAACTCAATTTATTGTTTAAACTCCTAGGCTTTATAATTTTTTTTATTCTTTTTAAGTCTAACAAAGGACTGGATACCATCGCCACTTTTGGGGGGTGACCGCCCAAATACTTTGTTGCAACATGAAAGTATGTGGATATAT
Source organism: Neoceratodus forsteri (assembly GCA_016271365.2). NCBI lineage: Eukaryota > Metazoa > Chordata > Ceratodontiformes > Ceratodontidae > Neoceratodus > Neoceratodus forsteri. The sequence continues at coordinate 471,931,850 of CM028132.1, forward strand.
AAACTTAGAAGCGTTAAGCCGAGTGGTTTAAATGACAAATGGGACATAAACCCGTTCCTTAAAATAAAATAAAAAAGTAAAATAATAAGGAACTGTTTTATTATGCAGGGTTAGGCATCCTTTTGCTAAGTAAGCACTTTGAAGTCGTGGTGTAAATATGTAAAAATTCAGCATGCCCGTTTACCCATTGTAAGATTTAAAAATTAAAATATCATAAAGCCAAAGAGTTTAAACAATAAACTGGGTTTAAGTGGCTCCTATGATGCAACATAAAAGGAACCTTTTATTTCATTAACAGGTTGACTGATAAGGAATTATCCTAAAGTTATGGAAAATTATGTAAAATTTCAGTTACTCACTTTTAGATGTTAAATATAAAAGTGTGTTTGTACCCTTATTTTCCTACTAATCCATCTCTATGTTTATCTGTTTTTTGTAGGAATGCATGGTAGTTTGTCTAAGGTCCTGAGACTCCTTCCTACCCAGAATAAAATTAAATTTGAAGGTTTTTATTGGTTACTTCAATTTCAGCCCTCCAGGACCTGAAGACTACCTTCATTCTCTGCATTTGAAATAGGTTTAATATAAACTACATTTGTGATTTTGTATTTTAGTGATGGGCATTTTCTATGAAAGAAATTGAATTTTATAAATGAATTTTGGTAGATTAAATGCTGAAGACATTAGGGCTTAATGACATATTAATGCTGGTTCTGTGATGACATGTAATAGCGTTTAATATTCATGAGTTAACATTTAAAAGTCAGAAGGTTCCCTGTTAACAACATCCCCTTTGAAGACTTGTGAGAGTCGAAGTGCTAGAGCATTTGTTACCTGTGTGATTCTGTGACTTTATTACGCAGCATAAGAGGAAGATAAGTACATTTTTTGTAAAAATGAAAAGTTTTCATGTGGACATTCTTTCTTTATTTTCATGCAAGCGTTTTATTCCTCAATGTGCGCACCGTTTTGGAACTTATATTTGCAGCCTGTCAGCCAATCAGAAAGCCAGGATTCATTGCAAAGACTTTGGGGACAGTGCCAGAGACTTGAGGGGGAAAAAGCAGGGACATCACTTGGCGTCTAAACAGGGAGGCTATTAGGCATCGAAGCAGCCTTATGAATATTTCTTTTCATGAGAGACTGTTGGAATCAGTTAATTGGGAGCTGCAAACAGCTCCTAAAAATCCCAGGGCCTTTTCTGGCTGAGTTCAGTTTGGCACAAGTCTCTGGCCTCTTGCTAAAGAGAATGGGCACAGTCAGTTCAGCATAACCCCTTCCGCAGGGGAAGGGCGCTCTGGCCTCTGCAAAGAGAAATGTGGCTACAAAGAATTTGAGTCGCTGTCTGGGGGTTGCCAGATATTGTCCCCCAGGGCTAACATTTGTCTTTCCACATTTTGGGGAAAATGTGAAGAGCTGCAAGAAGTCTGCCTGCAGTAGTGAGAGGGCTGCATGAACGTTTCTGCCTCAGCAGTGAGAGTGCTGATGAATCCTGTGATTTCAGCTAAGAGAAAACTTCATCTAATTCCTGAGTGAGCAAATTTATACCAAGTGTACAAGTAGCGCATCTGTCTGCACCTGATCCGTGCCAATGATAGTGTGGACATCTGTTGCAAGAGTGACCATGGATGGTCCAGTTTTATGAAATGCCCAATGTGACTGTTTAAGTGTGCCTCCAGGAATGAAAGGGAGGTATCCTGAGGTCCGAGCTTTTTCTGAAGTTGCCTGTGAGGAATCTGTAAATGTCCAATTAGGAGCTGCAAATTCCAGCTGGCCAAGAGGGACTTTGATATTGTAATCTGAGTTTGTGAGAAGCTACAGTGAACAAGATTTGTTGACAAGTAAAGTGTTTAAAATGGTTGGGAGTCATGCCTAAGCTCCTGCTCTGCTTTAGAAAAGAGATTTTGCCTAAAAGACTGTGTCTTCTGAAAAGATACAGGAACTGTGCTAACTCTGTGGCTAGAACAGCCAAGTTAAATAAATGTGCTGTGATGTCTTTGGATGCGTAACCCATTGCCTTCTGGTAACTTTATCCTGCATCATCACACTCTTAGTGGCAACAGCTCCACCTCCAGCTCCCTCACTCACCCTGAAACCAGACACTGGTCATATGCTACCTCCCATCAGGCTGTTCTCCCATGCCCTCCTAGCCATCGTCTTAGTCCTGCCCTCTCTCCGCACACCCTCTACCACCATGTTCCGTCCTCCTCCTCCCCCAACCCTGCCCTCTCCACCCCCCACTTGCTGGCATATCAGTCCCCCCAACCCTCCTCTCCCCATCAGCTCCTGCTCCACCACCTCTCCCTGTCCCCCACCCACTCATCCACCTTCCGCCCCATCGGGCCCTCAGGCCCAGACCACACCCCACAGGCTCACTAAGGAAAAAAAACTTTCCAAAATTCCTCATCCCCTTCTTTTTTCTTCTCCTACTCACAGGAGACATTGATCTGAACTCAGGGACCTCACCCCCTGCTCCCCCCACTCAAATGGTCTATGTATCTACCATGTAAACGTAAAGAGCCTGCTGCCCAAGTTAGACCACATCAAGGCCTGGGCAACACAATGCTCTCCTGATATACTCTGCATCACAGAGACATGGCTATCTGCCAAAGTCACAGACTCCCAAGTAGCCATTCCAGGTTACATTGTTTCCACCAGGACAGGGGCAAACGTGTCGGTAGTGCTGCCACATACATCCATGATTCCCTTCAGGCTTCCACTGTCCACCAGGAATCCACCCCAAAATCACAAGAACTGCTCCTCTCAAGGATTGCATTCCAATCTTCCTCACCACTCTGTGTTGCAACCTGTTATTTCTCCTCCAATCCATCCCCAGCATCCTTAGTCTCCAAACTTGCCTCCCTCATGTCCCACTCAGCTTCTGGCGAGCTCCTCATACTGGGTGATTTCAACCTGAATTGGTCTTCCCCTCCAGCTCAGACAACCACCCAAGAGATAGAAGCCCTCAACCTTACGCAACTCATATCCAACCCCACTAGGCTTAACCCCTGTACCAACAACCACTCACTAATCGATTGGATTCTTACGACTCACCCATACAAATACTCCTTGGCCGGTACTCTCCCTGATGCCTTTAATGAGCGCTGCATCACCCACTGCCTCAGGAAGTCTTGACCCCCTCCTGTCCCACTCAAGCATATGTGGTTCAGGTCCCTAAGGTCCTGGAACCAGCAGTCTCTTCTGGCAGACCTATACCTCACTGATTGGTCTGACAGACCTATGCCTCACTGATTGGTCTGGAGTCTTCACAGCTCCGGACATAAACTCTGCTTTAGCAGCCTTCAGTTCTACCTTCCTGAATACTTGGAACTCCCATGCCCCCTTAGGAGCAAGGTGCAGACACCTTCCGTGGATCTCTCCCTCCTGGTGAAGCTATTCAGGACAGAGATCAAGCCTGGAAAGTCTGTAAGGCCTCCTCTGGTGCCTCAGACCTCGAAAAATAAAGAACTCTAGGAACACTTGCACCAAGGCAGTGCATACAGTCAAAGCAAACTTCTTTAAAGCCCAGCTTGATAACTGCGGTCCCACTCCAGCAGCTTTCGGAAGACTCTTCACTCCCTGCTAGGGTCACCTCCCATCCCTCCCACCTGCTCTCAGTCCCCTGACAGTACTAGCGATGCCTCTTCCATAAATCACTATTTCACTACCTGTGCCCTTCCTCAGAGAACCCCCATCTCTCCTCCCATACTCATCAATTAATCCCCCCAAGCATCTTGCCTCCTTCCTCCTACCTTCCCCCACCCAACCAAACATTTCCCCCATCATCCCATCATAGGTATTCCATGCTCTTAAATCCCTAAACTCCACCAAACAGAGCCCAGACAGACTAATCCCAATCTACTGAAAATCTCAGCTCCAGCCATTGTCCCTCCTATCATCCATCAGTTCAACATCTCCTTCTTGTCTGGCTCACTACCCAAAGCCTGGAAGTTGGCAAAGGTCATTCCCCTATACAAAGGTTACTCCTCAATCCCTGGTAACCACAGGCCTATCTCCTTTGTCCTCCCTCCCTCCCTCCCTCTCTAAGATCCTTGAGCCCATATCCACAAAAGACTAAACTCCTTCCTGGCTTTAAATTACATTTGACCCATTTCAATCAGGCGTTCGGTGACACCCACTCACTTCCTCCCCTTTTCTGACTCACTAACCATATCCACTCAGTTATGGATAAGGGTCACCTGATATTAGCTATCTTCATAAACTTAACCAAAGCATTCGGCTCTGTAGCCCACAAAATTCTAATGGTCAAACTTGTATCTATAGGGCTTTGTCTCCCATCATCAATTGGTTCAAGGCCTACCTCTCAGACAGGTTTCAGTATGTACAGTTGGGCAAACTAAATCCACCAGCCTCCACATCTAGCCGGTGTTCTGCAGGGGTCAATCTTCAGCCCCAATCTCTTCTCCATCTTCATAAACAGCCTCCCTTATGTCTGTCCATCCTCCCAAGTTCAAATGTGTGATGATGACTCAGTGATCTTCACTTCTGGCCCCTTCCTACCCCAAATCGAAACAGTACTCCAGTCTGACTTCTAGAACTTGCTGCATTGGCTTGACGCCAAATCTCTCAAATGTAACACAAAAAAAAAGTCACAATGGCATTTGGCTCTGTCCAGAGACTGGCCAAACTGCTCTCCCCTCCCTCCTTCCATGATTTAGATGGGTCCAGAATCTCAGCAGCTGACCTCTCCTATTATCTGGGAGTATAACTTGACCCCAGGCTGGATTCTCTCTACACTTTGACTCCATTCACATCAAGCTCCACCCCAAACTGGGCATGCTATACAGGCACAAAACTGTCTCTCCCTCCCCATCAGAAATAAATTATTACTGAGCTTATCCTGCCATACTTTGACTATGAGAATCGTCTACAGCTCAGCACCTCAATCCTCCCTTGCCAAGCTCGACCCACTGTTCCACGCATTTTACCACTTTGATACAAATCTTCCTTACTGTACTCATCATTGCCTCCTTTACAAATCTATTTCCCTCCTCTCCAGCTAACGTAGTCAAGCACATTTGTGCAACAGTCATCCCAAGTTTGGGTTCAACACCTCTGCTCTTTCCTCTCCTCTCTCCTAGCCCCTTCCCCTAGCTCTGGCTATGCTCTGCACTCCCTCGACCAATGCTCCTTCTCTTTAGCAACTCCTCACTCTCTCGCTGGGAAGCAAGCCTTTGCCTACCGGCTCCCTATGCTGTGGAACTCACTACCCATTGATGTTCACAGTTTGCCAATGGCTGTGCCCATCAAAAACAACTTGAGGCACCTCCCCCCCTCCTTCCTTGTCTCTGCCCCCCCCCGATCACGAGCCTCTGGGCACCTTCCCCGCCAGCCCCTATACCTGCCCCCTACCTTAGAACTCATGCCAACACTAGCTCTTATCTTTGTCCGAATATATTAAAGCATTCTAACCACAAACCACAAATGTACTACCTGCACTGTCATGCATTTGCCTCCACACACCCTCTAAGTTTGTACCTACCCATGCTGCTTTGTTATAGTACCGCCTTACCCTGAGGATCTGAACCCTTACCAATGTTTACTGCTGTCAAGTTTCTCGCAGTCTTGTACCACCTGCTAACTGCTATAAGCTCCTGCTGTCTAATTTGTATCCTGTGCAGCTGCTAACTGTAGTGAACTATACTGTTTATCATTTACTGCATGTACCTGTATATTGTACCCTCTCCTCTGCCCCCAGGTCGCACCTGGAAATGAGCCTCGGCTTAGTGTGCTTTTCCCGGTTACTAACTTTTAAATAAATAAAATAAATAAATGTGTGAAAAAGAATGAGACTGTGCAAGATCTGGGTCTTCTTTAGCCAGGAGGATGCGCCCACTGTTGAAACTATATCCTGTCTGTAAAAGGACCATGTCTGCCACACTGGCCCGAATGGTTGAAATGCCTGAGATGGTTAAAGAATCTAAATGCCTAACTTTGAATAAGAGACTGCATTTGAGACTGGTCTGGGTCAGGAGTCAGCCTGATAGTGTGCCAGCTGTACACTGCTATATGTGCTTCTCCCTGAGGGGCATAGCCTAGACATGGGGATTTGAGACGTGCCGGCTCTGGTCCCAGCCTGGCCTATTCTCCAGAGTTCCAGAATGTGACTTCAAGCCAAAGAAGAGGGGCACCGATAAAGATGCTGAGAAATTCTAGCCTGCAAGCAGCAAGAGCCTGTTTGAAAGAGGGGTCAGCCACAGCTTCTACCTGCATCTCAGCTAAAGCTACCTGCACTAATTATGTCTACCTTTCTGCACCAAATGATGACTTCAGGACTGTGAGTACAAGCCCAGTCCTGTGAAATCAAAAAGGGACTGTATAGTTAAACTGGTGTTTGCTAAGTTCAGTAAGCTACAGCCCAAGTTCTCAAGCATGGGGAATACCTGCCTGATACAGAGTTGATTTAAAGATAGTCAAAAGAAAGGATACTAATCTGCTTTTCTTTTAAGGGCTAGCGCCAGTCAACCCAGCTGCAACTTTACCAGGCCTGCAATTTAATTATTTAGTACTGGGTACCCAGAGGTTTGGAACTGCGGGTTCTAATTGCAGACTGAGGACTGGTACCAGTGTGGGCACTTGATATGTGTTTACCATCTAGTGCAGCTAGTTAGAGATTAGTTAGAGAGCAAGTAAATACTGGCTCCATCAGAAGGTTGGTGGGTGACCAATATCGATTACTGTTTGAATCTGAAATGCAAAATAATTAAACTGATTGCAATGCCAAGAATTCCAATTAAAAGTGCAAATCTAAATTGTTGTTTAACCTCTTCATCCAATCACCCTATCCTAACTCTCACCCCTTGTAAATAAATGTTGGTTAACTGTTTTTTATAACTCTTGGTGTGTGAGCATATTATCAGAGTGAGCCTTTAATTCTTGAAATGTTGAAATGTGGGGTTTTGGTTATTGTTCCATGTATGGGGTGACACTGTGGTGTTGTGCAAGGGTATAACATACCAGGAGGGTGTACCAGTTATTATATAGCCCACTTAAATGTATACTCTGGGTGGAGGCACTGCACAATAATGTTATCTATTGAGAAAGAACCAGTTTTAAATCAGAATGTGAACCCAGGCTCCTTAATCTGGTTTGCGGCCACCCAGGCAGGGGTAGTAGCCCTTGTATACACGGCGTCAAGGTTACATATGATTTGGACTCTGCATGTACTTCTTAATAGCTTCCTAATGATAAACCACATTAAATTTAGATGATGCATGATAAAGTAGAGAATAAAGTATGGGTCAGAGTGTGTAGCGAGAATTTACACACACCTGAGGGTTATCTCGTAACATCTAACCCAGGGGTGTGTGTAAATTGGTTACCAGACCATATTTTATTTTATATAATTGTTGGTTTCTCTTTTTGCCTATGCAATTATATAAAATAAAAAGGCTGCTATGCCACCATGATTCGATTTCATCATGGCGGGTGGTCGGCTTTCTCTTATTTAAACCGTTTCTTTTCCACAGTATTGTGAGGAGGATTGATCCAGTAGCCATGTTGTACATTTAATGTAATTTTATTTTACTTACTGCCAGTGTCCATGGCAGTTTCTCTTCAAGCTGTGTTTGCAGTTCGGGAAGGAGACAGCAATCAAGGAGTTTGAGCAGGTGCATGTGCAGAGTGGGGGAAACCATGTGCATGTTTGCCATTATAAACACTCCTTTATAACGGCAAATTATGCCACGGTTTCCTTATGGGAAAAAGAGGAAGCCATTAATTATATAGAGGATAATGTATGGTCCTCTACCTATAACAACTCTCTGTTGCCATCAAGAGGTTGACAATGGCGACCGTTTAAACCTCGACAGCGAAGCTCGAGAGATTTTGGTCGCCATGGCAACCTCGAGATGGCAACTCACAGTTGTTATAGATAGAGGACTATACATTGTTTTTTAGAGTGTATGGTCAGCTATCGCTGATAAAAGGAGCAAGGAGGTGCACAGCTGTGTCCTTACTGTGTTTTTTTTTCCTCTGCGTCGCTCCCCTCATCTGTTGCTCTTGCCACTGCCACCACTTCCTGACTGGTGGAGGTTCAAGTAATGTGCATGCACGAAGGCATTCATTGTTGTCGTGCTGCAGTAGCTACGTAGCTAGTGCAGCATAACAGTTACGATGACGTAGCTACTGCAACATAACAACACTATTCTAGGGATGGATTTCCATCCCTAATAGCGTTCCACCATACACCATATTACTATTAGGTACTGATTTATTGATGTATTTAATGCATGTTGCATGATTAGCTCCTACGTATTTTTAAGAGATTAGCTTAAAGTGCCAATCACATTCTAAGATGCTTGTGCATGTGTATATTAATTCTATCCATGTCATCCTATGACATAAGTACTTCTTCATATGAGTAGTTTGTTATAGTTATCATGTCTTCCTTGAGATATATAATTTATTTTGAAATAGTAATTGAAATTATACTTCACTTTATTTTCCATATAATACCAGTTTCTGGTTCTGCATGCCCTTTTCTCCTATACTGTTCTCTTTACTGTTGATTCAGTGTATTAGAAAACATTGTGATTGTATTGTATTTAAAAATGTAAAACTTGAATACACAAATAAAAATGTACCAGTCTTGCAGCAGTGCCATTAGATACGAAATAGTACAGAAGCATTTTAGTGTGCTTGACCAAATGTTTCTGCAAGAGGTAAACCACAGTTCATGATCAGAAACTACTTTCTCTTGAAATCTGTACACTGTTGTTGTGCTTGAAATCCGTACCACATCTGGTCATCTTGAGTATGCATCAATTAAGAATAGTTGTCTTTATATTGCTGCAGAATCTATCTGTGCTCTCTTCCACAATCAAAACGCAGACGTCCATGGGCGACAAGGTACTGCAGCTAGCATAATTATGCTATTCTGGCAAATTTCACATTGGCTGGCCAGTATTTGTATGTACTAAAATCTATGCTTGACCACCAAACAAGCAGTATCTATGAGCAGGTGTTTTCCTTTTCTACATCCCAGTAATTTTTATACAGATTGCTTGGTTACTGGTTGTGGAAACATGATGTAAATATTGTTCTAAAGTCCCACAGTATACAACACCTTTTCACATTTAGATTTTCTGGTTACAAAAGTTTTAAAGTCAATATCTGATACATAATTAGGCCAACCAGTAAGTGTATCATTGTTAACCATTTTTAAAACAAGATTTGTTTGGTTTCAGCTATGTCAGCTGCACTGAAAGGTAACCCATCCTAAAAATGTCACTTAAAATTGGAATGGCAATTGGATGTTTTTGGTGCTGTATTAGTCACTGCTAAGCAATTTAGATGACAAATTGTAGTGGGAAAGAGAGCCCATAGCTCAGCGATTAGAGCACAGGGATGGTAATCTACAGGCTTCAGTTCAATTTCCATTAGGTCACATTATTTCTTACTAAATACTAGATCACACTTTTCACCTTCAGTATCCAATGGCAGTCTGGCAATGCACCTGCATTACTATGCTAGCTTGAAGATTTATATTGAATATCTTACCAGTGTGCAACTAGAATCAGTGGCCATCTCTATGACTTAGCTGCTGTCAATGAGCATACCCCCGTCTTGGATCCTAGGATCTTAAGTAGGGGTTTGTGGTCTGTAATCAGGGTGAGTGTTCTGCTATAAAGGTACTCATGAACTTTCGTAACCTCCAAATTTTCTTAAAGCCTTCTTTTGTTCTGCACCCCTTGTTCTGTCTTGGTTCATAGTATGAGAGAAAATGCTATGGGATTTTCTCTGCCATCTGGCATTTTATGAGGAATTGCAGCACCGCCTGACTGACTAAGCATCAGAGACCAAAACTGCATCATCAAAATGTTCTAACACAGGAATGTAGAGATCGGTATTTTTATCAATTTGAATGTTTCTAGAATTCTTTTTATGTTACTACTGAAGTGGAAGCACTGTTGTGTTTGTAAGAGTGGGTTCACATATTCCTAAGGTATGAGAATAGCAAACCAAAGGTGAGTAGTTCTAATACCCAAAGACTGTAGTGACACCACTCTTACAACCATGATAGTGGTCACCATGCACGTTTTAATATATTATTGATATAGGTTGATTAATACTGTATTAAAAGCATTTAAAAGCTCCCCTAAATGAGTACATTTCCAGGGCACTTGCACGTGAGGCACTTTTTATCAAAGGCTATGACTGCAGTTCAATGAGTAGGAGCAACTAGCCATGCCCCCTGCCTGACGTATTTAAACCAGCTTCCTGCAGTCTCATTTAGATGCATTCTTTCTTTGCTGTGGCCGGTGGCTTTGCTGGAGCTCTGTGCACCCACCCCTTCCCTGGTGTTTGTCTCCTGCTTCAGTTTGTGCTTTTTGGGGATTTATGCTGCCTTGTGCCTCTGCTTTTCTAGGTCTGTGTTTTATTTTTGCCTCCTGGCTGCAGTTTTGCTTTTGTCCCTCATTCCTGCTGCCCATTCCTTCTCAGCCCTGTGTTTGTCTCTGCTTTGTTTCTTTTTGGGGGTTCTAGTTCTCAGCATCCTGCCTTTGTCATTTATTTTGCTTTGTGCTTATTCAGGCCCTAGGATTACTGTGTTTCTGTACTATTCGCAGTCTCCCTGCTTACCTACACTGTTTTTGTACCATTGCAGTCTGCTGTTTGTTATACCTGGCAGCCACTCCCTTTCAGATTCATTGGTGCCACTGCTCACTCCAGCAGCACACTGCTTCCTGGTTTGCATTTCCTATCAGCATTTATTTGTTCTCTACAGCTTCAGCATGTGATCCTCCAACCGCTAGTGTTTGCGGTCTTTTCATATCAAATGCAATCTTCCTGCTTGCTTACACTGTTGTTTCTACCATTTGCAGTCCCTGTTCATCTCAGCTCCTAAATGTTTACACCTGGCTCGTAGCCTAGCAACCACTCCCTTTGGGTATAGTGGTTTCATTACTCTCTCCAGTAGTACTCTGCTTTCTAATCTGATTCCCCATGCTACTGCATTTCATACCAGTACTAACTGTTGCTCACTACCGTGCCATACTCAGTGTTATCAATGCCAGGGCTGACAGTTGTTCCCCACCTCATTGCTGTCTCGCTGTCCTCAGTGCCAACAGATGCACTTCACCTCATGCAGTCATATACTCAGTACTAACAGTTGCACTCACTCATACAGTCTCTTAACTTGCTCTGTGCTAACAGTTGCACTACCACTCATGCTGTCTATTGCTGTTTTCAATTTTTCCAGTTGCACTTCTAATTCTGCATCCTCAGTTGCATCCCTGCCTCTCTACCTAGCACAGCTCTGACCCCTTGAAGTCTGCATCTTGAGGGTGTGTCCCTCGCCAGGGTGGGATCCTTCTCTTCTACCAGCAGGGTAAGAGGTCCTCTGCTCTGGGGAAGTCTTTGGCCATTCTAATGGCACCTCTTAATGTAGCACTTAAGACTTCAGCTGCCGGAGGTGGGGCCTTCAAGTCCCAGGGGCTCTTGTAGCTGCTAATGACATTGGAAGCACCTTCGAAAGCTATTCTCCCTACAGCTGCCTACAGTGCCTTTGGTCTCCATTCTATACCTTCCCTTGTCCTTCCTGCCCCTCAAGTTTGAAAACTATTCAATCCTTCTATTCTTGCTCCTCCAGGGCTCAGCCTTACCCCTTCTGGGTTTGGCTTCTGCCTATAGGCTTTGCTTGGAAGCCAGGTGAGTGTTTTTCAGTGGCTGTTGCTCTCCTCCTCCTCACCCTGGGGGTCCTAACAGGTTTCCCCTTTAGCTGCAGAGGCCTCTACTCACAGCACCACCATGGCTTTCCATTAGAGAGGTATAGTGAGAGCCCTTCCTCTAAAAATCCTCCCTTGAAATGAGTCTCTGAATTGCAGTAGTGAGCCATCATTAATTCATCCCAAGCCTGGAGGAAAGAGGCGACCAAGGCCTTGGGCTCAGAGGTTCACCCCTCATAGGGTTTTTTCCTCTCTGCTGTGCTGAAGGTCATAAAGGTTAGGTAATCCCTCAAGTAGCAGATCTATAGTAGTACATTTTGACCCAGGTAGGTTTCCACTGTTGAGTTGGGGTTGGATGGTGACCTTCTTTCTACTTTGCCTTCCCTCCCTCTCTCCTTATGGAAATCATGCCCCTTCTGCTGTCAATACCAAAATTGTCAGTGATTGCACAATCCCCCTTTGTTTGTTACATGTTATCACTACTCTGTTAATATAGACACTTCCAGTTTCCACGTTCATTGTTTGCTGCTCGACTTTTTTGGGGGGATTCCTTCCTAAGGTACCATAGCCTAAAGGAATTATCTTCCCACTGCACCTCTAGGAGTGGAACCCTCCTGAAGAGGATTCCTTTGCCTTCAAGGTACCCCCAACAGGGTGGTAGTTCCCTGTGGAACAGGGAGTGAGATAGGTAGAAATATCTATTTATCACAGTCAACAATATAAGCATTCAAATACTATCAGTCTATCAATGAAGTTGAACAAGCATATACTCATCACTAAGTTGCATAAACACATTGAAATCAAAGGCTTTGACTGCAGTTCACACTACCCCAACAGAGTGGTAGTTCCCTGTTGAACAGAGAGTATGAAAGGCCAACGTATCTATTTATCACAGTCAACAACATCAGCATTCAAATACTATCAGTCTGTCAATGAAGTTGTACAAGCACACACTTATCAGTAAGTTGCGTACACACATTGAAACAGAAAAGTGTGTCTCATGCAGGGAAATGAGCACCCAACTGGTCTATAAATACCAAACCTATTTCTGATCATTCTGCAACAGGTTTTATAGGTTTTATCAGGGTGGCTAAGTTTGCTATAAACTTCAAATAATCATTTAACAATAACAACAGTACATTTGCTGACACAGGGAACTTGATCAGTAGCCATTGCTTTTTCCTCTATGGGGTCCATACCCCCAGCATCAGTTTTATGACCTAAGTAAGTCAGTGTACACTGTCTTGAAAATACACATTTTTCTTATTAACATACATACTTGATTCCTGCAGTTTCCTAAAAACAACTTCCAGATTATGCAAATATGACTTTGTAGTGTCACCCATAGTTACAATATCAACCAGGCAGCATACTGCAAGAGCCAGTCCCTACAATAACTGGTACATAATCTAATGAAACACAGCAGGAGCACTGGCTACATCACAAGGCAACTAATCAAACTGATATAGGTCATTCTGCATGTTGATGCTAAGACCAATCTTGGATTTTTCATTTGATGCTTCTTGTTGAAAAGTTTGTGACAAGTCTAGTTTAGTGGACATTTTTTTTCTCCAATTAGCATAATAAACAAAACCAGATGTCTAGGAATAGTGTTCTGATCTACTTCCAGCCAAGGATATATTGCAACTTTGTAAGCCCCACAAACATGTACCCTTCATCTGTTTTGGATGTAGAAAATGGATACTGCCCATTTGCTGTATGCTACTGTACTAAAATTATGCCCACTTGTTCTAGTTTGTTTAGTTTCTGACTTAAAGCTTCCCACAAATTGTATGGCACAGATCATGCCTTAAAAAGTTTGGCATCATTTTTTCGGATACTGTAATTCATCTTCAACACCTTTGATGAACTCCATGCCTGCTTTTAACAAAGTATTATATTCTGAGCACAGCATTCAACTTCTTCTGTTACATTATGTACTTTGGACCAATCTAGATTTAACTTCCAAACCAATTTTGACCCATATGTGCAGGGCACTCCTGTTGTCATTAGCAATAGAAATTCAAATGTGTAGCATGACTGTTCAATTTTTTTAAACTCAGTATTTTATTGATGGTACAGTTCACATACATGTATTTCATCTTCCTCTGTTCAGTCAACATTCCTGGACAGGGATATCATACAAGTCAAGTCATAATAAGCTTTGTTCTCTTCTTTTCTATTTATGCTATTCCCTCTCTTATATTAAACATCAGGTCACATATACATTGCTTGCATAAATTGTTCTGGTCTTCCTGCTTTGCAGGTGTAGACCCAAAGACACGATGTCTGCCCAGGAAGAGCCCACCACATCAAAGAGTAAGGCCCCCCCTGGACAACTACCCATGCACTCCAAGTAAACACCACTACTATCCACCTTCTATGCAGCAAGCTATTTACATCATGCTACATTATTTCCCATGGAATGCCATTATATCAACTGATGTATAAAATCAACTTAATTTGGTAAATATCAATAAAACAAACATAAGCCAAAACTGTGTGCTTTTTGTGTGTGCACTTGTCTTCATATTCTGAATTTTCATTTTTTTTCTTGAGGGGGCTTTTGGAGCCATGTAGAGAGAGAGGTGGGAAAGGGAAAAAAATCCACACCCTTCCCCTCAGTCTAGAATCTCTGTATGGTGTTGCCATCTTCCCCAGCATTCCCTGAACCTGTCTACTGATAGTCTAAGTTTGGCTGTTAGAAACTCAATATCAAATATTTGGGATACTCTCTGTTTCCATTCCCCCATCTCTGGTGAGGTTGGATTTAGCCAGTTGGCAGTGATTGTCTTGATTACTGCCAGTATCATGCACTTAAAGGTCTCCTTATGCTTTCTACCAGGTATATCTGGCAGGCAGTCCCCCAGTAGGTAAACACACCCTGAGTCAGGCATTTCTACTTCCCATATCCTTTGCAGTTCTTTTCTGATGTCCCCCCAGTATTGGTGTATTATTGGGCATGCCCAAAACATGTGGTAGTGGGTCCCTCTGTCCCCACAATTACGCCAGCATAGGTCTGTATTTCTGGTGCCAAAGTGTTTTGTTGTCACTGGGACATAAAATAACCTGTTTATCACTTTACATCTGTATTCCCTCCACACTTGTGATGCTGACATTCTCCACCCTCTCCCACTCTCAAGCCATAATTTGTCCGAGATTTGTTCTCCGCCCTCCCCTTCCCATTTTGTCTTACCTTAGTCAGTGTTATTCCCCTGTCCTGCTTGAGTGTCTTGTACATAAGGGATATGTATTTAAGCTATCCTTAATAATGGTTACCCCATAGAGAAAGCTTTCCCATGCTGCCCTGTCTCTGGTAATAAGGCATTCCCTGTCCTCTCCCTGCAGGTAGCTCCTGATCTGCAGGAAACAGTAAGAGTCTGGCCTGCCCAGACTGTGCTTCTCTTTTAACTGCTGGTAGGCTGTTATGTATCCTCTGTAATCTATATGCTGGTCATATCTAATTAATCGTTTACTGTTCCATTCCGCAAAGCCTCTGTCCTCCCTTCCCGGAATGAAGTCTATGTCCCAAGTAATCAAAGTGAGGGGCCCTATCTCATTTGGGGTGCCAGTTCTTGCTCGTACCTGTAGAAGAACTCATAGGGAGTGTCTTATCCATGGTTTTTAATTATTTCGCCGATATTTTTTCTGTCAGCAAGCATGCAGTGGCACAGAACTATTAAATTTTACAGTAACAATTTTTCCTAACAGTTGTAATATTTAAGCAGTACTGTTTAAGTTCTTAACACACAGTTTACTGGAAGTAGCTTCTTTGTTTTCTAAATTTATATTTGTGCAGTTCTTCAGAAATAATTGACATGGCTACACCTCTTCCATTCTAATGTTTGACCATAAATTGCTACCATCACATAATATGACTTTACATATTCTCTATCATCAGTGTCAACTGAGTACAGTCCAATATTTTCTTCTGTCTACTCCTCCTTGGGTTGCTTAGTACAAGAAGAAGAAAAAGTCTGGTGCACAGATGTGGCAGCGCTTGTAGATCTCAAGCAGCTATTCCTTGAAGAAGCAGATCATATGCATTGTTCCATGCCCATTTGGTGCAATTCCTTCCTTCTGCAGATGCCTCATCTGGTGACAGATCCTACATTCATACGATTTAGATTGGCAATGCTGCTATGGATGATTTTTCGTGATGCACCAGTAGCAAGTGACATTTTAGTGTGCTGGTTTAGTACTAATAAGCATAGTCCTCAGTGTTTCCAAAGGCGTTCTCTGAATTTGCTTCTGGTGATGAAACTGCTGTTAGCTGTGGGTAATCATAATTTCAAAAGATATTAGAAACACAGAAACATAGAATTTGATTGCAGGAAAGGACCAGTAAGCCTATCTAATCTGCCCTATTTTCCCTACCTATTTCTACACTCTGACCCTATTTGATCAGAGGTGTCCTTCTTTCCTCCTTTCCTCCACCTATTATGTCCATGTGCCTATTCCATGCATACTTGAAACTCCCCACTGCTTTCACCCCCACTGCCTCTTCTGGCAGGCTGCTCCAGACATCCACCACCCTTTCTGTAAAGAAGTATTTCCTCACATCCCTCTTCCCCCCACCCCACCCAAGCTTCATTGCATGCCCCTGTGTTCTGGTACCTCTCATCCTCTGAAAGAGACTCTCCCCTTAAAGCAGCAGTGCAATAAAAAAAGTCATTCCAAAAAGCTAATTTTCTGCTATAGTTATGAAAAATAATGACAGAACTGTTTATTTGGGTTTTCTGGATGCTTCCTGTGCTGTGTACTGTACAGATGAATTTTTGCTTGGACTCTTATCCTCCTCGGGTCCTCATAATTATTTCTATGCAAAAATTAGGTGGCCATCTTTTTTTTCTTGAGAAGTAATTATTTTAGAACTTTCATAAAATTCTTAAATGATCATTTTAACTGAAAATTTTGCCACCCAAATAAACTGGAAGACTTCTGGCATCAATTAAGAAGAAAAAAAGGTGGGGTCAAATTTTAACCCATTTTTGTTGCACTGCTGCTTTAAGGCCATAAGAATGTGACGGCAGAAGGGGACTGTGAGATCCATCTAGTCTGCCCATTTTGACTATACCCCTACCTTATAATTTTCCTAGACTACCGCAGTACTTGTCCCACGCCAACTTGAATGCCATGACAGTCTTAAATTCCACTACTGCCGTGGGAAGACTATTTTAAGGTCCCAACACTCGCTCTGTGAAGAAGGACCGTCTATGGTTGGATTTGAATCTACCTCCTATAAGGCACACGTTGTGTCACCTTGTTCGTGGTAATGTGTTTACTTTGAATAGGTGTTCCCATTTTACCTGATTTATCCCTTTCATGTATTTAAAGGTTTCTATCAAATCTCCCCATTTCTTCTCTGTTCAAGGGAGTACATCTGCAGGTGCCCCAATCTAGCTTCGTATTATTCCTGATGTAAGCCATGCACCATTTTTGTGACCCTCCACTGCACTGCCTCCAAGTGATTAATATCCTTTCTGAGGTGCAGCATCCAGAACTGTACACAGTACTTGAGATGTGGCCTTACCAATGTACTGTACAGTAGCATTACCACCTCTTCTTTTCTACTTGAAATGCCCCTGCCTATACACCTGAAGATGCCACTGGCTTTTTGTGCCACCTTTTCACATTAGGTATCCTTTAAAAGTAGGAAGGCAAACACCATTTTGACAACAAGCTATTCAAAAAGCTGACTTCATAGGGAGTAAAGGAAGGCTGCTGTACACATCAACGTTAAAACTACATTTATATAATTTACCTAAATGTGGTTCCAAAGCATTTGAAAATGTAAAACAGCCTTCAATTTAAAAAAAACTGCCTTACCTGCTTCTTAAAATGGCATAAATGTATAGCTGATGACATCATTGGAACCATCGTCAGAGAGCTATATGGCTCTCAATAGTGCTAACTAGTTCTGTTTTCCCTTTCTTGTTTATAGAATTGCTTCACCAAACTGGTCAAAACCATGTGCATTATTTTGATCAATACACCTGTTAGGCTATGGTTCTGTTCATTTCCGTTCAACTGCGTGTATGCAAGGAGCGTCTTGGAAGAATAGAGACACTTTGGAGGTGTGCACCTCCTGCAATCCCTGCTCCATTGAGCAGGCGTGGGAGTCCTGCACCAATGGGACGTGAGGTGCTGTGTATGACAGCAGTGGTCTCTCTTCAAAGAAAACCACCACTGTCATACAGAGCACTACATCATGCCGCCACCCCAAATCTTTGCTGCCATGCTGGGGCCCACCCCAGCGTGGCAAACAGCCAGCGTCGTCTGCGGCGGGGGTGCCCAATCCCGTCGACTCCACGGCCCCCAGCCATCCTTCTGCCATGCTGGAGCCCACCTCAGCGTGGCAAGCGTCCCACGTAGTCTTTTTTTTTTTAAACCTGTAAATCAAAACGGTCCCACTGCGCTTCTCCCAGCCCCCTCCACAACCGCACCCACCCACTGCACACCTGCCTCCCCACCCCCTCACCTCATACTTACCTCCAGGCTCGGCGCGATGATCTTCGGTGGACCGGAGAACACGCCTGCACCCTTCAAAGCAGACCACGAACTGAGAAATGCCGGTAAGCTGTATAATGGGCTAGATAGGGGGTTTTCAACTTTATTGCATATCTCAGGCATTTTTTGGAATTTTTGCACCAAATTTTCAACATGGGGTTTTTGGGACCCCTTCTCATGAATGATGTCATTGTCATGGCGTTATTCAGGCCCGAAGGGTGATTTTGCAGTCACTGCACGAAATCACCCTTGGGGCCTGAATAACGCCATGACAGTGACATCATTCATGAGGAAGGGTCCCAAAAACCCCATGTTGAAAATTTGGTGCACAAATTCCAAACAATGACTGTTTTACGAGCGTGTGTTGTGCAGTTCCTACACAGGCTCGTAAGTTCACAAATTTCCAATATTTTCACTCCAGATTTTCAATATTGCCATTTTACCACACCTTCTTATGAGTAGTACAGCTGTCATTTTTCACATCTCACCCAAAACATGTTTCCGCCCATGTAGCGCACAATGGCGCAGTCGGTGTGTGAAATCAATGTATGGGACACATTAAGAAAATCACAGTGATACTATTCATGAGCAGAGGTCTTAAATAGCTATGTTGAAAATTTGGTGAATAAATCTAAAATGACTGTTTTACAAGCGTCGTTGTGCAGTTCCTCATACTTTCGTCGTTTAATTTTCAATATTTTCACTACAGATTTTCAACATTGCCATTTTACCACCTCCTCATGAGCAGTACAGATGTCATTTTTCACATCCTGCCCAAACGTGTTTCGCTTCATGTAGTGCACAATGGCGCAGTCAGTGTCTTGAAATCAATGTATGGGACACATTAAGAAAATCACAGTGACACTGTTCATGAGCAGGGTCTTAAAATGGCTATGTTGAAAATTTGGTGAAAAATTCTAAAAATGACTGTTTCTGAGTGTGCGTTGCAGTTCTATGCCTTTCGTAAGTTCACAAATTTTCAATATTTTCACTCCAGATTTTCAACATTGCCATTTTACCACCTCCTATGAGCAGTACAGCTGTCATTTTTCACATCCTGCCCAAAATGTGTTTCCGCCCATGTAGCTAATAATGGCGCAGTTGGTGTCGAAATCAATGTATGGGACACATTAAGAAAATCACAGTGATACTGTTCATTAGCAGAGGTCTTAAAATGGCTATGTTGAAAATTTGGTGAAAAAATTCCTAAAAATGACTGTTTTATTTAGCGCAGTGCTATGAAGTTCCTACGCACAGTCGTAAGTTTGTGAATTTTCAATATTTCCACTCCAGATTTTCAACATTGCCATTTTACCACACCTCCTTATGAGCAGTACAGCTGTCATTTTTCACATCCTACCCAAAATGTGTTTCCGCCCATGTAGCGCACAATGGCACAGTCGGTGTGCGAAATCAATGTATGGGACACATTAAGAAAATCACAGTGACACTGTTCATTAGCAGAGGTCTTAAAATAGCTATGTTGAAAATTTGGTGAAAAATTTAAAAATGACTGTTTTATTTAGCGCAGTACTGCGCAGTTCCCAGCATCGGTCGTAAGTTTGCGAATGTTCAATATTTTCACCCAGATTTTCAATATTGCTATTTTACCACACCTCCTTATGAGCAGTACAGCTGTCATTTTCACATCCCGCCCAAAACGTAGTTTCCGCTTCATGTAGCACACACACCATGAGTCGGTGTGCGAAATCAATGTATGGGACAAATTAAGAAAATCACAGTGACACTGTTCTTGATCAGAGGTCTTAAAATGGCTACATTGAAAATTGGTGAAAAAATTCCTAAAAATGACCCGTTTTACAGCGCTACGTTCGCGGTTCATATTTTCGTCGAAGTTCGCGATTTTCAATATTTGCACTCAATGACTTCATACCTAAACAGCACAAAGAAGCAAGCAACATTCGGCATTATACAATGGCAAGAAAGAATCCTGGCTTCTGATTGGTCAGTTGTCTATCACAGCAGGGATGTTATCCTGGCATAACATCCCTGCTGATTGTTTGTAGGATATGGAGCATGCTGCTGCTGAGCTTTTTTTTCTCTTGAGAAACAAAAATATTTTTACACACTAACAAAAACATTCTTTAAAATTATTTTTTTAACTATAAAACAATAAGCCATTGTATAATAGGAATAATGCCCTCCAGGGTGGGTGTTATGCTGGGATAACATCCCTTCTCGGGTGTTGGACGCCCTCGGCCGGTGGCCTCGGACCCAACAACCCGAGGTGGGATGTTATCCAAGCATAACACCCACCCTGTCAGGCATTATTCCTTTATTGACAAATGCTTGTACTTCTTTGTCACTGATTTTTTTAAGCCATGTCCAAGTGCCAAATACCACTGCAAATACCTGCAAGCGAACATTCGGCATTGACAAATGCTTGTGTTTACTTTAACATGCTGAAATTGTGTTTTAATCCAACCGACTTTCTCTTGGGCAAACCACAGTGCAGTAAAATTTTTAAATAACCTGGTGGTCTAGTGGTTGTGGCGGATCCAAGATGTTACAATGGGGTGCTGGGGTGGTGCATACTTGAGATGTACTTTTAACATTTGTATTAAACCTTTATATTGTCTGCTATTATTCTTTTTAGTACATTTTTGACAGAACCTACAAATGTAATCCACAGTTTTGAATGTAAACATTTGTACAATCAAATCAGACGTCTTCAACAAAGTGAAATGCAGCAGCAGCAATCAAGTAAGTTACAATGGGGTGTGGAAGGATGCAGCCACACCCTTCACCACCCCCTAGTCCCACCACTTGTTTGTAGCAAAGTTCCTGTGTAGTCTAATGCCAGAGTTCATACTTTCTTGGAAATCAAAAATGTGCTTGTCTTGTCTTCTTTTTCCATGGGAAATAATAATGATAATAAGAATCAGCATTTATATAGTGCTTTTCATACACATTGTATCCCAAAGTGCTTTACAAGCAATGCTAGACTGGTAGTGAAGTGACTGAACCTGTAGTGGCAGCCATTTCACACATTAATACCCACACACAGGCTTGGACAATTACATGAACTGTTTTTATGGGAAGGGAATGTTATCCAGGACAATAGGGTCAGGTAGTGATCATGGTGCTGGCAGCCCCATATCTTATTTCTCACAGTGATCTGCTTATATTTCTCTCCTTCTGTCTGCCCACTTCCCTGAATATAGCAGTGCCTTGCAGGAGTGGCCTTCTCAGTCCCCCTCTGATATTCATTCTTCACTCCTTCTCCCCACACCAAGAACTGGTGAACTCATCACCCATCTGCATAATGAATGCAGGTAGTTCGGTCCTCTGGTTTTTTGATATATCAAAAGTAAACAAATCTTTCCAGTAAGTCAGGCTGATAGCAGTAGGGAAAAAGGGGAAAGATGGGCTTTCCTATCCTTAAACGATCTAGGCTACCTTTGATTAGGCACTATTAAATGATGGGTGTGCACATCATTATGCATGTCATTTAATAGTGCCTAATCATAGGTGGCTTAGATCTGATACGGGTAGGAAAGCCTATTTTTGTCCTTGTGCCCTGCTGCTATCAGCCTGGCTTACCAGAAGATCACGTTTATTATTAATATGTAAAAATAACACGGGAGACTGTGCTAACCACATTCCTGATGTGGAAGGTAGTGAGCTCATCTGTTTTTGGTGTGGGAAGGAGGTGAAAAGAATGAATGCCAGAGAGGTACTGAAGAGGCCATTCCAGCAGGGCACAGCTATATTCAGGTTAGGGGATGACAGGAAGGGGAAAGTTGAGCAGATCATTGTGAGAGCTGAGATGTGGGGGTACCAGCACCGTGATCACTACCTGACTGTGGATGAGAGCAGCCTGCGACAACAAATACTCAGAGTGGCAGGGCTGCACCTAAACTGTTACTTGAATTCAGTGTAGGGATATTACCCTCGGGTAGTGGGGGGGGGGGATGCTGACATTTGTTAGGATAGTATAAAGGGAGCTGTGTATAGCTCATTCAAGATTCAGAAGGGTGGTAGCCAGTCAACTCGCATTGTGGAGTACGGCACAGAAAAGTACTGGAGGAGAATTGCCGGGAACTGTCCTGCGGGGGTCTGCAGATCACAAGTAAAAGAACAGACCGACACTAGAAGTCAGGTGGATTCGCTCAAGGCACTAGTATGCCTCTCCTGCTAATAATATTATTATCCATAGTGTGTGCAGTCCTTATCAGGGTATGAACAGCAGTGTTTCTGGTGTGTCCTGATGCTTATTGCTTGGCCCTCCAGGAAGACCTAGTTGTTGGTTAATGAGGTGGGAAAAAACACAACAGGGGGACTGTACATACTGCCTTCATTGTGCAGAAGGGTGGTGATCCACTCAATGTTTACTGTGGCAGCAGAAGTCAAACACTGAGAAAGTGGACTGGAGAGTGATTTGGGAGGCATTTTTTAACAGTGCCAGCTGATGAAGTGTATCGATAGAGGTGTGCACAACTCTCTGAGGTACAAGATTACAATCTGAGGTGTGATGATTCTCTTCACGAGACCACAAGCTCATATGTGGCCCCAGGCAGTACTAAGGACAAAGTATGGATAGTGGGGTGTTCAACAGAAGGCAGGCTAGGTGCAGGGGTTACATGTGGAAAAAGATTACAAGAGAAACTTATTTGTGGATTACCAAGAAAGCATGAGCTTTGGAATTGGATCAGACCAGTACTTCGCTACAAATTTCAGGGCATCACATAATCGCTAGATCATCAGGTATTTGAAGTGTTGTACTGTACTGTGGTTTGCCAAAGGGAAACTCAGCTGGATTACAAAACATTTTCAGAAAGTTAAAGTAAACAAAATGAACAAAACCATAGCCTAACGTGTACTGATCAAAATAATCCATGTGTTAACACATGGTGTTGATCGTTCTGGTAAAACAATTCAAAACAAAGGGGGAAAAAAGAACTAGTTGGCATTATAGGGAGCCATGTGGGTCTCTGCTTCTGGCTCTAGTGATGTCATCATGACTCATCACTTAACACACTTGGCAGACATCTTAGGGAGAAAGCAAGGCTGTGTTTTAAAAGTGAAAGGCTGATGTTCACATTTTTCAAAAGCTATGAAACTGCATTTATGTTGTTTACATAAATGCAGTTATAGCATAAATGTAAACAGCAGCCTTTGCTGTACCTTGCTATGAAGCTAGATTTTGGAGTTTGCAGTTTTAAAAAACTGCTTGTTTAAGTACCCTTTAAGTTATCAGAAATCAGCACTTCGAGGTCCTGTTCGAGTTTTGTTACTGTCAATTGTTCTCCGTTCAGTATGTATGATCTGTTCAGATTTCTCTTCCCTATGTGCATGACTTTGCACTTTTTGGCATTGAATTTCAACTGCCAGTTCCTAGACCATGCTTCCCAGCATCTTAAATACTCTTCAATTTCTGCTGCCCTTCTAATGTGTCCACACTGTTGCAGATCTTTGTGTCGTCTGCAAAAGGCAAACCTTCCCTGTAGACCCTCAGCTATGTCGCTAACACATTGAAGAGAACTGGTCCTAGGACCAATCCCTGTGGTACCCCACTGGTTACCTTTCCTTCCCCAGATATAATTCCATTGAGTGTTACTCTCTGGGTCCTTCCTTAAAGCTAGGTTTGAACCCACCTGACTATTTTTATGTTGGCTTGTGCTTGTGCAGCCAACATCTTGCGGTAGTAGCAGATTTGGAGGCACGGTCACTGTTAGGCGAATGCAGGGCACACATCAGAAGGTGTGTCCCTCATTCCCCAATCAACCAGCAGCAGGCCCTGACCTCACACATCCCTAATATGGCCACCAGAACAAAAAAGGTCCACTGCAATGAGGCCAGCTCTCATGCAGCGTGACCACAACACACCTCCCGACATGCAGGCAACATGGCGGCAGTGACTGCCGCCACCGCCTGTCACAATGCCGATGGGGGAGTCCACTCCCCGTCTGCATACTGAACCCCCTCCCATTTATAATGTATGCTGAGGGGGTGCCCAATCCCCCTCGGCATCATGTGGCCCCCCCAACAGTTTTTTTTTTTGCTGACAGGGGGCCCAATCCCCGTCGGCGTTTATGCCTCATCCCCGTTGATTTTGCCGACAGGGAAGCCCACTCCTGTCGCCATAATGTCTCCCCACCACACTTTGTTGCATGCCGAGGTGCCCAATCCCATTCAGCCTGTGTCTCCCCCACAGTATGTGCCAACAGGTGCCCAATCCTCTTCCAACAGAATCCACCCTCAATGTAACCCTTAGGGTGGCATGCTGGGGAGCCCACCCCAGCATGCCAAATCCTGCAAAACAAAATCGCCCCACAATGTTTTTGTTTTTTAAACCTGTAAAAAGGAAAACTGTCCCTCACAGTCTCCCTGCCCCCTCCCACAACAACGCGCCCACCCTTTGAGCACTCTGCCTCCCCACACCCTCCTCACCCCATACTTACCTCCAAAGTCTAGAGCGACGATCTTTGGTGGACCAGGAACACGTTTGCACTCTTCAAAGCCGACCGTGAACTGAAGAAATGCCGGTAAGCTGTATAATGGCATAAATTGGGTTTTTTCAACTTTGTTGCATATCTCAGTCATTTTGGGGAATTTTGACACCAAATTTTCAACATGGCGTTATTGGGACCCTCCTCATGAATTCAGGCATTGTCATGGTGTTATTCGGTCCCGAAAGGTGATTTTGTGGTCACTGCACAGAATCACCTTCGGACTGATTAACAAGCGACAGTGCCACTGTTCATGAGGAGGATCTCAAAAAGCCTATGTTGCAAATTTGGAGGGAAAAATCCAAAAATGGCTGTTTTACGAGTCTGGTGTTGCACAGTTTCACTGCGATGTAACTTCATGAATTTGTCATATTTTCACTCCAGATTTTCAAAATTGGCATTTTTGAACACACCTCCTTATGAACAGTATAGCTGTCATTTGACATATCCTGACCAAAATGTGTTTTCGCACGTCTGGCGCAGAATTGCACAGTCGCTGTGCAAAATCAGTTTTAGGGACAGTCTGAGCAAATGGCGGTGACACTGTTCATAAGCAGAGGTCCTAAAATGTCTATGCTGAAAATCTGTTGAATGTCCATAAAATGACTGTGTTACAACATGCGCACAGTTTCAATGCACCCTTGTAACTCAAACTTGTAATATTTTCATGCCAGATTTTCAACACTGGCATTTTTCACACCTCCTTACTGTATGAACAGTACAGCTATCATTTTTCACATCCTGCTCAAAATGTGTTTCCGCATTATGTAGCAGAATGGTGTGGTCGCTGTGAAATCAACTTTGGGACAGATTAACAAAATCAAAGCACCACTGTTCATGAGGGAAGGTCCCAAAATACCTATGTTGAAAATGTGGCTAACAAACTCCCAAAATAATTGGGTTACGGACGTGTGTTGCATGAGTTTCTATGATGCTCATGACTTCACAATTTTTCATATTTTCACTCCATATTTTCAACATTGCCATTTTTATGCCTCCTCACGAACAATACAGTTGTCATTTTCCACATCCAGTCCAAAATGTGTTTTCATCTCTGTGTCACCAAATGGCATAGCCACTGTGCAAAACCACCTTTCAGCTAACAAACTGATTGTGCCACTTTTCATGAGGTGGCCTCACAAACAGCCCATGTTGAAAATTTGGAGTGAAAATATCAACACACACCTACGGTGTTAGGGTTTCCAACTGTAGCACCCCACCCTGTACAGACTGACAGGCGTCAGGGGTGTGACTTGGGATCATCGGCTATAATGCTCATGCCATTCCACCCTACCCCCCACCTGCAGCCAGTTACAGGCATCGTGATGTGCCTCACACTGTTCAGCCACAAAGTTCACCCCATTCTCCTATACTGCACCCACCTCAGTGTATTTTCTTATGAAATGAGGTAAGAATAATGCCCAAAGACCCCAAAGCACACCATGACACTTGTCAGTGTCTACAGGGTAGGGTGAGATACAATGGCATGATCACTATAGCTAATGACCCAAACGCACACCCCAATGCCTGTCGTTCTCTACAGAATGGGGTTGGTATCACTTCAATACTTCACTGCCATTCCTATTATGCATCTCTAGCTCTGGCACTACCAGTGCCAATGCCAGCGAGACAACATTCAGCATTGACAAATGCTTGTTTACCCTATGCCTTTGTGTGTTCCACTTTGTTAGTCAGTCTCCTGTGGGGGACTGAGTCAAAAGCTTTTCTGAAATCCAGATATACTACATCCACCACCCCTCCCTGGTCTACTATTCTTATGATCCAGTCGAAGAATTTGATCATGTTCGTCTGACATGATCGCCCTGCTGTGAATCCACGTTGTTTTGTAACAAGCTGCCCAGTTTCTGTTAAGTGCTTCACTAGACATTCCTTAAGTAGAGTTTCCAGAAGTTTGCCCACTACTGAGATCAGGCTGGTGGGGTGATAGTTTCCAGCATCCTCCCTGTTCCCACTTTTGTGCAAAGGCACCAGTGTGGCCATTCTCCAGTCATTTGGCACTTGTTTGTTCTCCAGGGACTCTGTGAACAATTCTGCTAGTGGATCTATGAGCTCCTCTGCAAGTTCTTTCAGAATCTTGGGGTGGATTCCGTCTGGTCCCATTGCCTTATATGAACTTAATTTTTGTAGTTGTTTAAATACACTGTCTCTTGTGAAGGGTTAAGTGCCAGCCTCCTTGTTGTGTCTGTCTGCTTTGTGTAACCTGGGCCATTACCTTGGTTCTTTTGTGAATACTGAGCAGAAAAAATAGTTGAGAATCTCGGCTTTGCCTTTGTCGCTTTCCTTGTTTTGTCCATCATCCGCTGTGAGCCTAATGATGCCCCTTTTGTTTTCTTTTTCCCTAATGTAACAATAAAATGTTTTGTTGCCTTTTTTAACTTCTCTTGCTGTGTTTTCTTCTGTTTGGGCTTTGGCCATCTTGGATGCCTTTCCGGCTTCCTTGAGTTTTGTTTTGTAGTCCTTCATCTCAGCATCTGCTTTTGTCTCCTTGAATCTTTTGTATACTTTTTTCTTGTCTTTTATTTTTGATGCTACTTCTTTAGTATACCAGAGAGGTTTTTTGTGTTTTTTGGATTTTCTAACTTGTTTGGTGCACTGGGCCGTCACTGTGAGCATCATTCCCTTCAGTGCCTCCCACTTTTCTTCTACCATATCCCCTGCTTTGTTGTTGTTGAGGAGAGGTTTGATGCTTTCTTTCATTTGTGCAAAATTGGCCTTTTTGAAATCCAGGACTGAAAGCTTGCTGTGGGTGCTCTCCTCTTTTCTGGTGGTCTTGAATGAGACAGTCCTATGGTCACTGGAACTTAGGTTCCTGCCTACTTCTAAGTCTGAGATCCTGTTACTATTTGTGAGCACAAGGTCCAGAATATATTCTACTCTGATTGGTGAGGTCACCATCTGTACTAGACCTGCTCCTTGCAGTGTAAGGAGAAAGCATGTGCTCCTTTCTGTGGAAGCAGAGTATGAGAGCCAATCTACATCTGGTAGATTGAAGTCTCCCATTAGCAACAATTCTCCCTTATCCGCCATCTGTAAGATGGATTCCAGGAGCTCCTTGTCGTGGTCTTTATCCTGGGATGGAGGTCTGTATACCACCCCAACATGGATAGGTGTCTTACTCCTTACGCTGAGGGTGACCCAGAGGACTTCTGTGTTGGTGTTTAGTCCTTGGGTTTCTATGGTGTTGATGCTGTCTTTTTATGTATATGCTACCCTCCACCTTTCTTATCCCTTGATCCCTTCTGAAAGGTTGTAATCTGGGATGGCTACATCCCAGGTGTGGTTCTCAGCGAACCATGTTTCTGTGACTGCAACTCAGTCTATGTTTGCTTCCATGAGTGAGGCAGTTAAATCATTGATTTTGTTTGCCAGGCTGCGAGCATTTTCACATACAGCCTGCCATTTTGCCTCTGATATATTTACAGTTTCACTGGAGTTTTTGCCCTTCTGTTTTTTTTTCCTTTGAGTATTTTGTCTTAAGATTTAGTCTCAAAGTTTGATCTGATGAGTGGGGAGTGCCAGCCCTATCCCTTTGTGACCCAAAGGGTGATGTTGGCCACTCCCTGTCTCCTAGTTTAAATGTGTGACAAAGACATCAGACTTCTGACTGAGGGCCTGTGTGCTCTCCTTTGTAAGTTGAAGGCCATCATATCTAAAGAACTGTCTTTCCCAGAATATGCTCCAGTTTCCAACAAATTTGAAACCATTCTCCGCACCAACCCCTTGTCCAGGTATTTAGCTTAGAAGTGACTTTCTCTGATCATCTTCCTATTGGCTCCCTATTGCCAAACTGGAAGAATCTCAGAGAAAGACTCAGAGGACAAAAAGGTAGTTAATTTGTCCACTAGTGAGATCATGTGCCTCTTTGTCTCCTCCATCGATCCGCTGGCCAAGTCGTTGGTGCCTAGGTGGAATAAGACATGTGGTTTCATTCCAGTTCTGAACAATCCCTAGTATACGGTTTGTGTCCTGAATGCTGATGATCCTGGTAGGCACTGGATTGTGATGTTTGTTTTGTTTGCTGGATGTGTTGCTCTACTCCACGGATCATAGAGTCTCCAATGATTAGTACCTGCTGTTTAGGTTTACCTGTTGCTTTAGTTTTGTTTGTTGTTTGTACACCTGGTTTCTGAGAGAGGTCCTGCCTCACTGCTACCCCTGCCCTGACATTTGGCATGGGTGATAGTGGTGCATCCGTCTCCTGCAATAAGGCCTGACACTTTGTCTCTACATTTGACAAGGGAGACAGTGGTGCATTTATTATGTTTCTTGCTTGTGCCCATGAGTCCAGTGATAGGTCCTGATTCACAGTTGCATCTGCCTGTACGATTGGCTTGGGTGCAACTGGTGTGAATCTGTTGTAGTTATAGGTGTATTGATATGTCACTGTTTGTGTTTGTTACACCATTTTGTGACCACCTGCCAGTCCCCATATTCTGCTGACCTTTGTGTTAGAGGTGGCAAAGGAATTTAATGCTTATTTTTTGAATATATATAAAACAAAAGAAGTTGCATGCTTGGAAAGTTTAACATCTAAATTCCCATATCCAATAATTATGTCTGAAGAAGTCAAGCAAGTATACAAACCACTAAAATTAATTTCTCTGCAGGTCCTGATGGTATTCCTTCTAAATTTATTAAAGCATTAGCAACAGAGCTACTAGACATCCTCACGTTGTTTATTTAATGCTTCACTACATGAAGGCACTGTCATTTCTGAGTGGAGACCAGCTACAGTAGTGCCTAGCCACAAAGGAGGTAGTAAACATCTCTTAAAGAATTATAGACCTATTAGTCTCACTTGTGTCTAGGCAAATGATGGAAAGGGTTTTACAACAGAAAATGATTATTCACCTTCAGGAAATGAATATTATAGATATTTCACAATATGGTTTTATTAAGGGAAGATCGTGTCAGCAAAACTCAAACTTTTTGAACCGGTTAGCAACATAGTAGACCAGGGATTCCCTGTGGATGTTATTTTCTTGGATTTTGAGAAGGCTTTCGATTCTGTACCACATGGAATTTAATTGAGGAATTAATGAGGTATGGTTTTCATGGCAATATAATCAAATGGATAAACTTCTGGCTGAGTAGTAGGCTACAGAGAGTAAGCATTAGGGTTACTTGTCAGATTGGGGAAGTTAGGAGTTGTGTCAGTAGGGCTGTTTTAGACTTTTGCTATTTATTTATTTATTTGTTTTTGTTAACTGGTAGGCACACTAGACAGTTAACTGGTATGCAAGCTAATAATGGTATATGGATATATAAATATGCTGATGATTGTAAACTAGGTTGTGTTGTTAACAATTTGGAATCAGCAAAAAATCTACAGTCAAACCTGGATAAGCTTATCAAATAGTCAATAAGGAATAAAATGACCTTTAACACAACAAAGTGCAAAATAATGCACATAGGTAGGAATAACAGGCAAGTCATTTACAGTATGAATAACAACATTTTAGATAATATTAAAATTGAAAAAGATCTGGGTATTACCATCACTAATAATTTAAAGTTTACAAACCATATTAATAATATATCCAGAAAATGTCATGGCATATTGTCTTGCATATTAAAACATATTAGGAGTAGGGATCAGAAGTCCTAATCCCTCTATACAAAAGTTTGGTTAGGTCCCATATTGATTATTGTGCTTCATTTTGTGCCCCTACTTCCCTGGGGTGTAAAACTAATATTGAAAGAGTGCAAAAAGATTTACTAAGAAGATCGCTGGCCTGAAAAATACAGACTATAGTAATAGGTTACAGAATCTTGGACTCTTTTCATTAGAATATAGATCCTGCACGGGTGACCTATGTCTAGTTTACAGAGCACTGAAAGATCCTGCCCTATGTGAGGCAATTTGTCTTGAAAACCACGTTGCCACCTCAAAACCAGAGCACATAATTTAAGGTTAAAATTAATACAAATGAAACATCCAAAAGGAAGAATTATTTTACTCAGCGGTACCTGCAATATGGAACTCCTACCTTCAGAGGTAGTTTCTTGTACTAGCTAGAAGACTTTAAGAGTAGACTGGATGAATATATGAGGAAAAGAAATTCACCTTTGCCTATAGGCAAATGAGTTCTATAAGAGCTTGTCCCTGAACTCGTACTCACCTAGGTGTTCCTGGATGGTTTGGCTGTGGTAGTATGTCCTGTGGATTGGTCTCAAGGAGCTTGTTGTTGAGACGAGCAATCTCCACCCACGCGGCATGAAGCTGATGTTGTAGGTTTCCTATAGCATAACATGTGGAGCAACATCCTATATTATGGACAATGTGTCCAATGAACATTGCCCCACAGTGTCTGCAGTTAATGAAGTTCATCATTCTTTATTTTAATCGGACAGAAGAAACTGGTAAGAGGTACCTGTTAGGAATAGAAACTAAAACCACATTTTTTTTTATATAGTTTTATAGAAGTCCAGGAAGTAGGGTGTGGCATGCAGTTATAACAGGAAGCAGTAGCCAGGTGTAGGTGGGTTGAGGGGAGGGTGGGTTAGATTAAACACCTATGGGGAAGGCAGACAGACTCTAGTAGGTGAGCCTGTGTATCTGCTGCCTTCTCTGCTGCTGAATGAAGTTTAAGAAGTGCCGCCTGCAGGACACTGTTGGAGGTTTAGAGCTGGGTGCCGGAGTTCCAGTTCCCTATGCACTAGAGTGCCCCAAGCAATCCCTCTGCACTCCTTGTCTACTCCACTAAGCCCCACTCTGCTTTGGTTCCCTTTATGTAGCCCTTCTACTCTTTGTTCTTTTGAAAGTACTCACCTGGGTGCCTCATGCTATCCTATAGGACAGGATAGTGTGACATCACTATATCAGAGCTGTTAACATGGGGGGCTTCGAGGTAGGACTACCCTGTAAAACAATATGTTAGGAACTACATAAAACACACAGCGCACGAGCAGAAATGGTAGGAAATTATCCTGTGAAAAGAATCTGTTGGGAAACTGCAATTACACACAATGATGAGTAGAAAAGGGAAGAACTAAAATAAAATAGATGCAAGTAATAGAACAACAGCACTACATACACCAGACTAACCCTGCCAGGAATTACCCTGTAAAAGACTCTGTTAGGGAACTGCAGATACACACGACGACAAGTAGAAAAAGGGGAAAGAAAATAAATCGGATGCAATCAACAGGACAGCAGTACTACGTATCACAGACTAGACCTGTTACAAACCTAGAACAGCAGCACTACAAAATCTCTATGGACCCACACAAGACACCACAAAGAGAGTAAATCAATGTAAGTCCCAGAAATAGCACTGCCACGAACTTAGAACAGCAGTTCTACAAAAACACAGAACTAGCAGCACTATGAATCAACTAACTAAGCCAGTAATGTCCCACAGAAATGTCTCCAGACAGATTTTTGCCCTTGTAACTCCAAATAACAAATTACATGAACTGACCTGCCAAAAACCAATGTCCTTGACCTCTGCTTCCACCATTTTGCAGCTCACATTCACACCACTGGTTACAGGGAGGGTCCTCAGTGTATGCCAGTAATTTGTCCCCTTAGAACACGGAAGTCCTGCAGTGTTTGCCGACCCCTGTGATGTGGGAATGCTAGCACCGAGGAATGCAGTTGTCCACCCGTGTCGTAGTCAGTAGTCCAATGGTAACACCTATGGGTAGGGCAGACAGACTCTAGCAGGTGAGCCTGTGTGTCTGCTGCCTTCCTGCTGCTGGATGAAGCTTAAGAGGCACCCACCCGTGGGCCGCTGCTGGAGGTTTAGAGCTGGGCCGGAGTTCCAGTTCCCTATGCACTGAGTGCCCCAGCAGTCCCTTTGCCATCCTTGTCTCCTCCGCTACTGCAGATAGTAAGGCTAGGGGCTGGACCACTCTCTTGGCGATGCTACCTAGGGGTGCCTTTGTGTCTGAGGTGTTGCTTCCAGCTGAGAGCTTCCGATTAGTCGACCACTATTTCAGTAGTGGTACAGCAGTACAAATGCTGATTTACATATAGCAGCCAGGAATTCTAGGTAAGTTTCCAACTACTCCTTATGCTGAGACAGCAGCCGCTTGCTGGGTCTGAGTAGAGCAATCTAGGAGAGAGGTTGCCTCAGCAGAGATAGGAGCCCAGGCTGTGCACTCTAAGGGGATTCACCCAGGAGAACTGCTGTCAAGGAATCCTTGTTTCTGTACCTGTCAGAGACTGGATTCCCTCCGTGATTGGTCTCTCTCCCAGTCAGTGAAGATCAGTGAAGCTCAGCACACAGTAAGGCTAGGGGGCAGGACCACACTTGGTGCATGCCTCCTAGGGTTGCCCTTTGGGTCAGAGCTGTTGCTGTGCCCTGTTGCACTGCCCTTACACCTTGTTCACCCTGTGAGGTACTTATAGGTGTCCATCATCTCTCTTCTCGCTCTCCTCTCCTCCAGAGAGTACATGCTGAGCTCCCCCAGTCTCTCCTCATATGGTTTCTCTTGCAATCCCCACACAATTTTGGTAGCCCTCCTCTGGACAGCTTAGACCTTGTCAATGTTTTTTTTTTTTACTTGCTGTTTATCCTCCCCATACTCCTTAAGCGCTTCTTCTTCAGGAGTCACCTAGGCATCTGCCCTGTCCTCACTGCCTGGAGCCCTCGGGTAAAACCCCCCATGGAGCCATGGCTATCTCCTCCAGGCAGGGACAAGGTGGGGACCATACACCCTGAGCTTTTAGTTTCATCAGGGTCACACCGATCGGGACAGGCAGGGATACTGGGGTCTGTGCCAGGCGCTCCATCTACCAGGTGCTTCAGGAAGTCATTTTCCTGTTTTCTGGTGTGGCGTGACATGAGCCCTGACATCTAGGCAGAATTGCTCTCGTCATGCCTCCCCATTGGTGTGGCTTGGTGCCTGCTGCATCTCTGGCCTACACCAGAGGTCAGTCAGGCACTGAGCTTCGTCACCCCTCCCTCCCCAGAGAAGGTGAGTGGTCTCTGATGCTCAAGCCTCCCTCAGGCTGGCCCTCCATCTCCCTGCCACATTCCCGAACCTGGGTCGCAGTGTCACAAGAGGTATCACTATTGCTGCACCAGCAGGCCAGCCCCTTGTCAATGTTTTGCAGAGGTGCAGCCTTCAGAACTGGACACAGTACTCTAGGGTGGGGTCTCACTAGCAAGTCATATAGTGACATCACTAGCTCCCTTATCCTGCTACAAATCTTCCTCCCTATGCACCCCAGCATCCAGCTAGCATTGCTTACTGACCTGTTGCACTGCCCTGCCACCATGAGATCATATGATTACTCCTATGTCTCTTTCTTGCTTGGTGACTGTAAGTACCTCCCCCTGTCTTATACACAGCCCTGGATTCCCTTCCCAGGTGCATGATTTTGTACTTTTTGGCATTAAAGCCCAGCTGCCACCCCCAGCCCACACTTCATGTTTCCCAGATCCCTTTGCATTCTCTCCACCCTTCCTGGGTGTTATCCACAAAGAGACATACCTTCTCCTCCAGTTCCTCAGCAATGACACTTTGAAAACATTAAAAGTGGACACCACCCAGTACTGATCCCTGTGGTACTCCGCTGGTTACTCTTCATCCCTGAATGACTGCCTTTACCAACACCATCTACCTACTATCTTTCAACCAGTTTGATACCCAGCTTACCACCATCTCCCCAACCCCCAGGTTGCTAAGTTCCTTAATTAGCCTCCCATGTGGCACATAATTGAAGGCCTTATTGCAGTCCCGATATGCCACATCCACTGCCTTCCCCTGATGTACCTCCTTAGTCACCCAGTCAAAGAAATCTATGAG
Organism: Neoceratodus forsteri; assembly: GCA_016271365.2. Classification (NCBI taxonomy): domain Eukaryota; kingdom Metazoa; phylum Chordata; order Ceratodontiformes; family Ceratodontidae; genus Neoceratodus; species Neoceratodus forsteri. Next base: position 471,966,300 of record CM028132.1, read on the forward strand.
ATTTGTTTGACATGACCGCCTCCCTGTGAAGCCATGCTGCCAGTGATGATGCAGTCCATTTGCCTCCAGGTATTCAATCAGTCTCTCCTTCAGCAGACTTCCATTAATTTCCACACCACTGATGTGCAATTAACTGGCCTGTAATTGCTAGCTTCAGTATTGGCAATTTTGAGTGCCTTAAACCAAGATAGCATTTCAGTATGCAAAGAATTTAGTACATAGAGGTTCCTGACTTATAATGCCACAAACAAATGTTCAAGTATTAATTTTTTTTAATTTATTAACTGGGTAAGAGCACTGGACAGAGGGTCCTTTTTGAGGCTTGAGCTTTCATCCAAGGTGATTCCCAATTTACAGAGAAAGCAAGCTTTTTCAAACATATCTTGGAGTTTTTTTAAAACTGCCATTTAAAATTCTCTATGTAAAAACTGAATGAACGTAGCCATCACAGTAGAGGAGCTGATAATGCAGTGCAAAGCCATGTGGAGCAGCAATTTCAGACTGCAGCACAAAAGAGATTTATGCACTAACAAGACCACCGTCTGTGATTAGGAGGTATTTAGGCTGCAAAACACCAGATTACTTTTTTGGGTGACTAAAACTGATCAAGTCAAGTAGTAAAGACACTGTGAGAGCATAGACGAGTGACTGAACTTTCCTGTGATGTTGCATCCCACTTGACATGAAACAAGAACGTGTCCTGTGGGATGCTGGATCCCTCTCCTGCAGGATCCCTCTCCTGCTGCCCTGATAACAGCATCCTGGGCTCAAGGATGGAAACAGAGTCACTAGCACAGCAAGTACTGTCTCTTGCCCCAACGCAGCTGGCTGCCCCAAAAACCTTCGGACTGAATGATAATACATGTGCTTACAACACTGGAGACCCAGGATCACAACTCAAGCCCAGGACATTCACATTGAACCAACAGAGACAGATTAGGGGTCCCAGTCAGGGTTCCACACAGCCACCATTTATTCACTAAAATCTACTTAAACCATTCACTGTAATGCAAAAGAGCTTACAAAACCTAATTTCTAGTTGTGACCTAGGGGATGGAATGGAGAAGACTGAGAGTAAAGCACTTCATGACACACCATATGAAATGTACTATCTTAAATGGTATTGTATTGCATATTATGTTTCAATTTCATGGTACCAAAACATTTGCATCTCCAACTTTGCTTCCTGGAATTAGATACTGTTCTGCTGCAATTTCCAAATAAAGATGTGCTGTGCCTTTGTTTTTGTGTATCTATCTGCATTGATCTCCACTAATTCTTATCAATTGTTGTGTTTTACTTTGCTGCTGTTCATGTATGTTATACTATATACCTGTATTCATTTTATTTTAGAATTTCTTTGGCCAAGAAAGGCACGCTGAGCTGAAGCTCATATCCAGGTGCACAGGGAGATTAAGTTACCTGCTCAGGGTCACACAGTATGTAACTGGCAGTTATGGGTTTCAAACCAGGTCTGCTGGTCTTCGGATTTACATGATGCTTTAACCCTCTAGGCTATACTGCCTCCCTGTAACTGTATTTATTTTGTTTAACTTACAATACATGGTTGTTTGTCATTTTTTGCCTGTAGGCATTATTATCCTCTGAGACCCTGTGAAATGGGAGTTTTGCTTATTATAGGGAGATCTCAGTAAGAAAACTTCAGATAAATGAATAAATAGCTGCAGGGCATCCCTTGGTCACAGTTCTGCGATGTCTAGGTTTTGTATATACAGTGCTAGCCCATTTTGACATATTTTTTCTGTTTGACACTGCATTATGTATATAGTAGCCTTGGATGACTCCCTCTAACTGTGCGAAGCATATAAATATTGACTGGTGTTAAGGAATATAGTGGGACAACACTGACCTTGGGGATGACCCATTGCCTAACAATTGTTATAGTGCCCAAAGCCAAAACCTGGCAGCAATATGACAATTGGAAGGCATTAGTTCATCCTGAGGGGATCAATATTTTTCCACTATGTGAAAAACCGCTCCAGTCAATATCTGGTTTATTAAACCTTGCTCATGTTGCACTGCAGCCCCCCCCGTGCAGTCTGTTTAAACAAAAATCCCTTGTGGAGTCTATGCCTTTTCTCTGCCCAGCAAAATGCCTCCCCTAATTTTAAATAAATCAAGACTGTACTTGTAACTTTAAAAAATGTGGGCATTTTTTAAGTTTTAAATTTTGGGTCTGAATTTTAATGTCAGTAAATGACCGGTTCCTCCACCTGTCACCCTCTTGTTGAGATTACCATCAGTGCACAGCACCATAATTTTTTAATACTGGCTAGTGTTGTTTATCAACTGCTGGCAATGGCTGAGCAAACTCTGTTATTCACACATGTGAATAACGAACCGTGAATAACAGTTTGCCCAAGCACCTCTCTCAAATGTTCTGCCAACACTTATCTAGTGCTGACTATTAAGAGCCCAGGACACCCCAGAAGACAGAGAGAAGTCTCATTGCCATAGTGGTGTGAGGAGAGAGGGGACAGGTCAGTAAGAGTAGCTTAACAGCTTACCTGTGGTCCTCCTCTCATCCCTCAGTGCTGACATCGGTCCTGTTTGTGCAACCATCCAAAAGTGATGTGGTGGTTCCTGCTTCCTCTGGAAGTGATGTGGGCTCTCTTCAGTTCCTTTCATTATTTACTGCTCATTTTAAAAATTAAAAGTTTCCAGTCCCCAGAGGTAGCGTGTTGAAGAGCTGCACCTGTGAGAGAGTGTAGTCCTGGGAAAGTGTGCCGAAGTGTCAGGCATTCTGAGGCCTCCTTTTGCCATCTGGTCCCTTGCCTGTAAGTCGCTCTCTCTGACAGCACCTCCCACCTCCCGAAGCAGTCTCCTACACCCCGGGTCGGGGCAGTGAGTTGGTAGTAGCACAAGAAGAGTGCTGTCTGCCTGGAACATTTAAAAGAAATAAATAACGTTTTATTTTATTGGTTAATGTAACCCCCCTACAAATGGGGTTCCTAAAAAGTCTTCCTTGAGCTTGCCTAAATGCTCACTGCCAGGCTGGTGTCCTGCATTTTAGCAGTTTAATGTGATTACCAGAGCCTGTATAGCCTCTATGTACTGTCTTCTTTAAGAGCTGCCTATTGCAGCTTAAGTAATCTGAGAGGAGTTCTGTTGAAAGATGTAACTATTTGCTGAAAATTATTTAGAGTGATAATGATAATGTAGGTTGTCTAACCTGCTTTCTTTGTAGCAAGGACTATTTTGTTTGTCTCCACTATCTTGGTCCTGGACTGCAAATTGGACCAATCGGTACTGGTGGGACCTAAAATGTAGCCAGACTACAGGAGCTGTCTGAATTCAAAATCTGTAGGAACTGTAGTTTGAACTTTTTGCATCTTTTTTGCAACTAAAGGGGGAGCTCTTGCTTTGACTGACAGCCAAATCAGCCAACCATATATTTTGGATCTTGGGGAAGTCCTGGGCTGCTTGTAGTTTTCAGTTAGAACTAAGCTGGAAGCTGAGCAAGAAGGAGCTGAAGTGTTTCTGAGCAGCAATCCTGAGTGGATTCGCATGGGAAAACACTGAAAAGGCTACATTTTTAGTCTGCATGCTGGTGTGCTGCTCCTGAGAAGGAGAGAAGAGAATTATTTTGGACTAAATCCAAGTTTGTGTGACGAAAGTAAGCTACTGAAGTGGGCCAGGCTCAACCTGAAGAAGACCGAATATTTTTGCTGAATGCAATCGGCCTGTCAGGAGTTCCAGCTACCCCCAAGCTCCCGGTGTGTGCAGAGACTTTGTGATTGTGCCCGGGGAGCACGTTGCCTGGTACAGTGGAATTCCCGTACATGTAAATGTGCTATGAGCTGCTAGTGGGTTGTGAGTTAGTTCCCCACTGTGTGAACTGTGTTCTGCTTGCTGAAGCTGTATCCAGCCCAAAATGGACTGCTTCCGAACTTGTCTCCATGCAGTCTGGGCTTTGCCAGACTGGCCCAGCCAGACTACCCACTGCACAGAGAAACCATTGACGAGAGACCTGCCTGGGCATCAGCCCCCTGCTCCACGCTTGAACAGGAATGACGCCTCTGCGACTTGTGTGGGCCCTGCTTCTCCTGGCATTCCAGATCAACCAGCTGCAGTCTCGATTTTCATCCCGCCTGTGTCCAGTCTTGGGTATCGTGAGTAAATACCAGGGTAGCTCCCTACAACAACAGCTTAATCTGAGTGTGTCATCTGATTGTCTTGTTGTTTCATTTCCTTTTACGAACTGAGCCCTCTGGCTCCAGATTACAAGTATTGTGTGCTGTGCATGTTGTGTTTTCCATCACAGGGCCCCAACCAGCTGCAACCCCGGGCAACTGTCCTGGCTAGCCCATCTTTTCTCTACCTGGGTACCCAGAGGTGGCCTGTGTGGGGGGACTCAAAGCGCATATATAACTGCTTGATTGATATAACCTTTAAGCTAATTAACCTGATTTTGCCCCTCCCTTGTTCAAGTCACCTGAATAAATCAGATCTAATCTTTTCTGCATGTAATCTGACTGTGGTTCCAGTTTGTGCTCAAAGTACTGTATTGTTGCTATTTGCTGTGCTTAACCTTGTTTTACAGGGGGTCCCCAGGGTTGAGCCAGAGGAACCAGCCCTGGTGGTAAGTGCAAACAGTGTGGGTACTTGTGTGGTGTACCAGGGGTATTGTGAAAGTGATTTTTGTACAGTGTTCATGCCACTAGAGTGGGAAAAAGGGGGGGTTACAGTGTCCCGGAGGGCTGTGCTCAGGTTAGCTTGACCACTACCAACCCTGACCTCTGGGTGGAGGCACCCGTTTCAGAACTCAGGTCCCTTAACCTGCTACTAGCCAAGCAGGCAGGGTAGTAGCCCTTGAGATAGTGCCACCTAGGGGTTACAGTTAACAACCAGTAAATATTAAAAAATTAAACATGGGGAGTGTGTATAAAATTGATATTTTATGCACACCTTTGTATGCGATGCCCTAATAAACCCTCGGATTCACCCTTGCGTTTATGGGCATCACACACCTCAGGTATGCATAAAATCTTCATTATACACACTTCCCAATGCATTATTCTATGTTTTATGCTGTTTCCCAACACAGACTTTGGTCATTTTGTATTTAGCACTTTGCAAGTTGCATCTTTGTGTGACCCCCCCCCCCATGTTGCCATAGTCATTGCCTGCACCTCCCCAACTGATCAACTGAGATTTAACTGTAATTGTGAGGTATGACATACAATGACTCTGCAGAGAGAGATACAGAGGGAGCGACTATGCACTAATGAGTCGGGCAGGGGAGAGAGGGCTGGAGACAGTGGCCAGCAGTAAATGAGAGCAGGGGAGTAAAACACAGCCGCTGTCTTGAAGTTGGAGAAGCAAGCAAGTCATTATTATGGTTGGGATGGGGTGAGATGCTAGACTACCGCAGAGAAAGAAAAACATTGAAAGAAAATAACTTAAGCTGGCACTCAGTGTTGTAGACCTGTGCTATTTTATTTTTTAATTTTTTTTGTAATGACAATGCGCATGTTCCTTCCAATTTAGCAGGCAATAGTTTTTTAACTATTGCCCATTGCTAGGAATATTACTCTTTGCCAAGGTAAGGCAGGGCAATATGTCACCTACTGTATTTCTGTTCACATGACCAAGTTTTGGCCAATCACAGGCCAGCATTTCGATCCAAGGTTTAATAGCAACACCTAATGACTAATACTTCCAAATTTCCACTTTTACTGGACATCTGGACTAGCCCACAATAAAGGTACAAACATATGACATGGGGCTAAAGTTTTCAGAAACCTAATAGCCAGAGGCTACCTAAGTGCTATGTCTGTCTACAGTATGTTACTAGATCATGTAAAAGACAATACCCATCTGCCTTTCCTTCAAGATGTTTTTATCTTAAACCACTGCTTGAGGGAATGTAGCAGTCTCCTTTCAGATCAGGATCTGTCACTTTTGCCAAAAGAATTACCTGAACTTTGTTATAGATATCTGATTTCAGCAACAAATGAAACAATGTGACAAGCCTTGCCTTTCAGAGTGCAGTGGGATTTGTGTTAAACTGCATAAGTCGTCAGTACTGGCGGGTACTGGTAATCCTAGAGAGTCAGTGGCCAGCTACTAGAGCTACAGGGAATTCTTTTCTTCTTTGTAACTGAAGGCAGTATGTGGCAGTTTTGGAAAGGGAGGTTCTTTCAACAGGATGTGATTCAGGACGTTATTTATTTACATTTTAACTTGGAAAGTCCTTTGCCTCAGCCCTGCAGATTTCTACAGTATCTAGTGCAAGGGTGGGGGCCTGATGCCTACGTGATTTATTACTCGGTGCTCTTGTCTCCATGCCAGAAGGGTACATATTGTAAGTGTACTCAAATAAATGCCCACATGTATTACATCTGCCAAGATCTATTGTTCCAAGGCATGCATCAGGTGTCGTGCTGTTGAAGGTGTTGTGTCCTTTGGACATCATGCACAAGCAAATGTCTTAAGTGACATGTAATGGGGGTAAGAAATACAGAGCTAATGACAAGTATAAGCTGCTTTGTGTCCAAATATTACATTTTTAAAAGTTCATTTCAAGGTGACAGTAGCTCTTTAAAGAGCACCTTTCTTGGTGCATCAGAAAACAAATAGGAGGTTCCTCCATAGCACTTTTAAAATGATCAGCTTTGTCCTCCACGGAAGGGAAGTGATTGTATTTTACCCCTGAAGGGGGCTAGCCACTCAGTTTCTTCCAGTTCCTGATCATCTGTGCCATCCCCACGCTTCCTTGTTTAGTGATATCACTACAGGACCAGCGCAGGGACAGCATCAATGCAAGTCTACAGAGCCTAATTTTATTTAGTTATTTTCAGTATTTAAATTGGACTTTTGGTACAAATGGAAGCCTGTATTTGTTACTTGAATACAAGCTTCCATTTGTACCAAAGCCCAATTTAAATACTGAAAATAATTTTTAAAATTAGGTTCCATAGACTTGCATTGACGCTGTCCTCACGCTGGTCCTATAGTGACATCACAAAACAAGGAAGCGCGGGGACAGCGTACACAATCAGGAAGTGGAAAGGATCAAGCATCTAGCCCCTTCGGGAGCAAAATATGATCCCTTCCGTTGGGGGCAAAGCGATCATTTTAAAAGTGCTATGGAGGAACTCCTCTGCAGATAAGGGAGCCTCCTATTTCTTTAAATCCAGGGCTGCAAATACTGGGGAAAGTTGCTCTTTAACCCTTCCATGTTTAATCTCTTCTCTTTCTTACTTAATCTCACTGTGCTTTTCATGACCCATTGAAATGCAGTCCAAAGAGAAAGTGCACAGGGCTGGGGTGGTGGGATAAACAAAACAGTATCACAGTCAAGAAGTCCCACACTCACCACCAAGTAAAACGCTGCTCACAGAAATGTAGAAAGTGTGCTGAAGTTTATCAAGTTGCCAGTAAATGTGTACATTTTAACATGTTTGAGAAGTCTGTCCCGTTATTAACTTTTCATCTGTTTTTATGTATGATCTGGACTTTTTTATTTATTTATTTTTTTATATTCCTCCTCTCGCCTGCAGCACTCCACTCTTCGGGAGACACCATCTGCCTTATCAGTCCCCACTCTCCCACCTGTTCCAGGAGCAGTCCATCCCCCATGGAGCCTTGGTTCTACCCCACAGGCGGGGTCAAGGCAGGGTTTGAACACCCCATACTACCTTCATTTTGTTGGGATGCCAGTCCTGGGCCAGGCAGGAGGCATTGGGGATCAGGGCTGTTGCTCCTTCTACCGGAGGTGCCGCTGGCCATTTTTTCTCATTTGTCTTCCCTGTGTGGTGTGCACCCTGATGTCAAGGTGCTACATGCTGATGTATACCACACAGCCCCCATCGGTCCCTCCTGCAAGCTGCAGGACTTGCTGTACCTCAGGCCTCCACCCGGGATCAGGCAAGCTGCGGACCTTGATCCCCTCCCTCCCCCCACCTCAGGAGAAGGCGAGCCATCCTGGGATGCCCAAGCCCCCTTCCCCGGCTGGCCCTCCAGTGATCTGAGTCCGCTCCCAAACCTGGATCACCAGTGTCGCGACCGGAAATCCAACTGCTGCGCTGATGGGCCAGCTTAGTATGATCTGAACTTTAAAGGAAAATTGTGTATTTCTTTTTTGAATACAGTTCTGTGGTTGTTAGAGTAAGTGACTGCAAATGGGGTGTCAATCTCGATATTTTTTGTGACTCATCATAGTAATATGAACATATGAATTTGCTAGCAGATAAAGGCCTTATGGTCTATTGAGTCTGTTTGAGTGTGCGGCTAGCAACCCTTACACTGCAGCTGCCCTTCCTTCCCCTGACCCTCCCTCTTACCCTATCCCTTCCCCTTTTGAAGCAGGCCACTGTTCAACAGGATACCAGTTCTGCAAGCAATGCGTTCCACCCAGACACCACTCTCTCCGTACAAAATTGTTGTCTCATTTCCCTCCTGAACCTTTCCCCCTCCAATCTGAGATTGTGACCTCGAGTGTCCCTACCCCCCCCTTAACTTGAATAATCCCTCCGTGCCTGTCTTGTTTATTCCCTTAATGTTCTTGAAGGTTTCAATCATATCACTCATGTCTTCTCTCTTCCAGTGAGTACATGTTCAACTGCCTCAGCCTGCTCATGTAGGGTATGTCCCCTAGTCCCTGGATCATTTTTGTTGCCCTGCACTGCACCCCCTCCAGTAACTTAATGTCCCTCTTCAGGTATGGTAGCCAGTACTGCACACAGTACTCCAGGTGTGGCCTAACCAGTGACCTATACAACAGCAGGATCACCTCCCCTCTCCTTGAAGATATTCCCCTGGCAATACAGCCCAGCCTTTTGTTGGCCTTTGCAGCTGCCTTCCTGCATTGTTCTGAGTTGTTCATTGAGCCTGTTATAATCACCCCAGAGCCTTCTCCTCCTCTGTCACGGCTAGCTGACCCCCCCCCCCCAAGCTGGTAGCTCCTTCTTGGGTTTTTGCCCAGAATTTAGCACCTTGCACTTTTTGGCATTGAACTCCAACTGCCAGGTATCCATGCAGGTCTCCAATTTTGACAGATCATCCTGCAATCCATGCCACCCTCCTAGGTCATCCACTACTGCTCCAATCTTGGTGTCATCTGCAAACAAACTAATCTTGCTCTTTATGCCCATTGAGATGTCTAATATGAACAACCCAGACAACACCGGTCCCAGCACTGAGCCCTGCGGTACTCCGCTTGTCACTGTCCTCAGAGATAAGAGCTCCCCTCCCACTACCACCCTCTGCTGCCTTCCCTGTAACCAGTTTACTACCCATCCAACCATTTTCACCCCTGCACCTGTACCTGCCAGATTACTACCCAGCCTCCCATGTGGCACTGAGTCAAATGCCTTACTGAAGTCCAGAAACAGGACATCCACTGCGTGGCCCTTGTCCAACTGTCTAGTTACCCAGTCATAGTAATCCACCAGGTTAGTCTGACAGGATCTGCCCATGGCAAACCTATGCTGCCTAATGTCCTGCAGTCCACTGGTCTCCAGAAGGGACAACAGCTTCTCCTTCAGGATTGTCTCCATCAGTTTTCCCACAATGGATGTGAGGCTTTCCGGCCTGTAGTTTTCCGGTTCATCTTTGGGACCACTCTTATGGAGTGGTACCATGTGAGCCATCCTCCAGTCCTGAGATACACTGCCTGAGACCAGAAAGGCACTGAACAGGTCTGCCAAGGTCCCTGCCAGGATTTCTGCCAGCTCTCTCAGTACCCTGGAGTGAATGCCATCCGGCCCTGGTGCCTTGTCCACCCTCGGTGCCCTCAGGCTCTCCAGTACCCTGCCCTCTGAGATTCCCCATCTGTCACATCCCCCGAGCCTGACCCCCCACCTCCTTGGTAGCACCCTTCTTTCTCCTTAGTAAACACCAAGCAGAAGTATTCATCAAGTGCTTCTGCCTACTCTGCCCATTTCCACCCACCCCATCCCTCTTAATCCTTACTATTTTGTCCCTACAACTCCTTTTCTCCCTGAAGTACCTGAATAATTTCTTCTCCTCCTTCTTGATGCCCTGTACCAGCCTGAACTCCTTGGATGCCTTGGCTGCCCTTACTGCCTTCATCACCTCCTTCAATTCCTTCAGGTAATCCTCTCTGTCCTCCCCTCTCCTTGTTTTTTTGAACCTCTTAAAGGCAGCTCTTTTATTTCTTACTTTCTCCATGACCCCCTTGCTCAACCAGCTAGGTTTCTTGGCCCTAGCTCTCTTACTCTGGACCCTGATGCAGGTTTTGGTTGCCTCTTCTATCCCCAGCTTTATGACCTCCCACCTCTGGTTTGTGTTCATATTAGTTTGGATTCTGGCTAGATACCCTTTAACTACCTCCTCCATCCCCCCGAAGCTGGCCCTCCTGAAGTCCAGCACTCTTGTACCTGTTTCTACTCCCTCCTTAACCATTTTCAACTTGATTCACACCGAGTAGTGGTCGCTCCCTGTCAGCGTTCTTCCACCCCCAGCTCCCTCACAAACACCCCATTTGCCAGTATGAGGTCTATGGTGTTTCCTAACCTGTTTGGCTCGCTGACCATTTGCATTAGGCAGCTATCCTGGAAAATGTCCTGATGTATCTGCTCCCTTCTATTCGTGGTGGCTGGGGTACTCCAATCCACTCCCAGTAGGTTGAAGTCCCCCACAATCACTGTGTTACCCTTCCGCAGGCCCTTCTGATCTGTTCTGCTAGTTACCTGTCTAACTGTCTGAGATGGTGGCCTGTACACTACTCCTATCCTGAGAGTCCTATTCTTGGAATCCTGGATTTGCATCCATAAATACTCAGTACTACCCTCCCCACTCCTCACGAACACACTTCAGTCCTTCTGTCACATACAGTGCCACCCCCCACCCTTCCCATTTACCCCATCTCTGCAGAGTATCTTATATCCTGGTACCGCCAGTTCTCAGTCCGGGTAATGCGTGAGCCATGTTTCAGTGATGGCTGCCATGTCCACTTACCCTTCTGCCATGAGAGCCTGTAGCTCTGCTGTTTTGTTCCCTAGGCTCCTAGTGTTCAAGGTGACCACTCTCCACCCTTTTTCTTTCCTCCCTCCTGCTCTACCTTCCTAGCATCCCCTCTAGTACTCCCTTTTTTTCCATTACTTCTAGCATGGGGGGTAAGCTCATTCATCTTCCCTTCCTGCGGATTCAGCATGCCTCCTGCCCACTTGCCACCCCCGCTCCTAGTTTAAATGCCCTTCTTTGTAATTGTAATCCTGAACCTATGTTTTTTCCCCCAATATAGTGATCTGCCACGCTTGCCAGGCCCCATGTTCCCACTTTGTTTTCTTCCCAGGAGTCTGTTTGGGGTCACCACATTTGGAGCACTGCCTACTGGGAGCTGTGTGTGCACAGTGTTCTGTTGAGTGATGCTAGTTCCCTCGCACTGCCGTGCATGCACTGTAACCCAGTAGTTGCCATGCGTGTCAGTCTGAAGTGTGCAAGCTGAGTAACTTTTCCCGCTCAGTTCTGTAATTTCAAGCTAAACCGCTTTTCAATTTCCCCTCCATACTAATTCTCCATTGTTGTGAATAAGCATTTATGCACTGTGCAATATTAGCAAAGTACATCAATAGGCATTAACATTTACTGTCTTTTTTTTTTTTTAAAGGCACAGTAAAGTATTAAGTTTTCTCACATGATATTAATCATGCCTACCTGCATGGTCAGTGGATGCCACAATACCAGTGAGAAATGTAAAAGCATCCAAAGGCCCACATTTCACAGCATCCCACATAATGATGACCTCAGGAGAAAGTGGCTAACATTCCTGAATAGAACTGATATAGATTTTGAAAAGTTCACACCAACCAAAAATGCTGTTGTGTGCTCAGAACACTTCAGGGAGGAGGATTTTCATTTCCCCTTGGCTCAGCTCATGAAAAGTAAGTGACAGTTTCATTTATTCATTACAAATCAGGTTTACAACCTTTGAGTCAGAGGCTCATTTACAAAGGCACCTCATCGCAAGGGGGGCAGACATCAAGACAGTTATTACAGTTCAGATTAAAACAGAGGATAACATTACAAATGCAGTAATAGGAACATTTAACATAGATACACTTAGGTTACATAATGTAGTTTGTATGTTACTTAGGTTACATAATGTTACAAAATTGTGAGTTACACTCATGGATATAGTAGGTCCTCAGAGAAGACAGTGGGTTACATCCCTGTTTGGACCTAGTAGGGAGGGAGTGGGTCTGGGGGAGGGACAGGCTGTCAGTGGGCGTTGTCGAGCCAGGGCCAAGGCGGGTGGTACCACAGGTTACAACAGGGGTTGGTTGCACCTACAACAGCGGTATTAAATATATGGTTCCGAAGGGCTGTTTTGAAGGAGCCAATTTTTGGCAAGTTGGAGATGCAGCTAGGGAGGGAGTTGAACCAGGTGGGGGCTCTGTAGAGGAAGGATCTCTGGGCAAGAGGGGTCTTGGTTCTGGGCACATTGAAAGTGGCCTTAACAGAGCTACGGGTGGTGACTGATGATGATGACTGCTGTAGGGAGGTGGAGAACCCTGGGGGGGGGGGAGTCCTAGCAGAGATTTCTTAGCGAGAAGGCAGGTCTGGTAGAGCACTCACTCCTCAAAGTTGAGAAGATTGATGGTAGTATAGAGAAGGCAGGTGTGAGTACAGCTGGGGGCACCGGTCAGGAGCCTACAGGCCTTATTGATGGAGAGTTGGATTTTGGAGAGGGCAATGTTGTCAGCTGCAGCATAGATGGGCAAGCCATAGTCCATGAGGGACAAGACGGAGGAGGTGATGGCCAGCCTGAGGGCAACCTGAGGCAGGCAGTCCCTGTGCCGGTATAGCAGGCCAATCCAAGAGTTAATGGTGGCTAACAGGGCATTAATGTGGGTGTGGAAGGTGAAGGCTGTATAGAACGTGATGCCTAGGTACTTGTATGTGGTCACTTGTTCTAGCGGGTGCAGAGTGCTGGGGATAATCAAGAGGGGGGTATTTTTAGCTTTATTTTGGTGGTGGAGAAGAGCATTGATTTGGTTTTCTTTAGGTTAATGACCAGTCTGCGGTCTCCAAACCACCTTTCGCTTTGGCTGTAAGCTTGCTGGAGGAATAATTGGAGGGAGGTGGGATTGGGATGTGAGGCAACGAGGACTGCATCATCGGCATAGAGGAGCATTTTACTGGTACATGAGCTGGGGAGGGTGTTGAGGTAGAGACTAAAAAGTATTGGACCCAGGATGGAGCCCTGAGGGACCCCGGAGCGAATGGGAAGAGTGCTGGAGAGGGAGCCGCTGATCTTGACACACTGGGATCTAGCAGAGAGGTAGCTAGAGAACCAGAAAATGGGACCACCAGAGAAGCCAAGTTGGTGGAGAGAGTTGAGTAGAAGGGGATGACAGACAGTGTCAAAGGCCTTGGAGAGGTCAATGAACACTGCTCCTGCAAGGCTGCCAGAGTCAAGAGCAGCATGCAGGTGTTCGGAGAATTCCAGGAGAGCCGTGGTTGTACTGCATCCTGGCCAGAAACCATGCTGCTCTGGGCACATAATGTCATACTTGGTTAGGTTTTCAGAGAGCTGGATCAACACCACTTTTTCAAGGGCTTTAGAGAGTGGGGGGAGGATGGAGATGGGCCGATAATTGTTGGGGGTGGATGGGTCCCCACTCTTATGTATGGGTGTGATTTCAGCAGTTTTCCAAGCACTTGGGAACTGACCCAGGCATAGAGACCAGTTTAGAAGGTCAATCAGGGGAACTAGGACTTCGTCCAAGACCATACGGAGGATCCTGGAGTTGAGGGGGTCACTGCTGGGGTTATTGCTGCCTAAGGCTTTTAGCAGGTGCGGCCTGGCTTCTTGGGGGGATAGGGTACGCAGGTAGAATGGTGGGTGATGCAGGACCGGAGGGAGAAAGGTGGGGATTGGGTCAAAGAAGCTGCTGGGGAGGACCAAGCTTAGGTCAGCGAAGGCAGTGTTAAGGCAATCGGCTATGAGGAGTGGATCTGTGGTGGGGGTACCATTGATGGAGAGCCGAGATGGGGGAGAGTGGGACTTCCCCTTTAGCTCTTTCATATTATCCCAGAAGGTCCGGGCTGAACCCCAAGTGGAAGTGAGGGTGGTCTGGTAGTGCTCTGCCTTGGCCCGCCTAATGGCCCAAGTGCACTTATTGCGTTCTGCGTAGTAGGCCTGTCTGTCAGACGCCTTTCCAGATTCTATAGCAATGTGCCAGAGATTATCTCTGTTTTTGAGTCTCTGGAGGAGGGGTGGGGTGATCCATGGGGCATTGCATTTTTTGGAGCAGATCCTGGTGAGGGGGCGAAAAGGTCACAAGCCTTACAGAAGGCATTTGTGAAGTGGTCAAGAGCTGAGTCAATGTCAGGAGAGCGCTGGATAGAGGACCAGTCTAGCTGGGCTAAGTATTGTTTTAATTTTCTGAGGCCACTGGGGCATAAACGGCGGTGTAGAGTGGCCTGGGACACTGGCTTCAGAGTGGAGGATGACCAGAGACAGAGGACTGGGGAGTGATCACTAAGAGAGTTGGGGAGGACAGTGACATCCCGGATTTTGTAGGGGCGGTTAGATATAACAACATCTAGGAGAGTGCTGGCACCAGTAGAGTGGTTGAATCTGGTGGGCTGGGTGACTAACTGGGACATATCCAGGGCAGCAAAGGAGTCCCTTATATGGGAGGCAGTGGAGGCAAGCCAGTTAACATTGAGATCACCTAGGATGACTTGCTCCACATTGTGAGGGAGAGATGTGAGATAGTCAATGAGGGACTGGACCACTTGGTTTTGATTCCTCGGGGTACATAGGAGACCGTGAGGAAGAGAGTGCCTCGAGGGTCAGGTGTGATTTTAAGGTGAGGGCTTGAGCTCCATAATCAAGTTTAGGAGCTGGGAGTGCCTGACCTTAAGGGAGTCCTGCATAGTAGTATGTAACCACCACACGCTTGCCTACTCGGGTCTTTCCTGTAGATGGTATCCAGGGAGAGCGATATGAGTCAGGGTGGATTTGGAGAGCCAAGTCTCTACCAGTGCAATTATGTCAGGTTGATGTTGAACCACCCAGCACTGGAAGGCAGCAGATTTCTTTAGGAGACTGCAAATGTTTAAGGATGCAAAGCGGAGGCCAGTTGCAGTACAGGGTTTAGAAGGTCTGGAAGCAATAGGTCCTGGGTTTGGGTGTACATTACCAGATAATAATAATAGCAGTGTAATTATTCTGATTAGTGGCCGGTGGCGATGGAGACCCTTGGGCAGCTATAGTGTAGTAGGTCAGAATTCCTTTCCAGATGTTTTGTGCCTCAAACATTTATTTACGTTTTTGAAGTGCCCTTACTGTGGACTGCTAATAGGAACACATACTGACTATATGTATAAATAGCCACCATATTCAGGTCTGGCAATGACTTCTCAATGTGCCTTTATACTATCTAGCCATGCACTTTACCACTATAGTATATGGTTAAGGTTTACTGTGGGTAGAATTCAAATCCTTTCAAAATGTTGTTGTAGGACAGTTCAAAGGTCAAAAAAGAAGTTGTACTATTGTTCTGACATCACATCGATAGTACAACTTTTGAGCCTTTTCCTGCCACCTGATTGGCTCTCTCCACATACTTTTACGTCGACGTTCCGCCAAGAAAATCAGCAAAAACATGGCGGCAACTTTTAGCGAGAACCGCTGATGAAAAGAGCCTTATACAGCTCCATGCCACAAAAGTTAACTTTTTTTATTTAGTTATTAAAAACTCAACCAAAACCCAAAAAATAAATGCAGGACAGAGCAACTCAGCGAGTGGGAGCACCAAGAAGTGGGATCAGGGAGAAGCAGATGGGAGCGCGAGTAGCAACAGCTAAAGCAAAGAGACAAGCCAGCGAGTGGACGAGTGAGCCAGTAAGGAGAAAAAAAACAAAACCTCTTGTGTCCTGCACTTTGGAACCATATACTATATAAAATAGTATATGGACAACTATACACAGACAAAACCTTGTTTCCATCTCGGGGTTGAGATGACATCGGGCCCGAGAGCGATGTCATCTCAACCCCTCGATGGAAACACAGCCTTGTTGTGTATGATTGTCCATACACTATTCTATATATCATGCTTGCATTGCAGCATTGTCTCCCACTGTTCCTGGTCTGTGTCACTGTATGTGTCTCACTGCATGAAAAGTCACATCACCTTGTGGTGACTAGCGTCATAATGTACTTTCGTATTTGTGATTCACGAACAAATGTCAGTGACTGAACGCTTACAAGCAGCCATATCTAACTGTGCACTACATCGTGTGTGTGTGTCTGTGTGTGTGTCTGTGTTTTTCTGTTATTTTTTTGTACTGACAACCAGTGCCCACGTGGCAGGACCTTGTCGTGGTGGCACTGCTTTAATCAAGCACTGCCACATGAATTTTTTCAAAGTTAAACAATATATACCATGATAGGCTGTAGATGATACCAAGATTTTCCCACGCCTGGTCTGGGTTGATCACGACTCCACAGGCTGAGTGAGGAAACAACAGCAGAACTGTGGAAATCCTGGCATCACCCACACCCTCGAGTAGTATATATGGGATATACAATGGTGAGCTGTCAGATAAATGATTTATCTACACAAGTGCTGTTTGACCTTGGGTAACCTCACGAGTGGCATAAACCACGAGTGAGGTGTCCGAGGTCAAACAGCACAAGTGTAGATAAATCATTTATCTGACAGCTCACCATTGTATATTTCTTTTATGCAATAGGGATGCTTTCTATCATTGCAGGAACATTGGTTTTGACTGTTTTATATTTTAAATGATAATTTCTGGGAGTTTTGGTTAACTTTCCTAGAGTATGTCTGCCTAGCACAGTGGTTGCTATTAAATGAAACGCCACTCATTTTGTAGAAAACTTCTTGCTGATCAAATGTCATGCTCACAGTACTATGCTACCTTTTTCATTTTAAAGTTATTCACATTTGTTTGTCAAAAAAGTGAATAAAAAATTCAATTTTCTTCTGCTTTTTTGCTAATTGTAAAAAATCTATAAGGTATCTATACATGAAACACTAGTCATTTTGTAGATATTTTGTGCTGAACAATTTTCGTGCTTTCAGTACCATGCTATCTTTTTTCGTTTTAAAGTTATTTCCATTTGAATATGGTTAGTACTGCTTCTGAGGCCGAACATTCTAAATGGATTCTAAAGAGATCTGTGACATAGTAACTGTGTGTATAAATGGTCACTGTATGTATAAATTTATTTATACATACAGTGACTCAGATAAACGCATTTATCACACTGAATATATGTCCACCCCTATTGCATAAATTTTGATTACACACTGGCCTCACCACCCATGTTCCCTGTATCTATCACTCTGTGACCCCCCTTGGGATGGACAGCAGCACAACGTTCCACACAGCTCCATGGCCGCTGTCCATCCAAGGGATCACGTATGCATGCTGCCTATATATAGCGGCACTCATGCAGCATCACTTTGACAGCAGGCGCCCATTGAGGTGTAGGGAGGGATGTGCCACTGGCTGTCCAGATGGGGGCAGAGAATGTAAGGCATGGAAGATGGGGGGTTTGTGTTTCCTGTCCCGTGAGGGGTGAGCATTGAGCACAGTTGTGGGGAATGGGAGGTGTGAATGTTGCTAGGGGCTGTCTGTTACTTGTAAAGTGCACAGTGATATATTTGGTGGGAATTGCATTGAGTAGTGTTCAGTGGTGTGGTGGCTGCTCATTGTGTCCACCTGTGACAGCAGGTACATGGGTGTAGTAGTATACTGTAGTCAAGGTCCGGAGATGTGTCAATGCTGGGGTGGTAGGGCATTCCTGCGGGGATGGGGAACTGCTTGGTTGTAAGGTTAGCCTTGGTAACAGACCTTGCTGGTGCTCTGTGTGCTGGAATGGATAGCAGAGGGCACAGTTTGTCATTGGGCATGATACGGGCATATATCAGGCTGTGGTGTCCGTTGGCATGGTTCCCTGTGCCTGCATTACCTATTCATGCACCTGGACTCATGACTACTGCTGCTAGTGATCCACCCTGTGACCAAGGACAGGCATCCAATTTTATACCTGCCTTTGTACACTACTCTGTCCCCCTCCGGCACATCCCCTCCAGTGAGACAGGTGTTGCTGCTGTCGATAGGTGCCACACGTATCTGCATGCTCACCAAACTGCCCACCCCCATAAATAGCAGTGGAACCAGAAGTGAACAGGAGGAGGTGATATCTCTACGAAGCAGTGTGCAAAAGATGGAGATAGGCACCCAAGGGGTGGATAGGCAGAAAGGGGCAAGACACAACAGAAGGGCAGACAGCAGAGAGAACGAGGGATAAAGGACAACCAGGGAGGGGGCTGGAGTATGATAGCTAAAAAGTCCAGGGAGTTAACATCATGGAAAGCCATGTGTGCCAATGCCAGGAGCCTTACCAACAATATGTCTGATCTTCAGGATTCCATGGCGCAGCCAGACCTGGAAACTGGCCATCACAGAGACCTGGTATAATGATTACCATGACTGGGAGACGGCCATACCTAGCTACAAGATATTTAGAAGAGACAGGGCATGCAGGAAGGGAGAAGGTGTGGCACTGTATGTGACAAATGGTATAAAGGCCAAAATCATGAAGAAACAAAATGGTGTGAGGGGCTACCAAGGGTAAAGCTGGAAAGGAAAACAGGGTCAGCCATACGCACAGGGGTGGTTTACAGACCACCATCACCAGAGGAATTGACATATAAGGAGTTAATGCCATCCATCCAAAGGATGGTGGACAAGGGGAATTTGTTGCTAATGCACTACTGGAGGAGAGAATAGCTAAACTGGTTAAAAAAGGGATAATACATTCTTCAGGTAGATTAGTGAGAGAAGAGAGGCAAAGGGGTGTGTGTAGCAAAGCTTAGAGGGGCCGGGGGGAGACAGTGGAGGGAAATGGGAAATAGCAATGATCCTAAAAGAATATTTCTGTTCATTTTACACTGTGGAAGGGGATGGGCACGGCAAGCAGCAGGACTTCAAAGGACCTATGGATAAGGAGATAAACAACAGTCCATTGACAGAGAATAGGGTCCTGGAAGAAGTGGCGAAGCTAAAGGTGGAAGAAGCCATGGGTCCAGATGGCATACATCCCATTATCCTAAAGAAACTGAGGACTGAACTGGCAATCCATCTGGCAACCCTGATCAGTGAGTCCTTAGACACTGCAGTGGTCTCAGAGGACTGGAGAAGGCCCAGCGTTGTCCCTCTTCACAAGAGCAGTAGTAAAGAGGAAGCATGGAACTACAAGCCTGTTAGTGTAACCACCATAGTTGGAAAGATAATGGAGGAACCCCTTAAGGAAAGAATAGTGGAACACCTGGAAGGCAATTGATTGGTGATCCCAGGCAACATGGGTTGTCTGCAGGATGTTCCTGTCAAACAAACTGACAAATTGCTTTGACTGGGTGGCTAAAGTAGTAGACCATGGGGGGCAGAAGATCTTGCCTACCTCAATTTCAGCACAGTCTTTGATATGGTCCCACAAATGAGACTAGTCAATAAGCTAGGCAGCCTAGGGTTAGGACCTAAAGTGGTGAACTGGATTGGAAACTGTTTAAGGGACAGAAACCAGAGAATAGTGGTGAACTGAACCCAATCAGACGAAAGGGAGGTGACCAGTGGGGTACCTTAGGGGTCAGTTCTGGAGCCAGCCCTCTTTAATGTCTACATCAGTGACATTGCAGATGGGCTGGATGGAAAGGTTTGCATGTTTGCGGTTGACACCAAGATCTGCAACAGGATGGATACTCCAGAGGGGGTGGAAAGGATGATGACAGATCTGGAACTACTTGAAAGAGGGTCAAGTGCATGGCAGCTAAGGTTTAACACAAAAAAGTGCAAAAACATGCATGTGGTGAGCAGGAACCCTGGGGGTAGCTACAGGTGAGGGGGTAAAGATGCTGACAGTAACTGAGGAGGAGAGGGACTTGTGGGTCATAATGAATGATGATTGAAGGCTGCTAGACAGATGACAAAGGTGGTGGGAAAGACCAGTGGGATGTTGGTGTGCACTGGAAGGGGAATCACAAGCTGAAGGAGGGAGGTAATATGAGCAAACGAACATAAGAATCTGCCAGCAGAAACAGGCCTCACAGTCTATCAAGTCTGTTCGATCATGCAGCTAGCCCCTCACATTACAGCTGACCAACCTTCCCACCCCACCCTGTCCCATCCCTACTTGAAACTGCCCACCGTCTTACAGGATACCACCTCCTCGGGTATAGTGTTCCATTTAGCTACCACTCTCTGTATGAAAAAATGTCTCCTCATCTCTCTCCTATATCTCCCCCCTTCCAATCTGAGACCATGTGCTCGCATGTCCCTCCCCTTCCTCAACTTAAAGATCCCCTCTGTATTAGCCTTGTTTATCCCTGTGAAGTACTTAAAGGTCTTAGTCATATCCCCTGTTCCCTCCTCTCTTCCATAGAGTACATGTTTAACTCACTCACCCTGTCTTCGAAGGGTTTGTCCACCAATCCCTGGATCATCTTTGTTGCCCTTCGCTGTACCCCCTCCAGTAATTTTACATCCTTCTTCAGGAATGGGCACCATTACTGCACAAAGTACTCTAGATGCAGCCTGACTAATTACCTGTATGGAGGCAGGATCAACTCCCTAATTATGGAGGAGATTCCTCTCGCAATGCACCCCCTGCATCCTGTTGTCTTTCGCTGCTGCCATCCTGCACTGAGCTGAGTTGTTCATGTTCCATGTTGAAATTGCCTCTAGATCCTTTTCCTCATGGGTGGTCCCCAACTGAACTCCTCCCAACTGGTAGCTCCTCCCTGGGTCTCTTGCTCTGAAGTGCATTACTTTTCAGTTGTTGGCATTGGACCCCAACTTCCACATTTCTGACTGCTTCTCCAGTTGAATCAGGTTTTCCAGTAGCCCCTGCCACCCTGCTATGTCATCCACCACTGCTCACATCTTGGTATCATCGATGAACAGGCTGAATTTAATCCTGGTGCCAAGTGAGATCTGCTATTAATATCCCAAACAGCACTGGGCCCAGTGCCAAGCCCTGTGGAATCCCGCTCATCACCACCTTCGGGGATGACAGTTCCCAGCACACCACCATCCACTGTTGCCTCCCCTTCAGCCAGTTCACGATCCAGGTGATCATCTTTGTTCCTGCCATCACATATTCCAGCTTTCACCCCAACCGCCCATGAGGCACCAAATCAAAGGCCTTTCTGAAGTACAAATACAAGACATCCACTGCATGGCCCTTGTCTAGTTCCCTCATCAGCCAGTCATAATATTCAAGTAGGTTGGTCTGCCAGGATCTACCTGAGCAAAAACCCATGCTGCTGACCATCCAGGAGACCACTGTCTTCCAAAAAGGTCACCAGCCTCTCCTTCAAGATTGTCTCCATTAGTTTCCCTACAATGGATGTGAGGCTTACTGGTCTGTAATTGCCTGGTTCATTCTTTGGGCAACTTTTGTGGATGTGTACCACATGAGCCATTTCCCAGTCCTGCAGTACGCATCCTGTGTCCAGGGAGGTATTGTACAGTTCTGCTAGCGGCCCTGCCAAGACCTCCACCAGCTGGTTAAGCACCAAGGGGTGAATGCCGTCTGTTTCCAGTGCTTTATCCACCCGCAGTGCCTTCAAACCCTCCAGCACCCTGCCCTCTGTAATTACCTCGTCTGTCACCCCCACCCCCTGTACCAACCTTCCCCCTCCTCTGATGTAGCTGCCTGCTTTTCTTCTTCGTGGACACAGAACAGAACTACTAATTTTTTGCTTCTGCCTGCCCCACCACTTTCTCCATCCATCCATCCCACGCCCTTCCTAATCCTCACTATCTGGTCCTTCTCTCCCTTATGTATCTGAAGAAGTCTTTTTCCCTATCCTTGATGCCCAGCATCAGCCTCAGCTCTCTGAAAGCCTTGGCCACCCTGACTAGTCCGGTTACCTCTATGGATTTCTTCACATACACTTCCTTGTCCTCCCTCCTCCCAGATTTCTTGAACCTCTTAAATGCTGTTTACTTATCCCTCACCCTTCCAAGACTTCCTGGTTCAACCAGCTTGGCTTCTTGTCCCTTCCCTTCTTGCTCTGTGACTTAGTGCATGACCCCTGTCCTCCACCAGCCCTAGTTTTATAATTTCCCATTTTTGGTTTGCCTCTAAACCTGGATGAATTACCACCAGATGACTCTCTAAAGTTTTCCCTATCTCTTTAAAGTTCGCCTGCCTGAAGTTAACCACCCTGGTTCCCATACCTCCAGCTTCCCTGCCCATGTTGAGCAGGAATGACACCATGTGATGATCACTCACAGCCAGCGGGTCCTCCACCCCCAGCTCCCTTACCACCTCTCTGTTTGATACTACTAGGTCCAGCATTTTTTCCATCCGAGTCTGCTCATTGACCATCTGAGTCATGAAGCTGTACCGGAATGCTTCCAGGAGGTCTTGCTCCCTTCCACTCGAGGTCGCTTGAGTGCTCCAATCCACTCCTGGTACATTGGCTTCCCCCACTATCATGGTGTTCCCCTTCCTGCAGACCCTCCTAATCTGCTCTGCTAACTCCATCTCCAGGTCATCCACTTCAGATAGTGGCCTGTACACTATCCCTATCCTCAGCATCCTACCTCTTGAATCCTGGAATTGAATCCATAACACCTCTGTCCTACCCTCCTCCCCCCTGCACACCTTATCCCTTCTCTTATGTAGATCGCCCCTCCCCCCTTTTCCCTTGCTCGCATCCTTTCTATATATCCTATATCCTGGGATCATTAGATCTCAGTCCTGGTATAGGGTGGCCCAACTTTCCATGATGGCTGCAATGTCCACCTCCCCTACTGCCAAGAAAGCCTGTAACTCAGTTGATTTGTTCCCCATGCTTCTTGCATTCAGAGAGATGACCCACCAACTCATTCCATTCCCTTTCCTAACCCAATTTTCCCAACCATTAACACCCCACTTCGACCCTTCCCTGGTGCAATCACTGCTAGTTTGAAGGGAAAGCTTGTTTGACTCCCTTCTCAGGCCGCTTTGCATTCCCTCTTCACAATCGCCTCCACCCACACCTAGTTTAAATCCACCTTAGTTGCTACGTATTCCCCCAGTCTCTCTTTAAAGACCCCCTGCCACACCTAAATGAAATGTAATCTGTCCCTTGCAAATAGGTCCGTGTTGTCCCAGGTGTCCCACCCCCCGCCTCCCACTACCCCATACCCTTTGAGTCGACACCACACTTCTAGCCAAGTGTTGAACTGTGCTATCTTTTTCTTCCTCACTGTGCTTGCTGTAGGTATAGGGAGCACTTTAGAAAAGGCCACTGAACTCCCTGCCTCCTCACACAACTTCCGCAGTTCCTCAAACCTCTCCCTTACTAACTTAATCATACTCCCCCCCGATCATTTGTACCCAAGTGTACTACTACATGTGGTTTTTCCCTGCCACTCCTTCCACTCTTGAGAATCGCCGGTTCTGCTCTACCTGCTGTCAGTAAAGCTATTGATTCCACCCCTATCCAACTATGTCGCACCACTTTGCTTCCCCATCTGACTCCTTTTAGGATTGAGTCCCGCAGCACTAAGACCATACTCCCCTTCTCTCATTTGGGACCCCTCACACTCCTAGTATCCTTACTCCCATTCTGAAAGACCTCCTTGTCCTGCCTAATTTTAACTTGATCTGTCCTTTCTGCTATACCCCCACTCCTGCCAGTCAGTCTGTCTCTTCAGCCATGCCCCTTTCCTGTACCCTAGTCCTGCCCCTCCTCCATATCTGGGTTACACCCCCTCAAAACTCCCAGCATCATCACCCCTTTCCTTCTTTGGTGAGCTCCTTCCATTCCACATCCCCTGCTTTGTCCCCCTTGCTTTCCCTTCTGCCCCCTCCCCCTTTTCCAATTCCTCCACCCACCACTGTCCCCTGCTTCTGACTGGCTTCTTCACCCAGGGCATCCCTACTCCCTTTCCCATGTGCCCCTTCCCTGAGAGCCCCTCCATCATCTTCAACCATTGCTGCCAGCACAGTGAACTCATTTCCTGATCCTGGACCTCTACTGTTTGCTTCACCCCTCACATCATCCTGAGATTCCTCCTTCCTGCTTCTACAATATATTGCCCTGTTCCTCATCACCTCCAAAACCCATGTTTCTGCCCTCCCAGTTCCCTGACAAGGTGGCCATCCTGCTCCAGTCATCTTCCTCCCCCCAATCCTCTCTATCTTCCTAGCCAATGTACCTCTGCATCAAGACCCCTCAGCTTGTGACAAATGGTACACCCCCCAGGTACCATAATGGTTCCATCCATATAACTGCCCCACATCCATTGCAACCCACCAGTCTTCCCATTCTGGTATGCTTGCGGTCCTCCTGCCTCCAGTACCAACCCCCCCATCCCCTGCCGCCACCCCCCTTCAGCTCTATTCTTCCCTTCCTATAACCTACTGTATCATGCAGCACCATAGATGTGCTAGTCCCCACACCATCGTTTCTAACTTCAAAAGTACACAGATCTCTCACCTTCCAACAATTTGTACAAGTGCCCTAACCACTCCCTAAGCCAGTTTCTCAAAGAATACAGAAGACAAGCATCCCCCCCTACGTTACCCTCTTATAATAAGATGTTTTACCTCTAAGGAATAATGTTCAAAGTCACTGTTAATATAAGCTGAAAATATAAGCTGAAAATACTTCCACTGTCCAAGACCCCCGTGAGACCTCATCTTGAATGCATTGTACAGTTCTGGAGACCACACCTTTGAAAGGACATTGACAAAATAGAGACGATGCAGAGTACGGCAACCAAACTGGTGTGGGGATTACATCACAAGCCTTACAAGGAGAGACTGAGGGATCTCAATTTGTACATGCAGGAACAAAGAAGGGAGAGAGGTGACATGATGGAAACATTCAAATACCTCAAGGGCACTAACAAGGTGGAAGGGAACAACATATTATAGATTAATAGTAGTTCCAAGATAAGAGGACACAACATGACAATGAGGGGTGGCAGCATAAAAGGAAATGTAATGAAGTTCTTGTTTACGGAAAGGGTGGTGGATGCATACAATAGCTTGCCCCAGAGGTGGTTGCAGGCTGTACAGTTGCTGCATTCAAACATGCATGGGACAGAAACAAAGGAACACTAGAGATAGGAAAAGAAAGCTAAGGCCAAAGACCAGATTGGGTAACTGGATGCTTCATTGGGAAGCTTTAATGGTCAGACTGGATGGGCCTAGGGGTATATATCTGACAGAAACATGTACATATCCATGTATCTATGTAAATTCACATACAGGGTGGGCCATAGGCCCTTATCTTTTTACAGCTTTAATGCATCTATGTATCTTTGTACTCTCTCGTCTACCTCCTTGCAGTATCATGATGGTTTAGCCTTGCTTTTCATCTTGCTAAACTGCTTAACACATTGGTGTGTTGCCCTTGCTATCCATGTTCTAAATACTCACTACAGTTTCTCCGGTAATAATTTCCTCCTCATTTTAGTTACCGGCTTTTCCAAGCATCTACCCCTTTTCTTGAAGTCTGCCCTCAAAAATTCCCTGATTTTGGTTTTGGTGCAGTTGCCTCGTGACACTTGAATGATTTCTAATCACTTTGGCATGTGGACCCTGTTGCACAGATGCTCCACCACTGTGGCCACCACAACACTATCCCTGTCTGTGAGCACTACGCCCAGTATTGCCTCCTGCTGATTTGGTTCCATGATCAGTTTGTTGAGGAAGTCACACTTACAGTTAAGTAAGTCAAACTTATTGAACTGTCACTTCATTTTAAAATTCCTTGACATTGCCCTGCCTCGCCTACGGCACTACATGATCCTGAACATATTCCATTATTATCAAAAAAGTCTTTTTCCACCTATACACTGTGTATTGATGCCCATGACATGAGTCTATAACAATTCAAACATCTTCAAGATATGTGTTTTCTTGGAAAGTAATACATTTTCGTAGTCCGTATCCGACCACTTTATGTGTACGACTGGAAATGCACTGCTCTGTAGTCACAGCCACACAGGAAGAGAACAGTGGCTGAAAGTATCATTGAGATGCAAGAGGCATGTAAGTGTTCTTTTTGTTATTCATGCTTGTTTTGTTGTCTCTGTTGTCGCTGTTACTATCTGTATGTGTAATGTGGAACATCTGTACATCAACGTCCTGCCATGTCTCCTCTATGGTCCTGATATTTATTTGTGTGTCCATTTCTTTGTATGTCTTGAAGTCTGGCATGCTGTCTTTTTCACAGGTGATGTGTCACAATGTACAGGAATACTGAACGTGTGGGGCGAATGGCCATCACCCTGATACTACACTTAACAGGTCATCACAGGCAGAGACCATATCATTGTATCAATGTATTGTCATTTCACCTTTCCAATCAGTTCTTGCACATATCAGTAGCACAACACCAGCAAGATTCATTATTCATTGTATCACTGTTGTCGAATATCTTATATGGTTCATTCTCCACCTCTCCGCACACAGATCCATAGAACCCAATTAAATGCTGTGCCATCTATCCATTGTGTTTCCCACCCAGCTGAAGGTCATATCTCAGCAGCTAACTACAAGGCAAGCAAATCACATGAAGTGCTGCACCTGTTTGCAGTAGCAAAGAATTTCATCAAATCGTTAGTATTACATTCACTGACATATGGATGTTTTTCACAGCTAATGAGGATTGATGCCCCCAGCACATCATCAGACTACATTCTCATTGTGCCAACAGTGGGAGTTCTGCTAACAGTTGCACATAGTGTCAGTTGGCACACAGAGCAAGCAGTCTGTACGAGACTTTGCCTGTCAGTGGCCAGAGTCAAGTGAGCCGGTATTCAAGGACTGTGCCTATTCGAAGTCATACATGGTGTCACAATCTGGTAGCGATGTGGACAGTAACAGCAAGACATGCAGCCTTGACACTTCAGCATCCTGCACTGCAACTGTTACAATGCCACTGCCAGCATTGACTTCCACACTGATGAAATATCCTTGTGCAGAACACTGTGTTGTGAACAATCATTCTCATTTATGTCATCCGCCACCAGCACAGCTGAGGAAACAGAGCTAGTCATGTTTCCTCCAGAGTCATCCGATGCATCAGAGGAAGATGCCAGTTCCTTCATGTCAGATGATGCCTCATTTCAGAAGCCAGCTAACACAGTAATCACTGAAGAAAAGTACTTGGTGTTTCATTACGCTCTCTTCTCATTGTTTCAGCTACTGCTGTGCAAAGTGTGCAATCTGCCACTTCTGATTACTAAAACATTCACATGTGGCACAATGATAGCCGTTGAATTCTGTTGCGCAAACACGCACACATTCACATGGAGATTGCAGTTAGTGGTTGGGAAAATGTGTACAGGAAACCTATTGCTAGGCAGCTGCATCTTGTTCAGCAGCAATACGTACATGAGGCATAATCACAGCTGTTCTAGTTTCTCCGAGTACCCCTGATGTCTGAAAGTCAATTTTGTGATGTCCAGAGGAAGTATCTCCAGTTTTTAATCATGTATAGCAGTCATGTAAAAACACTAACTGGTCATCATTGGATGGTTAAGAATTAACCGTCATGGGGGATGGAAGGTGTAATTCCCTAGGCCATTTGGCCAATTAGTGTACTTACACAATCATAGATTGTGAATCAAGGATGGTACTTGAATCAAAGCTACTGCAGTTGTCCAAGGTTGCCAATTCTAATTCAATGGAAAAGGAGGGTTTCATAAGAGCAATGAAGAGCATTACTGAAGGTGGAGCTTCAATAACCTTCACTTGAAGGTGGAGCTTCAAGTGAAGGTTATTACAACTCATAGACACCCCCAAATTTCATGTTTGATGGTGAAAAGTGACATGTTCCTAGAAGTCAAACACCAGTACGATTCCTGGCACATCACAAAGTCTGTCGTAAAAAACTTTGTGCAAAGCTAAACAGATGCATTGTGAGGCATTAATGCCATGGATACGCTCCATAATGAATCATCTGTGGTGATGTGGTGCTGGTTGTTCAGGGAATGCTGATCAGCTCTGTGAGTGGTGGATTTCAGTTCTGGAACATATCATGAACAACCAGAAATGGACGGCCGACTTGGAGTTCCGAACATGCACATATGCACCACTATCTGAAAAGTACTGTATGTGGAAACCATTGATAGGCTGACCAAGGGTGAACCAGCTAACAAGGCACTTTGAGGAATTGTGATGGACAGCTGTCTCCTCAAGGACATGCACAAGATGAACAAATTTTGTCACACAGGCAACCTCAAGTTATTCCACTCCCTGCTAAACAAATATTGCCCTAAAAGACAGAATTGTTTGTACATGGGAATGCAATGCCACAATCAACTAGCCTTGCTAGACTATAGTGAGAACAGCAACTTGAAGCAGGCAGTGATCAAGAGTGGTGAATACCAAGGGCAGCCATGGCACAGGTTTGCAATTTCAAAGTACAGCAAGCAGTGGGTAGCAAAACCCATTGCCGAAAAGAAGACATTCAAATTTGTGGATGAGTTGTTGCAGTCAGTGATTGACTTGAAGCAGGGAGAATTGCAAAATTTGTTCCCACTGGAGATACCAAACATTTCAAGAAACACTGTGCCTCCTGAGCGACCACCAAAGGAAGAACTGCTTGAAAGGCACTACACAAGATTCAACCCCCAGTAGAAGCCATCAATAGTATATGTAAAACACTAAATATCACTCAGTATACAGGAAAAGCAGGATTCATGACACTGTTTCCCCTGACAGCAACTGTCGGTCTCAAAATCTAAACTGTGTGGCACGTGCAGCTCAAAGGTAACTGTAATTCACTCTGAAGCGCTGACATATAAACTATGATTGTAAATAGCACCTCTGCCTCAGCGGTGCGGGAATATATTACAGACAATGTATCTTTCCTTTATCTGGAAACTCTGTTGATCCAAACTACTTCACGTTTACTTTTGTTGTTCATTTCAGTTAGATTTCATGCTAAACTTTGTACAGTGTTAAGTTGTGCCTGTTGTCAACTGTTATAATACTTGCTATGCACTTTTACTATATAGCACCAGTGTACTGACAGGAAAGAAATTGGTTGCCTTTTACCACTGACATGGTACAATGCATGGAAACTTGTGCACATGACAGAAGTACTATTTCCAGCACCGTATTTTTCTGTCAGTATTGAGCATCATCGTGGCGGCAACTCAACAGTGTATGTTGCCCTACACACAATCCCGTAAGCAATGATGAAGGAAAAGGTGCTCCAGTACTGGGTATCAATCTACAGACCGGGGTGCATGGTGATGCTCAATGCCACGGGTAGATTGACATCATGAGTGCTGTTCCTTTCAAATGCTGTACTGGTCGTGGATGGACTTGGGCATGAGGAAGGGTTCCACTGCTGACAGTGAAGTGAGCTGCCCATCACCATGCATTCACTCTTGGACTTGGTAATGATGCCTGTCTATCCCAGGCTCTGTTGAAGCCACACACCATCTTCAATGGGGCTACCTGTTCTAGCAGTGTTTACCTATGCTGACTCGACAACACTGTTGTCGGTTCGCCTGCTGCAAGGTTCCCTGATGTCGCAGGCAAAATTTCACCTGTCAGACATCGGTTTGTTTTCTATTGGGGGCAGCTTCCACGAACCCTCCATGTGGTGGGCTGTGCCCCACATGCCCCTCCTTCTTTAAGATTCCTAACTCCGAGTTGGAATTAACTCGAAGGGGAGGTGAAAGTTGGTGAAAGGGCGAAATTTCACCTGCAGGTCCCCCACAGTGACAATCTCGAAACCAGTTGAGATTGTCATAGTGGGAGATTCCGCTATGTTGGTTTTGCTGTGCAATCGGCATACCGTCTGGCAGCACCTTCCAAATCTACACAACCCACTCCATGAAAAAGGGCCTCCTGACCTCCCTCATAAACCTCCCCACTTCCAACTGAAGACTGTACCCCCCCCCATTATGGTTGTCACTTGCATTACACAGACCCTTGATATCCACTGTATTTATCCATTTAAAATACTTGGAGGTCTCAATCATGTCCCCTCTCTCTCTTTCATGTCCTCCATGAGATTACATTTTCAGTGCCCTTAACCTCTCCTCATTTGCCTTAACCTTGCTTATTCACCACTATCCTTAGAGCCACCCTCTGAACCTTCTCCAGC
The DNA here is from genome assembly GCA_016271365.2 of Neoceratodus forsteri. Taxonomy (NCBI): domain Eukaryota; kingdom Metazoa; phylum Chordata; order Ceratodontiformes; family Ceratodontidae; genus Neoceratodus; species Neoceratodus forsteri. Next base: position 471,996,410 of record CM028132.1, read on the forward strand.
AGGTTAATGTGTTTTTTAGGTGTAGGCACCGGTAGTGAACTACATACTATAGATGTGGTCTCACCAGGGACCTATACAAAGGTAGTATAAATTCCTTTCTACTACTGGTCATCCCCCCTAGCTATGCATCCCAGTATCTTGTTTGCCCTTGCTGCTGGTTGTAGAGGGGTTGTGGGATAACAGATGGACCAGACACCAAAGTTCAAGTTCAACACACAATCTCTGTGTGATGTTTATTCAAAATACAGGACATAAGCTTCAGCAATGTCATATTCCTTCTTCAGTACATCAGTTTGCAGCAACAGACTATGTATGTCCTTTTTCTGCACTTAGCCAGCACCTACTAACACTGATCTCTGATCTAACAACTTTTCAGTGAAAACCCTTCATCCCTATGTGGGCCTTGTCTGCTTGGGAGGTGGGGACTCAAAAAGAAAAAAAAAAAAAAGCTATAGACAAAGAACCTCAATGCAGAATTACTGAAAAAAGGGTTACCCCAAAAAGCATTGGCAACAAATCAAATTTAAAAGAAATCCAACATCATACATACTTCAATAATGCAAAGAATCATGGCATATAAGCACATCACCATGAAATGTCAGACTTGTTCAGTTTACAGCAATTTATATGCATTTTAAATAGCACAACTAACTTAATTTCTATAATAGTCACCAAGTACATTTTACCATTATCAAAAACACCTAATGCCATGGTATTTTCAATATTTACAGGTTTCATAAACATAAGGTATATACATCAAAGTATTTTATGACACAGTGTTATTACATACTAAATCCAACAACAATAATCACTATCTGTTTTACATACGTTTGGAGGTCACCACAATAATCTCCCTGTATCAGGACCTGAGAGGGAAAAGGAAAATTAAAGAGGACACTATAGCATAGTCAAGAAAGGGAAGGGGATGCCCGTAAGTGGCCAACCTTATGGACTAGAAAATGTAAAGGATAGATTTGGCTAAGAAATAGAAGAACTGTTGCAACAGATTTAAGAAAAGGCTGGTCCTCAAGAGTGGCAGGAGTTCCCTGTCACACTGGTTTCTTGCAACGCATGGAGTGCCTCAGGTCACTGGTGATCATCACTCCCCGATCACTCTCCCCTGTGATGCAGATACCTGTAGTACACCTAGGTATTACTCCATCCTGGGATGCTTGGCTCTAATATGCCTAACTTGCATTTCCAATGAAGCCAAGCTGCCAGATCACAGACCACCTACCCTGCTGTTCCCAATCTTACCGTAGGTCCAGTAACCCCTCAACTGTTACCACTGTCTCAAAGACCTTGATGTCATGTGTGAATAGGCACATTTTGCATGTAATGCCATACAAAATGTCACTGATGAAGACACTGAACAACACTGATACCTTCATTGAGCCCTGCAGGACCCCACTGGTGATCTGTCTGGTGTCAGACAACTCTCTCCCACAACTAGCCTATGGGTTCTATTCTTTAGCCACTTTTCAAACCATATGGTCCTCTTATCCCCAACACCAACATCTGCCAACTTTCTGATCAGCCTTTTGTGGAGCTCAGAGTCAAAGGCCTTGCTGCAATCCCAATAGATGTTCAATGTGCCTGTGCAACTGGTTTCGTGCTTGTGTAACATAGATAAACTTTGGCTGTTCACCTCTCTATCCATGGGATATACCTCCCTGTAGGGGTACAAAGGCAAGGAACCCTGGAAAAGAGTTCCACCCCTTGAGGTGCTGTGGGAGTGATTCCCTTGGTTAAAGGTACCTTAGGAGAAGCCCTTGGGAGAGAGGTGTGCCACTGGTGGAGGAGGGGTGGACGGAGGGGCAAGGAAAAAATGCTTGTGTGTGGAGTGAGCAGAACAGCCCTTAAATAGGCTGAAAGGGAGTGTAGCCAGTTGCACCACCCCCTTGAACTACAGGCTGTAGTCTTCCAATTCAATGTGCCTGTGCAACTGGTTTCATGTTTGTGTAATGTAAATAAACTTTGGCTGTTCGAATTTCTATCCATGGGATATACCACCCTGTAGGGGTACGAAGACAAGAAACCCTAGGGGAGGGTTCCACCCCTTGAGGTGCCACGGGAGTGATTCCCCTGGCTAAAGGTGCCTCAGGAAGAAGCCCAAGAAGAGTGTCAAGAAAACCATACAAGGTAGTGAACAGATATTGGAGTCGAAGACCTGTAAGTAGGTTGGTTGGTAGTATGGTTTCAGTTGGTAGCATGGGTCAGTTGGGCACATTGTTTGAGCAGAGTAGGCAGGAAACAACAGGTGAAAAGTGACCGACTCGGAGGCCTGATTGTAAGGCGTGGAGGCCTGGCTTCCTAAGGAGAGAGAGAGAGAGAGCAGCAAAAGGGGGAGAACTGACAATTACAGGGCAGCCACCCAACTCCATTCAAACTATGTGACCTAGGGACTACACCTACACCTATCTAGTATTATGACCTTTGGCATGGAGGAGAGGAAAAAACCCTCTGAGGAGGAAATCTCTGGGGATCCAAGACCTAGGTCGCCTTCCCTCCAGGCTTTGGAATACTTTTGTTTAGTGGTGGCTCTGCTACTGCAATTTAGTAGACCAATCCAGGGGAACTGCAATTTCGGGGAACACTCTTGCTCTATCCCTCTAATGGGAATGCCGTGGAAGGTTGTGGGCTAACTTTGCAACAACGGGTAACCAAGACAGGAGGAGGAGAGTAATGACCACCAAGGCACTCAGCCGGCCTACCGATCTATGAACAAACCAGGTGAACCAGAGGCAGTTGTAGGAAGAATAGCTTGAAAGGGTGCCTCAGTACCTGCTTGGGCAGCTAAGAGCCCCACCCTTTTGCCACTGAAGTCTTAAATGCTACATTGAGAGGTACCGTCGGTATGGTTGATGACTGAAGGTCCACCCACAGTGAAGACATTCCCAACTATGGGCCAGGTGAGACAGACACTGCCTCAAGCTTCGCATGCTCAAGATGCGGACTTTGGAGTGCAGAGAGAGACCATCAGCCACAGAGTTAGCCCTGAGTCCTGGAAGTAACGAATATGGTTAGCATGTCTCCAAAATGTGGCAAAGCATGTTGTAATGAGCATGGGACCTGCACATGGGTTGTAGTGGATGATGGCAGGTATGGGGAGGCCTGTACACAGATCAGACTGAGCACTGTGGACCCTCTTGTGGGTCTTGACTGGATGAGATCTGACATGGAGAGACATGTATGTAGGTCAGGCTGAGCAATATGGGCCCTCTTGTGGTTCTAGTTAAGGCAAATAGTATTTGTCAGCCACAGGGATACATGCCGACCAAGTACATTAGAAAGCCAAATTGGGAGTGAATTGGATTGTATATTATGGGTAAGTGAACAGCAAGACCGGGTGAAGCCCAAGGCTGACGGTTGGAGAGGAAGAGGCCGTGAAGCCAGTTAGGTGGGAGGAGGCTGCAAGGCCGGTAAGGTAGGAGGTGCGGTCCGAAGCGAGTAAACATGATATTTTGCCAGACTTGGAAGGGGATGCCAGTACAGGAAGGGGTGACTGTGTAAACCAGGTGCATAATAATAGGGAAGGGATGGTAGAAAGCTGGGTAAAGCCAGCTGCCCTTAGGTAGAGAGTTGCAGGGAATTTCTAGTTACGCAGTCCCGTAAAGGCCATTGGGGCAGCAGTAGGAGGCCGGCTTGAATATTGAATGTGCTAATGCCATGAAGGCTATATGGTAAAGCAATAGAAGGCCAGGGCAAGCCAGTGACCAATGAAACATATAAGAAGTTGTAAGCTGCTCCCGCTGCATGGAGCCACAATGCCTGCTGTAACAACACAGTCCCCTGCCATAGGCAAAATGGAGAAACCACAGAGAGGCACCATGATGCCAAACAGCTAATTAAACCAGCAGGATAAAATAATTTAAGTACCAGCATTTGAATTAAACTAGTAGATGAAATTAAATTGATGATATATCTGCAGCTTTAGCTGGGCTGGCATGTGTTTGAGCAGATTAAGAACCCCAAAAGGGTTGTACACTAGGGGAGAGCAACATGGAAGGGCAAGAGAATCAGGTGAGAGTCTGTTGAATTGCTAGTAGCACTAAATAGCCAAGCAAATTGAAACAGGCTTGCCTGCACAAATAATAAGGAAGTGCAATTACAAGCTGAGTAAATACAGCAGACGGGTAGAATAATTTTTAAACATAATGAAGACTGTAGCGAGAAATCCCCAAGGAAAAGAAGGAAGGAGCAAAAGCAGCACAAATTACCTGGAGTTGCAACAGAAATTTTTATTTATTTTTTATTTATTGTAGAGATCAGATTTACAACCTTTGAGTCAAAGACTCGTTTACAAAGGTACCTCGTCAAAAAGTGGGGGGGGACAACAAGAGTGTGAGGTTAGGACAGGGAAATGACGAAAACAGGTTGACATAAAAATATACACTTGAGAGCAGACAGCTAAGCTGCACTGGATTAAACTTGTGGAAGGTACTAACATTGGTAAGAACAACAAGAGACTCAATTTGACAGCAAGTCACAAGTTAATAGGTACTAACATTGGTAAAGCAATAATAGATATATTATTCATAATTAGCATGTCCAAGCTAATATGTCGATATATAAGACCGGGGCGAGGGGTTGAAAGGTTAGTAGGGACTCGGCATAGAGGCCGTGGGGACCCATGTGGGGCAGCTACAAGCATTTACAACATCGCCTGTCTATAATATGCTGGCGAAGGGCAATTTTGAAGTGGCCAATACCAGGGATCTTGGAGATAGTTTCAGGAAGGAGTTAAACCAGGACGGGCTTGGTGATGGAAAGATCTTTGGTAGCAGAGGTCCTCACTCTGGGAACGTTGAAGGTGGCTGTGTGTGCATCGGGTTGGCAGGGACCTAGCAGCCCGCTGCAAAGGTCCAGAGACCCCAGGAGGGCAGAGAGACCTGACAAGGATTTTGGCCAGTAGGCAGGTTTGATAAATCAGTCTTTCCTCAAGAGTGAGTATTTTTGTGCTGGAGTATAGCAAACAGGTGTGGGTTCTGCTGTGGGCACTGTAAGGAGCCTACATGCTTTATTTATAGAGGTCTGACTTTGGATAAGGCAGAGGCATCAGCAGCAGCAGAGACAGGGAGACCGTGAGTCGGCCAGTGATAATCACCGGCGAGGTGATGGCTAGTTTTACATGGGTTCAGGAGACAGTCTTGTGGCGGTAGAGAAGACTGATCCTGGAGTTCATTGCAGACACCAGAGCTTTAAGGTGGGCATGGAAAGTAAGGCCGGAGTCAAAGGTGATGCCCAGGTACTTATAGAATGTAACCTGCTCCAGAGGGAGGGGCATGCTGGTGGTGATGTGGAGGGGGAAGTCTCTGGCATTGTTTTGCCGATGAGAAAATAGCATGGACTTAGTTTTCTTTAGGTTCAGGACTAGGCGGTGATTATTGAACCACTTTTCGGTTTGGAGGAAGGCGCTTTGCAGCATGCTTTGGAGTGGGAGTGGGTCAGGGTGTGATGCAAGGATAACAGCGTCATCAGCATAGAGTAATATTTTACTGGAACAGGAGCTGGGAGGGTGTTCAGGAATAGGCTGAAAAGGGTTGGGCCAAGGATGGAGCCTTGGGGACACCCGAGTATACCGGAAGGTAGGGAGGAGAGGGTCCCATTTAGTTTGACTCTTTGGGACCTGTTGTGTAGGTAGTCATGAACCACTTCAGGGGCCGGCCGTAGACCTAGTGTACTGAGGGAGTTTAGTAGCAGGGGTGGCACACTGGTCAAGGCCTTGGACAGGTCTATAAAGACCGCCCTGCAAGATGACCTTTGTCTAGTGCTGAGTGAATGTGGTGGGAGAATTCCAGAAGGGCAGTGGATATGCTATGGCCAGGGCGAAACCCGTGTTGCTCCGGACAAAGGAGGTTGTAGTTAGTAAGATATTCCGAGAGCTGAGTGTTTACTATTTTTTCTAAGGCTTTTGATAGGGGGTGAAGGATGGAGATGGGCCTGTAGTTATTAGGCAGAGTGCGGTCCCCCGACTTATGGATGGGGGTTACTTCTGCATGCTTCCAGGCCTTAGGGAATTGGCCGAGGCATAGGGATTTATTAATGATAAGCGTCAGCGGGGTGAGCATGACATCCAGCACGAGGCGAAGTATCCTGGAGTCGAGAGGGTCATTGGTAGGGTTCTGAGAGGTGAGGGCCTTTATTAAGAAAGGTTTGGCATCGTGGGGGAGATCATTCAGAAATGGAATCATGCCTGGGAATGGGAGCGAGGGTTTGGCAACCGGTCAGAAAATGGGTCGAGGACGGTGCTTAAGTCAGTGAAAGTTTTATTAAGGCAGTTAGCAATACAGGTGGGGTCAGTCGAGACAGTCCCATTTATGACAATCTGGGATGGAGGGGAGCGGACTTACCATTTAAATCTTTAATGTTGTCCCAGAAAGCTCTGGACGAGCCCCAGGTGGACGCCAACGTAGCCTGGCAGAATTTGGCTTTAGCTTGCTTGATTGTCCAGGAGCATTGATTATGGCTGCCCTGTAGGCTTGCCTGTCAGCAACCCTGCCGGAGTCATTAGCTAAGTGCCAGAGGTTATCTCTCTTTTTTAGTTGTTGGATCAGCACAGGAGTGATCCATGCGGCAGTCCATTTTTTTATCCTACGAGTGTTGAGGGGTGCATACAGATCACAGGCGTGGTTGAAGGCCGTGGAGAGGTAGGTAAGGGCAAAATTAACGTCAGGAGCACTGGCCAATGGGGACCAGTCGATTTGGGCGAGGTGACGTTTGAGGTTGGCGAGACCTCCGGGGAGAAACCGGCGGCGAGGGATCCTGCTGCAACCAGGGCTGAGGGTGGGGGAGGACCAGAAGCAGATGACTGGGGAGTGGTCACTGAGTGAGTCCGCAAGGACATCAACGGAGACGACTTTATGAGGTCGGTTAGAGAGGATGACGTCCAGGAGGGAGCTAGTTCCTGTTACTTTGTTAAGTCTAGTGGGCTGAGTGACCAGTTGGGACAGGTCAAGGGCTGCAAGCTCATTCTTCAGATTATCTGCTGAGGGGCTGAGCCAATTTGAATTTAAGTCACCCATAATTAACTGTTCAGCTTTCGGGGGTAATGTAGCCAGGTAGTCAAGGAGAGAGGAGGCTGCAGAGTCTTTGTTAGTCCCCTGGGGTAGATAAGCTTGGTTAGATAGAGGGACCGTGTCCAGGGCAGGGGGTGATTTTAAGGTAATGGCTTCAGCCCGTGGTTAGGCTCGGGGTGGGAGGGCAAGCCCGAGGATCGAGTTGGCGAGTAGATAGCACACCCCCTCCACGCCGCCCATCCTATCGGCCCTGAAAATGGTAAAACCAGGAAGGGAGATGGCAGAGTCAGGCGTGAGGAGGAGAGCCAGGTTTCGCAAGCATGAGAATATCCGGGGAGTGTTGGTGACCCAACATTGAGGGCTGCAGTTTTCTTTGGGAGACTGCATATGTTAATAGTTATGATTCGAAAGCCTTTGCCATCAGTGGGCAGAGGCGTGGCAGGGATGACAGGCCTGGGGTTTGGGTTCACATTGCCGGAGAGCAGGAGCAGCAGGAGAATTAGGCGCCTCATGGGGTTTGTAGCTGGCGGAGGGGTGCAAATGTGGCCGACGGGACCCCACCAGGGAGGAGCAGGGATAGGAAGGGAGAGAACAACTGAGGGCGTGAGGTGAGAGTGTCCACTTGTGAATGGAAACACAATAGTGTGAGTAGTACAATGGTGGTTGGTGGTGGGGTGGCGTGGTAATCCAGGGACAGGAGGGATTCAGGGAATGGGTTGAGGGATAGGTTTGGGGTAGTCCGATAGGGGAGCCTGGAGTTCAGAGTGGGGGCAGTGTGCTTTGGTTGGGGCAGGTCGATGGGGTGTATAGATGGGCAGAGAGAGTGAGGGTGCTGTAGCAGGAAGAGGGCCAGCATAGTAAAGACCATGCTTGAGTGAGACATTTCCCAGTAAAGAGCAAGAAATGAGGCAGGCTCTCTGGTGCTGGAAACGATATAACCAGCAAATGGGAAAGTAGGCTGATTGGTTTTGAGCCTCATGTGACGAGGAAAATATACCCATATAAGGGAGAGCCGAGCAAGGGTGGTGGGGTGGGGGAGGGCGTGCGGGTTTCACCAGAGCAAGCACCGACTGCTTAAACAAGCAGAAACAGAGCTAAGCGAAAAGGCCTAAAACCGGTGATTTGAAACGGCTGAGCCGAGCCGAGCAGAGTATCCAACAGGTAGGCTGGCTCACTGACTGTGTCGCGATCTGTGATATCTTTCTTTTTAATTTTGTATTCTTTCAGGCACATGTTTACCTTTGCACCGACGGCCTCGGGGTGGGGTATCCCAAGGTAGGGAGAGTCAAACAGGAGGGCGAGTCCAGAATCAGCCCTCGCGACCAGCCGCCTCCTCGGGGTGGGGTGTCCTGGTGGTGGGTTACAGGCTTCAGGAGGGCACTTCCAGATGCAGTCCTCAGACCTCCAGCTCCTCGGGGACTGGATCTGTAGGAGAAAGAGGCAGAGGCTAAATAGGCAGGCAGGGGGAGTACCAATTGGGGGCAGGCAGCAGGCAGGGATTTGATTGAGAAGCGTGTGGCAGGGGCTAATGATGCAGAGGGTGAATGGATTAAAAATGAACAAAGAATACAGGGTTTCAATGGAGGAGAGAGAGGGGGCTGGCAAAATTACAGGCAGAGACAACACAGTATTCATAAGCAGCAATTGAAATTACCAGACAAACTGTGAACATTAGCAAGCAAAGCACAGCAGAATAAGAACATCCTCAAACAAATCAATCCAGTCCAAGAATAAATGCACACAGGGTACAAATTACATCAGATTTCACCAGAGCAGCACCGACTGCTTAAACAAGCAGAAACAGAGCTAGCTTAAAAAGGCTTAAAACCAGATTTGAACGGCTGAGCCGAGCCGGCAGAGTATCCAACAGGTAGGCTGGCTCACTGACTGTGTCGCGACTGCGGATATCTTTCTTTTTAATTTTGTATTCTTTCAGGCACAGGTTTACCTTGCACCGACGGCCCTCGGGGTGGGGTATCCTGGCGGTAGGGAGAGTCAAACAGGAGGGCGAGTCTAGAATCAGCCCCTCGCGAACAGCGTCTCCTCGGGGGGTGGGGTGTCCTGGTGGTGGGTTACAGGCTTCAGGAGGGCACTTCCAGATGCAGCCCTCGCGACCTCCAGCTCCTCGGGTGGGGGGATCGATCTTGCGACCGACTGCCTCGGGTGGGGGTATCCATGTAGGGAGAGTCAAACAGGGAGGGCGAGTCTGAATCAGCCCCTCGCGACCAGCGTCCCTCGGGGGTGGGGTGTCCTGGTGGTGGGTTACAGGCTTCAGGAGGCACTTCCAGATGCAGCCTCGCGACCTCCAGCTCCTCGGGGTGGGGGATCGATCTTCTGCGACCAGCGGCTCCTCGGGGTGGGGTATCCTGGCGGTGGAGGGAGTCAAACAGGAGGGCGAGTCCAGAATCAGCCCTCACGACCAGCGCGCTCCTCGGGGGTGGGGTGTCCTGGTGGTGGGTTACAGGCTTCAGGGAGGGCACTTCCAGATGCAGCCCTCGCGACCTCCAGCTCCTCGGGTGGGGGGAGTGGTACCTACTGCCACACCATACCTCTCAAGTGTCCCTGATTTTCAGGGATGTCCCTGATTTTGCCTCTGAAATTTCTTCTGTCCCTCCTAAATTTGGCATTTCTGTCACTGAAGAATGGGGATTTGAATCACAAAATAATTCTAGCCATTGGTGTTACAGTCTAGTTCTCATTAAGAAAATGCCATTCATACTAAGAAGCATGTTGTACACAGCTACTGGAACTAATATTACTATTTTTTCAGATGTGTCCCTGATTTTGGTAATTTGTCCCTGATCATTTTAAGCCGTGTCCCTGATTTGTGATGAGGGAGGTTGAGAGGTATGTGCCACACCCTGCTGCTAGCTGAGAGCAAGAGTTTAGGCCAGGTGCAGGCAATTAAGTGGAAACCACAGAAGAGGGCTGGAATGGGAGCTGAATCATACAACAAAGGCAGGAAACTGAGGATGCCAGGTAGCTGAGGAGGACAGGGAACAACACAGACAAATAAAGGGAAACTAGAAAGCCCCAAAAGAAAAAAAAAGAATATACAAAACCAAAGCACAAACACAGCAGAACAGAAAAAGAGCACACAGCATCCAGAAGCAAAACAAATATTAACCAAAGTAGGAGAAACACAGGAACACATCTAGCAGAGTCCAGACCATAAACAAACTACATGTTGGGGGGGCAAGGCCGCACAGGCCTAAAGTGAGAAGACAGATGAACAGAGCCTCCAGCCAGCATGGAAAAAATGCTTGTGTGTGGAGTGAGGAGAACCGACCTTCAAAGGTATACCACTTAGCTCCTGTCTACTATCTTACCAACCATGTCAAAGAGGCCTATAAGTTAAAAAAAAATTAAAAAATTTCACACAACCTCCCCCTGAACCCATGCAGCCTGGTATCCTGGAGACCATGCTCCTCCATGTATTTGGCTAACCTTTCAATAAATATGGTCTCTATGGCCTTGCACATGATTGAGGTCATACTGACTGGTCTGTAATTCCCTGTTTTATCCTTGGGACTGCCTTTGTGGAGCTGCACCACATGTACAGTTCTACATTCCTGCATTACCATGCCCATCTACAGTGTTCTATTAAGAAGGCTTGCCATTGTCCCTGCCTCCTCCACAGCCAGTTCCCTTACTACCCTTTGATGTACTCTGGCAGGGACTGGTGATTTCAAACAACATGAAATCTTGCTGTATTCTGACAAGTGCAGTTAGCCCCAGCTTTTAAACTGCCCCGGAGAACAATGGGTTAACTTTGCAAGGCATAGAATGTTCATCTCGAGCTCGGTTGATGTCTCTGCCTATTGTAATTCAAACTGTAACCATCAGATTCTTTAATCTGCCTCACTGAACAGTCGCTCCGGAGATTTCTCCTGCAGCTCGGTTCGAAGTCGGTTGAAGTGTCAGTTTTCGGGCGGTTTTTCTACCAAAATTTAGTTTCTGCATAGTCAGTTCAAGTCTCTGTCTGTGGTACCGTGAGTATTAGGTAGGTTTTGTTCTGTTTTCTATGTGGAACTTATAAAAAGTGTGGATCGGTTCGGCTCAACCAATCATTCAGGAAAATTTTGTATTTTACTTCAGTGTGTGGTTACCGGTCCGTATCGGTTCTAAAAAAACTTGGTTTTAGTACATTTTTTTCCAAGACCCGTGACATGGTCAGGAACCGATAGGAGAGTCTTGCCTGGCGGTTGCCGAAAAAAGGGTAAGTTTGGTTAGGTTGGCCATGTCTGAGAAACCCAAGAAAAAAACTGGGCCCACTGGGTTTCAACACTGCAGTGTGTGTGGGGAGGTCTTTGCTAAGGCCGATCCCCACACCACCTGTATTTATTGTCTGGGGTTTGACCACCTCGATTCAGACTGCCAAATCTGTAAAAATTTTCCCAAATCTACCCTTGAAAAGAGATTAGGTAGACTGAGAGAAAAGGAGGCCGAGAAGTCTGCTGACCCGGATGGCCACCCCGGTTCGGTTCCGACCGAACCAGAAGGAGTGCCCTCTGACCAGGGAGATACTTCTTCGGGCAAAAGGAGAGCTGATTCTGAGGAATTGGTTCCAACAAAAAGAAAACGCAAAGACAAATCGACAGGTTCGGATCCAGAATCTCATACTCCGACCGCCGAAGTAATAGCCAAAGTGATTCATATTGTGAAATTGCTTCGCCCAGTTCCGACTGATCTGGCACCATTTGGTAGGAGCTCGGTTCGGTCGGTTCCCCCCATTCAAGACTATACCCTGGAAGAATTTTATGAACTGGAGTTTGAGGAGGAGGGAGAGTTGGAATATGATTATGGTGATGGTGAAAGTCTGGATGTGCCATCTCCCCAGACAGACTTTCAGGTGTTTCTCCTCCTAGGCTTTCTGAGTCCCCTTCGCACTTCATGTTTTACAGAAAGGTGTCTGATACCCTCCAGCCTCCTGTGGAGGAAGCAGTGGAGGATCAGGAGGAGACTGACTATGTAGAGATGATGGACATCCCAGAGTCCAGGAGACTGTCTATTCCCCTCCACAAATCTTTTGGGAAACAGATACAAAAAATTCTGAAGTCTAATTCCATACCTCCTGTGGATAGAAGAATGGACAAGAAGTATACTCTTTCAGGCTCAGATACGGAGTTCCTTTATCAGCAATGCAGCCATGTTGGGGTTGTACAGGCTTCTGCCTGTGATAAGGCAAGCATTCCCTTGGCATCACACCCCCCAGATAAGGACTCCAGGAAGATTGATGCCATGGCAAAGAAGCAGTACGTGGCATCTTCCTTGGGACTCAAGCAGGTGAATTATATGGCCTATGCAGCCAGGTACCAGAAGTCCAGGTGGGACACTGTACTGGCACTGGCTAAACAGGCTTTCCCCCAGCTTGCCAAGGAGCTGGAGGAGGTGGCTGCAGATGGGATTGAGGCATCAAAAGTTCAGTTTCATGCTGCTGTGGACTCAAATGATGTATCATCAAGACTCATGGCTACATCTGTGACTCTTCGGAGAATGGCTTGGCTCAGATGTACTAGCCTCTCACAGGATGCCCAGGCTAAGGTCATGGATTTTCCTGTAGTGGGTAATTCTCTGTTTGGGGAGCAGACAGAGAATTACATGAAGAAAATGGACAAATACAGGACCACTTACAGGAGTGCTCAGGCCATGGAAAGGCAGGTAACTCCTCAAAGGCAGCAGTCCAGAGGCAAGGGCAGGCCTTTTCAAAGGCCTTTTTACCAAGCACAGGCCTCTTCTTCCTTTTCACAGAGGGGGTTCTTCAAAGGGAGAGGCAGAAGGGGGATGAGCAGGCCTGCATCCACCCCTCAGCCTAAAGCCCCTGCCAAGCAGACACCCTGATGGGTCTGCACGGGTTGATTCTCCTATCCCAGTAGGGGTCAGGCTGGCTTACTTTGTCCAGGACTGGATGTCTGTTACATCAGACAAGTGGGTCCTGGAAGTAGTAAGCCAAGGACTGGTTCTCAGCTTCAAAAAATTTCCAAAGATGAGAGCCAGATCTTTTCCACCTGCAAATCTCTCAGAGACCCTTGCCCTAGAGGCAGAGGTTTCTTCTCTCCTAGCTCTAAGAGCTGTAGAGAGAGTACATACCCTACACTGGGGCAAAGGAAAGTACTCCAGGTACTTCCTAACCCCCAAAAAGACAGGAGAGTGGCGACCCATCCTGGATTTAAGATACCTGAACAAACATCTTTTAAAGCCAAAGTTCAAGATGATAACTCTGGGAATTATCCTTCCTCTCTAAGGCCAGGGACTGGCTAGCCTCCCTGGACCTCAAAGATGCCTACTTTCACATTCCCATCAGGTGCTCCCACAGAAAGTACCTCAGGTTCGAGTTGCCCTCAGGCCACTATCAGTTCAGAGCAGTGCCCTTTGGCCTAACCTCAGCCCCAAGGGTCTTCACAAAGTGCCTGGCAGTAGTTGTTGCCTTCCTAAGAAGACAAAAGATTTCCATTTTTCCACATTTGGACGACTGGCTCATAGTGGGTCAGTCCCCAGACCAAGTCAAGTAACACCTACAAGTGACCCAGCAAGTGCTCACTTCTTTAGGATTTCTTCTCAACCTACCAAAGTCAGTTCTCGAACCAGTGCAGCTCCTCACCTTCATAGGGGCAAAGCTGGATACGGTAAAAGCAAGAGCCTTCCTTCCCCTGGAAAGCTCTCATGGAGCTGGCCTCTTCATTCAGCCTTCAGGTGTCTCGACCAGCAAGGCATTTCCTTCAGCTCTTGGGCCACATGGCAGCTTCTACAGCAGTGGTCCAAGGCGCAAGATTCCAGATGAGGGGCATTCAGTTCCACTTAAGAGCTTTTTGGTCCCAAAGAAAGGATTCCCTTACCAAACTAATCCCAGTGACTCGAACTCTGATCCAAGCCATGCAATGGTGGCAGGATCAGGACAATTTGAGGCAAGGGGTTCCATTTACCACTCAGTCTGATTCAGAGGTCCTTACCACAGATGCTTCCCTGCTGGGCTGGGGAGCCCATTTGGGGGACCTCACCATCCAGGGACTGTGGTCACCTCAGGAATTTCTCCTACACATCAGTCTCTTGGAACTCAGAGCAGTGTTTCTGGCACTGCAAGCTTTTTCCAAATCAGTTCAGAACAAGGTGGTTCAGGTCAAAACAGACACCACCACCACCATGTGGTACAGTACATCGACAAGCAAGGAGGCACTCAGTCTACGGCCTTGTGCACAGAAGCAATGAAGTTGTGGTCCCTGGCTTATTCCCCGCAAACCTCTCTGGTAGCAGTTCACCTCCCAGGGAAGGAAAATGTCCTAGCAGATGCACTGAGCAGAATATCCCAGGGGCATCACGAATGGGCCCTGGATCCTCTGGTGTTGAAGGTGATTTTCTCAAGATGGGGCACTCCAGAGATAGATCTTTTTGCAGCCCCAGACAATCACCAACTTCCTCTCTTTTGTTGCAGACCCCCAGTCTTGGGCTCAGTCCCCCTGGATGCTCTGATTCTGGATTGGGAAGGGAAATTTCTGTATGCTTCCCCCCCTTCCCTCTCCTGTTCAAAGTGTTAGTCAAGATAAGGTCACAACCTTGCAAAGTGATTCTGATTGCTCCAGACTGGGCCAGGCAGCCATGGTATCCCTTGTTGCTGTCCCTAGCAGTCCATCTTCCCCTGTCTCTTCCTAGGAATTACAACCTGTTAACATCCTCTCAGGGGAGGATTTGGTACCCCAATCTTCAGTCTCCCAATCTCAAGGCTTGGCTCTTGAAGAGTTAGAGTTTGAAGATCTGCATCTTTCCCAAGGGGTTCTGGATATCCTCAAGGCTTCTCGAAAGCCCTCCACCAGAAAGACTTACAGCTCCAAATGGAAAAGATTTAGCATTTGGTGTTCTAAGCAGAGTATTTCTCCAGACACTGCTGAATTGCCTACGGTTCTGGATTATATTGTCCATCTCAATGGCCTAGGCCTCAGACCAGCTACTCTCAAGGTACACTTGTCTGCTGTTTCTGCTTTCCTGTCAGTAAACAAGTCTTCCTCACTGTCATCCCACCCTGTATTCTGTAAGTTTTTCAAGGGATTGCTTCACACCAATCCCTCCTTTAGGGATCCTGCTCCTGCTTGGGATCTTAATGTTTGCATTGCTCAGCTTATGCAACCACCTTTTGAACCTTTGTCCTCAGCAGAGCTTAAGTACTTGACTTGGAAAACTGTGTTTTTGGTAGCCATTACTTCTGCTAGACATATCAGTGAATTGCAAGCCCTGTCAGTGGAACCTGATTTCATCTCTTTTCACAGAGATAAAGTGGTCCTTAGAACTAACAGAAAGTTCTTGCCTAAAGTGGTTTCAGATTTCTGCCTGAATCAGTCTTTATCTCTCCCTGTTTTCTTGACTGATCATTCTTCCTTGGGAGAGAGGAGGCTACACAATTTGGATGTTAAAAGAACCCTTAGCTACTACATAGAGCATACCAAGGGTCACAGGTTTGACTCCCTCCAGTTGTTCCTTACTTACGGAGAAGTTGGGAAGGGCAAACCTGCCACCAAGAGATCTATTGCCAGGTGGATTGTGTCTTGTATACAATTCTGCTATGAAAAACTGGGAAAAACTCCACCCTCAGGCCTGAGGGCTCATTCCACAAGAGGTACAGCTGCTTCCCTGGCTGCTGCCAGGGATATCCCTCTTTTAGAAATTTGTCAAGCAGTCACCTGGAAAACAGTCCATACTTTACCAAGCATTACTCTCTGGATATCCAGGCTGGAGTGATGCTCAGTTTAACACAGCAGTACTAGAGCCTATTCCCAAAGTAGGTTCTGTCCTCCTCCATGGAGGTACTGCTTGTAGTCTGCACTTGTCAGAATACAGCAAGACTTCATGTTGTTTGAAGAAAAATTACTCACCTTAGTAATTATGTTTCTTCTAGTGGAGTCTTGCCTTCTACCTCTCCACCTCCCCTCTCAGAACCTAGATTTTTTGGGATGTGGGTGGGCAGGCGCAGTGTTGGCACCCTAGGGGTGCCCCCTTTTACACCTTTGTTTTTTCTCATGGGGTGAGATGTTATTCCATTTGATTGGTTTTTGTATTTGAGTTTCCTGACTTGAGTCTTCCTTTAAGAACTCAAAAGATTATTTTTCTGCTAGTTGGCTAGCAAAAATTTTACAGTTTCCACACAGAACACCTAGTTAGTTTTTGCTCGTAAAGATCTGATGGTTGCAGTTCGAATTACAACAAGCAGAGACATCAACCAAGCTCGAGATGAACATTCTATGCCTTGCATAAAAAAGTTAACCCACTGTTCTCCAGGGCAGTTTAAAGGCTGGGGCTAACTGCGCTTGTCAGAATACAGCAAGACTCCACTAGAAGAAACATAATTACTAAGGTGAGTAATTTTTTCTTCTCATACATATAACTCACTTAGCATACTTGTGTTAGTACAGTATTACATATGCAATATTTTGACATCTTCATACAGTTCAACATTTTTTGTAAGTATATATATGCACTGTATTTTTACCAATATTATGTACTGCTTTCAATTACTTTAAGTACTGCTTGTGTTCTTGTGGTGGTCTCCAGTCACATGCCCCCCCACCTGACACTATGACTACCCATGCTCCATAGTTTAACAGTCATTGGTTAATTGTATTCCAATGTTTGTCTTGTTCACCATTGTTCAATGATGTGGTGCACTTTGTCAAAAGAATGGCTTTGTTAGTTACTACATGTCAGTATTGTTATAATAACTTGCATTTTAAAAAATGCATAGCTGGTCATGATTCTTGTGACAGCACTCTTACATAGTCAAACGGAGGAGAGATTGTCTAAAACAGTGAAGCAATGGGACAAGACTTTTTATCGATACATAACTGAAAGAAGTAAGTCAAGGGAGGACAACTACAGTCAAAGGATACAAGGCTGAAAATGTGGAGGTTCACAGTGAAGAGGTGTTCATCCTAAACAGATATTTTGGCTCGGTCTTCACAGTGCAAGGGAAGGATCAGGGAACTTAGCTAGGCATCAAATGCATGCACAGTAGGGTAGGTCGGTAGAGCAGTGTGAGCACCTAAAAGGAGCCATATTGTGGACAACAAACCAATGCATTAGATTAGTATCAAAGGGAAAGAGAAGGATGAAGCCACTATGGTTCTCAAATGAGATGGAAGTCAAAGCAAGAGACAAAAGGGTGAGTTTCAGAAAATATAGGGAGACCAAAAGTGAGGAAGACAGGGAGGTGTACCTCGAGTCTGTAAGGGAAGCAGGGAAGGCAGTTAGGAGCACAAAGGCATGGACAGAGGAAGGATTAGCAGAGCAAATGAAGAGAGGAGACAAGACATTATATGGCTACATCAGCGAATGAAGAAAAGCCAGGGAAGGGGTACTATAAGATGAAAAGGGGCTGAAGGACACTGCACAGAAGGAGAACTGCATAACGGCAGAGCTACTGAGTAAATAGTTTTGATCAGTATTCACAGAACAGGGCGAGGGTCAGGGAATGCAGCTGGGCAGCAGAAAAAAACAAGGGGAAGAGGTGAATACCAGTCCGTTCACCATGATGAGAGCCCTGGAAGAGCTAGCAAAACTGAAGTCAGACAAAGCAATGGGGACAGACGGCATACATCCAAGGATATTTAGGTAGCTGCAAACGGAGTTAGTGGCACCAATGGCAGTCATGTTCACTGAGGTGCCCAATATGGGAGTGGTTTCCAGAGGAGTGGAGGAGGGCACATGTAGTCCCTCTGCACAAAAGCGGCAGTAGTGAAGAGGCAGGAAATTATAGGCCAGTCAGCCTCACCTCAGTGGTGGGGAAAATCATGGAGACACCGCTGAAAGACAGAATAATGCCACGCCTGTAACCCATCAGTGCCCAGGATTCAAGGCAACAAGGATTCACAGCAGGAAGGTCATGTGAAAGAAATGTGATAGTTTTTTTAACTGCGTGATGAAGGAAGTAAATCAGGGGGTCAGTGGATGGCACATACCTTGCGGCGTTCGACACCGTCCCACATAAGAGGCTGGTTAACTAGATGGGTAGTGTGGGCTTGGGGCACAAGGTGATTAAGTGGGCGAAGAACTAGCTAATGGACAGCAGGCAGAGGGTGGTGTTACATGGGATCCAATCTGGGGAGGGGGTGACCAGTGACGCACCTCAAGGATCAGTCCTTCGGTCAGTCCTGTTCAATATTTCCAATGGTGCCATACTGCTAGAGGTGGAGGAGAAAGTGTGCCTGTTTGCAGATGACACCAAGCTCTGCAAAAGGGTGGATACGCCATATGGGATGGAGAACATACAAACATACGAAACTGCCAGAAGAAACAAGCCACATGGTCTGTCAAGTCTGCTCGAATGTGCAGCTAGCACCCTTACCTTGTAGCTGCCCACACTTGCTGACCCAGCTCTCAGTTGGAGAGAATGAAGAGGGACTAGGGCAAGCTTGAAACATAGACTGAGGTGTGGCAATTGGGTTTCAATGCAAAGAAGTGCAAATTAATGAACCTGGGAAGAGGGAACCCAGGTGACAGCAACAGAATGGTGGTGGGAGGAGCTGAGTATCGCAAGGACATTGATGGGATGGAAGCAGTACAGAGGAGGATCAAGATGGTACAGGACTTGCAGCACAAAACATATGAGGAGAGATTAAAGGACTTCAATATGTACTTTATGTAGTAGAGGAGGTAGTGGGGGGGGGACGTGATAGAAACATTCAAGCACATCAAAGGCATATAGAAGGTGCAGGAGGGAAACCTATTCCAAGTAAGAGGGACAAATAGAATGAGAGGGTAATAGGAAACTGGAGGTAGGCAGGTTAGGAGGAAATGTGACAAAGTTTTTCCTCACAGAGAGGGTGGTGGACAAATGGAATGGTCTGCCACAGGAAGTGGTTGGAGTGAGCACAGTGAAGGGATTTAAACATGCCTGGGACAGGCATAAGGGAACTTTAGAGGTGGGAAGCAAGGACGAAAGGCCGCTGACCAGACTGGGTCAGAGTCCACAATCTAAGTACACGGCTTACAGGCATAGTAAATGGGCCTAGTGGTCCTTATCTGCCAACAATTTCAATGATTCTGTATTTCTAGGTGGACACTAACCCTTTTACAGAAGAAGGGGTGCTCAAAGAACTGAATAAATTGAAGGTAGACAAGGCAATGGGTCCAGATGGGATGCATCACAAGAACCTCAGGAAGCAGAAAACTGAACTGGCAGCCATGCTGGCAGACCTGTTCAGCTACTCCCTTAGCAATGGAATACGCCCGGAAGAGTGGAGAAGGGATCATGTAGTCCCTCTCCACAACAGTGACAGCAAAGAGGAAGCAGGGAACCCACAGGACAGTTATTGTTACTTTGGTAGTAGGAAAGATAATGGAGACACTGGCATAGTGGAACAGGTAGAATCCATATGGGCACTGCATCCAAGGCAGCATGTATACGTGTGGGGGGTCCTGTCAAACAACTCAGATTTCTTTGAATGCCGCATGATATCCTCAATCCACGGTCAGTCAAACTCAGCCCAACAAAACAGAGGAGTCATGACCCCGCTTTGACCACCTGTAACCACTACAGAGCATGATAGGTGAATCTCCAATCTGATGTCGGCCACCTTATCAGCAAAGAAGTGAGCAAACTCGTCAAACTAATCTCATAGATTTCTTTGACTGGGTAACCAGAGTGGTGGACCTAAAGGGAGCAGTTGATGTTGCCTACCTTGACTTCAGCAAAGCTTTCGATACTGTTCCACATAGAAGATTGATTAATAAGCTGGGTAGGCTCGGGGTGGGTCAGAAGTTGGTCAACTGGGTGGCAAACTAGATGACGGGCAGAAAGCAGAGAGTGGTGGTAAATGGTATACAGTCAGAAGAGATGCAAGTCACAAATGGGGTACCTCAGGGATCAGTCCTGGGGCCAGTCCTCTTCAATATTTTCATCAGTGACATTGCAGATGGACTAGAGGGTGAGGTTTGTCTGTTTGCAGATGACACCAAGATCTGCAACAGAGTAGATGATCCAGATGGTGTGGGCAGAATGACAAGAGATCTGGATAAACTAGCAAAATGGTTGGAAGAGTGGCAACTGGAGTTTAACGCAAAGAAGGACAAGATCATGCTTATAGGGAAGAGAAACCCTGAAGCCACCTATAGGCTGGGAGGGGAGTCGCTGGCAGTCACAAGGGAAGAAAAACTTGGGAGTCATCATCGCCACTGATGACCTGAAATCATCCAAACAGACCACTAAAGCAGTAGGTAAGGCTAGAGGGATGTTGGGGTGTATTAGTAAGGGTATCACAAGTCGGAAGAGGGAGGTAATAATCCCTCTTTACAAGACACTGGTTAGGCCCCATCTGGAGTACTGTGTGCAGTACTGGAAGCCACACCTTCACAAGGACAGTAACCAAATTGAGGCAGTCCAGAGAAGGGCAACCAAAATGGTGCAGGGACTGCATCAGAAAACATAAGAGGACAGATTAACGGAGCTCAATATGTATACCCTAGAGCAAAGGAGGGAGAGAGGTGATATGATCGAAACATTCAAACACCTTAAGGGCATTAACAAGGTGAAAGAGTCTAACATGTTTCAATATAAGAAAATAGCAGGACAAGAGGACACAGCATGAGATTAGAGGAGGCCGATTAAGGGGTAACGTGGAGGAAGTTCTTTTTCACAGAAAGGGTGGTGGATGCATGGAACGCCTACCTCAGGAAGTGGTGGATATGAATATAGTGCAGGGCTTCAAACAGGCGTGGGATAGGTATAAGGGAGCAATACAGATGAGTATGAATGGATAGGCCATTGACAGAGCAAAGGCCGATGGCACATTCATAAGGCAGAAAAAGAAATGGGCAGACTGGATGAGCCTTGCAGTCCTTATCTGCTGTCAACTTCTATGTTTCTATCTTCTATGAGCAGTTATGTCTCTCTAATGAGTGACCTAAAACTCACAGAATTATGTACAATAAGAAACAAAATAGAGTTTAATGTTGATAAATGTGTTGTACTCTATTTTGGCAAGAACAACCCTAATTATTCATGCTCCTTATATAACATCACCCTAAAGAGCGTAGTGAAAGAATGGGATCTTGGTATAATAATTAACAGCCAGCTGCCTGCTAGCGATCAGTGTAAAAAAATAGTCCTTACATTGAATAGAATTCTTAATAGTGTTAAGAGATCCTTTACTAACAAGAATGAACAGGTTATTTTGCTCATTTAGAGATCATATATCTGTCCACACTTGGACTATTGTTCTCCCTTTTGGAATCCTTACTTGAAACGAGACATTGATCTTTTGGAAAAGGTTCATTGCAGACCTACGAAGATTATCCCTCAGTTAAAATCCATGTCATATAGGGACAGGCTCCAGGTAACTGTTTTGATTAGTTTAGAAGAAAAGAGGAAAAGAGGTGACCTCCTGCAAGTGTATAAAATTCTTCAGAATCCTAATCTAAGACAGTCCTGTGGTATCCAGTTCCATAGACAATCCTTAAATCTGTGAAGTAACAACCGTCAGTTGTTAGTACCTAGAGCTCATACTGCGAAAAGGGATAACTTCTTCACAGTTAAAATAGTTAAGGATTGGAATAAGCCACCAAATTATGTGGTTGATGCAACATCCTTTGACTGCTTCAAAAGCAGACTTGATAACTTCCTTAATTGGAAACAGACAAATCTTGGCATTGATTCACTCATGTGGTCATGGGAGACATTAGAGATGGGCGTAAGCCTTTTTATGTCTTATATTAACTGAGTAAACAAGGCCTTGTGAGATTTTTTTACTCATCAGTGTTGAAAGTAGTACACTCAGAGTATTGGACCTCTCGGGATGCACGAGTGCAAGCATGGGTCCAGAGAATCTACTACAGGCCTATAATAAGGCTGTGGTGGCAGCCCTGGACTCCATAGCTCCTGTCCATGTTCGCCCTGTCTTCGTCCTCGGTCCCCATGGTTTGATGGGACTTTGAGGGAGATGAGAAGAGTAGGGCATAGGTTAGAGCGATGCTGGGGGAAATCTGGCCTTGATGCTGACGAGCTTAGTTTGATGGTGCATTATGCAGGTTATCAGTCAATGATCTCCAGTAAGAAGGCAGAGTTCCAGTCCGGGGAGATCTCTGCTGCACAGAATTGACCTGCTCAGTTTTCCGCACTGTGGACAGACTGTGCAATCTAGCCTGTCTGCAGTCACAGAGCGCCTTGTTACAAGATAAATGTGATGAGTTTGCTCACTTCTTTGCAGATAAGGTTGCTGGCATCAGGACCGAGATCTGTTCTGCACACTTTAATGGGGGTTGCAGTGACCAGTAGGAGGTTGCAGAACTTTGGACGGGTTGGTCAGCTTTTGGCCATGTGGCAGTCTTGGATGTCATGAAGATCATCCAGTGTATGCGGCCAACCTACTGTAGTTTGGAGCCGGGCCCAATCCACCTCCTTGTGGTGTGTGTGGAGGTCATCAGCCCGGTCCTGGCAGAGATAATCTGGTGTTCGTTAGACACTGGGGAGTTCCCCAACTCCTTGAAGGAGGCAGTGGTGACTCCTCTTCTTAAGAAATATTCTCTTGACCTGGATTGTCTTGCCAACTACAGGCCTGTCTCTAACCTTCCCTTTGTGAGTAAGGTTATTGAGAAGGAGTTTGTGCTGCAGCTGGAGGATCATCTCACCATCCATGACATCTATGATCCCATTCAGTCAGGTTTTAGGACAAGGCACAGTACTGAGACTGCCCTTGTTTGGGTGCTCTAACGACTTCCTTGTTGTGATGAATCAGAGGAGCTGTACCATCCTGGTCCTCCTTGATCTCTTGGTGGCATTTGACACCATGGACCATGGGGTATTGCTACAGCACCTGCGGTTGGTCTGTGGACTGTCTGGTACTGTCCTCAGATGGTTTCACTCTTTTCTCACTGGCAGGTCTAAGAGAGTAGTGTCGGGGATTTATTCCTCTGATGCTTTCTCCCTGCCATGTGGGGTCCCGCAGGGCTTGGTGCTCTCCCCCATGTTGTTCACGGTGTACATGCTGCCACTGGGAGATGTTGTTAGGTGGTAAGGACTGAGTGTTCACTGCTGTGCGGATGATACTCAGCTATACATGTCCTTTGCACCCAATCAAGATGTTGTGGTCTCAGTATTTAACAGCTGACTATCTCTAGATTCAAGACTGGATGAGTGCCAGCTGGCTGAAGCTGAACCCTGACAAGACTGAGGTTTTGGTTGTGGACCCAGGTCATCGAGTAGAGGGGTCTTCAGCAGGGCTGGCATCTGGCCTGGTGCTAGGAGGCTGCCAGTTGGGGACCTCTGAATGGGTGCCTAGTCTGGGCATTATCCTTGACGAAGGACTGACTCTGAAGCCTCAGGTGTCATCTGTCGTCTCGACCTCATTTTACCATCTGAGGAATGTCACCCAGATTAGGAATCTGGTTCCACCCGATGACCTTCCAATATTACTCAATGCCTTTGTGACTGCTCGTGTGGATTACTATAACGCCTTTTACCTAGGGCTACCAGGGGTTGATATCCGCTGCCTGCAGCTAGTGCAGAATGCAGCAGCCAGGTTACTGACTGGGCTTTCTCGATCTAGCCACATTACTGCTGTGCTGTACAAGCTGCACTGGCTGCCAGTTCAATGGTGAATCACCTTTAAGGTCGGCTTGCTGACCTACAAAGCCCTACACAGACAGGGTCCGAGCTACCTGCAAGAGCTTCTTCACCCCTATTGCCCCCCCCCTCTGTTCACTCTGCTCTGCCGATGGAGGATTGCTAGAGAGTGCTAGGGTTCAACTGAAAACATCTGGGGCTCAATCATTTGTGTTTGCAGTGCCCACCTTGTGGAATTCTCTACCTCATCTGGGTTTGAGTGCCGGACTGTGGAGAGCTTTAAATGGCATTGAAAACCCACTTATTTAACTTTCCTTTTTCTACCACTTGAGATTATCAGTTGATATGATACATCAGTATTTTTAATTATTATTGGTTTTAAAGTTTTTATATTTTATATCTTTTGTAAAGCGCTTTGGTATTTTGAATTGCACTTAATAAATAAAGATTATTATTATTGCTACACTCTTTTAAGACATAAGTTCAGATCAATGTGATCACTTCTTATGCACGTGAAATAAGTGAAACACACCCATGAATATCCTGGGTGATGTTAATGAAAAGAAATACAGAATAGTCTGGGTGATTACCCAATCCCATACAGAGCAAGCAAGTATATATGGGCCCTGAATGGGACATTCTCCTTTCTATGCTGAGGATGGCAGAGAAGGCAGGCTGACTGCTGGCTGAGACAGAGTGCTGTGTGGGAATGGCATACACCATAACCCTGCTAAGTGCAAACCACTTACACAACAGCTAGGAAAGAAAAGCAGTTTACCCTGGCCACTACCGATGCAAGACCAGACCAAAAACCAGTCTGCTCTGAAGACATTGCTCATCTCTGGCTGGACCAAGAGGTATGGGTGAAATCAGGACCACCAGACCAAACCCAAAATGTTAAAAACTGGATTGAGGGCGCTGGTCAAGTGGCACTGAGGCTTGAGGCACTGGACACCACACCTCATGCCACCCCGGTGACCCAGGTTCAGGAGAGAGCTGAGGTTAGCAGGGGTTGGCTTGGGGGGTGAGGAGCCAGAATTGAGCAGCCACCAGGCAGCTCTCCTCTCTGGATAGGGACAAGAGGTTTCCCTGACTCTTGGCTGACACCTGGTGGAGGCTTGGTGGCAGTGCCAGGCCAGGGGGAAGTTTGGCACTAGGCCAGGAGGGCAGATGGCCATCACTGGAGCCGCGGGGCACATGCACGCCTCCATGCACATGCACGACCGTGTTCTGGGGTCCAGGGAACAAGGGAGAAAATACAAATACCATGTCTCACCCATTGCCAGAAAGGCAGGAGGGGTAATGGAGGAGCACCAGGCTAAGTAAAAAAAAAAAATGGACTGAGTGGTCCGGCCAGACCAGTGGGACTGGGCGCAACTGGCACAGTCCAGTTGTTCTCGCCAGACCACTTGGTCCAGTTTTTGCTGCTTGGTCCATCTGTTCCAAATAGTTGTGATTTCATCTAGGGTGAGGCTTTGGGAAATTATGACTGCTGGAGTAGGACCAGGCAACAACCATCAAGGTTCCAGCAGTCCAGATTTCACCCACACCCTTAACCTAGCTGAAATCCAGACCAGCCAGAAGGGATGAACAAAAGTGATTAAAACTGGGCTGTAGTCTCTATGGGTGGGAGCCAAACACCTAATCCTGTGTAAGTGGAGACAACCACCCCCACCCACAGTGAAGGAATGGGTGAATAAAATGGGGATACAGGCAGCAAACCAACACATGGCATGTGTTGCCTCATGCAAGCTGGAGGCCTTTCATAAGGTATGGGAGGCATTCTTGAATGTACCAAGGTGCAATATACCAAATCTAAGTAAATGTATTCCACCCCAATTTCTCTTGTGTGGAGATCAGCAGTATAACTGAACTGTTATTTTTTTTATTTAGTTTTTGTTAACCGGGTAAGTGCCATTAGTCAAAACATGACTATTTTCAGGCATGACCCAGGAGATTACAATAGGTGGGGATATACAGGGAATACAATTTGATTTGGGAAGAGACAAAATACATACAGAGCTATAACAAGGTTTAACAATCACATGAGTAGGTAACAAGAATAGTACATAGTTTATAATCAGTAACAAAAAATTCAGTGAGAAAAAATCACATACGGCTGACAGCTGCTGGGTTAAGGGTAGCTGAAACATTAACAAAAATGAGACAATAAGTGCCTAAATAATATAACTAGATGGTCAGGATAAGTGGAGGCAGTTTGCAGCAGTGGGGAAGTGGGTTAGAGTCGAAAGCAAACTCAAGGGGGTTTGAAACAGGCACAGGAGATCTGGCTGAAGAAGAAAGAATGACAACTGTTTTGAACTGGGCATGACTGGGGCCTAAGCGTACATCAAGAGGCAGGGAGTTCCAAAGTTTGGCTGCTGAATGAGAGAAAGTAAGGGTTCCTTTGTTAGATTTACATCTGGGTATTTGCAGCAGCGACTTATCAGCCAATCGTAGGCCGTGAGAGGAGGGCTGCAGAGTTAGTAAGGAGGCCAGTGAGACTGGGATGCCTGCTCTAATGATATTATCAGTTAGGGAGCCAAGGGCAAGAGTTCGAGCCAAAGCGATGGGTAGCCAATTTAGGTTGGCATAAAGTTTGCAATGGTATTTTGACCGGGGAGAGGCCGAGGTATACCTGCAGATGTTGTTGTAAGTAGTGTCCCACTCCCTGAGGAGAGTTTTGGATGCACTGAGATAGGTAACTGCCCCATAGGATAGCGACAGGAGCAGAATCCCAAGGGCTATGGCTAATCTTGCCAACTGCGTAAGGACATAGCTGGTTTTATAGGCTACTCCAATTTTGGCATTTACCAATTTACAGGTGGATGTTATATGCTGACCAAAATTAAGATTCTCGTCAAGGAGTACTCCAAGATACTTGAATGAACATACTGGTACGAGGACCTTCCCACCCTGACCAGAAACTTCAAATTTGTCCAGGTTTTTACTTAATTTGACTGCAGAGCCAAACAGCATAGTATGCGTTTTATCAGCATTGAGGATTAGCTTATGGTGGAAGTGCCAAGACTGGGTGGACTTAAAAGCAGCAGTAAGGGTTTGCTTATGTGGTGAATATTCTTATCACTACAGTACAAGACCAGGTCATCCGCATAAAGGATAGCTGAGCCACCTGGGATACTCGGTGAGATACTGTTAAATGACAATTGAGAAGAGAAGGGGTCCTAATACTGATCCCTGGGAACACCTAGATTAATAGCCCTGGAGCTGGATATAGCTGAGCTGAATCTTATGAGCTGAGTCCTATTTGACAGACAGCTTTTAAACCAAGCAACCAAGTTTTGGGAGAAACCAAGGGCTAGGAGACTATCAAGCAGAAGAGGATGATCAACAAGATCAAAAGCCTTTGTCAGGTCAATAAAAACTGCTCCCGTGAGGTGTCCATTGTCCATAGCAGTTAAAGTGTCATTTGCAAGGTGAAGCAGGGCCGTGGAGGTGCTATGACCCTTCCAAAAACCATATTGAATTGGTGAGAGAAGGTTATATTTAGACATAAATTCAATAACTTGTATTGATACTAACTTTTCCAGGATTTTACACAGAACTGATAGTATACCTATTGGCCAATAGTTAGTCATATCTCTTGTATCACTTTTCTTAAAGACTGGAGCAACTCTAGCCATTTTCCAGATATCAGGGACAACACCTTTGTAAAAAGAGAGGGTAAAGATCCTTGACAGGGGCTGTGCAATAAATGGTGCTGCCAGTTTTAGGAGTTTGGGTTCTGTCTCATCAGAGCCTACACTAGTGTTGTCAGAAATGGTATCTAGCAGGTCTAGGATGTCAGATTTTGATACCGGCGTAAAGTAAAAGTGTGGGGTGAAGACAGAGGTGACAGGAGGGGAGAGTAAAGCTGACCATTGTGGAAGACAGATGTAAAGCTGGACAGGTCAGATCATTTTTTTATTAAACGCCTCTGCAATAGTCCTAGGGTTATTGCAGTGGACCCCACTAATGAACATTTTGTCTGCCAGGTGAGTTTTCTTTACACCTAGGAATGATTTTACATGTGCCCAGAATTTTCTGGAGTCACCTGTTGCTCCTAGCAGAAGCTCCTTACAATATGCACTTTTTGCTTGTCTAATCTGCTTTTTGTAATCACTTCTCTGGGTCCTATACGTCCGGTAGTCAACAGTGAGGCCTTTTTTTTTTTTTTAAACGCCCCCAGCTCTTATCCCTGACATGTAAAGCTGCCAGGAGATCTTTGTGTAACCACTTAGTGAGTGTCATGCACACACATCGGGTCACTAGGGGTGTATGTCTATCCTGAATTGAACGAAATTGGTCTAAAAAGTAGTTCAGAGCTGTTTGTGCATCCAAGGACTGACAAAGATAAGATCAGCCAATCGATGAGACTTCATACAGGAATTTAGCCTGATTCAGATTAGCATAGTTCCTGAAAATGATATTGCGTGGGGGCAGAGACTGGGAGCTAAAGTGTTGCCACATACAAAAAATGGGGTAGTGATCAGATATAGTATCTGGCAGAGTGCCTGCATTCACAATTCTGTCAACCCTGTTCGTTAACAGCCAATCCAGTAACGTGCTGGACATTGTTTTAGGGGAGATCCTTGTGGGCACTGTTATGACTTGATGCAGGCTATAGTTCTGGATTGCAGATAGAAGTTGACTATGTGTTTGCCCAAGCCCATTTAAATTCATGTCCCCAAGAATAAGCAGTTCATTATGACCTACTAGTTTTACTGAGTCCTCCAGCAAATTTAAGAAGGCAGACAGTACTCCTTGGGGCGGGTTATAAGCAACAACTATGTGAAGATTTTTAGAACCCAAGCAGAGAAGTGCATGAAGAGACTCGCAAGAGGAGGATTGGGGTATAGTATTTTGCAAGATGTTTAGATGAGTTTTGTAAAACAGCACAACACCTCCACCCCGCTTAGGAGATCGTCTGTCATTCCTGATAAGGCTATAGTTTTGTAATGAGCAGATTGAGTCAGGGTTGGGAGGCTTGAGCCACGTCTCAGATAGGCATAGTATATCCGGATTGTAGGTGGAGACCCAAGCCTCAAGCTCCGTGAAATTGCGTGTAATGCTCCTAATGTTTAGATGGACTATGCAGAGCCCCTAGTGGTAGCCCAGGAGGCATTATTGCAAGGCTGAGGATGTAAGGGACCTGGGTTTCATTCAACATCACCTGCCAACAGGATTGCAAGCAGCAAGAGGTACCAGAGCTTGCAATGAATGCTAGGAGAGACCATAGTAGTTTTAAACCAGAGTCTACGATCTATGTAGGTGCCACGAGATAATTAATGAATCGTGAGATCAGTATTGGAGTAAGATCAAGGTAGTCAGCAGGTCTAACAAGCATGTTTGAGGATATGAAATTTCCATTTGAATTTTGTAGCCAGGTGCTACTGTGGGAACAGGGTAACAGACTGGTTACTAGAGAGACCAAAATTATATGTGTCATATTGAGCAGCAATAGTACAGTTCCAAATGCAGAAGGGAGTGGAAACTGCCCTAGTGCAGATATAAACATCAATTATACAATGGCAAGAAAAAATCCAGGACTCTGATTGGTCAGTCTTGTGCTGGACCTGTGATGTTATCCCAGCACAACATCACGAGTCTAGTCTCATCATTATGGAGCACCTTACTCTCTTTTTTTTGCATCTCCTCTTAAGAAACAAAAATATTTTTCCACACTAATAAAAGCATTCTTTAAAATTATTTTTTTTTATTTTAAATATAGCATCGAGCCATTGTATAATAGCAATAATGCCCTCCAGGGTGTGTGTCGTTTGGGATAACGTCGCGTCTCAGTTGTTGGATGCACTTGGCCTGCGGCCTCATGCCCAACCACCTGAGGCATGACGTTATCCCAGCACGACACACACCCTGTTGGGCATTATTGCTTAAGTACAGGCACTCAATGAGAACGAATGATGAGCTGACAACCCCTAGTGGTAGTAAATGATAAGGAGCTAATGGAAAGTGGTCTGTTACATGTCATCTGAAACTGACATACAACGCCTATATAAGTAGATGCCCAGGTGGGGGTAGGGGAGTCATGGCAACACCGGCAGGGCATCTGTTTAGTAGCAGCAGTATTTGTTAGCAACCATGTATTTTTTTCAGCAATAACATTTGTGTGACAAAAATATCAATATATATATTTTTTTCTCATTTTCTTTCTTTCCTGAACCAAGATACATGATTCTGACATTTTTAAAAGTTCCCACTCCTGTGCCATGCCCGCCATGAAAATAATTAAATATATATGTACAGTGGTGTGCTGTTTACCATCAGAAACATGTGGTAGCGCCATCTGAATACATCTGCAGTATGCATCTAGCATGTACATTCCACAGGTAACCACAACGGAAGAGATTTTTAAAAATTGTGAGTGGCAGCCATCTTTAATGAGTCATTAATTCGAAAATTCGCTGATTTTAACAATATCTGAAAAAACTAAAAAATACACTGAGCATTAATCTTAGGACATCATAAATTCATGTTTAACAAAAAAAATTGTGTGATGGAATGTTTTGCTGACTAACAAATGCTGTTGCTGTCACGAATGTGCCACTCTAGACAAATTGTTCCATATGAAGGGTTTACTATGAAACAGTGACACCAACAAGTTGGTTTGTTTTTAATTTAGCACACAAACAATGGGACTAAGGGACAGTAGTTAGGCAGAGTAACAAATCCAGCAGCTTGGCTTGTGGTTAAGCAAACCAGTTTTATTTTGTAAAGCAGCACACACTCACCCCACAGCAGCAGCACATAGCCCACTGGTTGTGGTTTTGCTTAACCACAAACCAAGCAATGAATTTGTTATTTTTCCTAACTAGTGTCTGTTAACCCCGTGTTTTGTCTATTAGGACTGCTATTTTATGTGGGATCCAGACGTGTATTCCCATAGCCGCCTTTCAATTACAATTTTGTTATTTTTATTTATTTATTTATTTTACCCTCATGTATGAGTTGTTATAGTGCATTATATCAAATCTCTCCAGCAAGACTTGCTCATGGTTAGTTTAAGTCATTAACTGGATAGACTGTTATGTATTCTGTTTGTACTGTTCTATTTGAAAAAATTCAATACACAGAATATTATAAAATAATCAACAGCTGTAAAATGTATTTCGATAGTAAAGTAGAATCAAGAGATTTCAAATGTATTTCAATGGTAAGGTTAAAAAAACAACAACAATGCCCTCCAATCTAATTTTGAAGCACTGACCATGACAGCACAATCCAATCTCCACTTAGCTGATCAAACCACTCCTCACTGCACTACCGCATATACAATTCCTAATACCCTCTCCGACGCAGCTGCTCATCCCTTCCTCCAAGTTGCCAACAGAACTGCATTCATACTTTTCAAGTATCTGGCATTATAACTGCAGTTCCTTATGTTATGCTCCATCAGGCGAACTAGTGACATGGCAGTAACCACTCCACACCTCAACCATGTTGAAGGATGGTACACTCTGGTAGTACAGCACCCCCCCATACTACACTCCTGTGTGTGGGCCAGTGGTTGGAATTTCTGAATTCAAGTCTTAGTGTGGGGCTAGAGCCCTTGATCCTGTGGCCAATGGCAGATGTGCTGCCAATTTAAACACTGGCTATGGTGGCACAGCTGCAAGCTTGATTTAGCCAGGTCTGACTAAGGGACCCGTTAATCCACAAAGGAACCCTTATACAAAATGCTGGTGTTTACACCACATTTGAAACTGAAAAGTGAGATGGCAAGTTCACTGATAATCTCCACACACACAGGGAATAAAACAGTTTCAGTAAAGTACACTGCAAGGAGGTCAAGGTTAAGGTGGAACTGCAAAGCGGTGCAGAAGGGCTAGCAGTATAAGAGACAAGTACAGTTTTGTTCGGGTCTAAATTCCCCAACCATGTATGAGCAGATGCATATCCTACAGTAGTAGAAGAACAATTTAAAACAAGCAAAGTATTCACAGTACTATTACTAGTCACATCTGGGATGTGCAATTTTTTTTATTTCCCATGGTGTGGGGAAGAGTATTATCGTGTTTTTAAAAACTGTATTATCTTCTGATTTTAGAAATCCCAGTGTTTTCCAGTGCACCCATAAATATGAGTTATTCAGCTTTGGGCTATAACTTTTTAGGAAGCCTACGCTGTGTTATTACTAACATAAACCAGTCACTGCAGCTGGCAGAAAGATCTTGTGTAGTGTGAGACTGTAATTGTACCAAAGCTCCATCCTGCAGCAGCCCTGCTAGTTATTTCAGCAACAGCCCGGCTACCAGAGACACGGAGATTGCCATCAGCTGTTTGAAGCGGGACTTGTGAATTACATCAGCACAGGAGGAGGGACAGTAACACTAGAAAAGGCTCACGTTGCCACTGTGTGAGCGTGAGCAGCGCAAGCACCACTCGGAAGAGAAACACGGATAGAATTAACTTGGAAAACCCCTAGAGTTGATAACCTGGGACTTTATAACAGTGGTAATTTTATTGAAATGATTATGTTTAGAGCACTTAAGCAGATTAATAAATAACAGAGGGTATTAGAGTGAATTTTAAGTAACATTGAATGAAAATTTATCTGTCTAATATAACCTGCTGTTTTTCACCAGTTGCCGTGCCTTCGACAGTAAGTATAGTGACAGAGGCATTGCTCGTGAAAGTGAATTATTAGTTAAGTTTACTCTAAATGTGAAATATCACGTAAACAGAGTGAATATATGTTTTAAAATGAACATTGCCTAAAAAAAATTCAAAGTTTCAGGTAACTAAATAGGTGGCTTATCGCTGAAATAACATCTTAGTGTTTTTGACTAGGGTTTGGATACTGGTGACATTTTTTATAGAGTACTGTCACCTTAAAATATTTTTAATGCTCTATATGGGTTATCTGTACTAGATTTTTCTTTTTTGACTTGGAGTTTTTTATTTTATATTTTTATAACAGGTTTGTGTTGAGTATTCCTCTGCTCTTGGATGTAGCAGTGAAAATGATAAGGGAACTGTAATTTAAGATGATGGGGTTGGTAGTGGGCTCGGTCTGCATGGTTCAGCTATTTGCCATCATAGAGACTGATACCTTAACAGAAAGATCACGTACCTACCTAAACTGTTTATTGAACAATTTGAAGTCACAACAAGTATCTAAGCTGACCATACGGTGAAATCCTTTCAAACTTATCAAAAAAGAACTGCGTGCTAAATATTTGGTAATACAAATTGGGTGTATTTAGTCATGTGACTGGGCATTATTGCTGTCTCTGGCTCTTTGTGGGGATGTTGAATTGAACCTAGGTCCAAGGGGAGGATCCATTAAATTGGTCTTGGACAATGCACGAAGTACGATCAAAAAAATGGATTTCAGAACCTGGGTAGAACATGAAGAGCCGGACATAGTAATGTTGATGGAAACATGGTTATAAAAGGGAATCGAATATAATGAGATAGAATTAAAACATTTTTATCATTTTAGGCAGGATTGGGGAACATTGGGGGGAGGTGTTCTAATTTACATTAGTCACGCAATTGGTAATTCAAAAATTTTATATTCAGGGTCAATTGAGGGTATCAAATGTTTATTAATTGAGATACAGGCATTAAAATTGGCTATAGGAGTGGTTTATTCTCCACCTAAAATAAATACTATTCATTTTGACAAATTTTCACATGTTTTAATGGGACATTTAGGTCAACTACAAGTAATTCTGGCTGGTGACTTTAATGCAGCTTGGGGTTGCCCTAGGGGCCAGAAGTTGGAAAATTCAATGAGTTGTTTAAATTTAATACAACTTATGGATATTCCCACAAGGTAAGGTTCCCTAACTAGTAAAGGCAACATTTTAGATCTGATGTTTGTCTCACCAGAATTGACTATCTTGGAGAAAAGTGTATGTGCTCCTAGTTTAGGAGATCATAATGTAGTTAAGTGTGTTTTCTCTATGACCAAAAATATTACTTCCATAAAGTTGGTACCACAAATATCCAGAAGATGTTATTCAAAATTTAGTAGTTTGTCATTTAGAAAGTACCTTCAGGGACTTCCATGGTATAGGATTTTTCTTATACCAGATTTAAACTTGGCCGTACAAGAATTCACAACAATGTTTGGGAATGCCTGTGATAAATTTGCTCCATATAAAAAAGTAAATCAAAGATTAAAATATTTGCCATGGTTAACTATAAAATTAAAAAAAATGATCAGAACAAACAGCCAACTTTGGAAAAAGGCAAATAAAACACTAAAAAGTGAAGTTTGGGAACAATATTAAAAGATAAGGAACAAAGTAATACAGGAAATTAGGAAATCAAAAGCTTTTTATTATAAACAGCGGATTAAAGAATCAACCAACCCGGGTGCCTATTGGTCTGTAATAAAAAATCTCATGAATCCAATTTGTAACCAGAGTGAGATAAAATTGAGTCAAGATGGGAAAGTGCTTGAAACAAATAAAGCTGCTGATTTTCTGAACAATTATTTTATAAACCTCCCCAACCTGAATTTAAAACCTACATCTAAAATTAATTTAGTGAAGGAAGTAAAGGATGGGAATTTCCTAGATGAAAAACACATAAATTTAGATTCAGGAGAGTGACAAATAAAGAAGCCCTAAAAAGTATAAATAGATTAAAAACAAACAAGGCAAGTGGTCTGGATAAAATAGATAATAAATTATTGAAGGAAGCCGCCTTGGAATTATCACCAATACTATGGGATATCTTCAATTGGAGTTTAAAGGAGGGACAGTTTCCTTCCAGCTGGAAACTAGCCAAAGTGATACCAATAGATAAAGGAGGAGATCCTATGGACACCTCAAACTATCGTCCTGTAGCCCTGTTGTCTACAGTATCTAAGTTATTTGAAAAAGTTGTTCACGATCAGTTGATGGAGTATTTGGAGAAGTATAATAAACTAACACAACAACAATATGGCTTTAGGCAGGGTAGGTCCACGGCTACCGTACTCACTGACTTTTTAGATCTCATAGCTACTCCGCTTGGGGAGGCGAAGCCCGTGGATGCGGTATATGTGGACCTATCCAAAGCATTTGATTTAGTAAATCACAGCATCCTGATAAATTCATTGAAGAAAATAGGAGTAGAGGAAGAAACTTGTAGTTGGTTTATGTCATATCTTGACAGTAGGTCAAAATTTGTTGTTTTAAATGGTCAACAGTCAAGACAGGATTATGTGACAAGAGGGGTTCCCCAGGGATCCATCCTGGGCCCCCTCCTGTTCATAGTCTACTTAAATGACTTGCCAAAAAATATTAGACATTCACAAATTTGTCTTTATGCAGATGATACGGTATTAGTAGCAGTAGGAATAACTTCAAGAGAAGTAGAACAAAAGTTACAAAGTGACTTTCGTACTATGCAAGATTATTTTTCATCTTTGGGTCTATTAGTAAATAATAAAAAGACACAGACTATGTCTTTTGCATCAGATAAGAAGGGTGTCTCAAAATTAAAAATAATGACCCAGGAAGGTAAGTTCTTAGAACAAACCGAAACATATAAGTATTTAGGGATACAAATAGATCAGTATCTGACATTCCAACAGCACATAACAAACTTAATAAAGAAAACAAACACTAAGATTGGAGCTATAAGATGAGTATCAAACTGTATGACAAGAGAAACAAGATTGATCATGATAAATCAACTAGTATTACCAGTTATCGACTACGAAAGCCATATTTACAGGCATACAACAAAAAAACAGTTAAATGGCTTAGATACACTCTACAACAAGCTTGCAAGATTTGTGTTAAGCTGTGACCCCAAAACTCACCATTGTATAATGTACATAGAATTAGGTTGGACCCCATTAAATTTACGGGCAAAGGGAATCTGGTTGAACCAGGTTCGGAGTATACTCAAAAATAAATCCTTAAATAATTTAAAAAATAAACTACAAAAACCCAAACATGGTTTAAATCTAAGAAAAACAGGTGCCAGAGATTTAATTAACTTAAATCAACTAACCAGTTCAGTGAAATGACCTTTTAATACCAGGCAGCTCCTAGTTGGAATTGTCTCCCCCCTCCCCCTTTTTACGAGAATTAACTATTACTGATAATGCTTTTAAAATTGCTATGAACCATGAACTCAGTTTCCGCTGTTACTGCAATAGGTGAAAATAATGTAGAGGTTAAATGACTATTAGCCTTTTTTGGTGTTTTTTGTAAAACATTGTAAGGTATTTGTATTTTCTGTATGTTTTGTAATTTTGTACCATATCAAAAATTTGTAATGTTGTAACTACTTAGTTTTATATAAACAGATAAGCCTTGTGAATAGGGATTTTCAGAACCCTAATGGCTATATCACTGTATAAATAAAATTTTACCATACCATACCATACCATATAAGCCATACACCCACAGTGAGTTGATTGACTGGCCACACATTTGGTAAATATTCACTCTAATTCCTGAATTTAAATTAAACATGCGCATGTCAATAAATATAAATGATCAGTCTTACTATATAAAAATGATAATAAAAGGTGACTATGACCCAAAGCATCACTAGGTAATATGTATAGGGTCTCTTACCTGGGTACTGGGGAGCCAGAGGTAGGAGTCTGGAAGGGATAACTTCCATTAGACCAGTATCATGAAATATAGGATAGTGCAACAAAGGATCCATAGTTCTGAGGGAGTAAATAGGAAGACTAGGACAGGTTAGTACAGTAATGCTTATCTGATTGGGAAGGAGTCAGTGTCCTGTCAGACCTGTAGAAGTAAAGAGAACAATAGGTTAATGTGAATAAAATCTGGTAGTGAGAGCAGAGACAGAGAGCAGACAGATACAAAAGGGGTATAGGATAGCAAAGGAATAAAGAACATGTTCTGGTCAGAGCCGACATGGCTGTGTAGAGCTTTTGGGATGCTTTTACCCATTATTTCTAATGAATTTGCACAATGCAGATCTGCTGAGAGGCAGTTTCAATGTGGTCTTCCTTTTACACTTTCTTACAATGTGTTTTTCTAGAATATGCCTGCTGATTGCTATATATTTAGCCTGGATAGTTCACAGAAGACAGGGCATCTTATTTTCAGTGGGGCTCTACAGTTATACAATATTTTGCTGAATTACGTAAAATCAGAACACATTGAAAACAATATTTTACATCTGGACTAGGCTACCCAGAATAAACGCATTATAAAAATGGTAAAATCATGTCCCCACTGAGAAAAAGATATTACATCTAATCTGGGGCATCCTGTGTAAATATAGTGCAAATATGTGTAAAATGAAGATCCCTATGACAATGAGATGTAGCATCTCCCCTGTGCTAACCAGTATACTAAATATAGGATAAGAAATATTTAAAGGAAATCTACTGTAAACTGAACTTCACTGTGTTCACTGACATAAACACGTTTCTTTATTGTTTTATAACATATTATTTATTTATTTGTGAGAATCTGTTTACAACCTTTGAGCCAGAGGCTCATTTCCAAAGGTACCTCGTCACATTAAGACATACATAGCATTTAGATTACATA
The DNA here is from genome assembly GCA_016271365.2 of Neoceratodus forsteri. Lineage (NCBI taxonomy): Eukaryota > Metazoa > Chordata > Ceratodontiformes > Ceratodontidae > Neoceratodus > Neoceratodus forsteri. The sequence goes on from CM028132.1 coordinate 472,033,477, forward strand.
GTACAAGTTTTCTTCAAGTAGGCGTTTGTTAGAGGCGCCACGTCACTGTGGTTAAACAACATACATTTAAGTTACAGGGTACATGTAATAGAAATAGGTCTGACACAATTGGTTTCATTTGCTGAGCAATCAACTGGCATGAGACAGCAGGCTCTGCCAGGTTATATAGGAATGGTGTGCTGGGTAAGGGATGGGGTGGGCTGGGTGGGGAGCTGCCGGTGGGCATTGTCACGAGTGGAGAGGTTGAGGCCTCATTCAGAGACAGGAACAGCTACGAGTGTTGAGGAGTTGGCTGCAAAGGGTGGTTTTGAATTTGGAGATTGTGGTGGCATTGGAGATGGTGGCAGGGAGAGAGTTAAACCAGAGTGGGGCTCTGTACCAGAAGGACCTCTGACCATGAGTGGTTCTTGATCTGGGGACCAGTAGAGCGGTCTTGTAGGATGACTGTGTAGCAACAGTGGGTAGGATCTGGTGGATGGATGCAGTCACCCCTGGTGGAGAGAGCCCGAGTAGGGTTTTGTTTGTGAGTAGGCAGGTATGATAGCAAAGTCGTTCATCTAGGGTCAGGAGTTTAGCATCGTTATACAGTTGACAGGTGTGTGTGAGCCTGGGGGCACCAGTAATCAGTCTGCAAGCCTTATTTAGGGTTATGTGAATTTTTTTGAGGGCAGTTGTGTTAGCAGCACCATAGATTGGTAAGCCATAGTCTACCAGGGACAGTACTGAGGATGTGACAGCGAGCCGGAGAGCATTTGGGGGGAGGCAGTTTCGATGGCGGAAGAGGATGCCAAGCCGTATGTTGGCGGCGGATGCAAGGGCATCAATGTGTTCGTGGAATGTGAGGGCTGAGTCGAAGGTAATCCCGAGGTATTTGTAGGAGCAGACTTGTTCCAGAGGTTGTTTGGTACTAGGAAGAATATGGAGTGGGTGGTTGCTAGCTTTGTTTTGGGGGTGGGCAAAAAGCATAGCTTTGGTTTTTTTAAGATTAATGATGAGTCTGTGCTCCTTAAACCAGGCATCTGCCTCATTGAAGGACTGTTGTAGGGAATCCTGAAGGGAGATGGGGTTGCGGTGGGTGGCAAAAATGACAGCATCATCAGCATACAGAAGCATGTTGCCAGAGCAAGCACTGGGCAGGGTGTTCAGATAGAGTGAGAAGAGGAGGGGGCCCAGGATGGAGCCTTGGGGGAACTCCTGAGTGTATGGGATGGGTATCATAGAGTGTTCCACTGATTTTAACACACTATGACCGGGCGCTTAGGTAGCTTGAGCACCATGCTAGTGGGCCAGCCGCGAGACCAGTGTGACAGAGGACGTTCAGCAGAAGAGGGTGGGAGACAGTGTCAAAAGCCTTTGATAGGTCAATGAACACTGCACCAGCTAGTGAGCTGGTGTCCAGGGAGGAGTGAAGGAAATTGGAGAATTCAATTAGCACAGTGCTGGTACTGTGGCCAGCACGGAAGCCATGCTGCTCAGGGCATAAGATGTCATGCTTGGATAGATATTTGGTGATTTGAGTGGCCACGACTTTTTCCAGGGCTTTTGAGAGGGGAGGGAGGATTGAGATTGGTCAGTAGTTGTTGGTTGCAGACCTGTCACCACCTTTATGAATGGGCGTGACTATGGCTGTTTTCCAGGCAGAAGGAAATTGTCCCAGGCAGAGCGATCGGTTTAGTAGGCTGGTGAGCGGGGCTCGGACTTCATCTAGCACCAACCTGAGGATACTGGGATCCAGTGAGTTGCTGCCGGGATTGTTGCCATTTAAAGCTTTGATAAGGATGGGTCTGGCCTCCCGAGCAGATACCTTGCGCAGATGGAAGCTGGGGTGGTGGCGGACGGGGGGAGGATTGGTTTGGGGGGTTCAAAGACATTACTGGGGAGGACTGAGCTAAGGTCGGTGAAAGCGTGTTGAGGCAGTTAGCTATGTAGGCAAGATCGGTGGAGGTACCATCACTAGAGAGCTGAGATGGGGAGGGACCGTGACTTTCCATTTAACTGCTTAATATTATCCAGAACTTGTGGGCTGAGCCCCAGGAAGAGGTGAGGGTGGCTGTAGTGGTCAGCCTTGGCTTTACGGACCCAAGTGCACTTATTCCGGGCTGCATTGTAGGCTTGTCTACCAGCCAGCTGGCCTGTTTCAGTGGCATGGTGCCAGAGGTTATCCCAATCTCTAAGCAATTGTAGAAGGGCAGGGCTGACCCAGGGTACATTCTGTTTTTTGGATCGGGTTTTTGTGAAGGGTGCAAAGAGATCACAGGCATTGTTGAATGTTTGGGAGAAGAAAGTGAGGGCAGTGTCAATATCGGGTGCATGTTGGATGGGGGACCAGTTTATCTGGGTGAGAAACTGCCTAAGTTTTTTCAGCCCACTGGGGTGAAGGCACCTTCTGAGGGTGGTTTGTGCTTTGGGTTTGGTATTGGGGCTGCCCATAGAAATAGGATAGGGAGTAGTCACTTAGGGGTCTGTAGGACCTGGGTGTTTTGGGATTTTGGGGTCGACTGGTGATGAGTACATCCAGTAGGGTGCTGGTTCCTGTTTTTGGGTTTATTCTAGTGGGTTGGGTGATGAGTTGCATCAGATCTTGGGCGGCAAAAGTGTCCTGGATTGAGGAAGAGGAGGGGCTGAGACAGTTTATGTTTAGGTCACCAACTAGGATTTGCTCTGCCGCATGGTAAAGGGTGGCCAGATAGTCAGTTAGTGATACCAGGGCTGGGTTCTGGTTTTTGGAGGGAATGTAGGCAGTGGTGAAATAGAGAGGACCTCTAGAGGGGTCAGGGGTGAGCTTGAGGGTGAGGGCCTGGGCCTCATTTACAAGGGCAGGGGTAGGGAGTGCTTGACCAGTAATTATGTCCCTAGTGTAGATTGCACAGCCTCCCCCTTGTTTGCCTACTCGGTCCTCCTGGTATAGGGTATAGCCAGGGAGGGAGACAAGAGAGTCGGGGTGGATTTGGACAGCCAGGTCTCTACCAGGGCTATGATGTCCGGTTGGTGTGCCGTGGCCCAGCACTGGAGGGTGTCAAATTTTTTCAGCAGGCTGCATATGTTCATAGAGGCTATTTTAAGGCCAGTGGGCCAAGTTGATGGGTGGGAGGGGGCTGGTCCTGGGTTGGGATGTATGTTGCCAGAAAGTAGAAGCAGGAGGGCCAAGGCTCTGGTCTGTGTGCGGAGTAAGTCAACTTCTTTGGTGTACGCTGGGAAGGGGGGGTGGCCATGGTGGTAAAAGAAATGGGCAGGGTTCGAAGGTTTGGAAGGGCATGGATGAATTCCAACCATGGAGTGTCAGGGTAGACGATGGGGGTGGTGGATAGAGGGTGGGTGCCGTGGGCCAGGGTCCATGGTCAGTGTAGGGTGTGATCGTACTAGGTCTGGGAGAGTTGTGGGTGCTGGGATGAGTGGGCCTGTGAATATGATTGGCTGATGGGATGTGTGTACTAGCAAGAGAACAGGGAGGAGACATTTGAGGAGAAGGGGCACAAACATAATGCCTATGTAAGGAGCAAGGCAGGAAGGGTACAAGTATCTTGTATGCCCCCAGGAAAGCGTGGATACCACTTTGGATTAGTGGTAGGGTCACGGACTCTGGTGGACAGGGTACAAGGTTCTAACCCCTGGTGGGGCAAGGGGAAAAAGGACCTGGGCAGGTGTAGGTTCCACTATCCAGGTGGTTCAAACGGGCTTGTACTGGGCCAAAACCAGGGTGGAAGTAGCGACTCTAGTGGTCACTGAAGGTTAGTGTCAGGCTAGGGTATGGTCTGATAGTTGGGTCAGATCAGTGTGCCAGGCTAGTTTGACGCCTGGGTATAGGAATGTGGAGAGTTCAGAGACAGGAGTGGGAGTAAGGGGAGAGAAGTACTGCGTGCAGGTAGAGGGGTTCCCAGGAAGTAGGAGGAGGGAACTTCAGACAGCGAAAACCAATGTGGGTAGTCAGGGTCCCTCTGGTGGCAGGCTGGTATAAGCTGCTAATGGGAAAGTGGGGACTTAGTAAAATTAGGAACAGGATGTGATGTCATAGGTAAGAGACTATATAAGTAAAGCCGACCGTGGGTGGGGCAGTCGACGCGCACACCGCATCAACGGGCTAACACCCCTCCCTAGGGTGCACTTCAGGAGGTAGTTTAATTACCTCCGCACCTGTCGGAGCTTCAACTAGCTCAGTTGCTCCTGCTCCTTGGAGTGTCTGGGCCAGGGGCAGGATCGGGATTGGGCCTATATGTGAGAGAGGACAAAGGGATCAATTAGTATGCAGCGGGAGGACAGGCTTGATACTGCGCATGTGCGGGAGAATGTCCCAACCGACAGCTAGCTAGCTCTGGTGATATTACACCAGCTCAGAGGACCAGGTCTAGGTAAGTTTGCAGTTTTGACCAGTATGCAGATATACTAACTTCAGAACCCCCAGAAAGCTCTCACTAACATTCACATGTAAACAGCACAGAAAATACAGTGGTATTTATTTTGAATGTTGTGGCCATGAGGATGGTGTGTACGGTGTGTACACTGTATGCGTGTGTGCGTGTGTGTGTTTGCTGTGTATAATAAACTATGTATGAGACAGTACTTATCAGTTAGTGTCTTAAGAGGTTAGAAAAACAGTGTAAATCTTTTTTGGACATTTCTTGCTGAAAATGGGTGACCTTTATGAGGTATGAGTCTTTATTGAAAGAGAATACCTGCCCAACTGAAGCCAGTAGCAAGAAAATGTTTAAATGCTAAGTATTTAAATGTGCAAGTTGTTGCATTTCAAAGGGGGTAAACAAATCTCCAGTTTAATAGGCAACCAATATTTAACAAGCTGTTTCAGTTTCCTAAAAGCCATCTGATAAGCATCTTGGAATTCTATCTACAACATTCTAAACAGAAAGAAGGGAGTATTTAACTGTCACAGTGATTTACAGTTATGGATGGATACACTGAAAAGTACTAAAAAACGTGTTCCACGGCATCCCAGTTTTTCTAGCTAAAGCAAGATGACTGTAGGCTCCTCCCACAGCCATAAAAAGGGAAATTTAGGTGAAAAGTTACAGTTAGGGCAAATTAGGAAGACAGAAATATAGAGAAAGAAACAAACTTAACAAACAGCACAAAAAAAAAAAGAGAACGTGTTGTGGGGGGGGGAGCCTCAGCAAAGCCACTTATCGCCCCCAGATGGCCTAATGTCCAGTAATTAAAAGTAGTTGCCGGGGCGCTAATGAGCACAGTAGAGTAAGGATGCTTTTCTCTCCCACTCTGCAAACCACCAAGAATGATACATTTTTATTTTATTTCTAACTCACTCAAAAGTATTGAAAAGTGATCTGATCTGTCGGGAACAGACCATGGATGAGTATCTTACACCCGGTATGGTGAAAAGCTCTCACACTGCAGGTAAAAATAAAAAAAAAACAACACCGGCTACACAGGTGGAAAATGCAGGGCCCATCTCACTCTCTGCTGCTGAGGTGTGCGCCTTAGGCCTCGAGGTAACACAGTAGGTCCTGGCCACCCTGGAGCCTTGTCTTACCAGTTTGGCATCTAATTTCGACTGCAAGCTTCAAGAACTTGTGAATTTGCATGTATCGCATGTGACATGGCTGACAGAAATGGAGCAACAAATATCCAACATTGAGGATGTCACGGCACCGGTCCCTGAACAAATTGTAGCTTTACAAAGAGAACTGGCAGACTTCAAAGATCAATTTGACTACAAAAAAAATTACCATCGACAATTGAACCTGTAACTCCGGAGGCTCCTGGAGGGACTGGAGGACTGGAGGGTGCTGATGCTTTTGAATTTTGTGCACGGACCCCGCCTGGGATCTTGGGGCTCTCCCCCAAAAACGGCCGACTTAAACTTGAGAGAACCCATCAGGCTGTGCTTTCCAGCCCCCACGGATCAACCACCAAGACAGATAGTGATGCAGTTCCACAGTTTTCAGGAAAGGGAGATGATGTTGAAAACCTATAGAACCATGTTTACTCTACAGTATGAAGTCCACAAGCTCCACCTTTTCCAGGATTACTCTACCCGCCTATTGAAGCTACGTCACACCTTCAGCTCGGTGATGGTACCATTGCAAGAAACCCAGATTGAATGATTCTTGCTGTACCCTGCAACCCTCAAAATTAAACATGAAGGGGCCACCTATTCTTTTTGGGATGTACAGAAGGCGGATTCTTTGTGAGGGATCTGAAGAAGAATTTGGGGTGAGATTGTTTTCTTTCAACCTCAAGCTGTGCTTGTCGTGAAGGATGGAGGGTTTGGGCCCACTATTGGGGCTAAGTTTTATGTTAAGCCATGTTTTAAGGTACTGTTACATTTTCTCAACATATCTGCAAACTCTCCAACTATCTGAGGGGACTTGTTGCAAACTATTTTCGCATGTTCTACTTAATGCTGGGATTTGGAAATGACTTGTTTCAAACAACATGAAGTCTTGCTATATTATGACAATTGCAGTATGACCGCAGGTTAGAACTGCTCCGGAGGTGAAATAGTTAACTTTCCATGAAGGCATGGAATCTTGAGTGCGAGCTCGGTTAAGGAAGCTCTGTCTGGTTGCTTTCAAACCTAAAACCGGTCAGATTCTTTACTCTGCCTCACTGAACAGTCGCCCGGAGATTTCTCCTTTGCTCGGTTCATTTCGTGGTTTAAAAAGTTTAAAATACTCAGTTTTCATCTACTTTAACCGCAACCTGTCGTTCAAGCTCTGTCTGTGGTAACGTAAGTAATAGATAGTTTTACATACTGAATTTCTGTGTGGAACTTGTAAACATTAATCAGTTCGGTTTGAACCGATCAGGTTGTGTTTTGAACTACTAGTCCTTTTTTAGAAGTGCGGTTCGGTTCCTATCGGTTCTAAAGCGGATTTCATTACGGTTTTCCAAGGCCGGTGACTCGGTTGGGAACCGATAGGAGAGTTTTGCTTGGTGGATTGCCATAAACGGCAAGTTTTGGTTAGGCTGGCATAATGTCTGAGAAACCCAAAAGAAAAACCGGGCCCACTGGGTTTCAGCACTGTGATGTCTGTGGGGAAGCCTTTGCCAAGGCTGACCCTCACACCACATGTGTTTATTGCCTGGGGTTTGACCACCTCGATTCAGACTGCCAGATTTGCAAGAATTTCCCTGCTGCCACTGTTGAGAAGAGAGTTGGTAGGCTCAGGGAAAGGGAGGCCAAAAAGTCCGCTGACCCGGATGGCCGGCCCGGTTCGGTGCCAACCGAACCGGGAGGAGTGCCCTCTGACCAGGGCGATACTGGCGAACAAGAGCTGGCTCCGAGGACCCAGTTCCTGCAAAAAGGACTAGAAAGTCTGCTGCTGTGGAAAAAGTGTTTTCCCCAACAGCTGAAGAGATAGCTAAAGCAATCCAAATTGTCCAGTCTCTTTCCCCGGTTCCTGAACCGACACCATCTGGGAGACGTTCGGTTCACCCGGTTCCTCCGGTTCAAGATTATGATTTTGAGGAATTTTATGAACCATGGGGGGAGGGAAAGAAGACTATGAGGAGAGTGAATGCGGTCTGGAAGATCTGGAGGCTCCTATTGGACCAGATACCTCCCCAGACAGACCTTTAGGGGTTTCCCTCCCTAGGCCTTCTGAGTCCCCTTCTCACTTCAAGTTTTATAAGAAGGTTGCTGAAACTCTTCAGCTTCCTCTTGAGGAAGCTGTTGATGACCAGGAAGAGCCTGATTATGTAGAAATGATGGATATTCCAGAGTCTAAGAGACTTTCTATTCCCCTTCATAAATCTTTCAGGAAGCAGACAGTAAAAGTTTTAAAAACTCCTCATACTATGCCTCCTGTAGACAAAAGGATGGACAGAAGGTATACTTTATCAGGTTCTGACACAGAATTTCTTACACAGCAATGCAGCCATGGGTGTAGTGCAGGCTGCAGCCTGTGACAAGGCAAATATTCTCTAGCTTCACATCCTCCTGAAAAGGACTCCAGGAAGATTGATGCTATGGCAAAGAAACAGTACATGGCAGCATCCTTGGGACTCAGACAAGCAGATTATATGGCTTACGCTGCCAGATACCAGAAATCCAGATGGGATACTGTGCTGGCTCTAGCCAAACAAGTCCCTGACCAGCTTTCCAGGGAGCTGGAACAGGTGGCTAAAGATGGTATCGAGGCATCAAAGGTGCAATTTCATGCTGCGGTGGACTCTAATGATGTATCATCAAGAGTCATGGCTACTTCTGTGGCTCTTCGCAGAATGGCTTGGCTCAGATGCACCACCCTGTCACAGGATACCCAGTCTAAAGCCATGGATTTTCCTGTGGTTGGCAATTCTCTGTTTGGGGAGCAAATAGAGAATTACAAGAAGAAAATGGATGAATACAGGACCACCTATCGGAGTGCACAGGCCAAGGAAAGGCAGGCCACTCCTCAGAAGCAGCTTCCCAAGGGCAGGGGCAGGCCTTTTCATAGGCCTTTCTACCAGGCTCAGGCCTCCTCTTCCTCCTATGCCCAGAGGGGATTCTTTAGAGGAAGGGGCAGAAGGGGTTCAAGCCCTCAGCCCAAAGCCCCTGCCAAGCAGGCACCCTGATGGGGTAGCAGGGCCACTTCTCCCCTACCGGTAGGTGGCAGGCTGGCTTACTTTGTCCAGGACTGGAAGTCTCTCACATCAGACAAGTGGGTCCTGGAAGTAGTAAGCCAGGGACTGGTTCTCAGCTTCAAAAAATTTCCGAAGATGAGAACCAGATCTTTTCCTCCTGCATCTCCATCGGAGGCACTCGCCTTAGAGTCAGAGGTCTCTACCCTCCTCACTCTCAGAGCCGTGGAAAGGGTTCCACCCCTACATCAGGGCAAAGGTTTGTACTCCAGGTACTTCCTTACCCCAAAAAAGACAGGAGAATGGCGGCCCATCCTGGATCTCAGATACCTAAACAAGCACCTTTTAAAACCAAAATTCAAAATGGTGACTCTGGGGATCATTTTACCTTCCCTAAGGCCAGGGGACTGGCTAGCATCCCTGGACCTCAAGGATGCCTACTTCCATATTCTCATCAGAAGCGCCCATCGAATGTACCTCAGGTTCGAGCTGCCCTCAGGCCATTACTAGTTCAGAGCAATGCCCTTGACTCACCTCGGCTCCAAGGGTATTTACCAAATGCCTGGCAGTAGCAGTAGCTTGTTTCAAGAAGGCAAAAAGATTGCCATATCTTTCCTTACCTGACGATTGGCTCATAGTAGGCCAACCTCAGATCAGGTCAACCTACATCTTCAGATAACTCAGCAACTGCTTACTTCCCTAGGTTTTCTCCTGAATCTCTCAAAGTCAGTGCTGGAGCCTGTCCAGCTCCTAACCTTCATAGGTGCAGAACTGAATACCCAGGAAGCCAGGGCCTTCCTCCCCTTAGACAGGGCAAACACCCTAGTCTCCCTGGCCTCCTCATTCACCCTGCAGGTCTCTCGACCAGCAAGACATTTTCTGCAGCTCCTGGGACACATGGCTGCTTCCACAGCAGTAGTGCAAGGAGCAAGATTTCAGATGAGAGACATTCAGTTCCATTTGAGGGCCTTTTGGTCTCAAAGAAAGGATCCTCTTTCCAAATTGATCCCAGTAACTCAAACCCTGATACAAGCCCTGCAGTGGTGGCAGGATCAGAGCAACCTGAGACAAGGAGTTCCCTTCGTCACTCAGCCTCACTCATTAATCCTTACTACGGATGCATCCCTCTTGGGGTGGGGGGCCCACATGGGCGACCTCACTACCCAGGGACTGTGGTCCCCTCAGGAATCTCTGCTCCACATCAATCTGTTGGAGCTCAGAGCAGTTTTTCTAGCACTTCAAGCTTTCTCCAAATCTGTTCAGAACAAAATTGTACAGGTCAGAACAGACAACACCACTACAATGTGGTACATCAACAAACAGGGGGCACTCGGTCTACGGCCTTGTGCACCGAAGCCATGAAGTTGTGGTCTCTGGCTTACTCCCTGAACACCTCCCTTATGGCAGTTTACGTCCCAGGCAAAGACAATGTCCTGGCAGATGTTCTCAGCAGGATCTCTCAGGGCCATCACGAGTGGTCCCTGGATCCCCTGGTTCTGGGAGTGGTATTTGCCAAATGGGCACCCTCAAACAGATCTCTTTGCAGCTCCAGACAATCATCAACTTCCTTTGCTGCAGGCCCCCAGTCTTGGGCTCAGTCCTCTGGACGCCTTAGCCCTCAGTTGGGAAGGGAAGTTTCTCTATGCCTTTCCCCCCTTCCCTCTCCTGTTCAAAGTGCTAGTCAAAATCAGATCCCAATCCTGCAAGGTAATTCTGATTGCCCCGGATTGGGCCAGGCAACCCTGGTACCCTCTCCTCCTGTCCTTAGCAGTCCATCCTCCCCTGTGCCTTCCCAAGAATCACAATCTGTTAACCTGTGCCCAGGCAAGGGTTGGTACCCGAACCTCAAGTCTCTCAATCTCAAGGCCTGGTTCTTGAAGAACTAGAGTTTGCTGGCCTACACCTCTCTCAAGGTGTAATGGATATACTCAAGGCTTCTAGGAAGCCTTCTACCAGGGCTACTTACAACTCCAAATGGAAAGATTTTCCATATGGTGTTCGGAAAAGAATATTTCCCCAGACTCTGCTGATTTACCCACAGTTCTAGATTACATGGTCCATCTAAACACTTTGGGGCTGAGACCAGCTACTCTGAAGGTACATTTGGCAGCTGTCTCTGCCTTTATTTCAGCAGGTAAGTCCTCCTCTGTCATCTCACCCTGTGTTTTCCAAGTTTTTAAGGGATTACTTCACACCAACCCTCCATTCAGGGATCCTGCTCCTGCCTGGGATCTCAATGTTTGCATTGCTCAGCTCATGCAACCTCCCTTTGAGCCCTTGTCTTCAGCTGAGCTTAAGTTCTTGACTTGGAAAACTGTGTTTCTGGTAGCTATCACCTCTGCCAGACGCATAAGTGAATTACAAGCATTGTCAGTGGAGCCAGACTTTATCTCCTTTCACAGAGATAAGGTAGTCCTTCGGACTAATAGAAAGTTCCTGCCTAAGGTGGTTTCGGATTTCCACCTTAATCAATCTATTTCTCTCCCTGTTTACTTCACTGACCATTCCTCCTCTGGTGAGAGGAGGCTGCACAGCTTAGATGTGAAGAGGGCCCTTAGTTACTACATAGAACGTACCAAGGGTCACAGGTTTGACTCCTCCAACTGTTCCTCACTTATGGTGAGGTTGGCAAGGGAAATCTGCCAGTAAAAGATCCATTGCCAGGTGGATTGTCTCGTGTATCCAATTCTGTTACAAAAAACTGGGTAAGGTTCCTCCCTCAGGCCTGAGGGCTCACTCTACCAGAGGTACAGCTGCTTCTCTGGCTGCTGCCAGAGACATCCTATTCTAGAGATATGTCAAGCAGCTACTTGGAAAACAGTTCACACTTTACCAGCATTATTCCTGGACATCCAGGCTCGGAGTGATGCTCGGTTTGGCACAGCTGTCCTTCAGAGCCTATTCCCTAGGTAGGTTCTGTCCCTCCTCCATGGGGGTACTGCTGTGTAGTCTGCATTGTCATAATATAGCAAGACTTCATGTTGTTTGAAGAAAAATTACTCACCTTAGTAATGTTGTTTCTTCTAATGGAGTCTTGCTATATATATGACCTCCCTCCCTCCCTCTGCCTGCCCCTTCAGAACCTTGTTTGGGCTGTGGTGGGCACCAGTGTTGGCACTCTATTTTTGCCACTTTGTTGTTTTTGTCTCACCCTTCCTTAGGGTGAACTTGTGTTTTATTTAATCTTTTGGGTCTCTTGACTTGAGTCTTTTGAGACCAAGAAGTGTGTTTGCTATGTTAGTAGCCAGATGGCTAGTGTAGGTTTACAGCTTCCACACAGAACCTTAGTGAGTTTGCTCGTAAAGATCTGACGGTTTAGGTTTGAAAGCAACCAGACACAGCTTCCTTAACCGAGCTCGTGCTCAAGATTCCATGCCTTCATGGAAAGTTAACTATTTCACCTCCGGAGCAGTTCTAACCTGTGGTCATACTGCAATTGTCATAATATAGCAAGACTCCATTAGAAGAAACAACATTACTAAGGTGAGTAATTTTTTCTTCTTACATAAGGGCTATGTTTTGACCCGACCTGGCTGTTTACACGTGGAGTGACTACCCTACTCTCCTCGTTGAAAATGTGGCACATGAAAGGCTTCTTTTTCTTGAAGAGGTTCCCCTCGTATATGAGGGGCTATTTCTGACAGCCACTGGATGTTATCTTGTCCCACAAGCTGGTGGGGGTGTCCCCCCCTACTTGGAAATATATTTGAGTCAGGTTTACCCGAAAGGGAACTTGTGCCATTATGTAATTACAGGGAGGGACGCCCGTTGGGGGGAGGGGCAGTGGTGCCATGGAATTTAACGGCACTGTGCGCCCACTGCTCAGACATAATCCACACTCCATGGGCACATGGACTGGGAGACTTGCAGTTGCTGGGGGACTTGATCTATGGATTTCATTGGAACCTTTATTGTTTTTTTCTGGATACTGGTAGGAGGGAGGGCACAATTTCAAAGGCATATGGGTGTCTAAGGGGAGCTTGCAGGGAGGTGAAATGCATTCAGGGCAGAGGTTGGAACATGGGGATACTGTATTGTTTAATTGCAAAATGTCTAAGTATATGGTAAAGCGAATATGTGATGATATTCTTGGTGGGGCGGGGGCGGGGGACGCATTCTTGCTAAACTGCGGGGAGGGAGTGTAAAATCTTTGCTATACACAATTCTAGTTACAAGGAGGGGATAACTCATTTTACATAATGGTTCGAATGGGGAGAGGGAGGGTGGAGGAATATTGGGGTGTATATAGTTGTTATTCACTGTTTGTTGTGCTGTTTTATGTTACTTACAAGATCCAGATATGATCACAGATTGTTATGTCAACATTATAGTATGTTGAAGGGGGCTTGGCCTGGGAGAACTGGGCTCTGAATGGAAGTTGGTTCAGAGACCATGGCTAATCTTATAGAGCTAACTATAGCATCATGGAATGTTCAGGGGATTTCCACCCCAGTCAAACGCACCATGCTGCTAACAGCTCTCAAACATCAGAATGTGAACATCACCTTGCTGACAAAGAGCATGCCAAATTAAAAAAGGGATGAGTTGGAGAGTGCTATGTGGCATCCTTCACCTCTCATACACGTGGGGTGGCAGTTTTCCTGCACAAACGCTTGCCATTTAAATTGGACAGGGTGGTGGCTGACCCCAAGAATGGCCACTATGTGTTTGTGGTGGGAGAGCTCCTGGGGAAAAGACAACCTTTGGGAGTCTGTACACACCTGCAGTGCATGACCCCACGTTCTATCGGTCCCTCACAGCACTCCTCATGGTGGAACAGTTTCCAGGGCTGGTCCTGGGTGGGGATTTGAACTGCTTGATGAATCTGTTGCTGGACCACTCAGAGGGCAAGCATACTAGTAGGGGGGCCATTCGTGGTTGGATGGCGGGGATGGCTGAGCTGGACCTCATTGATGCCTGGAGGGTGGCCAATCCTACTCTGTGTGAGTACACTTTATTTTCCCATCCTCATAGAACGTGGTCAAGGCTAGATTACCTTGGCATGAGGTCAAAACCGTGCACGACAGAATGTTGTGCAGCAGAATCACATTGCACGCTTCCCCAGTATCATTTTTTCTGTGGGGGGCTCTGTCCTCCACACACCCCGTTATGGGGGGCTGCGCCCTCCAGACCTTCCCTCACTAAGGATTCTAACTCCGAGGATGGTCCAACATGGAGGGAACACAGGTCCAGGATTTGGCATAATGTTGTGCGCTATTATGCGTACGACATTATGACCCGGTACAGATTACCTTTATGTCCTGAGGGCTTGGTATTTCAGATTGACCCAGACTAAACATAGTCCAATTCATATTTCCGACCATGCCATGGTACTCATGTCCTTGACACTGCGGGAGGAAAGGGTTGAGCCCCCAAAGTGGTGGTTTCCCAACTATGTACTGGCTAACAAAACATTTAAGAAATACTTGCAAGACCAGTGGAAACAATATGTACAAGCTAACCTTGAAACAGCTCCCTCTAAAGTTACATTCTGGGATGCTGGAAAGGCGTATATGAGGGTCTGTATTATCCGTTATGTGGTGCACCATAAATGAAAGGTCTGTGAGAGGACGGAAAACCTTGAATGACGTCTCAAGGGGCTGGAGAGGCGGGTGGCCCTGGGGGAGGGGGGAGACGCTGCCCCTCACTTACTAGTAATGACAAGGGAGGCTTTAAATAACTTGCTACTGGGAGAGGCCAGGAAAACATGTTTGTTTGTCCGTCAACATTTTTATGTATGGGGGGATAAGCCCAGCACTATGCTGGCGAATCTGATTCGGGGGAAATGGGGCTCACATTTGATTTCTGCAGTTAAAGGACCAGATGGTCAGCTGCAGAAGGACAGAAAGCTCATAAGGGATAGGTTCAAATGGTTCTATGAAAAACTCTACCAAACACAGACCGAGGATATGAGGCCAATATGCAAGCCTTTTTAGATAACTTGGAATTGCCTAAACTATCTGTCCCACAACAAGATTGGCTAAATGCTAAAATAACTGGGGAGGAAATAGCTATGGCCATCGCAGGATTAAAGAAGGGTAAAGCCAGTGGCCCAGACGGCTTCTCTGCAGAATATTATAAGGCTATGAAGCCACACATACTTAGTCACCTTGCGGCAGTACTTAATGAAGCTAGGGAAGAGGAAGGGTCATTACCTCAAACATGGAGGAAAGCGGTCATTTGCCTGATTCCTAAGAAAGGCAAGGACCTGCTCGAGTATGCATCATTTAGGCCTATTTCCTTGCTAAATTGTGACTCCAAAATTCTTGCTAAGGTCTTGGCGAGTTGCTTAGATAAACTCCTACCGGGGTTGATTCACCAAGACCAAACCGGGTTCATTCGGAACAGATACTCCTATCACAACATGAGAACCCTCCTGAATGTGATCTGGGGAGCATCGAATGGGTATGAACCAGTCCATATCTTGTTAATGGATGCAGAAAAAGTGTTTGATCGGGTCAAATGGCCATATTTAATGGAGGTTCTGACCTGGTTTGGTCTGGATGATGACTTTACATGGATGGTGCAGCTAATGTATAGTGTCCCTACGGCCAGGGCATTGGTTAACGACACTCTCACAGATAGCTTTGTGTTGCAGAGAGGAACCAGGCAGGGGTGCCCTCTGTCACTCCTCCTTTTGGCCCTAGCCCTGGAACCTCTGGCTGTTGCAATTAGGAGGCAATTATGAGGCACCCCGAGATTTCAGGGGTTCTGGGCCAATCAGAAAGAACATGCAAGCTTTCTCTGTATGCTGACGACATGCTCCTATATGTCACTAAACCATCTCAATCTATGCCACCACTTTTAAACCTGATAGATCAGTTCTCTAAATTTTCAGGTTATAAATTGAATTTAAGCAAGTCGGAGGAGCTCAGAATAGGGGAGCCGGAAGCTGGAGAAGATGAGGGGAACACAGATCTGGGACTTCGGAGGGTTCGTGACTCATTTGTCTATTTGGGGATTAGAGTAGGGAACAGCATAAAGGCTCTTTATTAGCTAAATTATGCCCCAATGCTGTGGGTGATCATAGCTAGGATCTAGGGAGGTGGGCTAAATTACCTATCACATGGCTAGGGAGAATAAACCTACTTAAAATGAATGCCCTATCCTATGCAAATGCTTCATGTGGGGCTAATGCGAGCAGACACTAAACGTTTAGAAAGGGCATTTTCAGACTTTCTTTGGCAGGGTAAGTGGCCACGAGTGAGCCTTGCCCATTTAAAAGCTCCAACTGATAAAGGAGGTTTGCAGTTCCCTGATCTAGGAATCTACCACCTTGCTATACAATGTCGGTGCCAGCAGGATTGGGTGGGCAGGCCCCTGGAAGCAGGTTGGTTGGACCTAGAGGAGAGGGGCTTCCCTGGACGAGTGACTGCTTGTCTATCAGGGAAAGGTTACAGGGCATATGCGGGCTTGTCTAGACTGAACCCACTGGTTAGATCGGTCCTGGAGTGTTGGGGATGCCTGACCAGCTGGGGGGGCAGAACAGGGGGGATACCCTGCTCCTTCCAATAGCTGGAAACCCCTTTTCTGTCCCAGGCCTGGCATACCCAGGATTCAATGAATAGGAGACGGGTGGTATAGTGTTTGAAGGACTTGTATACTAAGGAGGGGCTGGACTCATTTGAAGGCATCCTGGCTAGGACGGGGCTGGGGCACCAACACTTCTACCGCTATCTCCAGATCAGAGCATACTGAAGGACTCTGGGGAGAAGGCACGGTACAGACTCTGCAATGAGACAAATTGAACAACTGATTCAAGACGGGCGGCGTAACCCAAAGGTACCACACGCAGAGTGGCAAAGGCAGGCAGGCAACTGCTCTCAGACATGACACAAAAAACTAGGCAACTACAGGAGAGAGATATGGGGATCCACATCGCAGAGGACACCTGGAAGATGACTCAGCTGCACCAGGGCATCCTGATTTGTAGTAAGTATAAAGAATCTTTGTATAAATTTTGCCATAGACCATATTGCCTACCTCTGATTGTTAATAAGTTTAACCCCTTGGTTTCTCCGATGTGCCCTCGCTGCAACATTGGCCTAGCCTCCTACTATCACTATTTTTGGTATTGTCCTGTCCTACAGGAATTCTGGAGGGAGGTGATGACGGATGTTCAGACACTTGCAGGTAGAAGGATTCCACAACTACCCATAGTAATGTTGTTTGGAGTAGAGGAAGTAGGGAAAGCAGACTGGGCCCCTCTCCCCAGATGGCTCAGGGCATACTTGTACTGGCCAGACACTGCATTTTGAATACGTGGGTATCTGCAGCTAAGCCCACTATACAACAATGGAAGGCACTGGCGTTGCAGGATCTTACCCTAGAAAGACTTACCTATGTAATGCAGGACGGGGGGCAATTTTATAAAACCTGGCAGCCATACCTCAATGCCCTATTGCTTGCAGAGAACCTGACATTGGGAGAAGGTTGGACATGAAAGGGGAGGAGAGGATTGCAGATGGTGCTAAATCGAATAGACTTAGACCAAACTAATTTACCACAAGTAACTATTAATTTTATAAATGATGTTTCCATTTTTCTTCGTTCTTTTTAATGTGTCACATAAATTTCCATAGTTAAGGAACTGGATCTTCCTGTACATAAGTTATGAATTGTTTCTGTATGTTTTTGTCCTGTCTGTAGTGTAACTGGTTTGTTTGTCTGTTTATTGGAAAATTTGAATAAACATATGATGCAAAAAAAAAAAATAGTTGCCCAGGTGGGCTAGTGGAGACTTTTTTGGGCTAATGGCCCTGCATTCTTTTTTTTTTTGTGCCCCACTACGGCACACTGGCAGGGGCATCTAGCCATCGGCCCCCACCAACCCGGAGGACGTCTGGGCTCACTCGATAAGTGAGGGGTCCAGTACGGCCACATCCAGCCTGGTGGAGGGTCTCCCCTTACCTCTCCACTCCAGAACTGGCCCAGACCCCCCCCCGACGCGACTCCTCATCAGGCCTCCAGGTCAGCGGGAGCGCAACCATCATGCTGCATGGTCGCGCCCAGCCATTTTTCCTCCAGTAGCCCCTTGGAGCCGACAGTGCAGTGACGCACTGTGCGTTGACATAGGCATCTGCCGAACTCCCCCCAATGCTGCACCACACCTGTGCTGCCCCCGGTCATCACCAGGGGCCGCGGAAGCGCGATGCATCGCACAAACCCACCCCAGATGGAGGAAAGCAGTCCTTCAGATGCTCGATCCACCCTCTCCCCTGCCGACCCCGGTGGCCCGAGTCCGTTCCCGAACCCGGGTCACCATTGTGGTGCGAGGTGTGGCATACGGCACTTCAACCCTCAGTGCCACCGGGCCTCATGGCCCAGCGTTCTTAAAATAATTTAGCACTGGTGGTCCAGGGAGCTAGCGTTATCCCATGGAGATCAGTAATTCATGTAGTACCCCTGGTGGGCTTGTCTGGAAGGAATGCTTGGGTATGTGTTATCCTGTCAAAAATAAAAGACTTTTGCATAGTGCTACTACTACAGACATCACCTGCTTGTCTATTCCTAACATCATAATCCTCAAATTGGGACATTCATTTCCACAGCAACACATTCTAATGTGCTAAACAGGATTATGACAGGTGTAAAGAGGCAGCAGTGCTGATGAAGTCTAGCAGACAGTGATCCTCCTTTCATATAAATGTGCATAGTTATGATAACAATGGGGGTACCTAAACACAGAAATTAGATTAGATAGCTGAAGTGCACTAAATATGATGTTTTTTCCATAGCATCAGTGACTCTTTAATTTGTCATTCCACCTGTGAGGCTTCATTAACGAGTGTCTTCCCATTACTTTTCAGGTAATCCTTTCGCATAGATGTACACTATTCACAGTCAGAAAAGGTGGTACTGTATGGTCACTGCAATCATGTATCTTCACTGTACATTGCAAGTTTGTTAAGGCCAAGCTGTGCTGAGTAGAGGTTGCAAGTTTAACCTTTTCTTCATTGGTCTCAGGTCAGAAACAGGGCAGGGCCACCATGCAAATAGCCCACTGGGCCATTTTCAAAGGCATGGCAACCTTTGCAAGCCCATTCTCAGTTTTCAGTGCCTCCTCAAACTGACTGGCTGGGAAAACATGTGGTGCAGAGTAGGGGCGCAGCTCTGTGACCAGGTGCAGAAGCCCATCAGATAATAAGTCTTGGAAGGGAAGGACCACTGAAATGCAGTACTGGGACTAGGAAGGGGGGCACTAGACCACCAGGAAAAGTGCCATTTGGGAAAGTATGAGGCGGGTGACTGGACTATCAAGCTGACTGGAAACTGGAGGAGGAGTCCATGGGGCCACCAGGGTGCTTCACTGTATTGGTGGTTTAAAGAGAAGGGCACTTCTGGCTTGGATGCCTAGCTGTACATCACAGTGTTAAGCATTCCGCATGGGCACTGTGGCATGTTGCAACCAGATAATAAGTAAAAGTCAGCTGATAGCAGGTGCAAACCCCAACGCACTACAGAAATCATAGGATGAGCTAACATGATTAAAAAAAATAAGGGTCACGGTCACACCATCCTGCATGGCTGGGTACTCTTACAATCGAGAATGGCTAAATCATTCAAATACTGTGGGTGTACAAATCTACACCAAGTCTTGAATGTTTTGTGGGAACGTGACCGATTTTATTTGCAAATGGATGGAGCATAAAACTCATCTATCAGGAATTCTTAGGGTGATGGAATCAGTCAAGGTTCCAGACAGAGCTGGTAAATGCAATTCTTTAGAAATGAGCTGAATTTTTATGACAAGAAGCTGGACGTTTAAGGTTAAACTATAAAGAATAGTTCCCCTTTTCCTTCCACTGTTTAGAAAAAGAAAGCTACTCAATAAAGTGGTAAGCCAGTGGTTGGCACCCATGCCAGGCCTGAACACTACAGCATTAAAATAAAAACTCACCACAAACAGTAACGCAGTGTAAACTCCTACATGCATTTCTTCCCTTCAGGTCAAATTGCACAAAAGATTACAATCTTTCTCATTATGTGCAATTATGTGTATTTCTCAGTAGGTCTCTACATGCTGCCCCCGTGTCCCTGGCAGCTGAACTTGGAGGTCCCGATTCTCGCCTCTGCCCTCATACCATTTTCTCAGGGAAAGTTAAGAGTCAGGCGGAGTCCCTAGAAGGAGAGGTGCAGTGAAGGTGTCGGGGTAGCTCCACAAGAAATCAGTGGGTGGACCTTCAATTCTTTGGCTCTATGCTTTTGCATACGTGGGTAACACCTGCAGCAGAAGCATCCCTGTGTCTGGAGCACTATGTGAGCACCACGCCCTGCACAGGTGAAGTAACACTACATCTAGCAGGCCAGCACACGTGCTGTCTGTGGCCCTGTCATACCTGCTTGCACTGTATCTTTCACCCTGGTCTCCACAGCAACAGGAAAAACAGTCCTCAGCCATTGGCAGAGCGTGTCATCCTCACTTACCTCAGCAGTGTGAGTGTGTTGACTCATTGTTACCTGTAGGCACAACTACTGCTTCGCAGCCCATACAAGTCAATGCAAACATGAGCTGTTCAATATGCTTTGCTTTTCTCCAAGCTAGGAATATGGTAGTACCTGAACTTAAGAGGAGGTTGTTAATTCACAGTTAACTTGTTTTCAGAAGTGCTGCTGTCCTACAGTATCCCTCATTTTGAGTGTCTGTGCCCCTCATTTTATTACTGTAACCCCTAGGTGACGCTATCCCAAGGGCTACTACCCCCTGCCTGCTTGGCCAGTAGAAGGTTAAGGGGCCTGAGTTCTGAAACGGGTGCCTTCACCCAGAGTTCATGGTTGGTAGTGGTCAAGCTAACTTGGGCACAGCCCTCTGGGGCACTGTAACCCCCCCTCTTTCCCTTCTAGTGGCCTGAACACTGTACAATAATCACTTTCACAATACCCCCTGGTACACCAAGCAAGTACCCACACTGTTTGCACTTACCACCAGGGCTGGTTCTTCTGGCTCGACCCTGGGGACCCCCTGTAAAACAAGGTTATGCACAGCAAATAGCAATAGTACAGTACTTTGAGCACAAACTGGATCCACAGTTAGATTACATGCAGAAAAAGTTAGATCTGATTTATTCAGGGGACTTGAACAAGGGAAGGGCAAAATCAGGTTAATTAGCGTAAAGATTATATCAATCAAGCAGTTATGCATGCACTTTGAGTCCCACCACACAGTCACACATCTGGGTACCCAGGTGGAGAAGAGATGGGCTAGCCAGGACTGTTGCCCGGGGTTGGCCAGCATCATAGCTGGTTGGGGCCCTGTCATGGAAAACACAACATGCACAGTACACAGTATTTGTAATCCGGGAGCCAGAGGGCTCAGTTCATAAAGGAAACGAAACAACAAGACAATCAGATGACACACTCAGATTAAGCTGTTGTTGCAGGGAGCTACCCTGGTATTTACTCACGATACCCAAGACTGGACACAGGTTGGACGAAAATTGAGGCTGCAGGTGGTTGATCTGGAATGCCAGGAGAAGCAGGGCCACATGAGTCGCAGAGGCGTCGTTCCTGTTCAAGCGTGGAGCAGGGGGCTGATCCTCAGGCAGGTCTCTTGTTGACGGCTTCTCTGTGCAGTGGGTAGTCTGGCTGGGCCAGTCTGGCAAGGCCCAGACCGCATGCAGACAAATTCGGATGCAGTCCATTTTGGGCTGGATACAGCTTACAGCAAGCAGAACACAGTTCACACAGTGGGGAACTAACTCATGACCCACTAGCAGCTCATAGCACATTTACATGTAAGAGAATTCTACTGTACCAGGTAAAGCGCTCCCCCGGTCACAATCTCAAAGTCTCTGCACACACCAGTAGCTTAGGGGCAGCTGGAACTCCTGACAGGCTGATCGCATTCAGCAAAATCTTCAGTCTTCTTCAGGTTGAGCCTGGCCCACTTCAGCAGCTTACTTTACTCACAAAAACTTGGATTTAGTCCAAAATAATTCTCTTCTCTCCCTCTCAGGAGTAGCAGGCAGACATGCAAGCCAAAAACTCAGCTTTTTCACAGTTCTCCCACGTGAATCCACTCAGGATTGTTGCCCAAAATACACTTGAGCTCTTCTCATTTCACTTCCCAGCTCAGAACTGCCCTAAACAGTAGGCAGCTTGGGGAATTCCCTCAGATCCAAAAGGTTTGGTTGGCTGATTTGGCTGTCAGTCAAAGCAAGAGCTCCCCCTTCAGTTGCAAAAAAGGCGCAAAAAGCTCAAAACTACAATTCCTACAGATTTTGACTTCAGACAGCTCCTGTAGTCTGGCTACATTTTAGGTCCCACCAGAATTGATTGGTCCAATTTGCAGTCCAGGACCAAGATAGTGGAGACAAACAAAACAGTCCTTGCTGCAAAGAAAGCATGTTAGACAAACTAAATTATCATTATCACTCTACATGATTTTCAGCAAATAGTTACATCTTTCAACAGAACTCCCTCTCAGATTACTTATGCTGCAATCAGGCAGCTCTTAAAGAGACAGTACACAGAGGCTATACAGGCTCTTGTAATCATATTTAAACTGCTAAAATGCAGGAAACTAGCCTGGCAGTGAGCATTTAGGCAAGCTCAAGGAAGACTTTTTGGGAACCCCCATTTGTAGGGGGGTTACATTACCAAAAGGAGAGATATGCATGTGTCTACATTAACACATTTTAAGGGCCAGACTAATATTATGGTGGGCAGACTCCTCATGTTGGGGTGACAGTTTGACAGCTTGAGGCGTATTTTCTGTGCAAGTTACTGCTGCTCACTTTGCAAATGATTACACTACTACTAGATGTATTACGGCCTTCCACTATTGCTGTTCTGGATTAGACCATGCACATTTGCTGAGCAGAGGATTACCGTCCAATGTCTATTTTGAATCGTTAAGTAAAATCCTAGAGAAGCTGGTTTCTATTCAAATCCTCTGCACAGAGAATGGCTTTAGATGTGGTCATGGGACTGGCACAGCCCTGGTCAGGTTCACAAACACTGTTCTTCAGGGTTGTGATAAGGGCATCCTGACAGGGGTGGTGTTCGTGGACCTGACCAGGGCTTTTGACCGAAATCTGTAATTGCTTCTATCGCCCTAGCAGCTTGACTATTGTTCCTTTCTTCTTCAACACTAGTCCCAATTGCTTATCCAAATCAGCCCTTGCCACTACTACTCCCCCCTCCTCTGCCCCACTTGCCCTTAGCACCCTCTGCATCCCTCTTATTCACCACCACCTTCTGACGCATTTACCTAAGGCTTACACACTGTTATGCGCACCTCCATAGCTTAGGAATTTCCATCCAGGCCTGTAACGTGTTTCTGCTGGACAGGAATATAAATAATCTTTCTTTTTTTCTTCTATGGTTTGTATATGACATCCATACACATCCTGCTTCTGTGGGAACTGTATATATATATATGTATATTACGTTCGGGCTGTGTTATGTACATCTTTCTTGTACATGTGACTTGGAATGTAAATACTCTGCTCCTATCAGTATTGTAAACATGTTGTTCTTTTTGTATTATGTATATTTATATGTAACTGTACAATTTGCCCTGCCAACAGCAGGTCCACCTTGTAAATGACCTTGCTCAATGGTGGTCACCTGGATAAATAAAGATTTGATTGACCTGATTAATCATTCTTTGCTTTGTCAGAAGCTTTATGGCCGGGCATTTGAGACAATGTTGTTGTTTGGATTAAAAATTATTTGGACGGCAGGACTCAGAGGGTTTCTATAGGTTCAGTGTTTTCAAAATCTCAACCTGATTTGTGTGGGGTACCGCAGGGGTCCATACTTGGACCCCTGTTGTTTTCATTATTCATAAATCATATTCCTTCCATATTTAGTTCTAACAGATGTCTTCTTTATGTAGACGATCTGATATTGTTTTCTCAGGATCATACAATTGATCAGGTTAATTCTGTGTTAGAGAAAGATTTTCAGTTACTTTGTTCCTGGGTGTCTAAAAACTTAATGGTTATGAATGTGAAAAAAAAAAAAAACTGTGGTCTTTGGCAGTACAGTTAGGCTGAAAGAGAATCCAAGGTTGCAGATACATGACTGCTCTGGTATTAAACTTGAGCAGGTTAATGAATTTAAATATCTGGGGGTCATACCTGACCCTAGTCTGACGTTACATGCCCAAGTTCAGAAGCTCAGTAGGTCTATAAATCAGAAAATTGGTTTGCTGTGCAAATGTAAACAATTTGTGTGCTTTGACTCAAGAAAATCCATTGCTTTGGGCACTTTGATGCCACACCTGGACTATGTCTCTTCACTTTACCTTAATTTAAGTGTAAGGGAGAGCCAGGTTTTGGGTGTGGCATACAACAAGACTTATCGTTTTATACTAGCTGCACCCTTGAAGACTCACCTTTGCACCATATATTCTTCTTTAGGTTGGTTATCTCTGAAGATGAACTTGACTTATTCAGTGGGTTGTCTGGTTCATCAAGCTGTATATTCTAAGAACTCCTTTCCTCTGACAGACTTAATGGTGATCAGAGACTCATTGGTTAATTTAACAGCCAACATGGGAATTGTTCTACGAGCTAATATAGATACAAATAGACATGGTTCTCATTCTTTTGTATCTGTAGCCACAAGATTATGGAATAATTTGCCATTATCTTTATGATCAATTATTTCTCTGCTGGAGTTTAAAGCAAAATTTAAGACACAGTTACTGTCTTTAGATGTATGTAATTGTAATATGTGATTGTGTATGTATATTTTGTTATATCGTATTGTTTTTATGTCTGGGTTGGTCCGGAGGAAGGACTTTGCCCAATGTTCTTACTTTGTTAGAATATTTAAAATAAAAAATAAATACAAAATTTGCCCTAGATGAAGGCGATCTGTCCAAGTTTGCTTCATCATTGCTGTGAGGAGGGGGACCTCTAATCAGCACCAGTCAGTACCCACCAGGATCTGTTTTTACCTGGGCTGCCCATCAGGTTCCTACTGAGGTGCATTGAAGATCTCTCCATCCACCACATTATGTGCCATCCCATTGTACACTGCAATCCAATCTGGGCTGGACACGGCAGTGCAGTCCATAATCACCTCTGGGGGGGACCCTTGCCCAGTACAGTGGCAGATGAATATGTTATGGAGAAATGGAAAGGAGGCACGAGGGGTTGTGTAATTAAAACAATACTGGTTGTCACAAATGAAAATACATAGCCCCTAGTGGGAGTAGATTCACGGAAAGCCCCCATGCTGGCATGGCTGATTGCAATCTGTCTCCAGTGTTTCTCTCTGCTCTGAACTACCTGGCATCTGGTGTTTGTATACATAGAACTCTGTTTGTGTAAATACATACATGAATCTCTGCCTGTCTAAAATCCCACAGTGCTGTCTACTCAATGTAATTTTCACACTCACAGCCTCATGCTGCCTGAACACAGCCATGTCAAATTGTAGCTCTTTTTATATGAGATATATATATATATATATATATATATATATATATATATATATTAGCAAAAACTTCATTAATGCTCCGTTAGGGTTAAAGCCACAAAAGTAGAAATGTGGCATTAGGATTTCCAAACTTAACACCCCACCCTACCTTGCACAGATCAACAGGCTTCGGGGGGGGGTGCCTTGGGGTTGTCGGCCCTAATGCTCACCCCATTCCATAAGTAAATAAGCTGAGATGGGTACAGTATAGGAGAATGGGGTGACATTAGGGCTGACAACCCAAAGGCACACCCTCGACACCTGTTGGTGTGTGCAGTGTGGGGGTGGGGTATTAGGTTTTGAAACCCTAACACTACATTTCCTTACTTTTGTGGCTTTAACCCTAACAGGAGCATTAATGAAATTTTTGCAATATATTTCTTCACTTTCGAGATAGTAAAATCATTTCCTTATATGCCTGTGGGAGTTCAAGACCCTCCAGGCCCTGCGCTCCCATCCCTCTATAAATGCACATATGTACTGTATGTAGATGTGGAAGCACAGGGCCCTCCAGGCCCTGTGCTTCCATTTATAGGACAGCAGTGACCAAACTGTCGGCATAGCCATCTTATTACCCCACCTCATGTACCTGGTACAGAAAATTTCAAAATCCCCACCAAAACATAATTCTGCACAAATGCAATGCAATTCCATGCCACAGGAGCAAAAACACATTTTGGCCAGGATTTGAAAAATGGCAGCTGTGACATACATGAGGTGGGGTAATAAGAAGGCTATGTTGAAAATCTGGGGTCAAAATATTTAAAGTTACAACCATATATAGCGACATTGCAATGAATGGTCATAACTTTTTTTTTTCCCTGACAGGGTTCTCTGCATCCTGGAGGAGCCCAGCACTGTGCAATTACTCTTCCTTCACTCCCTTCTCCCTCTGTCCTTTCTACCCAACTAGTCCTCACCTGATTCTGTGCTCTAGCAGGGGTTCTCAGCATCCTGGAGTGGCGTAGTCTTAGGCAAGCTTCTTCTTTCCCTCCTCTTCCCTCCTTTCCCTTCATCTTTTCTTTTCTCTCTTCCCAACTTGTCCTCACCTAGTTCTGCCCCCTGGCAGGGTTCTCAGCATCCTGGAGGGGTCCAGCACTGGGAAATTCCTTCCTCCCTTTCCCCTCCCTCCTTTCTACCTAACTCGTCCTCACCTGACTCTGCTCTCTGGCAGGGTTCTCAGCATCCTAAAGAGGCCTAGTGTTAGGTAAGTTTCTCCCACCCCTCCTCCTCCTCCTTCCCTTTACCATCCCCTCTATTATCTCTACCCAACTTGTCCTTGTCTACTCCTGTCCCTTATTCTAAGTCCTCACTTCATCCCACCACTGGCAGTGATCTCCACACTCTGAAGGGGCCAGTTCCAGGTATGACTCGTTCTTCCCTACCCTATCCCTTACCCCTACCTCTCTCCTGCCCCTCTCTCTACCCACCTGCACTTAAACAAAGGAATTAGTTCACTTGAGCTAATGACTTTCTCTTTTTGTTCTGCCTGAGTTGCTCCAGATTGCACTAGCCCTATGTTAACTTGCCCCTCGCAACTGATTTTTTGCACACTTTGCTCTGGTAATGTTCCCCCATCTTTATCCTCTTCTTTCCCAAGCTGGTTTCCCTGTCTACCCCTCTACCCTCCTTCATGTCCCCTCTCTGCACCTCATTCATTCAATAATTGCTAAATAATCTGCCTCCTAACTGTGATCCATTCCTGCAAGGAGTTGGCTCCAAGGCTACATTAGATTTCTATACTATGTTACTCAGATATACCACTTGTAATTAAATGCTTATTCCACAGGTATGATATATTTAACTGTATGTTATGTCACAAATGCGATTGTATGATTATTTATGATTTTTTTTAACTGTATGTCTTGTTACAAATGTAATTGAATGTTTAATTTCTCAGATATGTTAAATGTTAAACTGTATGTCTAATTCTTCATCCAATTGTATCCTCCCACTCCCTCCCCGGTCGCACCTGGAGACAAGCAATTTTTTTTTCAGTGTGCCTTCCTGGTGAAACATTTCAATAAATAAATAAAATTTTAACATATTTTGACCCCAAATTTTCAACATAGCCTTCTTAAGACCCCACCTCATGAACAAGGGCAGAAAAATTCCAAATCCCACCCAAAAGGTGAATTCATCAAGAGACCGTGAAATCACCTTTTGGCCTGGAGTTAATGTAATGACAGTCCTATTGTTCATTAGGTGGGATCCACAAATGCCATGTTGAAAGTTTGGGGTCAAATGTGAAAAGATGGCAAAGTTATGCATAAAAGTTAATAATAATAATATAATAATAAACTTTATTTATAATGCGCCTTTCAAAATCAAGGCGCAGTACATAGTTAAAATAAGTTCACAATAAAACATCATGATAAAATAACCAAAACAAGTTCAGTCAATCCACATCGACACCATCCCCATATGCCTTATTCCATAGCTAAGTCTTCAATGTTTTTTTTAAAGCCCACCACAGTCATGCACTCCCTGATCCAACGGGGTAGAGAATTCCAGAGGGTTGGTGCCACAAACATAAAAGCCCGGGCCCCAGAAGATTTTTAAAACCACCCTCAGAATCTCAGCAACCCCTCGTTGGCCGAGCGGAGCGGTCGCTCTGGGAGGTAAGGGAACAGAAGCTCTTTCAGGTAGTCAGTGCCCAGTCTGTGTAGGGCTTTATAAGTCAGTAAACCGACTTTAAAGGTGATCCGCCACTGAACCGGCAGCCAGTGCAGTTCCTGCAGCACCGGTGTAATGTGGGAAGAATGAGGAATCCCCATCAACAACCAGGCTGCAGAGTTCTGCACCAGCTGTAAGCGGCGGATATCAACCCCTGGAAGCCCAAAGTAAAGGGAGTTGCAGTAATCCAAATGCAAGGTCATAAAGGTGTGGATCAATGCAGGCAAGTCCCCGGACGGAACAAGGTGCTTGATCCTAGCGATGTTCCTCAGATGGTAAAAGGATAACTTAATGACAGCCGACACCTGAGAATGTAATGTCAGCCGGTCGTCAAGAATCACCCCTAGGTCGCGCACCTGTTCAGATATAGGGAGCTCAACGTCCCCAAGGAATAAACCTGTGGGATGATTTGCTCCCCACCCCCATCTGGTGACCAGGATCCACAACCATCACCTCCGTCTTCCCAGAATTCAACTTCAGCCAGCTGGACCTCATCCAACCTTGGATCTTGCCAAGGCAGTTATTAAACACTGAGAGTGCTCCATTCTGGTCTGGTGCAAAAGACAGGTAGAGCTGGGTATCATCAGTATAACAATGAAACTCCAGCCCATACCGTCTTACAATGTCTCCAAGGGGAAGCATGTACACTGCAAACAACATGGGAGACAGCACTGAGCCCTGAGGCACCCCACAGGACAGAGAGGTAGGATCGGAGGAAAACACCCCCGACACCACCCTCTGAGTTCTACCAGTGAGGAAAGAAGTAAACCATCTGTGAACCAAACCTGAAAGCCCACAGATGCATCTCAGGTGCTCAAGCAGCACCCCATGGTCCACGGTGTCAAATGCTGATGACAGATCAAGTAGAACCAAAATGGACCGTTTTTCGTGTCTCTCGCCATCAGGAGATCATTGAGCACCTGAACCAGTGCAGTCTCGGTGCTGTGCCTCTTTTGAAAACCAGATTGAAGAGGGTCGTAGATGCTATGGATGGTCAGATGGTTGTCCAACTGAGCAGCCACTACTTTCTCAATTACCTTCCCCACAAAGGGAAGGTTAGAGAATAAGCCTATAGTTAGCGACAGAGTCTGGATCCAAAAGCCTTCTTCAACACTGGTGTCACTACTGCCTCCTTCAGGGGAGCAGGGTACTCACCAGAGTCATGTGAGCACCGACTATCTGCGCCAGAACGGGATGACAACCTCCCACAGCCCATTATCAGGGCTGTAGGACCCGGGTCTAAACTACAGCATGCAGTGCGCATACCCTGGACAATCCTCATAACATCCACGATTTCCAGCCTTTTGAAGGAACTCCAAGAAAAAAGAGGGATAGTGACCCGGGGCTGGTCCACTGCAGCTCCCATAGAGAGCGCTGCGCGGGTCTCCGCCCTGATGTCGTCCACCTTATCTGCGAAGAACCGAATAGGCTCCTCACACTGCAATTGTGAAAGGGCTCTATGAACCTGCAGACAGGCTGGGTTGCACAGCCTGTCTATGGTTCGAAAGAGCTGAGCCGGTCGGTTCTGAGCAGCAGCAATTTCCCCGGACAGGAATACTGCCTTCTTACGGGCAACTGCTGACTGATAGAGTTGATAGTGCTCTAGCAGTCTAAGATGGTCGGCCTCTAAGCCAGATTTCCACCAGCACCTCTCTAACCTGCGTCCTGGTCGCAGCATCTCCCTCAGGTCCCCGTCAAACCATGGCGACCAAGGGCGAAAGGAGAGAGGACACACACAGACTGGAGCAATGGAGTCCAGAGCGGAGGTAATGGCCTTATTATAAGCCAGAACCAAAACCTCTGGATCCAAACTTGCCACTGGAAATTCTGATAGATCAAGCACCGCAGTTAGACCATCGGGAGTCACATCCCGTAAAGGGCGGTACTTGACTATCTCCACAGGGGCTGGCCTACGAAGAGGGGTGCAAAAATTGAATCTCGCAGTGTAACGGTCAGACCATCCGATGGATTCCACCCCCACGTCGGAGGTTTCCATCCCCAGGAGGAAGACCAGGTCAAAGCCCCATTGAAATACATTGAACCACATTTACCTTAATTTTGTATATTGAAGTCGGCGGTTCCAGCAGCAAGATGTGTCTTTGATCGGATAGTGGATCTCAAACCTGGGACCTGTTCAGGTGAGTGAGGGTGTTGGGTGGAGGGTGATGAGTGGGAGGTGCAGGTGGGGTGCTGATTAGCCAGGGATCATTTCCTTTTTTTATAGTTTAAAAAAAAAAACATTGAGGAACCTTTTTTTTTCCATTTCAGGTTAAAAGGATTCTGCCTGAAATGGGAGGGTGGGGGGAATATATACTTGAATAATGGTGATGGCGATCGGCGGGTGGGGTGGTGCCACTAGACACCAGGGAATTTATTATTTATTTACGGGGACCATGATTGGCAGATAGAGGTGCAACTAGACACTAAGGAAATTTTTAATTACTGAGGGACAGAGATCGGAAGTATGAGGGGTGCCACTAGACACCAGGTCAACATCATAAATTGTCATGGATGGCAATGGAGTGGGGATGGGCACCACCAACACCAGGAAAACTGCATTCTCTCTGCACTTTGGTTCTAGTACATATAGGACAGGACAAAATGTATAATGCAACACACCTTTGAACTGTGTCAAACGCAAGAAAAAATGGGGGTGAGATTAATTCTGTGGACTGTAACATGTGTAAAAAAGGGGGGGGGGCAATTACTGGTCCAAGGGGTTGCAGGGAGCCTCCATCAGTGCACTTAGTCACCCAAGAAACCACCTCATTTAGAGTTCAAAGTCCCCTTCTCAAACAAGTCCTAGAAATGGTTAGGTTCCTCATACAGGGGGGAAACTGGTCTGGCTTTCCCTACATCAAACCCTGTTGCTGGGGTCAGCTCTTTCACCCTAAGCAGCGCTCGATGTGTTAACATGAGGGGCAAGGCAACTACACAGGAAGGCAATAAGTGGGGATGAGGGATTCCTTCAAAGGAGGCTCACATTCCCCCATTTGCTCCCAAAACTGAGCAAAAGGGAGCCCCCATAAAAAGTAGATATAAATGCATCACCAAATCACACAGCAGGGAATCACACCACCACCACCGACATAGCATTAAAAAACAGGAGCAGAACACTTCCAGCTGCTAGTGTAGGGTCGCAGCCCTGGGCCTCAGCCCGCATCATAGATACCCACCCCCCTCACTCACACACAGGCAATCTGAAGGGTTGTGTGGCAGAGTGAGAGGGGTGTGACACTGCACTCGTGGAAAATACACTGAAGACCACTATAGTAAAGTCAGGCACATTGTTTACCTTTAATCATGATAGATGACCACACTTCCAAACAATGTAATATGCGGAAGCACTGAAAACATGTAAAATAAACTCAAGGCAAAGGCAGGGTTTCCATTACAGTGTAGTGCCAGTTCTGTTCTGTCATGGGAGTCAACTACGTCATTTCACTCCGCAGTGTGAAGTAAATACTAGCTGCAAGTCTTTCAAAACTGCATTATGAAATTCACAAGACAAAGGGAGTTTGAATTAATCTCCTGCAAAATTAATTATCAAAACAATCAAAACTTGAATAGTTCTGTCACAGAGATCTGAAATAAAACATGAACAAGAGAAATGCAAATGTAGCTCAAGTCATTAGTCACCCTGCATTCCTGGTTTACAGGGGTACAGTACTGAGAAGGCAGTTTTATATCAGAACTATTCAAGTTTTGATTGTTTCGATAATCAGTTTTGCAGGACATTAATTAAACTCCTCTCTGTTTTCTGAAAATAAAGCAATCCTTTTCATGACTCGTGATCCTTTTCATTTGAACAAAAAAAGATTCACAAAAAAGGATCTTAGTGAGTGACAAAAAAGGATTTAAAATATAAAAAAAAAAATTCCAGGGTCATTTTGGTACCAGATAACTGCAGAATCCAACTAACGGAGTTCCAATGGGCAAGACACATTTATTGGAGTCCGTACAGCAGCTAATTTTCATGGGTTCTCAGTATTTTTTTTAAAAGGAAAACAAGATGGCGGCTCATGAAAAAGGAATTTTTCTGTCAAAAAAGGATTGGCCCCTCATGAAAAAGAATCCTTTTTCATGAGGCCAAATCCTTTGTCGAACTTTATGCCTCTATCCTGGAGAGTGATCATCCCATTGGAAAGAATGGCAACTTTAAAACTGAATAACTTTGCAGCAGATTAGTATTTTTCATCAACAAATGCAAGGCAGTTCTGTTACCCAAGTTGTTTCTACCATAAAAATTCACACCAAAGTTCCACACCATCTGAGTGCAAGGTAATTGAGGAAAAAACTGCAAAAGTGGTGACTATCTGGATCTCAGCATCTACATATCCAATCGGTATTAAACTTGCAACATCAAGAAATCTACCCCACTAGACAGCACATGCCAAATTTTGTGCAAATCCACTGATTAGTTGCAAAGTTATGAAAGTGTTAAATTTGAGGTTTAACATTAAACATGCTACTCAACCCTAACTATAGGGGCATGACCGTGCATCTATAATATACAGTATATATATTTTTTAACAAATAATGTTCACAAACTGCTGTCAGTACTATCAAAACTACCTGTCAAAACAGTTTCCCCCACTAAGAGCCTCCACACAGATGCTAAGGCTGCCTGATGATCAACAAGCAGCCTTGGTAAACAGTCAGAGTGGAGCTATCCCTGTGTCAAATAGAAGTCAGTAGATTCCTGGAATATGAGTATCCCCATGTGTTTCATATGTAAAAAGTATTAGAGTTCAATGTATTAGCTAGAGCAAAGCAGTAGAACAAAAATAAACCCTGGCCAGAGCCAGTACGACTGCAGCCAAGATTGTGGGTGGAACATGGCACTGTCCGCAATGTCCCAGATGGCAGCCAGAGTTCTCTGCACATGTGCAATGACTCGCTTATTCACACTGAACTCTGGCAACAGATGAGCTGAATTGTTATGTCCAAGATGGCCACTGAGCCCATTGCACATGCACAAGCCACCAGAATAAAAAGAGAACCCAGCTGTCAATCTTGGACATGGCAGACGGTGCTGTGTTTTGCCTGTACTGATGCACAAAATAGTGCGGTGAATGCACAGTAATTGCCATTCATCTCCACTATTTAACAAGTCTGTTCAGTATCCAGAAAACTCCCTTTTCTCCACTGTGCTCGCAAGACGTCTGCAGGGCTACGCCCACTGCAGCTGTAATGAGGGCCCCTTTTTTGCAGTCAGCGTACAGCTGTGTGACATCCTTCTTCAAGCTAAAATGCCAGTGATAATATTACAAAATATATCAACAGTCTCCATATGTTTACACATCATAACAAAATATAAAGGCCCATATCACTGAGGAATAATCCACAACTTCTAGTCAGTTTTGTTTTTTGCTGACCAGAATGCATCTGACTGTCAGATTCATGTGAAATACAAAGACCAGCAGATGCCTGGAATGTGAGTATCCCCAGATGTTTCATATGTAACAGTATTAGCCCACTGAGTTCAATATGTTGGCCAGAGCACAACAGCAGAGCAAATATGTGGGCTCAATTTACAGCTGCATGGCATCCTTCTTTGAGATAAAAAGCCAATGTTAATATTACACAATATATCAACTTTCTCAGTACGTTTATACATGTTTAACAGTTCCAGTGCTCACCAAAGGCACTGATCCACAACACCGGTTCAACAAATTAATTGTCGACCAATGTTATAGTGATGGCTTTATGTCAACCACAATTAGGGTCGGCATAAAGCCGTTTCATGAAGACTTTATTTTCTTCAGGGGGCTTCACCCCCTCACCGAACCCCCCATGTAAGGGGCTCTGCCCCTGCACCCCTCCCCGTAACTGAAATAAACTCCAGATCACAGTTGATTCAGGGAGGGGGTGCAAGACCCCCAGAAAGCAGTGCTGGGGTCCCGTACTGAAATGACAGTGACCTGTTGTTGTTGTCACTGTAATGTTGTTCATGGTAACATTGTTGAACCGGCATTGGCATACCCAAATTCACAGTGCGGATTGCTGCAGGCCTCCCAGTTGCCTATTACTTTCATTCATCCATCTACCTGTCAATCAGTTTTGTAGGGTTCCCACATAGAGGTGGAAGTATTTCCCCAGCAGTTACAGGAGAAACGGGTGGAAGGATGTGGGGATAGATGACAGGGAATCGCCTGCCGGTAAAGCCTGGAGATGTTGCTGCTGTGACAGGACCGCAGACATTCCAAGTCAGCAACCCTGAAATTAGAGATTTACTGGTTTCCACAACTAAACATCAGGAAATTTTCATGTGACCATTATTTATGTGAGAATGACAAGAAAATGAAAACCCTGCAGTAAAATCAAACAAAACCTTTACTGCATTTTAGTTTTGTTGACACTCCCACCCGGTGGCCATAAACAGAAATTGGTGGGCTTATCCGGGCAGTGGTGCAGGTCACGGCAGTCAGGCTTCTTGAAGCCTGAGACACTTTTCTATTTTATCCCAGCTTCCCCTGAAATGGTGCAGATGACAGGATGCTGTGGAGGCACACACATCCTGTGTCAAACATGCAGTGTCCTCCCTACAGCATCACTCATGCTTGTACTACCACCAAGCCTTCACTCTTTTGCAGTCCACAATGGGATGGCAAACCACCCCTCCCCAGGAAAGTAGAGCTATCCTTGGGAAGCTCGCTCCTTCTCCCCCCCAATCATCCCCCGACATCCTGAGTCCACTCCCGAACCCAGGCTGCCAGAGTAGGGGCAGCTGAGGTGTCAGAACCTCAGCCTTCTGCACCACTGGGCCATTCATCATAACTTATTCGACTATATGCACCACAGTTCAAACCTCTATGAATTTTAAAAGATACCCCCCAAACAAGACACCTATTTCACAGTCCTTTGATTTTGAACTCCATTTAAAATGGAACAGATCCCCCCAGCACAAAGGAAAAGTGAAGCTAGTAGCAATATAGATCCTTTAACAGACATGCCTGCTGCAAAATGCTTTTACAAGACAGGGCTCATTAGCAGTACAGCTTTTTAAAGAAAATGCTCAAAATGTTACAATAAGTGTGAAAGACTCGCCAATTCCAGAGAAAGAAAGACTTTAAGTGATCAACCAATTAGCTTGCTGCTGAGTCCTGGCTCTGTCACCTGACAATGTTTTTAGTCACAAAACTGGACCAGCTGGACTCCTGAGAAAGTCTCTTCTCTGTTTTTGGTGGCTGTGCAGGGCACATGATGACATTTGTCTTCTTGTGCTAACTCACCGGCCTGAGGTTCCTGAGAGTTTCCTCCATTTTTGGCAGGCATCCAGCAGTCTGAAGGGCACATGGCGCAATCAGTGGAGAACTGCGATAAATGAGCTGTGTTCACAGCTGTCTAGTTCTCTCTCCTCAGCTGGCTAGTAGCAACAAAAATATGATGTTTAGGCCATCCAAATTGCATTGCTATGAAACAGCACTGGATCTGAGGGGGAAAAGAGACATCAGCTCGGGACTGGCTCTCTGGCTCTGATCGCATGACTTCAGATGTTCTATTGTATAGCCCACAGCCTGAAAACCTCAGCTGGAAAACTCTGGGAAGCAATTTTGAAAAACAATGGGATAGCAAACTGCATCAGATGCCAGCTGACCATGCAGCTAGGATTATTCAGAATACTTCTGAAACTTCTTCCCCAGCACCCCACTCCACTTAACCCCCTCACTCCCCCTGTTCCAACCCGAGCTAACAGTATGCACCCTTCCTTGGTTCCCTCAGCCCTCCCCCATTCTAGCCTGATCTGTTATTGCCTGATTTTTTCATGGCGGGCTCCACCCCAGTGATGACGCTCCAGCATCTGGATCATCTCGTGTCTACCTTCTGAAACCCCAGACCCTCCACAGTCTGTGATACTGTCTATCTCTTCTTCTTTACCATGAGCTCTTGTTTACTGTTGCCCACCCTTATCATTGCTCACATGCCAAAGTTATGATCTCGATTCCTATATGCTTTCCTTAGTCCACTGTTGTTACTGTACCCACAGCACCACTCTTATTATGTTAATATGTTTGCACTTAAGTTACCTGCTCTTAACAAGTTTGTTATGATTTTAAACTGTGTGCACTGTATTATTCATTCTTAACTGTACTCGTAAATTGTGACCATTGTAAACTGTCCATTGTTTTGTATTGTTGCACTTCACTATCGTACCAGGATCTTCTTGTAAATAAGTGTGCTCAGTGGTGCTTTCCTGCAAGCTAAGTTGAACTTGAATGAAGTCCTAGGGTGGTGGGAATTTTGGGAAGCGGCTCAAAAAGGGATTAAAGTTGAGAGACAATCTGCTATACTGGGAGACATGGAATTATGAAACTGGAAAAAGCCACTCTCCCCAGAAGTTTAGTAGGTAAACGGTCTGTGCCCACAAAGAAAAAATATTCTCAAATACTAAGAGATGAATTGTAAAGACCAATCAGTGACAGGTGAAAGGATGTGGGGACAAACAATGGGGGCTCACTTGTCAGTACTGCCCTTAGGTTTTGTTGCTGTGATAGGCCTGGAAAAATCTGTCCTCACTGAAACCTTAGTAGGTAAATGGCCTGGGCGTCAGGCAGCAACCCATGTGGGAGTTTATTTATTTATTTATTTATTTGCTTTTGGTAACTGGGTAAGTGCATTAGGCAACAGACTTGCCTATTTTCAAGCACAACCCAGGAGAATACAGTACATAAACAAGAAAGTTAACACAAAACAGGTACAAATAGTTAGCATTACAGGCATCAATAGAAACAGTCATTATCTCGAATAAATCATAACAAGCAATCACAAATAGCTGCTACAAACAATGTTGACCAGGTTGTCTCAATAGCTTGTCTCTAACAGCTACTTGTTACAAGAAAACACTAGTGGTCGAGAGGAGTCCTTGTTCTGTGGTCAAAAGAGCGTAAATACTGGGAGAGTATTATCTGTTGTTGGGGGTGAACCAGCTAGGTTGCAGGAGACATCTGTTTGGAAGGGCAGGTTTCCGCAAAAGAAAGGAGGCAGGCACTATGTGAATGGAGCGATTGGCTCCTTTCAACTAGGTGAAGTTTCCACCTCACAGAAAGAAAAAAGCATCACCATCAACCTAGCTGATCACTGGGCTGACACTGCCAAGCTCATTGCAGCAGCATTGGATCAGACAATGATACACATCTGAAATGACATTATTGTAACAAGATATTTGCTTTGCACGGCACACACAAGCAAACATAAAAAGTGCTAACGCAAACTCAAAATGGAGAAAGAAGGTATTACACAAGAAGAGGTAGAGGCAATCTGAAATGGAATAAAAAATTATAGCACAAAATGTTCATTGTAGCAGATGCACTGCTACTTTAAAGAGAGAAACATAGAAACATAGACTTTGACAGCTGATAAGGACCGCTTGACCCATCCAGTCTGCCCATTTCCCTACCTATTGGATAAGCTGTAGATCCTAGTTAACCAACTGCCTACTCTTCCTACCCCACCATGCATTCTTGAATGCCCCCACCCTGTTTGACATTGCCTGAGCAGTCCCCCTCTATCTTCAGATGAGTACCTTGTTCTTGCATATCTCTGTTTTGAAAGGTGCTACCTCTTTGACTTTGCTGATTCCCTTGAGGTCCTTGAAAGTCTCTTTCATGTGCCCCTCTCCCTCCTTTCCAGGGTGTACTTATTAAGCTCCTTAGACTCTCTTCATATGGCTTCTGTGCAGACCATGCACCACCTTAGTTGCCCTCCTGACTGCCTCCATCCTGTCTATGTCCTTGCAGAGATTCGTCTCCAGAACTGCAAGCAGTACTCCAGATGGGGTCTCACCTACTGTCTGTACAGAGGATAACAACTTCCTGTTTTCTACTGGTGATGCCTCTCCTTGTACATCCTAGTATAACCTCCACCTCCTTACTGCCTTCTCCACATTGCTTGCTTACCTTTGGTCATCTGATATGACTACCCCCAGGTCCCTTTCTATTTCCTTTGCATTTCTTTACACTGTATCCAAGCTGCCATACTTTTGACCATTCCTCCAACCTTGCCAAGCCCCTTCTCATCCTTTCCAACCCCCTTGTGTATCAACCCTGTTGCAGATCTTTGTGTGGTCTGCAAAAAGGCATACTTTTCCTTCCAGTCTCTCTGCAATGTCACTTATAAAGACATTAAAAAGGACTGGTCCCAGTACTGAACTCTGCGGTACCCCACTAGTAACACCCATTTCTTCGGAGTAGACTCCGTTTACTATTACCCTCTGTGTCCTGTTGTCCAGCCATTTTTTTACCCAGACTATCACCCAGGGACTGACTCCCAGGCTGGCTAATTTATTAATCTTTTGTGTGGGACTGTGTCAAATGCCTTGTTAAAGTCTAGGTAAACCATGTCCACAGCCCCTCCCTGGTCCACTACTTTGGTCACCCAGTCAAAGAAATCTATTAGATTCATCTGACATGACCATCCATCTGTGAATCCATGCTGCCTTGGGCCCTGTGCCCTGTTGGCCTCTAGGTACTCAACAATTCTTTCTTTCAGAAGTAATTCCATCATTTTCCCTACCATTGAGGTCAAACTAACAGGTCTGTAGTTTCCTGCCTCTGCTTTGCTCCCACTTTTGTGAAGAGGAATCACATCACCCTCCTCCAGTCCTCAGGTACCACACTATCCTCCCATGATTTGTTAAAAAGAGTAGTCAGTGGTGTCACTAGTTCTCCCCTTAGTTCTTTTAGAATTCTAGGGTGAATCCTGTTAGGCCCTATTGCTTTGTCCACCTTCAGTTTTAGGAGTTCTTTCAGAACCCTTTCTTCTGTGAATGAACTGGTACTGACCCCCCTATCCAGATGACTTCTATTGACTGAATTAAGTACCTTCCCTTCCTCTTCTTTTGTGAATACTGAGCAGAAGTATTCTTTCATTATCCCTGCTTTTTCACTGTCACCATCTGCCCCCCCATTAAGTCTCACTATCCCTCTCTTTGTCTTTCTTTACTCTCTAATCCACCTATAAAAGGTTTTATCCCCCTTCTTGACCGAGTTGGCTATCTTTTCCTCAGTTTGGGCCTCTGCTATTCTGACTGCCTTCTCCGCTTCGTTCTGTTTTAACAGGTACAGTTCTCTGTCCTGCTCCTTCTGTGTTTCCTTATACTTCCTGAATGCTATGTTTTTTGCCTAACCTTCATCACCACCTCTTTTGAGAACCATAGTGTTTTTCCTTCGTTTTGATTTATTTGCTTCTTCTCAAAGGCTTGTTGCCTCTGTGATGGCAGTTCTGAAGTTTCCTCATTGTTCCTCCACCTCCTTCTTGCCTGTTGCTAGTGCTTTTAAGAAGCACTCTCATTTTGCCAAAGTCAGTCCTCCCAAAGTCCACTACCCTCACTTTGTACGGCTTGACTCTATGGCTGTGTTTACGTGAACCACACTGTTTGGTGGTCACTTGTTCTCAGATGGCTACCCACTTCTAAATCAGAGATCCTCTCTCCGTCCCCATTTGAGAGTACCAGGTCTAAGATTGCTCCCTTCCGAGTGGGTTCCAACACTAGCTGTCTGAGGCATGCCCCCTGTAGGGCATCGAGAATGGCCCTGCTCTTCGATGTTGCTGCGGTAAAGGTGCTCCAGTTAACATCTTGCATATTCAGGACCCTCATCAACAATATTTCCCCTTTTTCTGCCATCCTAAGGATACCTTCTGTCATTTCCTTGTCCATTTCCTCCCCCTGAGATGGGGGGGTCTGTAAACAACACCTGTGTGGATTGTGGTGCCATTTCCTGTCTCCAGGGTGACCTACAGTGCCTCCTCTCCTCCCTGTTTACCCTGTAGTTCCATTACTTTGATCCCTTCCCTTACGTGGAGAGCTACTCCTCCTCCTCATCCTCCTCTTCTATCCTCCATATCCCTCCTATAGATTGTGTGCTCTGGTATGCTGACATGCCAGTCATGGTTGTCTGTGTACCATGTTTCTGTGACTGCCATGATATCCAGGCATCCCTCTTCCAACAAGGCCACTAGTTCAGGGAGCTTGTTACCCAGACTACAGGCGTTGGTACTCATTACCTTTCATTTTTTGATGGCCTTACCCCTTTTAACCCCATCCTTGTCCTTACTGCATTTGCCTTTTTCTCCATTTACCCCTGCACTTCTCCATATCGACTTCTCTATCTTGGTGTTTATCTCGCTACCTAACCTGTTTTTTTTTGGGGGGGGGCTAGGATTTCACTGCTCCTTTTCAGTGCCTCCCCACTTAGCTAGTTTAAATGTTTGCCAAAGCAGCATTTAAACCTATCACCTAGGATCCTGGTTCCCCTCTTGGACAGATGCAGACCATCACGCCAGTATAGGCTGCATCCCTCCGAGTGGACCCCCAGTCCCTGATAAAGTCAAAACCCTGAGCTCTGCACCAGTTTTTCAACCACTGATTGAATCCCATGGTGTGGAGCACCCTAGTCACACCCATGCCATAGACAGGCAGCACCTCTGAGAAAGTTACAGTGCGTGCTACTTGTCTAAGGCCCCTCCCCAACTCCACAAACTCCTCCTGCACTGCTCTGATCCCATTCCCAGCCAGGCCATTTGTCCCTAGGTGGACAATGATGACCAGCTCCCTCCCCCATGCAGCTACTACCGCGATTCTGAGGATTAGCTTCCTGTCCTTCCAAGCCATGGCGCTAGGCAGGCACCTCACCTCCCTCTCCCCTCCGTCCCCCAGTTCTACCCCCCTAACAATTAAGTCCCACACCAGGAGTTGTTTCCTTCCCTATGGGGTTCCATGGCACCCTCCTGTGGGTCTCCTTTGTGGAGGTTCCCAGCATCCTCCTTGGTCTCCACCATGCTCTGCCAGAATGGTGCATGAATTGTGGAGAGGTAGAACTGGAGTGATGCACCTCTGTTCCACCACCCTCACCCTCCCTGAACCCACCATGGTCCAACTGCTCCTCTTTCTTGGCAACCTCTGCAGCAGCAGCGGTGACCCTGGTGGTCCCTGTGGTGGGAGAGGAGATCCCCCGAATCCTGGCCAACTCAGCCTGGAGACAAGCAACCTCCTCCCTCAGCCCAGAGAGGTGCCAGCAGATGGGACAACACCCATCCTCTAGAACATCTCCTGGAAGACTGTCACTCCACAGACACTGCACTGCACCACTCAATCATGTCTTATTTGTGGCCCCTTGACTGTTGTTTTATATGCTTACTTCTTCCTCTCTTTACTTGTTTTTTGTATTTTTTTGCTTTTCTCCCTACTTTCCTACTGCCTCTGTGCTCTTACAGCTCCTGCCCTTCATGTTCTGGGACAAGAAGTTCCTGTATTCCTCAGTAGTCTCCTCTTACTTGCTCAGAGACAGACCTCCTGCAGCTAGGGGTCAGGGAAAGCTATTCTTTCCTTCTAGGATGGTGAGTCTTCATGACTGTGATCACTCCCTTCCTGCTCCCAAACAAGAAGTTCCTGTTGTCAGTCAAATCCACTGCCTATAAAAGAGGAACTGGCTAAGGGTGGGAGTGGAGTGGAGGGCTATATAGTCCCAGTAGTAGAGTTCTAGCAGCGGCTTCCTTTCTCTTGCTGCTCTCTGCCAAACGCTAACTATGGACATTTTAAATGCAGACACCTGGCTTTCTGCTGCCTAAGCCACGCCCCCTAATTTTTAACTCTCTTCTTCACCTGGCTAACAGCACAGATAACAGTCCCTTCCCCAACTCAGACAAGCACACTAACTTTTGTTGTTTTGTTTGTTGGTTGTTTTACCTAATTGAAGATCCCAGTAGTAGAGTTCTAGTTCTTTAGTCCCAGTAGTAGAGTTCTAGCAGCTGCCTCCTTCTTCTTGCTGCTCTCTGCCAAAAAGCTAATAGGGAAGTTTTAAATGCAGACTCCTGGCTTTCAGCTACCTAAGCCACACCCCTAATTTACAACTCTCCTTTTCACCTAGCTAACAGCACAGATAACAGTTCCCATACCCCAACTCAAGCAAGCACACTAAGTCTTGATTTGTTTTGATGTTTTTTTTACCCTAATTGAAGGTCCCAGTAGTAGAGTTCTAGTTCTTTAGTTCCAGTAGTAGAATTCTAGCAACTGCCTCCTTCCTCTTGCTGCTCTCTGCCAAATGCTAACTAGGGAAGTTTTAAATGCAGACACCTGGCTTTCTGCTGCCTAAGCCACACCTCCTAATTTACAACTCTCCTCTTCACCTAGCTAACAGCGCAGATAATAATTCCCTTCCCCCAACTCAGACAAGCACAGTCACTTTTTGTTTGTTTCTACCCTAATTAAAGATCCCATTAGTAGAGTTCTAGTAGCTGCCTCCTTCCTCTTGCTTCTCCAGAGAGCTCTTGTATGTGTAAAGATTTTTTAGTGGCAGCAGTGTATGAACACAGAAAAGCTCTGTGAGAAAGTGAGAGCTGCTGATCTCGTGTGACCACACTGAAACCAAATGGAATCCCCAGCTGAACATGGTGGTCCAGGTAATCTGAGCCATTTCCACAGTCAGAAGGCAAGTTACAGCCCAACTGGGTAGTGTGTTCGCAAGGCCAGTGACCGAGAAAGCAAATTACTTAGTTTGAGAGGTGAGGAAAAACCAGCAGTAAAACATAGGGACAGAGCAGCAAAAAATAATTAAATTAAAATTGCTCAGAGTATTCTCCTCCACCTTCCAGAACAAACTTAACCACCCTTCTAAGTTACGGAAAGTCATCCACGCCCTCTTCTCTCCCCCAACCCAGTCCTCCTCCCCAGTCCTTAAGATAAGTAACACTCAAGTCCCAGACCCTCTGTCTTTTGCCTCTGAATTCAACTCTTTCTGCACCTCCTGTGCCTCCTCTTTTCTCTCCACCCTCCCCCTACCCGCTTCTCTTCCCTGTCCTTCCACCCAGCACCCCCACTTTCTCCTTTTTTCCTATCTCTACTGCTGACCCACTTAAGGCCCTCCTTGCACTAAATCCTCTCAAGGGAAGAGCCCTGATGGTCTTGACCCATGCTCCTCTCTCTAGGCTCCAGCCATTGCCCTTCCTATATCCTACCTTCTTAACCTCTCTTTTCCCTTGCCTTTGTCCCCAACACCTGGAAAAATGCCACCGTCATACTCCTTCCCAAAGATGGCAACACCTCCCATCCTGGCAACTACCACTCTATCTCCCCACTCCCCTCCTTATCTAAACTTCAGGAACACCTTGTGTTGTCTCAGCTCTCCCCCTTCCTTGACTCCTCTTCCTTCTTCACCCCCTTGCAGTCTGATTTCTGTAAATCTCATTCCACCTCCTCCTACCTTCTCGAGTTCACTGACTCCATTCTCTCAGGCATGGATTAGGGCTTTCTTACCTCAGCCAAACTGGCAACTTGGTCAAAGTCTTCAACACAGTTTCTGCCCCCTCCTCCTTGACAAGCTTAAGGTAGCAGGGCTCTCCCATTCCTCTGCTAATTGATTCCACTCTTACCATGAGGGTAGGACTCAATCAGTTAGAAATGGAGACTCCCTATCCCCCCATCCCTGTCACTACTGGTGTCTCCCAAGGGTCTGTCCTTGATCCAATACTCTTTTCTGTCTTCCTGAATGACTTCCCTGCTGCCTGCAACTTTGCATCCATCCACATGTACACGGAAGATGTGGTTCTATTTTCCACTGGTTTCTCCCCCCTCTGATCTGATGGCCGGGCTCCATCTGGACTTCAACAATGTCCACCAGTGGTTCCAATCTAATCAGTTATCACTCAGTGCCAGGAAAATAATCTCCATGACCTTTTGGCTCCAGACAGAAGCCAGCAAAGCTTACTGCTCTCCCCTCATTCCACACATTAGATGGGGCCACAATTGATATTGTTCCCTCATTTAAGTACCTAGGAGTCTGGCACAACCATCACCTTGACTATTCTGGACATGTGGGTGCCATCCATAAAAAAACTTCACCCTAAACTTGGTGTGTCTATACAGAAAGAGAGGCCGTATTCCTCTTCCTGTTCATTGAGGTATAGTCCAGAAAATGTTCCTCCGAATTTTTGACTTTGGTTACATTGTCTACAGTGCCACCCTAAGTCTTCCCTAGCCAGACTGAACCCCTCTTTCACTCCTTGTGCCATTTTGCCTTGGACTGTCTACCCCACCCCACCACTGTTCCTCTGTATTCCTCCCTATCCCTTCCTTCCTTGAAGTCAGACACCTCATTTACTGCACCTCCATTGTCTTTAAATACTGGCTTGACTCCTCCCTCCTACCTTACATCTCTCCTCTCCACCGCCCTACCCTCCTCTTACTACCTTCATAACTTGGGCTGTCACCC
This sequence comes from Neoceratodus forsteri, assembly GCA_016271365.2. Taxonomy (NCBI): domain Eukaryota; kingdom Metazoa; phylum Chordata; order Ceratodontiformes; family Ceratodontidae; genus Neoceratodus; species Neoceratodus forsteri. The sequence goes on from CM028132.1 coordinate 472,077,330, forward strand.
CTTGCACTCCTTCAAGAACGTCTTCAGCTGGCAAGGCTGCTTTCTGTTACAGTTCCCCAACTATGAAACTGCCTCCTCTAACATCCAGTCTGCCTCCTCCCAACACTGTCTCCTCCTCCTTACTCCATGACTATTCTACTCACACTTGCAACTGCATCAGATGGCTGTCCCTGTTCCTCTGCTTTTACCCCCAGCTCCTCCCGCTTTTCTCTGGGCCACCCCTTCTTCTATCCCCCTCTATCCTAGCACCTTGCTCCATTTTTTCTCCCTCATAGCCCATTGGCTAGTGTCTATGCCTCTCCCTCTAATTGCACTTTGTACTTTATTTGTTCCTCCTTGATTCTCCCCCCGAAGTTAAAACCACCTACTCATTCTTACCCAAATTGCACTAATAATTGCACAAATACTGTATGATTGTAGCTTAGTGTTTGTTACTTCCATATACCTGCCATGTAATTCACTGTTTAATGACTGATTTACATTCTCTCCCCTTCCTCTTTCCCCCAGGATGCATCTGGAAACGAGCTGTTATTCAGCTCAGTATGCTTTTTCCTGGTGAAACTTTTGAAATAAATAAATAAAAGGCAGTAGTTAGAGGGCAGCCCCACTTCGGTCCACCAGCCAGTTCTGTAAATGCCCTGATGGAGTAGGCGTGGTCCAAAGTGACTCTCATGCGTAGGGGTGCAACCCAAAAAAATAATGGCACTCACCATTGAAAGAAGCCAAGTATTAAGTAGTGACGGTAAAAACTACTTTATTGCATTGCCAATGTCAAGGTGTATAGGCATATCACAGCTTGTTGGCAGCCCTCTTGCAAACAGTTATAGCACAGCCACCACATTCACTCCTCATCTTCACTGAGGCAGAACCATGTGCCAATATACATTTTTATGTTTGCTTGCGCGCATGTGCAAGAAACATTATGTGGCAGCTCAGGAGAGAAGTGGGTTGTGGAGGCGCAGCACTGTGGCAGCCAACGGAGGCACTGCATTTGGGGGCTTGGCTCTGGTGGAACAATGGAGGCACAGTGTGCTGATGACACTGGCTTCCAAAAGTGCCAAGTTGTAACATTTTCACTGCAGCAATCAGGGGCCGCCTCATCATTGCAGCATCAGCCATTCTGCTGCAATGAGGGAGCGACCCATCATTGCTGGGCGGAACGTTGCCTAGTGTAATATTGTTTGTAAATGTGGTGGCAAGCTGCTGCCGTGTTCACTGACAATATTAGATGCTCCTAATGCCAAGGGGATGCCCAAGCCCCCATCAGCATCATGTGCCACCCCAAAACAGTTTTTGTTTGCCGACGGGGGCCCCAATCCCCGTCAGCTTCATTCCCCAGAGTAATTTGCCGATGGGGGCCCCTCCCCATCGGCATAATGTCACCCCCAAAGAAAGTTAGTTTTGTCCCGAGGGGTGCCCAATCCCCTCGACTCTTGCTCATCCATGATGTGCCAAATGGGTGCCCAATCCCTCATCGGCACAGCCCCCAACAAAAACACTCGGGTGGCATGCTGGGAGCCCATCCCAGCATTCTAAATGTCCCTGTGGAAAAAAAAAAGTCCCACACTTTTTTTTTTCCCTGTAAATCAGAAAACAGTCCCTCGTTGAGTCTAGGGGCCCTGCCCCCCCAACCCGCACCCACCATCTGCGCACCCTGCCTCCCCACACCCCATACTTACTTCCAGAACCCAGCGCAATGATCTTCGGTGGACCAGGAACACATCTGCATTCTTCAAAGCTGACCTCGAACTGAAGAAATGCCGGTAAGCTATATAATGGCATAAATAGGGTTTTTTCAACCTTGGTGCATATCTCAGGCAATTTGGGGAATATTGGCACCAAATTTTCAACATGGGGTTATTGGGACCCCTCCTCATGAATCCAGCCACTGTCATGGCATTATTCAGTCCTGAAAGGTGATTTCGTGGTCACTGCGTGGAATCGCCTTTCGGGACCGATTAAAGAAATGACAGTGCCAGTGTTCATGAGGTGGCCTCTCAAAAAGTCTATGTTGCAAATTTGGTGGAAAAAAATCAAAAATGACTGTTTTACAAGTGTCGTTGCACGGTTGCTACATGCTAAGTAACCCAGAACTTGCAATATTTTCCTCCAGATTTTCAACATTACCATTTTCCACCTCTTTATGAACAGTAGAGCTGTCATTTTCACACATTCTGGCGAAATGTGTTTTGGCACTTCCGGCGCAGAATAGTGCAGTTGCTGTGGGAAATCAGTGTTCAGGACACATTAAAAAAATCACAGTGACACTGTTCATGAGCAGAGGTCCTAAAATGCCTATGTTGAAAATTTTGTGCGAAAGTCCAGAAAATGACTGTGTTATGAGTGTGCGTTGCAGTTTTCACGCACGCTCCTAACTTCGCACATTTGTAATATTTTCACTCCACATTTTCAACATTGCCAATTTTCCACACCTCCTTATGAACAGTACAGTGTCATTTTCACATCCTGGCGAAATGTGTTTTTGTACTTCCGGCACAGAATAGTGTGGTCACTGTGGGAAATCAGTGTTTGGGACACATTAAGAAAATCACAGTGACATTGTTCATGAGCAGAGGTCCTAAAATGCCTATGTTGAAAATTTGGTGAGAAGTCCATAAAATGACTGTGTTACATGCATGCGTTGCGCAGTTTCCACGTATGCTCAGAAGTGCAAGCATTTTTAATATTCCTACTACAGATTTTCAACATTGCCATCTCTTCACACCTCCCTATGGATGGTACAGCTGTCATTCTTCACATCCTGCCCGATCTGTGTTTTCGTACATGTGGCACAGAATGGCACGGTCACTGTTGGAACTCAAAGTTCTGGACACATTGACAAAATCACACTGCCACTCTTCATGAGAAGAGGTCCTAAATGCTTTCATGAGATGGGGTCACAAAAACGCCATGTTGAAAGTTTGTTGTGCAAATACCAACAAACGCCCGAGGCGTTATGGTTTCTAACTATAATGTCCCACCCTGTACATACTGACAGGCATCAGGGTGTGCCTTTGCATTGCCAACTGTACTGCTCATGCCATCCCACCCACACTCCCCAGCCACTGACAGGCATCGCGGTGTACCTTGGATTCTTTGGACCCAGACTTCACCCCATTGTCCTATGCTGCACCCATTTCAGTGTATGTCCTTATGAAATAGGGTGACTGTAAAGCCAAACACTCCAAGGCACACCTCAACACATGTTGGTGTCTGCAGAATAGGGTGAGGTGACATGGCATGACCGTCATGGGCGATGACCCAAACACCTACCCCAATGCCTGTCCATCTCTACAGGATGGAGGTGGGGTTGACGTGAAGTTCAATACTTCACTACCATTCGTATTCTGCATCTGTCTAACTCCTGCAATTCCAATGCTAATACCAACAAGCAAACATTCGGCATTGACAAACGCTTGTTCATTCTGGTACTGTACTTCCTGTGGCCTGTGGAAGATGGTTTCCTCGGGGTCCCTGCCCACAGTTTAACATTATAGACTTTCCTGTTTCTGATTTTTTCATCTGGTGTACAGTGGCACCAGCCAGCATGCAAGGCAGTCATTTTTTTTTTTTGTCATTTATTTTATTTTACAATTTTTGTCCAGGAAAGATGAACTAAGTCAAGGCTCGTTTCCAAGTGTGTCCAGGGAGCACATTGAAATTAAGCAACTTTCTCATGGTCATGCAGTATGCAAGGGATGGCTGTGGGATTCAAACCCAGTTCTCCAGGTTTGCAGCTCAGTGCTCTTAACCACTATGCTATACTGCCTCCCATAATGCTGCAGTATATCACAAAATGCTGCAGTATACTGCAGGGAACAGTGTAATCCAATGGCAGTTAAGCTCTTTTGTTGCATCGTGGCTGGCTCCATTGTTGTCATTCCTGTAGCTCAGGCAGGAGGCTGCATTCCAGTATCCAGAATCTTCCTATTTGCCTGTGCATGTCAGGCTGGTGTTCTCAAGCCATTCTCTGGTCCCTTAGGGATCCTAGGCTCCTTGCATCACTACTGGTGTCCCATGGGCAGACCCACTATGGAGGACAATGGATCCTGCAGACATGCTCCCCGGAATCTTTCACCCAGTGGAATGTCACAGCCATTTGATCCCTTATCACAGGAACGAACCACAGTCCAGAATATATAGGTTACTCACCTGTAACAGGAGTTCTAGGAATGGTATATGTTGTTCATCCACACTGTCTGGCAGGTTCCTTGCCGCTTTAAATCTTGCCAGAAGGTCTTCAAGCTGGCTCCTCCCACCCACGCGGGTGGTAAAACTCTCGGCTCCACCTCATGGCCCAGATCTAGCCCGCTAGAAGCCAGGTTCAGCGCCAGGGCTCGAGGAGATTTGAGAAAGTCAGGATGAACAACATATACCATTCCTAGAACTCCTGTTACAGGTGAGTAACCTGTATTTCTAGGGACATGGATATGTTGTTCATCCACACTGTCTGGCAGACTCTAGCAGTTCTCTGGGAGGAGGGAAGCAAGTGACACCTACTTAGGAATAGAGACTGGAGAACCGAGGCCCCAAAACCAGCATCCCAGCGTGACTCAAGGTCGATGTGGTAGTGGGTAATGAAGGTATGTGCCGACTTCCAGGTAGCAGCCCTGCAGATATCCTGGATAGGGACATCCTGAAACCACCGATGCAGCGCTATGGCGGTAGAATGAGCTCTTTTCCTCTGGGAGGCTCCATGCCCGCCAACCTATAGCAGAGGTCTATGCAGGAGGTGACCCACCTGCTTATCGCCTGCTTCGCTGCAGGTCTGCCAGGCGGCTTCAGCGTGAGGGTGAAAAACAGCTGGCGAATCTCTCTCTGAACTTCAGCCATCCGCTCCTTATAATAAGCGAGCATTCTTCTAGGGTCCAAATTATGGAGCCTATATTCGGCCTCCGAGGTGTGATTGGGGTAGAACACTGGCAGAGTCAACACCTGGTTAAGGTGAAACTCCACATCACCTTCAGAAGGAACTTCGGGTGGGGGCGCAGGACAACCTTGTCCCTGTGGAAGACCAGATAAGGAGACTCGATGGAAAGCACCTGGAGCTCTTCCATCCTTCTGGCTGATGTGATAGCCACCAAGAAGGTGGTCTTCCATGATAGGTGGGAGATATCGCACCTGTGCATTGGTTCAAATGCCCATGAGCTTAGCCAATACCAGCAGTAGATCCCACGGAGATGGAGGTTCTCGCACTGGAGGGGAAATGTGATCAAGGCCTTTGAAAAAGCACCAGACCACCTTCTCCTGCACCACCGACTGCTTCCCGGCCCACGCCCAGTAAGCAGAGATGGCTGCCAGGTGCACCTTAAGGGTCGTCAACCAAAGCCCTTGCTGAGAAAGGAACCACAAGTAGTCCAGAATGCTTGCCAAGGAACAGGAGGAAGGGTCCAAGCCCTTCCCCTGACACCAAATGGAGAATCTCTTCCATTTGAAGGCATAGCATTTCCTGGTCAACTCCTTACAGAACGCCTCAACGACGTTGAGGACCTCGTCGGAAAGAACCAAGGCCTGGAACTCTAGCCACTCAGGAACCAGGCCGTCAGGTGCAGGAATTGAAGGTCCGGATGGAATACCTTCCCCTGATTGACTGAGATCAGGTCTTGGTGGGCTGGAAGCTGCCTCGGGAGCCTGGAGCTGAGACTGAGGAGATCTGGATACCAGAACTGGCGGGGCCAGTCTGGGGCTACCAGAATCACCTGTGCCTTGTCCCTCCTTGCCTTGAGAAGCACCTTGTGGATCAAGGGAAATGGGGGAAAGGTGTAGAAGAGGCCCGGGGTCCCCGGCCTCGAGAAGGCATCCCTGCAGCAAGCCCTGCTGAAGGGGCGGGCATGGAACAGTCTCAGCTTCATGATTTCCTGGAGGCAAAGAGGTCTGCCTGAGGCGGCCTCAATGGGAGAAGAGATCTTGTACTACCTCTGGCAGGAAAGACCACTGTGAGACGCAGCTCCATCCAGCTTAGGGCAATGGCCAGGGTGTTGGAGGCTCCTGCCATGCGAATGGCTAGGAGATCCGCCTCCAGGCTGCACATGAGGGACCATATGCAGAGAGCTTCCTTGCATAACAGCATGGAGTGCGTCCTGCCCTGACGGTTTAGGTAGTACATGGTCGTGGTATTGTCCGTCTGGACCTGAACCACTTGACCCCGTAGAAACAGAGCAAAGGCGGTGAGAGCTAGGTGGACCACTCGGAGCTCCAGCAGGTTGATATGGCATTGGGACTCCCGAGGGGACCAGAGGCCTTGCGCTCTGTGCTCCCCAAGATGGGCACCCCAACCCATCAGAGATGCATCAGTCGATAGAGAGACCGTCGGCTCGGGGCGGATGAACGGGATGCCCTCCTGAAGATGTGCCGGAATGGTCCACCACTGGAGAGCGTTCCACATCTCCTGGGTCACTGTCACGGGCTGGTCCAACGGATCACAGCATTGTGACCACTGGATGGCCAGTCCCCATTGAAGGGGACGCATGTACCAACAGGCCCAATGGACCACGCTGGTGCAGGCCGCCAGGAGGCCCAGGAAGTCCCGGGCAGGGCGCGATTGCCCAACCAGAAATGATTGGGCAAAGGAGGAAAGAACCTCGGCCCTGTCCACCGGGAGTCAAGCTCTGGCTCGAAGAGAGTCGAGCTCTGTCCCAATGAAGTGTATCACCTGCTTCAGCATGAGTTCCGACTTGGCATCATTGATGAGGAGGCCAATCTGAGAGTGAACCTGGAGGGCCAGATCTCTGGACCACTCCACCTCCGCTCTGGAGGGGGCTGCAATCAGCCAGTCATCCAGGTAGGGGTACACCCGGACCCTTCAGCGCCGCAGGAATTCTGTCACCACTGCCATGCATTTGGTGAAGACCCTGGGAGCTAGAGAGACGAAGGACATGGCCCGGAACTCGTAAAGGGATCCCTCCACTCTGAAGCAGAGGAATCTCTGATGAGACGGACGGATCGGGACATGAAAGAACGCGTCCTGGAGGTCCAGGGAACAGAACCACATGCCTCGTTCCAAGGATGGGATTATCTGAGCCAGAATGACCATCCTGAAGGTCCGAGACCTTAGGAACCTGTTCAGGTCGTGCAGGTCGAGAATGGGGTGCCAGCCCCCCATCCGTTTTGGGACCAGGAAATACCTGGGCACAAACCCCTGGTCTGGAGGAGGATCTGCCACCTTCCTGATTACCTCTTTCTCGAGGAGTAGGGCAATATCGGCTTGGTGGGCCAACAGCGAGGCTTCGGACCCCGTGGCCCCTGGGGAGCTGATGGCCTCAAAAGGAGGGGTCTGCTGACTCCAGAGGCAGGCCCTTCCTATCACCTCCAACACCCAACAGTCCATGGTGATAGCGGACCAGGCAGAAAGGAAGTGGCAGAGCCGCCCCATGGTGGGGACCCAGGGAAGGTGATGAGGTTGGGGCACACCCTCAACCTGTCACTGGGCAGGCTTGGAGGAGGAACCGCCAAGGGACCTCCTGGGCCTTTACCTCCTTGCTTCCTGTTGGAGGAAGCCACGGCTTGGATTTGGGCACTGGCCATGAGCCTGCTGGCCCTGTTGCTGGTGCTGTTGGGCCAGTCATGCTGCAGGGGCCGAAGGACGAAAGGACTTATGCTGTTGTCAACGGCAGCCTTTGTCCCTCTGGGCAGAGGTGACCGAGTCCAGAGTGGCGTTGGACTTTTTGATTCCCTGGAGGTGTCCCTCCACTCCAGGGCCAAAGAGGTCAGTCCCCAAGAAGGGGACATCTGCCAACTTGTGCTGGGTATCCGCAGTGAAGGTGGATATCCTCAGCCACGCCCTGTGGTGCATGGCCACCACGGCCGCTACTGACCTGGCACAGGAATCACCTATGTCCAGAGCAGTCTGAAGCTGCTGCTTCGCCACCACCCTACCCTGGTCCACACCTGACAGACCATGGTCTGCAGGTCGGGTGGGGGATGAGGGACAACCTCATCCAGGGAGCCCATGAGGGTGTAGGAGAAGTGTGCCATCAGCACGGCCAAGCTGGCCTGTCGAAGGCCGAGGGAGGACACAGCGTACACCTTGCACCCAGCATAGTCCAGCTTTTTGGACTCTTTGTCAGGGGGCTTATCCATGTCCCGAGCGTTTCCGGAACACTGGAAGATGCTATCGGTGACAAACCCCTCAGCAGAGGGGTGCTCTGAGAAACTGGGCAAAGAGCCAGTAGGGACCGCATACTTCCTGGCCATCCTGGCCAAGGGCACAGGACAGGAAGCAGCCCGCTGCCAAAGCTCCAAGGCTGGGCCGACAATGGCCTCAGCCACAGGAAAGGCCTCCGTGGGTGAATCCCCTCAGTCCAGTATCTCCGTCAGGGGATACTTGGCCTGCTTAGACATGGGCTCGAGCTGCATCCCAGTGGACTCGAGATGAGCCAAGCAGACCCATGAAGGATGATGGGCTATCGCCAATGACTGGCCCCGGAGGACTCCAGGTTGACCTGCCTGGAGAACAGGGAGGAGTCCATCAGACTCTGAAGAGTCTGCAAAGAGCTGCCTCAGGCCTGAGCCACCCTCCACCTGCCGAGGACGGTCGGGAGTGTAGGTGACCGATAATCTATGGAGCAGGCCGTGACCCGACCGAGAATCCTTGGTCAGTGCCCCAGACTTCGGTTGTGGAGGCGGAGGTTCCACCACAATCGATGGAGCAGCTAGTTTCGGCCAAACAACCGGCCCAGAAATGGGCATCTCGACTGTGGCGAGCGGTTGCTTCGGCCGTTCGGGCGACAGCCACTTGATGGCCTGGGGATGAATCGGAGTCAATTTACTCCCGGACAACAGTAACTGCTGCCACATAAGCTCCTCGTAATGCCGACGCAATTTACGTCGAAGCCTCTCCTCATCCGAGGAGGAACGGTGTCGCCGCTTACTTCGGTGCCGAGACCGAGACCACCGATGTCAGCGGAAACGGCTTGACCGAGATGAAGTCCAAGACCGAGACCGAGGTAACTGAGATGGCTTGGGAAGAGGCGGGGACACCCGCTTCTTCCCTTTGGCTTAAGACTTTAGCAGGGACTGCCGCCCGAAGATGCAGGCAGATCCGGTCTCCACCGGGGAACGCGAAGAGGGTTGTCTGCTTCACCAGTCGACAACCCATCCAACGGGTCGAGGAATATCTCAATTGCATTGATGGGAGTCTCGGCAGGCTGGCCTGACGGAGACGCCCGTGGAAGCCAGCGGCCTGAGCCGCAACTTCGACCGAAGTTGACGGTCAGCTGTCCGGGGAAGGAGACCTCTCCCATTCCCACGAATGCCAACGGTAGGACTTACCCTTCAACTCGTTCTTCTTGGGCCTAAAGGAATGTCCCGATGGCCCCTCTCCCTTCGTGGAAAGGGACTGATAAAGCTCTTGAACGCCGGTATGAGGAATCAGAGAGAGCGGGATAAATGCCGCATGTGGGGTCGAGAGGAAGATGCGGCCTGGCCACCTCCTCCTTGAGGGCGATCATATGCTCGAGCTGCTCAGCCGAGCCAGCCATCAAGGACACCGCCAAAGAGCCTCTTTGGATTTTACTGGTGGGTAACGCTTCGGGGCACCCGAAAGCCCAATTGCAGCGATCCTCCAGAATGGTGGCCAAAAAGCGGGCATAACTGCAGGGCTCATGGTCATGGTCTAGGCCTAGGCAGTAGACGACGTGGAGTGCAGATCCATCCTGGACATCTTCTGCCTGCAAGGGCACCTCCAAAAGCCGGATCTATTTGTCCACCGCAGCCGTGAGGATAATGAAGACCGAAGTTTGAAAACTTCAAAACTAGTTTCGATGAACTGAAGAATTACGATCCAGTCTAAAACACAGAGCGCTAAGGAGGAACCTGAGCTTCCAAGCTAAGGAAGATCCAGTCATGGGGCAAAGTCGAGTTTTACCACCCAGATGGGTGGAGGAACCAGCTTGAAGACCTTCTCCGCAAGATTTAAAGCGGCAAGGAACCTGCCAGACAGTGTGGATGAACAACATATCCATGTCCTTAGAACACACTCTTTACCTTAACCTTCAGTATTACTAAAAGTCATTACCTTCAGCTTCTCCATCCTTTCTATAGCCATCTTCCATTGTCCCTCCAGGCCCAAAAACCATCAGTGAACACTCCTTGGATGTCACGCTTTGTCCAATACTCTCCTATTCTGCCCTGGAAAGTGAGCTGCTGATGTCCAATTTCCCCCCAGATCTAAGGAGCTCAAACTAAGGGTGGGGATACTGCACAGCAGAGAATCATGTCACTCTGGCCCAAGTCCTGAAGCCAGTCATTCAAGGCTAATCCCTGTGTGGTCCCTCTAGTGTTAGTAGGCTCCAGTGGCACCCAATATTAAGGCTGGTGATACCTACACTGGGTCCACTATTCAGTAGCCCAGCTCCATGGGGCACCGAGTTTGTTTGTAAAATTTTATTTTTATACAGGTAATACATTTGTTGGGACATCAGTCCCATTTTCAACAAAGTCCTGTTTTAAAAATAACACACGATACATAACATTTACATCACATTCACACTATCAATGTTACTTAAAACAGGTACATGTTAATTGCAAATATTCTCTTATTTTACATTTGAAGGTAAATAAATTTTCAATAATCTTCAATCTTAGAGGCAGTCTATTCCAATAATAAGCAACAGTATTCTGAAGTATTATATCTCCATGCTTATTATAAGATCTAATCATAGGGATTTCATTACCAAAAGGTCTTGTATGAATAGTTAATAACCTATCATCTTTATTTATAATATAATCAAACAAACAATGTCTAGGTTCATCTTTTAATATTTGGTAACAATATATGTACCAAATATAAGCCCTTTTCTCTTTCAGATCTATCCAATTTAATTTTTTATGTAAATCACAATGATGCACCCCATGCCTACTTCTTTGTTATGAATTTACTCATTTTATAATAAACCTGATTTACTTTATTTAACACTGTGATGTTAGAATGCATATATAACATAGATCGTTATTCTAAGACTGGAATTAACAGTTGTCCAATCACTTTCTCCTTACTTTCTTAGTCAGACTTCCAGCTACCCTTCTTAATACCCTAGTTTTTGAGTTACCTTTTAACTTGTATAAGAACATGTTCTGAATACATTAAACCACAGTTAATTTACACCCAAGTATCTATAAGTATCAACTGCTTCAATCTTGAATATTCTCAGCAAGTTGTATTTGTAGTTTAAATTTCCCTTTATTTTAAATCCAACAAAAACCATACTTTGTGTTTTTTTTATTCAATAACAAACCATGGTTATTAAACCAAATCTGTAATAGATTTATATCCTGTTGAAGCTTTTAAGTTAATTGTTCCATACTATCTGCAGATGCCACAATTACTGTGTCATCTGCATACATTCTAACATCACAGTATTTTATTTGCCTTGGAAGATTATTCACATAAACATTAAATAAGAGGGACCCAAAATAGATCCTTGTGGGACCCTTGAGGAACTTCTCCGTGACCAAATAACATCACCCAGAACCACACTTTGTCTTTGATCAGATAAATATGATTTCATCCACTTTAATGATTCATCCTGGATACCCAATTCATATAAGCTTACTAACAAAGCTCTGTTGTACCAAATCGAACGCCTACTTAAATCAACAAACACCGCCCCTGTACTTTTACCTTGATTCAGTGATGTTGCTACTAAATTATTAAAGTCAAGCAAGGTGGTGTTTGTTGACTTCACCTTTGAAATCCATGTTGATATTTTGTCAGTAACTGGTTCTCTTCCAAATACTGACTTAACTGCACATGGACTAATTTTTCCAAAATTTTAGACACTATTGGCAATAAGGCAATTGGTCTATAATTCAATACTACTAAACTTTCACCACCTTTAAAAATAGGTATAATTTTACTCATTTTCCAAACCTTTGGGACCATAGAGCATTGCATACTCCAATTAAAAAGATATGTTACAACAGGAGCAATAATCTCCACCCCACATCTTAAGAATTTAGCTTCAATATCATCTAAACCTCCAGATTTTGAAACATTCAAGCATTTAAGTTCCTTTTCAACTTCCTTTACCGTTATATCTCTGAATTTAAATTTAGGTCCAAAATCCACCTTTTTTACTATTTCCATATTTCTTATTATATTGTCTAAAGACATTTCTGATGTCTTTTTGCTTAATTTAGGAATATTTAAATCAGGCAAATCAATAAAATATATATTAAAATAATTTGCAACCCCTTCTTGATCTTTTATTAATCTTTCTCCTTGACTTAAATTAATCTTTGTATTGGTCTTATAGGATCCTTTAAATCAAATCTGCCTCCAGAATTTTTGGGATCTTGTGCCTTATTTAATTTGACCAAATGATACTGGACTTTTGCTTTTTATATCTTTCTTACATTTGTCTCTCAATATTTAAATTTTCCCAAATCTCATATTCCTTATGCTTTCTAGCTTTTTTCCATACTCTAGCCCTTATTCTTATTTGCTTTTCAATTTCTCTGTTATCCAAGGTAATTGCTTATCTTTAATTATCTTTTTTACTTTTGGGGCATGTTGTTGAATACATAACAACATTATTTCATTAAACTCTTGAAGTGCCAATTCTATATCTGGAATAAGAAAAACCCTTTCCCAGTTTTGCTTTATTACAGAATTCCTAAATTTTACCTCATTAAACCTAGTATAGTCTCTTGTCCAATATGATGTTTTATTTATATTCATCCTAATATTTAAATTAACTACACATGCTATTGGATTATGGTCACTCAAATTCAAAGATAATATCTTCTGACTCAATACTTCTGGATCTTGTGAAACAAATATTAAGTCTAATATAGAACCTGAAGCTTGAGTGTTAGTAATTCTAGTTGGATTTTTTATTTGATCCAATCCTAATGTTGCAAAACTATTTCTTAATCTTTCCCCTTTAAGTTGTAACCAATTTGAGTTGAAATCACCAGTTATCAAAACATGTTGATTTCCTATTTTATCTAGTATAATCTCTGCTAGGGAATCACATGTTTTATTTTTTTGTCTTAGGAGGGCATAAAATACTCTACAATCAACCTCAGAGAACAGATTTTATCATCAAACCATCTACCCCTCATGATTAATTGCTAACAAAATCTGGAAGGGCCAAGACTATTTTTTATGTACAATAAAACCCCACCACCTTTTTTTTCCTCTATCTTTTCTAATTACTCTATAGTCCATTAACTGGATTTCACTATCATATATACATCCATGAAGTCAAGTTTCTGATAATGCTATTATATCATATTCAGGTCCAGTAGCCCAAACACGATACTCGTCAATTTTATTTATTGGACTTCTAACATTTTCATGTACCATGGATATTCCTTTATTTTCGTTTGGTCCTGGATTTTGTTCAATGTCTCCACTCTGTATTAATAACAATATACAGAGTAGATGACTTTTACTTGGGCTCAATTTACATCTTAAATGGTCCGGAAGAAACTGTCTCTGAATCTGTCTCCATTCATTTGTAAAGTGATTACGCCTTTTAATTATTAAGTGTTGCTTTAAATAATAATCTGAAATCCCTATAATCAAATTACTTATGTTCCATTTTGCAGTACTAACCCCTAAATATTCACGTCTACCTAATATCCAAAAACCCCACATCATATACCCTATTATAAAACTTTTTAACATGTAACCCATTATTAAAACAATCACTTAAAACCTTCTAAAATTAACAAAACTGTTGGCATTTTTCCTCTCCGAGTGGCGCTCGTGCCTATAAGGCACGTAGCTTTATACACAAGAGCCCCCGCCCCTTCTACATGCACCAAATCACTAAATGGAATTGGCAAAAGTCCAAAGTTCTCCCCTGTATGACAGGGATTCAGAAAATAAGGTGCAGTCTCTCAGATAAAACGGTGTAATAATGGCAGGAAAGTCAGTTTGCTTCTCCCGACTTCGGCAAATATTCAGCTCTCACCTGCAGCCGTGATGGAAATTTGGGTTAGCATCTCAGGCTGTGCTAATGAAGAAATATACAAGCAGGATTTATACACAAGAGCCCCCGCCCCTTCTACGTGCACCCAATCACTAGATGGAATTGGCAAAAGTCCAAAGTTCTCCCCGTATGACAGGGATTCAGAAAATAAGGTGCAGTCTCTCAGATAAAACGTTGTAATAATGGCAGGAAAGTCAGTTTGCTTCTCCCAACTTCGGCAAATATTCAGCTCTCACCTGCAGCCGTGATGGAAATTCGGGTTAGCATCTCAGGCTGTGCTAATGAAGAAATATACAAGCAGGATTTATACACAAGAGCCCCCGTCCCTTCTACGTGCACCCAATCACTAGATGGAATTGGTAAAAGTCCAAAGTTCTCCCCTGTATGACAGGGATTCAGAAAATAAGGTGCAGTCTCTCAGATAAAATGTGGCAATAATGGCAGGAAAGTCAGTTTGCTTCTCCTGACTTTGGCAAATATTCAGCTCTCACCTGCAGCCGTGATGGAAATTCGGGTTAGCGTCTCAGGCTGTGATCCATCCCTTACACAAGGCATGGGTACAAGCCCGCGAACTGGAAAATGCACAGACCTCCTACAAATGAGGTGGCAAACAAGCCCTCTCCCCACCAGTACTGGTACATAGGGCAGGAGGATTCCTGTGTCACCCCAGATCCAGGACCCTGCCACTAACCTGGGCCTGGCAAGCCCCTCCAGTCACCCCCTAACATGAACCCACTAGGCTTTTATGACTTCTATCTTAAGACCCTAGAACAGAAAGACTCAGGACTGACTAAACTTCCTACCTAAACCTCCTTTCATCCCTGTCCATAGTGTCCTCCCAATCCCACTAAAGACAGAGTGGCAGTGCCATGGCACCAAGTGCACTAATTTGTACTGCTAGTAACAACTCTGCCCTAGGAAGGAGTGTTGCTACAAAAGTAAGAAAATGCCACAGTAAAGGGAGAAGGTGCTGCTCAGTCAGCAAGTATATGAAGTGGTAGCAGGCACTACAGAAGCTCGATTAAATAAACAAATAAAGAGAAGGTAAATAATATATAAACCCATTGGACACTGATACATATGTTAAGAACCTGGCAGAGTAGGCAGCACCAGTCTTAACCTTTTAACAATTGAAACAGAGCTAGATAAAGCCATGATATTTACAGTCACACTTGTATAGCACACTGTAATAATTTGAACTGCAGAAAAATTACACAATTTTACTCTGATAGAAAAGTACCCTTAAGAGCTATGGATTAATTTCAGATTTGATACACGGTTAGTTACAATGGTGCATTTACATATGTTAAAGCTACAAAGGTCTAGGAGACCTTGAAGGTGGGGTCACTAGACCTGGAAGGAACAGTGGCTACGGTAAGAAGTTGGAGAAAGAGCCAGCCATCTTGGAGCAAGGAAGCCTTGGAGGAGCAGCCTGAGGATGTGCTTCATGTCTTGGCTCAGGTTTTAAAGGGGAACCTTGGGCCAATCACTGGGAGGAGTCATATAAATTAAATGGAGAAGTTTAAAACTGACAGACTGTGGAACTCCCCCTCTCCCCCATACACAATTCTTCTACTCAATTATCCTTCAAGGATGCTCTTAGGAAACATTTCCTTACATCCTCACTCTATTTGTACCTAATCCATTACACTTCCTGTTGGGGCAGCCCATACCTCCACAGGGTGATGACTATGAGGGCTACCCACCACTCTGCCGTCTCTGGTCCCACTGAGCATTTAGTTTAAAACATTTGCTAACTGGTATCACTAGTTATGCTTAATCTTGTTTTGCTTCTGTTGTTATACTGTTTTGCATCAGTTGCTATATTTGCTTAATTGTTTTCCCTCATTGTTATTTGTTCCTGTCACGATGCTGCTTTTATGTTTAACTTATATTGTGTCTGGTACTGTTCACTGTCTTATGCCTCAATTTGCACTCTTCTAGGTTGTACCTGTAAATAGGCATCCAGTTGTTTGTATACCTACCCAGTTAGCAAAAACTAAACAAATAAATAAATTTGTAACATGGCCCAAAAAACAGTAAATCAAACAAGGAAAACAACTGGTGGAATAGCATCAGCTGGTAGAAAAGCAACACGGCATTATGGCACGATAATGCTGTGTTGCTTGTGTAATACAAAAAGTAGCCACAGTGGGAAAACGAGCACTATGCAGAAAAGAGAAAAGGTAAACAACAGGAGAGATCAAGTTTGGTACGAGCAAGTAGGTAGCGTAGAGAAGGAGTAGGAGAAGTGTAAGGGACACAGAGCGACATGGCATAGAATCGAAGGGAACAGAGAGTGAGACAGGGAGGAAGCGAAAGCGCATTGAACTTGCAGACAGTCATGATATATGGCACAAGTCAAGTTGAATGGTCATGTAGTATCGACAGAGATGGAACACAAAAAAGAGATCAAGGAAATGTGAGTAGCATAATTGAGCGAGTAGTGTGAAGAGCACCATGTTAGGGAAAAAATAATATTATCATGGCAACCACGAACGTTGCATGCAAATGAGACACACAGGTTCATGGGGAACGAGTAATACTAGGAAGTCGGGTCCTCCTAAGAAGCATAGAAAACAAACAGTCGGCAGAAATGGGAAAAATCGTATACCAATGCTTACGTAATACATCTATGTAGTTATGTGCAAAACTTTTCAAAAGACATACAGTATATGCATGTAAGAGAGGTTGACGTAAAGTTGTCAAAGTAACACTATACTGTATAGAATAACTGAAATGGTATCATTGTGTAATGCATCAGAGCAGTACAAACACATGCCTGATATCCAAAGTCATGTGCACACCATGTTACAAGTGCATTAATCCCTTCCGAAGGTGGCATCTAATGGGGAGTTAATGCATGGTTGGACCGTTGTATGCACTCGACCTCCGGCCTCGTGCCACAACGGTCCCAACCATGCATTAACTCCCCATTAGATGTCACCTTCATTGGTGATTAATGCTTACAAATCTTATAATACAAAAAGTGCTAATTTTACAAATTTTCTCTCAGAATGTTTTAAAGTGAAAATGTGTTAAAGACGAAATGGGACACTTGGGGAACTCCACAGACCAGCACCTTAGGGTTTCCTGGTGTCAACATTTACCAAACGAATTCAGCATGGAGCTCAAAATGTCAGCTTTCCAATATATATAAGGTTAAGTGTTTGGCAAAATTTTGAAAAGTGTTTTAATGCGTTAAAAAATGTCATAGCAAAAGTTACCATTTTTCCACAGCTGGCATGAGCTAAAGTCTGTTTTCCAGGAGTCAAAATGAACATTACTTTGTGGCTTATGCTGTAGCAGAATTCTAAAGGGAATGGAATTTCATTGTCTTTTTGAGTATTTTAGCCTCTCATAGACCTGGAAATATAATTTACGTGGAAGGTTCAACAGTTTGA
The DNA here is from genome assembly GCA_016271365.2 of Neoceratodus forsteri. Lineage (NCBI taxonomy): Eukaryota > Metazoa > Chordata > Ceratodontiformes > Ceratodontidae > Neoceratodus > Neoceratodus forsteri. The sequence goes on from CM028132.1 coordinate 472,094,674, forward strand.
ATGGGGACAGCCCCAGATTAGGGCTTTCTTTTTTACAGTTAAACTTTTTATTGAACAACCAAAACACAGCAGAACAGCAGGTTATATTTGCATTCAGAAAATTTTTGCTGTATTCACTGATTTAATTTATCAGCGAAAATATTCTGAATGCAAATATAACCTGTTAAGTAGCTGCTACCACTATAGCTGAAACAACAGTTATGAACCATTTCCATGTGCATTTAAATAAACAAAACAAGCGCTTTATTAAACGAGCAAATTAGAAAGATAATAAGTAAGTGCTGTATTTCATATGTTGCAGCTATGGAATACATTGCCGCAATCTACGTCTTCTTTTATTATTTCCTTTCATTTTTGGATCTGCATCTACATTGGCGTGTGAAAATCAGTTTTACAATGTGTCCAATTGTACACAGACTACAGTATTCAGTTTATTCAATTTAGCAATATCGGTGACTGAGTGGGTGTCAATGGTGGCAGGCAGGACAGCCATGATCTCAGCAAGATCGGGACCAGACACAGTGCTTTCCTCAACAGGATACTTTCTCTTCACAGGCTGAGAGGAGTTTATCCATTAAGGATCGACATGCTGACAACAGCGCTATGAACAAGTGTGAGCTCTTGTGAACAAGTGAACAAGTAACTGTGTAACAGATGGGTGCAGGAAGGTGCGGGTTTTTACATATTTTTACATATTAAGAACAGGATGTAGAAATTAACAGTTACCAGAGCGTGATTACCTGCTCCATTCAGGTACTTTCTACTGCCTCACCATTTACTGTATTTGCAGGTGACCACAATGCGAATATAAGTGGGAGCGAATAAGTGCAGTAACAGAGCACCAGCAAAATAAATTGGATGCGAATTCAAACTGCAATACAAGTAACCAACAGAGAAATGAAACAATCAGCCTTATTTTTGTCCTTACAGAATACAATCCACAACCTGAGATACTAAAATACTGTAGACAGGAGGGAGTAAGAAATATCTAACATCCTGCAAGGGCAAGAACAGCTATCTGTCAAGTACATAGAAAATGGAATGTATGCACAAACCTTATACAGTATATGCAACATTGGAATAGTTAATCAGAGAAAATGTAGATCTAGTCCATCATGAGATACTTCTGAAACAAAAGCTAAACAACTAAAACAAGGCGAACATTGGCCAGGTTGAAACCTATACAAGAAGAAACCACAGAGAGGAGATTTGGTGGGGGATACCTACACATCCTCCCCCCTACAAGGCTGAGACCTGATATGTCATTATGGAACCATTTCAGAAAGGGAAGGGTCCACCACTGATAAAATGTTGTTAGAGAGCTGGAAGCAAAGTTTGAATTTTTTTCAAATGAGGCAAGTTGCCCAACTGCTAACAACCATTCAGAGGGCATTTGTCAGATCACCAGTTATGCAACAGGAGTCTCGTGGCAGCTGTCCCAACTGCAGTGACCCATAGAGCCACGGGATCATTTCTGGACATATGTGGGGCTGAAGCCCCGGAGAAACACTGGTTCATCCATCTGCATGGCATTCCCCAGAACCTCTTGACAAACACCTATAATTTGCCACCAAAAGGGGTTTTATGGCAGGACAGAGCCACAGAATGTGGTAAAGTTGGGCGCCAGTTTGAGCACAACACCAGCACTGTTTGTGAGTCATAAGGCCCATCTGCTTTAGGTTATGGAGGGGGGTTCTGTACCATCTCAAAAGGGTCTTATTTTTAATCAACCTGCTTCTGCCATCTGTACATGCTCTATGAATCCTTTCCCAGCAGTGAGCCCATTGCTCTTCTGAAATGGCACAGTGCAACTCTTGTTCCTATTGTTGTTTAGCCTTCAGGAAAGGGTCAAGAAGGACATCCCTTATGGCCTTATATATACTACTTGCTCTGCTTTTAGTAACAGTGCCCCATTTACACAGAGAGGGTATATACACGGGTAAAGGGCAGGAGGAATGCTCCTGATTCAGCTTTAAGATTACATCTCTAATATGTAAGTATCTCCAAAAATCCCTCTGGGGAATATAAGGTAACTCTCTTGAAGGGAGGCAAAGGAATTGATAATAGGAGAGCGGAGTATCAGAAGATCTTGAACCAATTTGATGCCCTGCAGATGCCAAAACTTCCAGTGGATCATTGCCTCCCCCCCAATTTTAACTAAGGGGTTATGCCATAGAAGGGCATACTGACAGGGATTCAGGGGTTCATCTAGGATCTTATGGACCTTTCAACAGTAAGATTTTGAGACAAGCATTGGAGGAGATATACCACATTGGTGTCTAGGCCCTGAGAAAAGTAGTATAGCTGGGGACGTTCCCTGCATGATGCCAGTTTCAGGATGGTGCCAGGTGGGGATTGGGCATTAAGTGGGAGGAACCACTGTGTAATTTGGGCAATGATGTAGTCCATGTGATAGCCCTGGAACCAAGGCAACCCCCAACCACTACACTTTCAGTGATGATGGAGTTTTGAATGGCTAAATCTGGGGGTATGCCCTCCCAAAGAAACTGGCCTATAAGTGAGTCAAATTTCTGGAACCATCTAGAAGGAATTTGGATTGGGAGATGGGCAAGGAGATGAAGAAATGTGGGGGCTACAGTAAGTTTAATGGCATCAACTTCCCCAGCTAAGGATAGATGCAATGACTTCCACCTTTCCAGGTCCTGCTTGGTGGAGGCAATCAATGTCTCAAGATTAAGAGGGGCCAGTTTGTGGAGGTTGGGGTGTAGTTTAACCCCCAGGTATATGATGCCCTCAGGTGCCCTTTGGAGGCCCATGGATATGAAAGGATTCTTAGAACAAATCTTGTTGAGGGTAGGACCTCTGTCTTAAACAAGCTGATTCTTAAGCAAGACTACAGAAAAATTTTGTAGGAAAGAGAGGACCTGATGCACCACCTGAGGGACATTATCTACTGTGATGAGCAGATCATCAGTGTAGAGAAAGGTTTTAAAAGTATTCAGACCCACATTTACTCCTGGGATGGTTGTCCTCCCAAATGGCAACAGCCAAAGGCTCAATAGTGAGAATGAAGAGAAGGAGAGAGAGGGGACAACCCTGATGAGTGCCTTTTTGAAAAGCAGAGGGTGAGGATTTAAATCCATTTAAAAGCACTGCAGCAAATGGAGATGCATATAGAAGACTCACCCAGATTCTGAAGGCAGGGCCTCTACCCATCTTCTCCAGGGTTTCAAGGATATAGAGCCATTCAACAGAGCTGAAGGCCTTCTCAAAATTGACAGCAAGTGCCACAACTGGAGTTGGGTAGCTTTGAACTTGGTGGATACGTGAGATCAATGCTCTGATATGGTCTGAACTGATCCTACCCTTGACAAAACCCACCTGGAAAGGATAGATCAGACCAGAGTGTGCAGACTCTAATCTGGTTGCCAGCACCTTAGCCAGAATCTTAGCATCTGCATTGATAAGAGATATGGGGAGATAGCTACCTGGGGATGTTGGATCCTTGCCCTTTTTGGGAAAACTGTAATGGCTCCCTCTCTCATTGTTTGAGACATGACCCCTTTTGTAAGGGAGTCCTGCAACACTCAAAGGAGGTAGACACCAACCTCCTCTTCAAGAGCTTGGTAAAAGTCAATTGGAAAGCCATACCCACTGGGGGCTCGGTGTGGGTTCACGGCTTTCTTTATTTTATTTATTTAAAAACTAGGAAAACACCTTTGAGCCAAAGGCTCTCTTACAATGGTTCCGCAATAAATGATACAACGCATACAATGAAACAACAAAGGATACAAATAAGTCCATCAAGGCAAAAATATAATGTCAATCAATGGTCAGGAGGCAACTGTCAGATACATAAGTTCAACACAGAAAAAAACATAAGTTGGAGAAGTACACGGAATCAGTAAGGTACATCACAGATTATTATTTCAAGTGATACAAGGAAACATTACAGAAGCATCCCATGTATGGGTATTGTAACAGACAGCTGGAAGAGTAAGTCAGCTGAGCTATCAGTATCAAGAACAGCAGAGGAAAGCAGTGCAAGTAGATGGAGAGGACAGATAAAGTCAGGGTGGAGAGACGGTTGGAAATGGGTGGGATGAGATGGAGAGGCAGGGACGAGAGGAAGAAAGATATACCTATGGACCACAATCCCAGTACTCCAAGAGGGGGTGCAGAGGATGATTACAACAACAGGGATCACAAGGGAAGGAATAAGGAAAGGGTAAGCGAGGAGGGAAAAGAGGTGAACAGAAAAGCAGTGAGGGGATTAAGGCAGATTACAGCAGCAGGAAGAGATGCACAGGTGCTAGTATGGCGTGGAAACTGGTGCACCCCAATAGTTATATTAGAAATGTAAAGCTAGGCCTAAGCCTAAGTCTGTAGAATGGGATAGGTGAGAGTGGTTTGGAGGAAGTAGCATAGTGGGCAACGAGATAAAGGTGTACCCAGGTAGAGTATGAGGACAGCACCACAGTTTAGACTACCTAGGGGGAGGGAGGGGCCAAGGTCCATGTGCAGCAGTTTGTAGACTAGAGCAGCCCATACCTACAGTACTTAAGAAATGCAACGCATCCCTAAGTTTAATCAGATCTTCTCTTGTCAATCTTCACCATTCATTACTGTTGGGTGACAGCGGAGGCACTCACCCATAGCAGGAAGGGATTTTTGTTTTAGAGGAGTCGGCATCGATGGACGCCCACCCTGGAGTAGCGGCTCTGCGTGGAGCACGAGGGGCAGCCGTTAGGCGTTGCCGACTCCTCCTCCATCCCAGTTCTGTTTCTTCCGCCATTGAGGCTGCTCCTGCGGCGCGGAGTTCTTTGTAGTACTGCGTCATAGGCCGCATTGTCAAAGTTTTCGAAGCTCCTTCATCCCGATGATTCTCGACATCGTCGAACGGTAAGACCGTTCCTTTCTATATTTTTCGACGACACCGAGCCTTTTCTGTTTTCCTTAATTATTTAGCATCATGTCTGGTTCGGGGGCAAAGCGTAAATCTAAGGCGGGCCGTGCCCCTATGCGTCGGTGCCCCTGTGGCCGGCAGTTTTCTGTCATGGACCGTCATGATGTTTGTCTCCGGTGCCTGGGACCCTACCATGATATGGATCATTGCGATGCCTGCTTCTCCATGGATCGCCATGTTTTAGAAGTCCGCGCATTTGAATCGGATGAAGCTCCGCCAGCTTTTGGAGGATAGCGTCACCCTAGGGCTTCCCGGCCAGATCTCTCGAACCCTCCTCCGGGTCCCCTCCCAGGTCTATACAGCCAGGCGAGGGGAAGCCTCCTCCACTTCCAACCTTGCCGAGGAGGAGGTTTCTTCTTTGGCACCAGAGGAACGGTGTGATTCCTCCCGGGGTCGCACCTTTGGCGCCGTCCCGACAGTCACCTCCGAGGAGGTGCAGGCTCTCCCAGTGTTGTGGCCTCCGGTTGCGGGGCCCAGCTCTGGTGGGCCCTCATTCCCATCTGTCCTTGTCATGGAGTCTGGCACAGCTCGTGGCACCGGTGGCTCGGACGGGGCTGTCGGCGGTGCCGTTTTGGGTCTTGGCACCGTTCGCAGCGCCAGGGACTCAGGCGACACCGCCGGCAGTGTTGCTCTGGGTAGTGGTGCCATCCATGTGCTGGGATTTGGGCAGCCCCATCGCCAGTGTCACTCTGGGCCTCGGCACTGTTTGTGGCACCGGGGACTCAGGCGGCGTCTTTGGTGGTGCCACGCTGGGCCTCTGCGGTCGCGGCACCGAACTTAGGCGGCACCGTTCACGGTGCCGTGCCGATCTCGGCACTGTTGGAGGTGTGCCGGGGACTTGGGGCGGCACCATTGCAGTGCAGTCCGGGAGCCTGGTGCCATCAGGGTGCTGGATGACTCTGCGGACGTGTAGTCATCACGGCCTACAGCGACACCACGCCTGGTGCCACCTCTGGGCAGGTTCCTGCAGCAGTTGGAATGGAGTCTTCCCTTGTTGACCCCTCCTTGGAGGAGATGATTCAGGTGAGGATCCAGACCAGCAGCTAGAGATCCTCTGGCTCTGAACCTCCTGTAGGCTGCGAGGCTAGATGGTCCAGTGTTCCTATCCCAGACTTCCCAGAGCTGGTTAGCCGGATCACTCCATGGTAAGGGTGGCCTGGAGTCTTCCATGATGGACCCTTCAGATGTCCGAGAGGATTTCCTCTTCTCACAGGCCCCAGGCAACTGCCATTCCGGTGCTGCTCGGGTCCTTCAGCAGAGGAGAGGACCCTGCTTCAGTGGGTGTCCTTGGTCTTGCTCAGCAGGGACCTCCACCACTGGTTTTCGAGGAAGAGGGCTGCTCGGGTCTGAAGGATGGAGGGGTAGGGGCCAAGAGCAAGCGACAGCCCCCACCACTCTGCGGGTGCGGGAAGGAGTTGTGCGCTGATCCTCGCCTCTCTGAAGGTCTCTAAAGTGCCTCTGGTGGCGGTTCTGAGGGTTGCCCTTCTGGACTCATGCAATCCCAGGTGCACCACAGGGAGATTCCCTTCAGGGCTCTTTCAGAGTTGTCTCTTTCCTCTCTACTATGCACCCGCACGATCCCAGGGTCCCCAGTTTTGGCGGCATCACTACCTGGATCCCAGAGCCCTGGCAGAGGTCGGGCACATGCTATTAGGTGCCCTTCACCCATCCTCTGCAACCACCTCCTCTCTCCCGGGCCACGTGGGGCCCACTGGCCGATATCTTGGGAGATGTTCAGAGCTACTCGCGGCCTTCCCATCTCTATGTTAGGGCCATGGCATGAGCAGGTCTTTCAGCCTGTCCCCCACCACAGGAGTCTTCTGGGCATTCGAGCTCCACTTCCTTCTCATCTTCCTCAACTGGGAAGAGGAACCTTCTGTCCACCTTTCCTCTGATGCTGACTTCACCGACTATCAGCATTTCCTCCGAGGATGGTGTCGGAGCTTCGTATTTCCCAGTCCATAGGGACAATACCAGCAGGCAGAACGTGCTTTCCTTAGTGAATTCAGTGCCCGCTACTTGGTGGTGCCTTCCTGGCGATCCCTTCCAGGAAGCATCTATCCGCGTCCAGCCACTCCTTCTCCAGCCCCAGGAGACTGCAGGAGATGGTATTGTGCCCCCCACTGAGTCTCTAGGTTCTCTACCTCACCCACCTTCGGGTTTGACGTCCCTGGATACTCCTTCCGGGCTTCGCCGCCTGGCGCACGACAGGCCTCCGGATTCGGATTCTGCTGAGTTCAACCGGTGGGGATGAAGAGTCTTCTCTTCTGGTCATGCATTGTTGTGCATTTCTTCCCATCAAACTCACCATGCTGCTTACAACAGGCATCTGTGGTCAATGCTGGCTCCGGTCTTAGCTTTCGCTTCCTGACTCAGAGCAGTCTAGCCAAGCCATTGCCCTCTCTGCGCAGGGTCTGGAGCTTGCAAGGCACCAAGTGAGGGGATCCTACGATGCCAACGAGGTGGCATCCAGAATAGTGGGGACAGCGATCTGCATTAGGCGGATGGCATGGCTTCGTCTCTCCAGACTGTCACCCATAGCCCGGCGTAGGGTGACTGGCTCAGCCTTCTGGGGGGATGCGCCTTTTCTCCCGTAGGGTGAGGAGGCATCTTCAGGGGCAACCCCTCCCACAGCCCCTCGGGGCACCTCTTCCTCCTCACCCACCTTAGACTCCTAGTCTTTGGTTAGGTCTTCCTTCTCTACTTGTCACCAGTAGGAGGCTGAGGGATTTGTTCTCTCATGGGTTTACTCTTACCCCTCTTTCTGGGAGAGGCTTGCATTACTCAATAGTAATGAATGGTAGATTGACAAGGAAGATATGAAAATTACGACCCACCATAATTCTTGATCTTCTGTATCTTCACCATTCATTACTGAATCCTCCCACCATCCCTCAAGGGCCTCTTCTTCTGGCCTCCCCTCCCTGCTCGTTCCTCCCTTCCTTTGGCCGCTAAGAAAAAAAAAAAAAAAAAAAGGATCCCTCTCTCTGAGAATAGGAGGAACGAGCAAAGATTTATCTGTCCTGAGGGAACTCTTTCTGACTACCCTTACTGGGCAGTTCCTGGCTTTTCCCCAGCCATGTTTTCAATTCATGATTAAAGAGATGGTTCCTTAAGTGGCTCGACTTCTCTTTCCCAGGCCCCTTCTGGCAGGCTGTGAGAGGGTTAGTCCCTACCACTTCCTAAATATACCAATTCTTTATCTTGTCTTTGGTTGCAACCACTATCTTTCCCTCTTCTGAGGCTAACCCTGTGACTTTCTGTATGGAGACTGGCCACCTCCTTACACATACCCCCCCCCCCAAAAAAAAACTTGTTCCCCTTTTCTTATTTTTCTCTATTTTTTCCAGCTGGGTACATGGAATAAGGTAATTTGATGGTGGTATGGGAAAAGCCTAGCAGGCAAACAGGAAGGACAACAAGAATGTCTCTATGATATTTTTTTATTTTTGCATCTAATCTGTTTAAGAATAGAGCAAAGGTTTAGCGAGGTAAATAAATACCTCTGAACAAAGGTTAACAAATGGAGGCTTTGAAATAAAGAGAGAGGGCATTTTGCAGTAAAGTTAGCTAGTATATAAATGGCACCTATATTACAGACTGGTTACCTTGTTGTTTTTAAGTATTTTTGTTTCATATTCCATTCAAGTAACTTCTTACCCTTGCTTAAGTATCAAGCAAATACCCTGAACAAACATTGAAGTAGCTCTTGTTGTTTGGCAGAAATGTTTGTTCCTTGTTGATAGCACATATTTGTTTTTAAAGTAAAGGACTTGAGCCACATTTAGGCTCTTCTTGGAAATGTTTCCCAAGAAAATCACAATGCCATTTTGCTTAAAGAGACAGCGACAGCTCTCTCAGTTTGCTCTGCTACTGGGAGAAAGTTCAGCTAACAGCTTAATTTTGCAAACTAACAGTAACTTTGAGCTGATTCAAATTGTCCAAAAGCTGGAAAACCAAAACCCTTTTACTAAACCTTTATTAAGAGGGTTCCTTTTGTTGTCCTGCAGTCTGAGTGTAATATAATTAAGGTTGTCTTTAGCCAAGTACCTTTTAGGTAGGTCCAAGTAAGGATTTAGCTGTTTGTATCCTCTACAACTGCAAGACAAGAAGATACACCTTAATAAAAAGGGTCTGCATAACTGGGAGTTGGTGTTCTACACCAACCTAAGTAATGCTAATTTACTGCATGTGGTTTTCGCCACAGGTTTAAAAGTTAATATGGTTTAAAGGAAATAAAATAAGCAGTCATTTAAAACAAATACCTTTGGTTAGTAGCTATAGTTGAAGCAGAGCTCTCCTCAACCCCAGAAGCCTATTTGTGGTGAGAGTCTGCTGCATTCTGGCTTGGACTATAGTGAATCAGCAGCCCCCTTGTGGGCTATTTTTATAATTAAGGACCTGTCACTCAAACAGAGGGAATGTGCTATGGGATAGAAAACCTTAGCACAATACATTATTTCGGAGAGAAATACTGCAACAGATCACTTAGTGTGAATACAGCAATCTAAAATGTGTACAATATTGTTTTTAAAACCATTAAAAGAGTTATCTTTCTGTTGAAGATACACTGTCACCTGACCAGGTGGGAGGGAATAAAAGCTTCACCTGAACAGGTCTCAAGGGATAGTGGGTAAGTTGTTGCTGATCAGTGGTGGAGGAAGGTTTCACCATTTTTGAGTATAAACCATCTATGTATTTTTCTTTTGTTTTACCTTTTGAAAAACTGTGATTTTGTAACAAACTGGCTCAGGATGAAGTGAATACTGAAGAAGGTGCAAGACATATATTTTTTATTTATAATAAAATTCCCACATAACTAGGTGGGTTGCACCTTACTGGAGTTTTGTCCAACTTTAATATTTCCACACCGTTACACAGGCCCTAGTCTTTTATGTCAGCCTCTACTGGTTGGTGCTGTCTGACACTTCAATTTCCATAAGGAGTGTTTTTCTACCTTGCCTTTAGGGAGTCCGATTGAGTTCCCACTCTGTCTGTGTCATATAGGGGTGCCCCCTGTAAAGCCCCCCTCCCTCTTGCACATGATACTGTGTTATCACTTAACAAGGTGCTAGAGGGCTTCTTTCCCTTCCTAGTTGGCAGCTCTCTTTTGGAACAGATTTTCCCCCTTAGTAGTTGGAGAGCTCCCAGCTGGAGTTTAGAAAATTGGGGAAGGCAGGAGGTTTAGGGAATCTGCCTTTGGTGTCCAACCTGCGCGAGAGGTTTGGTTGAGCCTCTCCCCGAAATTTCAAAAATGGGATCCTTGCTCCTTGTTTATGGTTCCAAGCTTATAACCTAAGCCAATTTACCAACAGCAGAATTCTCCCCTCTAGCATCCTCTCTTTTTCTCTCTTTTCTCCTTCTTCTTCTTTCTTCTCCCTAACTGTTCCTCCCTTAGAGCCGCCCCAGAAGTGAGGCCCTTCGGTCCCTTAAGGTAGGCAGTTTTCTTTCTCTCCTTTCTGTCCTCTATCGGCCTATTCCTTTTTCAGTTTATATCCTTTCCTTTTTTCTGTCCCTCGGCTCTCTTGCCTCACTCTCTCTTCTAATCCTTATTTCCCTCTCAGCTAACAGAACTGGGATGGAGGAGGAGTCTGCAACGCCTGTGGCTGCCCTCATGCTCACATAGCGTCACTCCAAGGCGCCTGGCCGATCGACTCCTCTAAAAAAGTCCCTGGCAGGTGCGTGCCTCCGGCTGTCATCCAACACTAATGAATGGTGATGATACAAGAGAAGATCAAGAATTACGGTAGGTACGTAATATTCATTTGTTCCCTCAGTTTGTGTTTGAAAGGACCAATATTAGGCTCAGCCAAAAGTCACTACAGATGGTATTTAGCCAGAGTGGAGCACGATATGCAAAGGATCTTTGCCCCTGCGTTGTACAACAAAAGGGGACTTTGAATATCTGTTTGTCAGAGCCTCTGGTACAGTGAGGGCTGGACGTTTGGCAGAAAAGGTTTTGGAGACTCGGGGGAGTAAAGCCCAAAGAGGTCTTTTTAGCAAGCAGGCAGGTCTGGCGCTTCAGCCTGCTCACTAAGTTGAGCCAGCCTGCTTGTCTATATAGTTCACAGGTATGTAATAGACGATAGACTCCAGTAACTAGCCTGCAGGCCTTATTTAATGCTATTGTGACCCTTTTAAGGGCTGTGTCAGCCGCAGCCCTTATATAGCCAACCATAATCCAATTATAGAATAATGGCACTGCCCACTACAGTCCTGCAATTGCCATTGTGGAAGTAGAAAGTGTTTGTGTCTATGAAGTGGGCCAGTTTTTGTGTTGACGGCCTTATGATGTTCCACATGTTTAGCATATGAGAGGATGCTGTCGAGGGTGACCCCTAGGTACCTAAAATTGTACACCTGTTCCAGAGGGGTGATTTGGTTATTTAGAATTGAAAGTTGGTATGTTTTGTGCTTGCTATGCGGGTTGGTAAAGGTCATAACTTTGGTCTTTTTACAGTTCATGAGCAATTTTTGCTTCATGAACCACTCTTCGACTTTGATCACTGCATGGACCTCCTCCTGGGATATCGGGGTGTCTGAGGTGGCTACCTGTGCTGGTGGGATGGTAAGAATGGGAAGGGTTGATAAAAAGGCTGTAATGGCAGCAACCATTGGTGGGGAAGGAGATGCATACAGCTTCTTGTAAAAGCATTTCATAACCTCATTTATGTCTTCCTGTTTTGTTTTGAGGGAGTTAGTGGAGTCCTTCAGGCCGGCAATAGCTCTAGCAGCTTGATGGCTCTTCAGTCTGTAGGCAAGCAATTTGCTAGATTTTCCCCTCCTTCCCAGAAGGAATGGGGAAGCTTCTGCAGCACCAACTCATCTTTTCTAGAAAGGAGATCATTTAATTTGGTGCAAGTACTAATGAATTGAGACAGTAGGCCAGATGGGGAGAGGGGCAGCAGAGTCAATCTGCTTATATTGCATTTCAGACCTTTTAGCTCATCCTCCAACTTAGCCTGTTCTTCTTCCCACAACCTGCACCTATGGGCGGCAAATGTAATTATTTTCCATACATAGTTGTTTTAAAGTCCTTCTACAGCATGGAGTCTGAGATCTCTCCATTACTGTTCATCTCCCAGTGTTCCATGGTAGCTTGTTTGCACCACTCAATGAACCCTTTATCCTCAAGAAACAATGTATCTAGCCTCCAGGATAGGGATTTAGCTTGAGGAGGCTCCCAGAGCAGGTTAATCTCTAGGGGTGCATGATCCAAAATGATAATGGGATGGATAACCCCTTGCGTGAGATAGGGAAGCATGACCTGGGATATTAGTCAGAGATCAATCCTACTGGATGTCCCTTGGGGGTTAGAGAAACAGGTAAAGTCACTTATCCTGCTGTGGTGTGTCCTCCAAGCATCGATCAAGAGGTGTCAGGGCAATAGGGTGTTGACTGCTTGCACCAAGGGGGGCGGGTTCTAGGGATCCCCCACTCCAGCCTATCAAGGTGTTTAAGGTCAGATTGAAGTCCCCACCCACAAACACAGGAGAATGACCAGTGTTCAAATCCAGCAGCTCCTGGTTCAGTGTGTGAAAATGTGAGGTCATGCACATTAGGGCATATAGATTCCCAGAATAGCCTTCCCTGTTGATGTAGAGGTACCCCACTTGTGACTTGCATCTCTTCTGACTGTATACCATTTACCGCCACTCTCTGTTGTCTGCCCATCAACCAGTTTGCCACCCAGTTGACCAAATTCTGACCCACCCGATCTACCAGCTTATTAATCAATATTCTATGTGGAACAGTATCAAAGCTTTGCTGAGATCAGGTAAACAACATCATCTGCTCCCCCCTTGGTCCACCACTCTGGTTACCCAGTCAAAGAAATCTATGAGATTAGTTTAACAGGACCTTCCTTTGTAAACCCATGCTGTCTTGGATCCTGTGTGCCTATGGATTCCAGGTGTTGCAATATCCTTTCCTTAAGGAGTGCCTCCATAATCTTGCCCACTACTGAGGTAAGACTGACTGGTCTGTAGCTCCCTGCCTCCTCCCTGCTACCACTCTTATGGAGGGGGATCACATGAGCCTTTCTCCAGTCATCTGGGACCTCTCCTGTGCTCAGAGACTCACTAAACAGTTCTGCTAATGGCTCTGCTAGTTCCACCCTTAGCTCCTTTAGTACCTTGGGATGTATGCCATCAGGTCCCATTGCCTTGTCCACCCTGAGCTTATCGAGCTCTTGTAGGACCCTTTCTTTTGTGAAGAGACTAGAGCATACCTCCTTCCCCCCATGTCCATGGTGCTGAGCTGTGGGCCCTGCCCTACCTTCTCTTCAGTAAATACTGACCAGAAGTATCTATTTAGGATAGATGCTTTTACATGGTCCTCCTCCTCACATGCCCCATCATCCCCTTTGATCTTAGCAATACCCCCTCTGGACTTTTGCCTTTCATTAATGTATCTATAGAAAGTCTTGTCACCTTCTTTTACTGTTTGTGCTAGTGTTTCCTTGGTTTGGGCCTTTGCCTGCCTTACTGCCTTCCCTGCTTCCCTTAGGGAAGTTTGGTATGCCTCCCTATCTTCATCCTGCTGTGTTCCCTTATATTTCCTGAAGGCCAGCCTTTTGGTTCTGACCTTTCTCTTTCAAGTATCTGGGCATCAATCTCGATCCATCTCTTGACTTCAGTCTTCATATATCAGCTGTAGGGAAATCTGTCCACATTAAGCTTGGCGTCACATATAAGACTCGCCACAGCCTTATCTCCGTTGCAAGACTTGCCATCGCTCAGGGTGTACTAAGGCCTGGCCTCACATATGGCCTCTTATCATACATGGATGCAAATAAACCTTTTCTATGCAAATGGGAGACCTGTTTGTAATCTCCCTACAAATGGGGGTTCCCAAAAGTCTTCCTTGGGTGTGCCTAAATGCCCACTGCCAGGCTAGTATCCTGTGTCTTAGCATTTTAAAAGTGTTTGTGTGAGAGTGCCTTAATGCCTCTGTGCTCTGTCTCTTTAAGAGCTGCCTATAACATGGTGCTTATTTAATCTGGGAGGGGGCTGAGTGTTTCTATGTTCGAGTACCGCCCGGGCTGCCAGATAATCACTCCATTCTGCCATCGCTATTTGTGCAGAGGGAGCTCTGTTAGAAGCTGTCCTTATCTGCTGATTATCTATTAGAATAGTAATGATATTGTAGTTTGTCTAAGCTGCCTTCTTTGCAGCATGGACAGTTCTATTTATCACCACCATTTTGGTTTTGGACTACCAGTCAACACCAATCAGTACCTTTGGGGACTCTAAAATGGAGCCTGTCCCCAGGGGTCTTGTGGGAGCAAATTTCTGTAGGAATTGTAGTTTTGAGACTTTGGCACCTAAATGCACCTGGAGGGTGCTTTGACAGACAGATGGGTCAACCAACTGAACCTCTTGGATCAGAGGGGAAATCCTCAAGCTGCCTGCAGCAGTGAGGCAGAAGTAAGTTGGAGCTGGAAGAGTGAGCAGCTCGAGGAGTTGCTGTCCCACGGGGTAGCGTGGGGACATGGCAGGAAGACTGAGTCTGGCCTGCCTGCCTTCAGCTCTCCCGCATGGAGAGAAAAGAGAAGCTTTATTTCGGACTACGTCTCCGAGCCATTTTGATTAATGGGCACGATGAGCAGAAGAGTCAGTCTGGAAGTACAGCTTGGAGAGAGTGAACATCTTGAGTGATTCGAGCAGCTGCTTCAGCTTAGTTTGCATGGGAGATTAGTGGAAAGGTTGAGTTTAGGTCTGTCTGCCTGCTGTCCCTCAAGAGGGAGGGTGAATTTATTGCACTGCATCCGAATTTGAGTGTGTTAAAGCCACTGAAAAGTGACTAAATTTAAACCTGAAGAAGACCGAAGATTTGCTGAATGCGATCAGCCTGTCAGGACATCCATTTGCCACAGAATTCCTGGTTTTGCTCAGAGACACTGATATTGCAGCCAGATTGCTACCCACATTGTGGTATGGTGAATGCTTTACTATAAATGTGCTGTTTGTTGTTAGTGGGTCGCAATTTGGTTCCCCACTGTGTAAATGTGCCACGCTTGCTGGAAGCTGCATCCAGCACTACCGGACTCAAATCTGAACTGTTCGATCCAACCTGGGCCTTGCCACATTGGCCCAGACAGCTACTCCGGGCACAGAAACCATCATCATCCAGAGATCAGCCCCCTGCTCAACACCTCGAACAGGAATGACACCTCAGTGATTTGTGTGGGCCCTGCTTCTCCTGGCAAACCAGTCATCAACCTGCAGTCTCCATTTCATTTAGCCTGTGTCTCATATTGGGTAGTGTGAGTAACAATCAGGGTAGCTCCTGCAGCAACAACTCAATCAAGTGTGTCATCTGATTTAATTGTTTTGTCTAATCTTCACAAACTGAGCCTCCTCGCTCCGGATTACAAACTGTGTGTGGTTGTGCATGCCTTTTCTTTTCATCACAGGGCCCCAACCAGCTGTGACGCTGGCCTACCCTGGGCAACATTCCAGGCTAGCCCACCTTACTTCCAACTGGGTACCCAGAGCGTGTGACTGTGCAGGGACTAAAAGTGCATGCATAATTGCCTGACTAGATTAGTTTTAGAATCAATCAACCTGATTACGCCCCTCCCTTGTTCAATTCCCCTGAATAAATCAGATCTGACTCTTTTTGCAATTAATCTGACTGTGGTTCCAGTTTGTATTTACTGTGCCTAACCTTGTTTTACAGGGGGTCTCCGGGGTTGAACTGGTGGAACCAGCCCTGGTGGTAAGTGTGTAACAGTGTGGGGATCTGTATGCTAAATAGGGCTACTGCAAAATGTTTGTTGCATATTGTCTAGGCCACTAGAGGGGAAAGAGGGGTTTACCTTGTCTCTGGAGGGCTGTACCCAGGTTAGCCTTGTTACTAACAACTCCTGTCCTCTGCGGAGGCACCCATTTGAAAGAGTCCAGGCCTCAATCCTACTGCTAGCTAAGCAGGCAGGGGTAGCCCTTGGGATAGAGCCACCTAGTGGTTACATGTTATAACAGCATCTGTCATTTTGCTCTATCTATGCCAAGGTGCTGTGTGCTCTTTCTCGACCTTGGCTGGCTCTTCCCTCCTTCATACCAGACATATAGCTAGGTTGCGCTATAGACAAAATAATTAGAAAGCCTTCTGAGTATAATCGCTTGCTGGTTCAAACCACTTTCCTACCGACCTACTCCATGCGCTTGATGGACAACTCTCTGCAGATGTCCCAAATGCAACACTAGGATGGGCGAATATGCCTTTGCGACGTCTGGACAAAAACTCTGGAATTCTCTCCCTGAAGAACTGAAACACGCGCAGTCCCACCATATCTTTAAAAATGGCCTCCAAAGTCACCTACAAATCTAGGACAAATGCTTCTACTAAACCTAATGGAGTTCTGACCTAGTTCTTGTCTTCCCCCAATGCCCCACTAGCACTTCTGGGACTCCCCTATCTCAGCTCACTGCTCTTACAACCAAGCTGCTGGCCACTTACCCTTGACTCCCTATTTGTCCCTGGTTAATTCTTCCCACCCTCCGTTTCACGATGCCCTCTGTACTTCATGTTATTTTTCTCCTTACAGTGAAGATTACCTGTTGGATTCCTCGGTACTCTCTGTATATTCATTGTATACCATGTGACTGTCGTGTACCCCCACTGTTTTCTGTGCTGTATGCTGTCAGGAACTCCCTGTTATAATATGCTGGTATTGTCTGTTAGCCTCCCGGATTGTGCCTGAAAATAGATAATGTTGTTGTTTAGTGCACTTATCCGGCAACAAAACTAAATAAATAAATAAATTACCATAACCGGCTGTCCCCAACCTTGGGACAAAGTGCCTGAAATTATAACCTTAAAACCACAGAACTTGGCGTCAGCTCTTTCTAGAACATTGTATTGCTTTGTATACATTCATGTCTCATTCCATTTATAATTGACCTAATACATATGTGCCATCTAACTCTTCAATCATATGATACAATGGTAACCACCTTGACTTAAATCTTTCTGTTTTTACATTTACCCTTGCTGAAATTCCTTCCATAATTTTGATCTTTTTGCAATTCTTAAGCCAATCCTGTCTAGTGGGTATGGAGGTTTGCAGTCATCTTTGTGTGATATTTTTCAATGCTGCTGCAATGAAGATGTTATAAAGGTACTTCTTCAGTGGCTCGATATCCCCCCCACCCCCGAGTCAATCCCAACATCAAATTCAGATCATCTAAGGGGTAAGATATTTCTAAACATTTAGCTACCCATTCTTTTACGTCTGTCCAGAAGCCTTGTAGATTTATACACTCCCATAAAATGTGGGTAGGTGTGCCCCTTTCCCCACACCCTCTCCAGCACCTGTCAGAAGCCTGAGGCCCGTAGTGGCATGTCCTATCAGGAGTCAGAAACATTTATTTATTTATTTAGTTTTTGTTGACCAGGTAAGTGCACTAGACAAATCCTGCCTATTTTCAGGTACGACCCAGGGGAAGGAGGATACAGATGAATGCCAACTGACCTTGAACCAGATTAAGCTGGCCACCAGATTGACTCACCACTTTCCAGCAGAATTCCCTCCAAATCCCCAACAAAGTGGTTTTGTGCATAGACCTCCAGATCTGTAGCCATTGTTCAGGAGAGATTGTCTGATTTAATTCCTCCTCCCACCTGAATTGCATTTGTTCCACCACTGGGCCACCTGGGGTAGAGTTAAGTGTAAGGTGCAAGTTATGGGTGGGATATTCAAACAGATTGCGCATGGCACAACAGAGTTGCACCATGTGGAACCCACTGATGTGCCCCAGCATGATATTCAATGGAGGAATATGCGCAGCACAAATCCCCATGCGCCTGGGCGCATCGGTATTATATGCGGCGCAGGTAAGGAGGGGGGCGTGCCCATGCATATCCTGCATATCCCGATATTCAGCCCTGGATGTGCTGAGAATATGCAGGCGCAACCCCTACATGCGCCGCACACAGTTACACCATAAAATAATGGAGCAACAGCTGGCCACCCACAGGTGAGCTGCCATAATGCAGGGCGAAACACGGAAGCTGCCAGCTGTGGGTAGCCACCCAATTCTGGCGGCACCGTCCGATGGCATAGCACTCCCCTAACGCCCGATCGTGGGCTGTAATAATATTTAACCTCCCTGGTGGTCCAGTGGACCTATCTCCATGCCCAATCGCAGGCTGTAATAATAATAATTAACCTCCCTGGTGGTCCAGTGGACCCATCCCCTGCCTGATCATGGGCTGTAATATGAGAAAACACTCCCTGGTGGTCCAGTGGTGCCCGTACCTCCCAACCTGCCCACTCTTTCCCTGCACCCCGCTCCCCCGGTCCAGCAGCAGGCGGCCAGCCCTCCATAACCCGGCTAGCAGCACGCCCGCTGACAAAGCGTACAGTACAGCTGTCGCCCATTGACGCCTGGCGTGGGCCAATGGCGTCGAACCGTGCTGTACTACACAGTCCCAATATGTGATATGTGGGATATAGGAAGCAAATAAAGTGATAAAGTAACAAGCTAGGCCCATATGTGGGCTAACTGGAGCATGGAACCCCCATGTGGATCCTTTGTATGCAGTGTTTGGATGATCGAACTGAAGTGTAGATCTCAGGCAGTCAGACTAAGGAAGGCGAGATCCCCACATGGGTCTGCCTTGGTTAAGATGGGACTACGTTTGAGTAATGAGAAACACCCCCTCATGGAGCATGTTTATTTTGGGATGGCGGGACTGCCACATGGGTCCGCCATGGCCGCAGGATTGCCTGATCCAAGGTAAGAAGGGTGAGACCCCCACATGAGTCTGGCTGTAGATGATATGGAAATACATTTGAGCAATGAGTAATGCTCCGTCATGGGGCATGTTTGTTGGGGATGGTGGGACCCCCCTGAGGGTCTGCCATTGCTGTACTATTGCATAGTGTTAAGTAGATGAGCGCAAGACCCTGACATGAGTCTGCCTTTAGTGATTATGGAGATATGTTTGAGTAATGTGTAAGGCCCCCTCATGGGGCACGTTAGCTTAGGATAGTGGGACCCCCGCGGATCCGCAATCACTGTAGGAAGACATGGTCTGAGATAAGAAGGGCAAGACCGTTTGTTAGGGATGGTGGGATCCTACATAGTCTGCCGTCACCGCATTTTTGGATGGATGAGCAATGCCCCTTTGAGAGCATGTTTGAATGGGAAGACAGGACCCCTGCAGGTCCATTTTCGCCATAGTATTGTACTGACTGAGTAAGGATGGTGAGACCCCCACATGAGTCTGCAATTTGTGAGAAGGAGATACATTTGAGCAATGAGTAATGCCCCCTCGTGGGGCATGGTTGTTTGGGATGGCGGGATCCTGTGGGTCCACTAGCACCACATTGTTGTACTGGTCGTCAGAGGTAGGAGTAGAATCACGCGAGTCGAGCTAGGCTCCAATGTGGGCTAGACAGACTGGCAGGAGCTTTCAGCCTAAATAAGGATACATACACAAATGCTGTTGAAATTCTTCACGCACTACATAAAAGAGTACATACGAGACAGACTGTCCTGAATGCCCAAAGTCACGTAACCTGTACACGCTGTGCACTCGTGGAAGATGAAGCAGCATTATGCCAAAAATGCTGGAAGTGCACAAAACATTGGCCCAGTCCAGCACCCTAGCCAACTTTCAAATGTCTGACAATGAAGAATAGGGATGCAAAGCATAAAATAATACCAGCAGTTTGAGATGCTGCTTACTTTTGTTCTGAAATGCCTCTCCTTACTTACTTCTCTGGCCAAAGTGGTTTCTATTGCTGCTTGGCATTGCTAACATATATCTATGCAATACTGAGAGGGAAGTGAAGTGTTCAAACAGTCACTATATGGTGTTATTTCAGTGTTACAGTAGCAATGTACACTTCCTGCACACTTCATTCCATAGTGCAGTCCATCAGTGTTTAATTAGTGCACTTGAGGGTCTCTGTTGGTGTGCATGCAGTGCTGACACAGTGTGTGTGAATTATGTCAATTAGCACTGCAATCACACTGCAAAAGTACTGCAATTAGCAGCGTTTTGTCATCAACACTGCCTGAAGAAGTGTTGGTGCAGCAATACTGGCTGAAGCAGTGTTGTGTCAGCAACACTGCCTGAAGCAGTGTTGCATTGCTTTTTCAGTGTGTGCGAATTGTGTTAATTAGCACTGCATCAACACCCGTAGTGCACTTCCAGTGTGCAGTGTGGTATTAGTAGCACCCTGTCAGCAGTGCTTCAGTTCTGTTTCAGTGTATTAGGCTGCATTAAAGATGGTGTTGCATAAAATTCAACAAAACACAGGTATTCGCTCATAATAAGAATTAGCAATTAGAATTAATACAAATTATTAAGTTTTACCATTTCTTGCATGTTAATTATGGGCAGACATTTGTTGTACATCCATCAGCTTGCCTGTGCTGATTTTGATAGCTATAGAATTATTCAGACACATAAACAAGCTTGAAAATGTACACAGTACACAATGCTGTTGTATGATTACCATTGGTCCAAATCACATGAAAGTCCATATCTGTGTAGCTATATCCTGCATGAAAAATACTACATGTCCTATAATAGAAACAACATTTACTGAATGTTTCAAAAAACAAATGCCTTTAAACACCATAAACTGTATCATGGCCTGCAGTGTGTGCAGTATTGTAAGCAGCACTCCCTTTGGCCATCTAGTCTGCCCTTGTCTATGCACAATATTTGCTTTAGCTGCTTCTTTACACAGAAAGTTAGTAGTAGGGGAGGCAGTATAGAGCAGTGGTTTAAGGCTCTGAGCTGCAAACCTGAGACTTGGGTTTGATCCACAGCCCACACTTACATACTGTGAGACCCTGAGCAAGTCATTAGCTTCCTTATGCTCCCAGGTCACACCTGTAAGCAAGCTTTCAGTTTAGTGTGTCTCTCCTCCTGGTTAATAAAAAAACAAATAATAAAAATGGTGAGATAGTCCACAGGAACGGTTTACCAGCACTGCTGAATGCTGAACCGCTTGTAAGTGCATGCTCAGATGAACGGGACTGCTCCAGCTGATCATCGACATGTATACATGTGGCTAGGAATTACTGGGTAATTCTGTTGTTAGCCAGGTAACTACTTACCCGGTAACGCTAGCGTGCATGTAAATGTAGTGAATGTGTTCAAATAAGCAGTATCATCCAGTTGAGAGGAGCCCTTAGTTCAACATAACATCACCTTTTGTTCTGAAATACACTGTAAGGTGTCCTCACACCTGTGTGGGTGTTTACTGCTTATAATATAATAAGTCATATGACTCCAGTTCAAAGTTGAGACCCCAAAAATTATAGACACACTACTTCAAAAATGTGGGCTCCATATGTAGCTGAAACTTTAATTAAAATGATGCACATAGCTACCTTTTTAGGGTCTTAGCCCTCAGTGACTCATCCGTCGCTGTATTAGTGTCCTTGTGAAGCTTAAGAGATGAGACTAACACAATTAAACTTGCGAAAACCTTGTAACCTGTCATGAAACCGGAATCTAGGAGGCTAAATCTTTCGTGTGATTTCTCACAGTCTGCCACGTTCTCCTTACTTCAGTTTGGTTTTAAGGTTTTCTTTAACCTGGGACTTTGTCTTTATGATTCCCTTTCCAGTTCCAAAAAGTGGCTGCAGCTGTACAGTACATTTTCTCAGGCAAAAGCACTAAAAAGTCTTATAACTGGCCAGGGTATCCTATTTTCCTCTCCCAGGCATTCAATTACGATAAATCTTCTTTATGTGCGACAACTCTCCAGCACTTCATATGGATCCCGCCTAAACAGTGGCTTATCTTTCAGCACACCGACTAGCACTCCACAACCAGAAAAACACACACAGCTGAGCCGAGAAGCACTGTGGCCTTTTAAACACAACTCCACACCGTCAGGAAAGCTTTTAACAAATATACGGTGCCTGAACAAAACAAAAGCTCCACTTGAGTGGCTCATAACATGAGTGAAGAAAAAAAATCTGTTGCCGGTTAAATACTTACAAAACCAACCTGCAGCATGCTACATGCACTAGAACTACATAGTGTCCATAAGCGTAGCAGCACTTAACTTCAATATAAGCAGAGTGCAATTTAAATATTTGTTTCCATTCCACCAGTGTAAAATAAATAAAATATAAGCTTTTTGTCAAAAAATTTACAAGCAGCCAGCCCCGCGCAGAGGCATGGCTGCCATCTGTGGCGCCGCGACCGGGGTTCAGGAACGGATCCAGGTGTTGGAGGGCCGGCCGAGAAGGCGGGATTGGCGTCCATAGGACTGCTCTCCTGCTCCAGGGGAGGGGCTGAGTGCCGCGCACAGCGTGGACCCCAGTGGAGGCTAGGGGTACCTGACGCGATCCAGCGCCTGAATGTAAGGAGGCTGTCATTTCACGTCCCCACCCCTGGAAAAACCTAGGAAAATGATGGCTCCCTGCTAATGAGTCAGCTCCGGTGCTGACCCCTCTGGCCACCTAACTCTGCTGTCAGCAGCCCCATTCGAGGGGGGTCAGACGCCGGAGCAGGGCGAAAGTCGTTCATGGGGTTAGGGGAAGCCGACAAAAAAAAGAATTAAAAAAAAAAATTTACAAGCAAGCTTCTTCTAGGAGCGGAGCAGGTTGCAGCCACCTTGCTGCTCCACCCCTCGAAAGCATTAAATAGCAGCTTACTGATTTTAACGTGTGCAAGATGTCACACCCTAAATAAAGGGCCTATATGCGGTCATTTTGGGGGCCATGTTCAATTGAGGATCCCAGTTTTTTATTTTATCAGATTGCCTGCCCTCCTGATTCTGATTTACTGTACACTTGAAAAGCACTTAGATGGAGATCTTCAACCTAGGCTTACTTACATATTTGTCATATAGGCACCGCCTTAATTTTTTCCCCTCTATGTGTCAAGACTGACTTGCTCATGCCTCAGACTGCCACACCAATATAATTAAACTCTTTGATGGTGCTGGACATTTTACAAATATGGATTACAGATTTAAAATAAATCTCCCTGGCACATTTCTTTTACCTGATGCTATAGAGTTTACTACGATGTTTGGCACTGTTTGGTAAGTGCTTGCTCCAGACAGAGCGACGTACAAATGTCGACTTGAGCACGGTACATTACAAAGCGATGCTCGAAATATTCTCCTTTTAAAATCCTAACCTCTGCCCCCTTTCTTTTTTTTACACTTTTATTTATCGACCTCATACATGATTCTGGACTCTCTCAGATGAAGGCTCTCAGCTTACCTTCATCCCGCCCCGTCGGCTCTCAGTCAGTCACACTCCTCCACCATCAGGCATCCGCACCCCCGAGACTGCCATTCCACGCTGTGCGGACATCCCGTGACTCGGGGAAGCTCCAAGGTCAGCCGGCACACTCGACTGTTGGGCGTGGGGGGTAGCTCCTGGTCCCCATCGTCGCCTACCAAGATCAGGTACATTTTTTTCCTTGTTCAGGTTTCCCCTGGGGCCTTGTAGTGCAGTGGACTCCTGCACACTGAGTGCGCACGCTGCACACCCCCGCTGGACAGCCTACCAAGGCTTCACCCAACAACACTGCAGGCCATTCTGGTGCTATGCTCCCAGCCTCCGCTAGGAGCCACCAGAGAGAGGTCAGCCGAGATCCCCCCTCCCCGGGAAAGGACAGCAGTCCTGTGGATGCTTAATCCTTTCCCACTCCTGACAACCCCCAATGACCCTGGCTCACACCAGAACCTGGGTCGCCGGCGTGGCACGAGGTGTGGCGTCCAGCGCCTCAACCCTCAGCGCCATTGGGCCAGTGTGAAGCCTCTGCCTCTGATCCTGCAACAGAATTGGCCTGTTTCTAGAGCCCATAGCCAGTTCCAGATAAAATCAATCCAGCTAGCTGGCAGAAATGTGACACATGCTGCAAAACAGCTCACAATCGCTACTGCCCCTTTCGATTAGCAAAACACAGTGCTAAGCTGTGCACTTACTTGATTCCCACAAATGGAATTAAAGCTGGGACCACCACACTGCAACTTTTTTTGGGTGGTGGTGGGTGGATGGGGGAACAAGTTCCTGCAGGTATCTGAAATCCTCCTCGATCACTCACAAAATGTCCGATCACGTCAGAATGTTGGAGTAGGCAGGAACACGCATGCATGCAACTCTTAAAGGAACACACTCGCTACTATCCCATGCGGGTGTAGTGCAAGGAGTGAGTGCGGCAGGCAGCATATTTATATCGGGAGCAGTACATTTCAAAAATGTTATGAAAATTTCAGGATTTTTCTTAGTGAGTGCTCCGATCTACCCATAAATGAAGTTTTTGGTACTGCAGTGTGTTTCACTGAAATGAAAAGCAATGGGTTAAGGAATTGTTGCATGAATGCTGAAACTACGTTTTAATATGAAATGTGGGGGTGTGGGGGATAGGGCTTAATTTTGTGTAAATTCATCACTGCATGTTGTAGCAATTTTTGACATCAGGATGTTGCTCAAAATCCACAGATAGTTGAGCTTGTGAACTACTGAAATGTTAAAATCTATAGGCATGACATCATCACGCATGCTGGTGGGGTGGGGGGAGTGGCTTGCAGGTGAGGAAGGTAGTGGCAGCTTATGGGGAGTGTACAGCTGATTGCAGGATGAAGTGCTGGTTCATGTGGATTGGTGATGTGTTGGTCCGCTGTGGTGGAGTGAGAGTGTTGCTTGCGCAGGTGGCCGTGCAGGTCCAAGGGTGGAAGAGCCTGCAGGTATGTGTTGGTGGGTCTGGCTGTGTCAGGGTGGGTGCTGGTCCATCTGGCTCGGAAAGTGGTCGTGCTGGTCCAGGGGGCAGGAGTGGGCGTGCAGGTCAGTGTTGCTTGGGCAAAGTGTCAGTGCTGGTCCGGGGGTTGGAAGGGTGTGCAGGTACGTGGGGGTAGGTTGGCTGCATCCAGGGTGGGTGGGTGTGCTGGTCCATCTGGCTGGGGATAGTGGCTGTGCTGGTCTGGGGACTGGGAGTGTGCATGCAGGTTCATGGGGTGGGTCGGCTGCATCGGGGTGGGTGGGTGTGCTGGTTCATCTGGCTGGGGATAGTGGCCTTGCTGGTCCGGGGACTGGGAGTGTGCATGCAGGTACGTGGGGTTGGGTCAGCTGCTTCAGGGTGGGTGTGTGTGTGCCGGTCCATCTGGCTGGGGTTAGTGGCTGTGCTGGTCCAGGGGGTGGGAGTGGGTGTGCAGGTACGTGGGGTGGGTCAGCTGCATCAGGGTGGGTGGGTGTGCTGCTCCATCTGGCTGGGGATAGTGGACGTGCTGGTCAGTGCTGCTTGGGCAACTGGCCTTGCTGGTCCAGGGGGTGGGAGTGGGCGTGCAGGTACATGGGGGTCGGTCGGCTGCATCAGGGTGGGTGGGTGTGCTGGTCCATCTGGCTGGGGATAGTGGCTGTGCTGGTCTGGGACTGGGAGTGTGCATGCAGGTTCATGGGGTGGTCGGCTGCATCGGGTGGGTGGGTGTGCTGGTCCATCTGGCTGGGGATATGGCCTTGCTGGTCCGGGACTGGGAGTGTGCATGCAGGTATGTGGGGGTGGTCAGCTGCATCAGGGTGGGTGTGTGCCGTCCATCTGGCTGGGGTTAGTGGCTGTGCTGGTCCAGGGGGTGGGAGTGGGTGTGCAGGTACGTGGGGGTGGGTCAGCTGCATCAGGGTAGGTGGGTGTGCTGCTCCATCTGGCTGGGGATAGTGGACGTGCTGGTCAGTGCTGCTTGGGCAACTGGCCTTGCTGGTCCAGGGGGTGGGAGTGGGCGTGCAGGTACATGGGGGTTGGTCGGCTGCATCAGGGTGGGTGGGTGTGATGGTTCATCTGGCTGAGGATAGTGGCCGTGCTGGTCTGGGGGGTGGGAGTGGGCGTGCAGATACGTGGGGATTGGTCTAGCTGCAGCAGGGTGGGTGGGTGTGCTGGTCCATATGAACATATGAAGAAGCCAGCAGAAGAAAACCATTTGGCCTATCAAGTCTGCTCATATTGCAGGGTCCACAGCTTGAGCTAATGTTCCTGCCCTCCCTCCCCACTCCTCCCATCCTCCCTACCCATGATCCTGACCTTCACTGTATGCCTATCCCATCCTCTCTTAAAGCTGCTCACTGTCTTCAACGAGATGACCTCTTCCGGCAGTGCACTCCAAGTGCCCACCACCCTCTCTGTGAAGAAGTGCTTCCTGACCTCCCCCTAAACCTCACATCCTTCAGCTTAAGACTCTGACCTGTCATGATATGATTGCCACTCAGCTTAAAGACTTTCCTTATCAACCTTATTTATCCCTTTCAAGTACTTGAAGATCCCAATCATGTCCCTCTCTCTCTCCTGTCTTCCAAGTACATGTTCAGTGCCCTCAACCTCTCCTCGTATGCCTTGCCGTACTGACCTGCTATTATCTTTGTACCCTCCTCTGGACCTTTGACAGCAGGTTGTCCTTTGAGGTGTGGGCACCAGTACTGAACTCCATACTCTGGATGCGGCCTTACAGTGACCTGTACAAGAGCAGTATACCTCCTCTCTCCTACTACTGATCCCCCCGGCTATGCATCCCATCATCTTGTTTGCCTTTGCTGCTGCTTTCTTGCACTGCATGGAGTGCTTCAGGTCACCACTGATCATCACTCCAAGGTCCTTCTCCTCCTCTGATGCAGATACTCAGACTTCACACAGGTAATACTCTTTCCTGGGATTCTTGGCTACAATATGCATAACTTTTCATTTCTTGGCATTTAAGCCAAGTTGCCAGATCCTGCACCCAGCTTTTCCAGACCTTCCTGTAGGTCCTGTATCCCTTTTTCTCTGTCCACTCTCCAACAGAGCTTGGTGTCATCTGCGAATAGGCATATTTTGCCTTTAATGCCATCCACAATGTTACTGAGGAAGTCATCTGCCTGGGGATAGTGGCCGTGCTGGTCCGGGGGGTGGGAATGGGTGTGCAGGTCAGCGTTGCTTAGGCAACTGGCCATGCTGGTTCAGGGCATGGGAGTGGGCGTGCAGGTACCTGGGGGTGGGTCGGCTGCGTCAGGGTGGGGGTGGGTGTGCTTGTCCATCTGGATGGGGATAGTGGCCGTGCTGGTCTGTCAGGGGTGGAGACTTGCTGTGCTGTATTGCCCTGCCATCTTTGTGCTGCTCACTCACCCTATTGGCTTCCTTGTGCTGCTGATCTGCACTTTCTGCTTTCTTGTCCTACACCTTGACTGCAGGGGGATAGAGAGATGAAGGCCCGATCTGTACTGTGTTTTCTATAAAAATTCCGGGAAAGTGCATCCTTAAAAATTTCTTCAGAATACCACTGTAATACCTGTTGTTTACCATTGTACTATCACAGCGATTTCCAATGTTCTACCATTAGGGTTTCATGGTATCACAGTGGATCTGTTCCAATTCCATTGTGATACAATTGTAACCATTGTGATACCATGCAGACAGTGGTAGTTCACTGGTAACGCCACCTCTTCTGGTACCACAGTGACAACAAATGTGCACCATTGTGATACCACTGGTTGTTGGTATCACAGTGGTTTTGGTCCAATTCCAGTGTGATGCCGCTGTGTCCACTGTATTACCATCAACCCACAGTGGTAGCACAGTGGCAAATATTTGTGCAATGGTAGCACAATAACAAACACCAGTGTGATACCACTGCAATTGGTATCACAAAGGATTTGTTTCAATTCCATTGCACTACCATTGTGACTACTGTGGTACCATGTGTCAGTGGTAGCACAATGAGTGCACCATGCCTTATGCTGGTGGTACCACAATGGTCATGCTGCATGGTATCACAATGGCCTGCATCGGTCACTGGTAGCAAAATTATCACATTGTAGGGGAAACCTGCTGGCGGAATGATCCAAAAAAAAAAATAATGGCACATCCAACAAGATCAGACACCCACACATTTTATTGTAGGTGCCATCCAACATCAGCTAATCACCAGCTGTACATTGGAAATCCCACCAATGTTATCTATACACCAGTCATGCCCCTGATCTATGCTACACAGAGTCTTCCTAGCCTCACAATATGGTGCCTCATAGTGTGGCCTCAGTGCAGGAACCTTCCTAGTTCACACGGAAGCACAAAGTGACCTTGTGGTGGGACACTCCTCCTTCGGCTACAAAAAAAATGAAACTAAAGTAAATAACCCCAATACTACCTGTTCCTAAAAGTAGGGGAAAGGGTCTTCATGGGCGTGCAGGCAGTTTCAGCCCATCCCAGTGTTACCACCACGGGTTACTCCAATGACGTCTCCCTGCAACAGAATTAACATTTGGCTGCATCTGCAGTGTGCAAATGAGCAGATTTTGCATATGGACTTACACAGAAACATAGAAGGCGATGGCAGATAAAGACCTCGATGGCCCAGCCAGTCTGCCCATTTTCCCTGCCTACTGTGCCATTGCAGCCCCTACAAAATTTTTATTTATTTATTGAATTGTTTCACCAGGAAAGAT
Organism: Neoceratodus forsteri; assembly: GCA_016271365.2. NCBI lineage: Eukaryota > Metazoa > Chordata > Ceratodontiformes > Ceratodontidae > Neoceratodus > Neoceratodus forsteri. The sequence goes on from CM028132.1 coordinate 472,123,003, forward strand.
ACACTGAGCAACTTAATGCTCTTCTCACAGTACGTCCTTGGGGAATGGGGTAGATGTACAGAGTGAGGGTTTAGCTACATTCATAAAAGATGGAGAATACATTCATACAGTTGCAATACAGGTTCATGGCAGTTGAGTACATAATAAGCAGATGCAACAGTTACAGAATTGGCAGTACATAGGAGCAACATACAATAGAGTTGGTACATGGACCAAGCATAGGATACAAGGTTGACAGTTGCATACACCAGGCAGTTAGCTAGTGGTGCAGATGCAGCAGGGTGAGCATAATGGATCCTGTCACCCTTATTTTACCTATAACAGCATATGCAGGTACGCATCGGCCTCTTCCTGGTCAAAACACCATTGCAAACTTTATGCCGATCTGAAATGGCTACCACCTGCTTCGGCTCGAACTCTTGCCCTTGGCTCCCTGACTGATAATATCATTAGAGCAGGCATCCCAATCTTGCTGGCCTCCTACTAACTCCACTAACCTCCTCTCATGGCCTACGATCAACTGATAAGTCACTGCTGCAAATACCTAGATGTAAATCTAACAAAGGAACTCTTGCTTTCTCTCATTCGCACCTAAACTCTGGAACTCCTGCCTTTTGATGTACGCTTAGCCCCAGTCATGTCCAGTTCAAAACAGTTATCGTTTTTCCTCTTCAGCCAGATCTCCTGTGCCTGTTTCAACCCCGAATTTGCTCTTCTCTACTCTAACCCACTTCCCCAGCTGCTGTAAACTGATCTCCACTTATCCTGACCATCTAGTCATATTATTCTAGGCACTTATTGTCTCATTTTGTTTGTGCTTTAGTTACCCTTAACCCTGCAGCTGTCAGCCGCATGTGATTTTTTCTCACTGAGTCTTTTAATTGAATATAAACTATGAACTATTTGTGTTACCTAATTATGTGATTGTTAAACCTTGTTTTAGCTCTGTATGTATTATGTCTCTACCCTAAATCAAACTGTATCCCCTGTACATCCCTACCTATTGTAAATCTCCCAGGTCGCGCCTGAAAATAGTCATGTTTTGGCTAACGGCACTTACCCGGTACACAAAAACTAAATAAATAAAATAAAATAAATATTAAGTGCTAGTCTATATGGGGTAGCATAAGTGCAGGAGAGGCACAGGGGGACAGGGAGGCAGGTATGCAGGGGGTTCAGAAGCAGGTACAGGTGGGTGTAAGGTAATTGTGCAAAGCAGAGGTAAGGGAATATAGGGAGGAGGAGGAGGAGAGGTGGATTTGTTGGGGTAGTGCATTCCACATTTTAGGCAAGCGGTAGGAGAAGGCTTTTTGGCCAGAGGCAGTAGTTCTGCAGGGAACTGAGAGGGTACGAGTGTCAGCCTGGGATCTCAGTAAACAGAGGGAGTGGGTAGGGGTGCCAAGAGAGGAGGAGATATATGAGAGGAGAGATCTAAGCCAGAATTTGGAGATGAGCTCAGCACCATGTTGAGCACGCCGGGAGTGTAGGGGAAGAAGGTTGAGAGAGCGGTAGAGATCGCAATGATGGGTTCGGGGAGGGGCATCATGAGCAGAGCAACAGAAGGAATTGAAGACAGAGTCCAGCCTGGATAGGTGGGACTATGGAGCAGCATCGTAGGCTATGTTGCAGTAGTCGAAAATAGGCATGATCATCTTCTGTACCAGCTCACGACTGGCGGCGAGCAGGATGCAGCTGCAGTTTCTGAAAAGTGCCCCGAGCTTGGGCCTTAATTTTTTTAGAACAGCATCAATGTGTACAGAGGAGTCAATGTGTCTGTCCAGCCAGATGTCGAGATACCTGAAGCAGGAGGAGTCCTCGAGAGCAGTCCCAACAAGGGTATGAAAGGTGGGAAGGTGACTTAGCCTAGCAAGTCTCTGCCTTGTGCCAAAGGACATGGAGACTGTCTTCTTGGAATTTAGAAAGAGTTGATGAGAACTAAACCAGAGTTGGACTTCAGTGAAGTCGGACTGTAGCCTGGTAGTGACATCAGCAACGGTATTGCCAGTGGTATACAGTACTGTATCATCTGCATACATGTGGATGCTGGATGCAGTGCAAACCAGGGGGAGGTCATTTAAAAAGATGGAGAACAGGATGGGGCCTAGCACTGAGCCTTGGGGTACTCCAGTGGTTATAGGCATATAGCATCAGCTATTTTTACTGATTGCGACCTGCCGGACAGGTAGGCACTGAACCATCCTGTGGCAGAAGGGGACAGTCCAGCAGCTGTAAGGCTGTGAAGGAGGAGAGGGTGAGAGACAGTATCAAAGGCTTTGGCCAGGTCTACAAAGATAGCTGCGGTAATGTGCCCTTTTTCAAAGCCTGAGGTGATGGTGTCAGTTAACCTTAGGAGAGAGGTGGTGGTAGAGCGTGATTTCCTGAAGCCAGACTGGAAGGAGGTGAAAAAAGCGGAATCAGAGAGAAACAAGGAGAGTTGGTTGAGGGCTTTGTGTTCTTGTAATTTAGCTAAGGTTGGCAGTAGAGAGATAGGACGATAGCTCCCAGGAGAGGCGAGGTCACCCCGGGAGGGGGAGGACAACAGCATGTTTCCAGACAGAGGGCACAGTGGCAGTCTCAAAGGAGAGATTTAGTAGCAGGGAGAGTGGGAAGGCTATGGCAGAAGCAGAGAGGTAGAGGAGCCTAGAGTTAAGACCATCAGGTGATGAGCCTTTGGTAGGTTGAGTGCCAACAGAGCTTGAAGGTTAGTGTCAGGAGAGACAGGAGAGAGGAGAACAGGAAGGGAGTATGGGGGTTCAGAGGGAGGATGGGGCAGCAGAGAGAAGGGAGGGACAGGATGTGGGGGCAGCATAGGGGTGAGAGAAATAGCAGAGGGATGTATAAGTGTCAGGGGTGGGGAAGGAGGCACTGGGGCGGGATGGTCTTGGGAGGATGCTTAGCAGAGAAGAGGCACAGGTGGCGAGTGGGAGTGGAAGCATTCCACGATGGCGATAGGTTCAGAGAGAACAGAGTGATTGTGCTTGAGGATGGAGGCAGAGGGGCAGAGGACGGTGAGAAGAGGGAGTAAATGACCTTCCAGAATTTAAGGGTTGTTTGTATTAGTTTGAAAATTTGACTTGAAATGCTCTGCTTTGGCAAGACAGATTGCTTTGGTGCAGCCATTTTGAAGTTCACGATAACGTTGGTGATCACCAGGGCAGTTTGAGACTTTGGCTTTATGCCACCCTAGGTCGTGAGCATGTTGGCAGGCCAGGAGCTCTGGAGTGTCCCAGGGGAGGTGCCCGTCGTGGACCCTGGTTTTACAGGGCGGAGCATGGGAGTTCCAAACCTGAAGAAACTTGGAGGAGAAGAAGGCATGGGCCTTGTCAGCTGAAGCTGCAGTGATAAGGGGGGCCCAGTTAGCTTGTGCGAGGTCATGAAGCAAGGATTGCAGATCTAGTGATGCGAAGGGTCTAGTGAGAATAGTTTTAGCTGGGAGTTTAGGCCTACATATTTTCCACACTACAAAGGTCATATGGTGGTCACTGATCGAGTCTGGTAGTAGCCCAGAGGCCACTACTCGATGGGGATGGGAGGTGAGGACCGGGTCCAGCAGGGAGTGGTTTAGTGTTTTAAGGTTTAGAAGCATGGTTCCACAATCAGCTGATGCAGGTTTAGGGCTTCATAGTGGAATGGAAATTTGCAACAATGGGGCGAGCCAGTTTAGATTTAGGTCACCCAAGATGAATAGTTCCCCACCACTGGCAAGTGAGGAGAGCTTGGAGACCAAGTCAGTGACGTTGGAATGTGGTTGGCCAGGTGACAGCAAACTCCAGCCATGAAGATGAGGACTGTGTGGAGGAAAGGAGCCTCATGGGATGACTGAACAGATGTTGTGAAGAAGGGAGAGATCTGGAGGGTGGAGGAGCGATAGATAGCCACACCACCACCTCATCCAATCCTGTCCTGTCTAGTTATAGTAAAGCCAGTGATAGCAATGGAGTGGTCAGTAATAGATTTGGACAGCCAGGTTTCAGTGATCACAGTGATGTCAGGGGTGTAAGCATGGACCAAGGGTTGCAGTAGGGAGATTTTGGGAACAAGACTTCGTATGTTTAGGTGGATGATTTTAAGGCCATTTGGTAGTGAGAGTGGATTTGTGGCTGGGTGGGCACCGTCTGGTGGATGGGCAAGTGCAGGGCCAGGGTTTGGGTGGATGTCACCAGATGCTAGAAGCAGCAAAAGAATAAGGAGCTGTGATAGCCTTTATCTCTTGGGTGAGTGATAGAGTAATTGTTTACTAGTTTTAGGGGGGAGGGACAGAATGATAGGCGAGGACACTATCTTAAGGAGGGTAATAAGCTGAGTGGGTGCTGAAGTGAGCGTGGTACAGAAGTAGGGCAGTGGGATAGTAAAGTAATAACCGGGTGAAGCATTGTTCCAGTGGGGAAGGCTGACGCTGTCAGTCACCATCGGGTGTTAGCAAACTAGGTCGGTCTACCGGCAGCACAGTACTGAGCGAAAGAAGTAAGAATGTCAGGAGCAAGATTTTAACAGTCGTCCAGGACTCCATAGTATGCGCAGTGAGGGCGAAGGAACACTAGTGGATGAATGTAAAGAGTTAACAAGCTGCAGCTTTTGTGTGGGGAGCCACAACCAGATGCCTCTAGTGGTGGAGAAATATAAGGAGCCAATAGGGAATTGGGTAGATAGAAAAAAAAGCCGATCAAGTGATCAGTACGAATATAAATATAAGTGTCAACCATAACAGCGTGGGCGGGGAGTGGGTGGGGGCCGGCACTTGGCGCGGTGGGGCTGAAGTGCTAGCGGCTAGGGCCGTACCTGGAAGACTGAGGATTCGGGCAGGAGGACTCGGATGGTGGCTTGAGGAGCGCCATCAGTCCGGGCCCGAGCGGGTCAGCAGATTGAGCCTGCGGTCCCTTCGAGGGGGGTCCCAGCTGAAGAAAGAAGAGAGAGGGAGAGGTTAAGTATGCTGGCCAATTGCAAGAAGGTGCAGACAGCACAGCAGGGAGCCCAATTTGAGAGACAAAGGGACCAGTAGTTTGGGCACCAAACAGTCTGGGCTTAATGGAGCAGCACCAATTCCCTAAGAGAACTGTAATCACAGACTTTTTTTTTGAGTTCATAATTCACTTCAACTCTTAACAATATGTAACTTGGCATACAATGCAGAAGAAAAATCTTAGTACAGTTCAAAAATTGCCAGTTTGGAAGGAGCAAAGTCCAAGGAGAGTGTAGGACCAATCGGAGCAGGCCCTGGAAAGGCACTTGCGTTCCGATTGGCTGGCGGCTAGTGCCATACCTGGAAGGCTGAGGATCTGGGCAGGAGGACTCTGACAGCAGCGGCTTGAGGAGCGTCGTCGGTCCAGGGGCAGAGCAGGTCGGCGGTTTGAGCCTGCGGCCCCTGCGAGGGGGGTCCCAGCTAAAGAAAGAAGAGAAGGGGAGAGGTTATGTATGCTGGCCGATTGCAAGGAGGTGCAGACAGCACAGCAGGGAGCCCAATTTGCAAGACAAAGGGACCAGTAGTTTGGGTGCCAAAAAGTCTGGGCTTAGTGGAGCTGCACCAATTCCCTGAAAGAACTGTAATCACAGCCCTTTTTTTGGAGTACATAATTCACTTAAACTCTAAACAATATGTAACTCACCATACAATACAGTAGAAAAATCTTTGTGCAGTTCTAAAATTGCCAGTTTGGAAGGAGGAGGAGAGTCCAAGGAGAGCTTAGAACCAATCGGAGCGGGCCCTGGAAAGGCAACTCGTTTTCTGATTGGCTGCCAGTTAGGGCCGTACCTGGAAGGCTGAGGATCCGGGCAGGAGGACTCAGGCGGCGGCTTGAGGAGCACCAACGGTCCGGGGGCCGAGCAGGCCGGCAGTTTGAGCCTGCGGTCCCTGCGAGGGGGGTCCCAGCTGGAAGGCTAAGGATTCAGGTAGGAGAACTCGGGCGGCAGCTTGAGGAGCACCATTGGTCCGGGAACCAAGCGGTTCAGCAGTTTGAGCCTGCAGTCCCTGCGAGGGGAGTCCTAGCTGGAAGACTGAGGATCCAGGCAGGAATACTCGGGCAGCGGCCTGAGGAGCGCCATCGGTCCGGGAGCCGAGCAGGTCTCGGTTTAGCCTCGCGGTCCCTGCAAGGGGGGTCCCAGTTGGAAGGCTGGATGATCTGGGCAGGAGGACACGGGCAGTGGCTTGAGGGACACCATCAGTCTGGGGGCCGAGCGGTTGGGCGGGTTTGAGCTCATGGGCCTGCGAGGGGGCCCAGCTGGAAGACTGAGATCCAGGCAGGAGGACTCGGGCGACAGCTTGAGGAGTGCCATCGGTCCTGGGGGCCGAGTGGGTCGGGCGGTTTGAGCCTGCGGTCCCCAAGTAGGGGTCCCAGATTCTTTTACATTGTAAATGCACTCACCCCAATATACCCTGATATGTCTGACTTCATATTTCTCTTATCATTTCTCTCAGAATTCTGTTTTAACTTTTCTTACCAAGAAAACATGATGCCATGATGCTCTCCTCCCATCTTGGAACTGCCGTCTCTCCTCACCACTCCATATAGTTTGATATGCTACATGGCCATAACAGGAGGATCTTTCTTTGGCAGACTCTGAGCAATCTCTGACATCCCACTACTAGAAAACAGGACAAATAAGAAAAGGGTTAAAAAAACTAACTGTAAAACATAGAGAATACTGGATGGACAACTATGCACAACCAGTGGGTTCTGCCATAGAGGGGTTCTGATTCCCTCTGACCTCAAAAGCAAAGCTTGAGAGGACTGTGGGAATCAGAATCCCAAGATGGCAGAACACATTAGTTATGCATAAAGTTGTTCATCCTGTATTGTTTAGAGTTTATAGTATTAAATGTGTGCATTGTGTTTTTTCTCTTTCACAATAAGACTGACTTGTACAGTCTTCAGACATTCTAGAATGCTGTTCTACCACAGAAGGGTACAATCACATTCCATAACCTTCGAACTGTGGTACAACAGCATTTTGAAAAGGATGCATTTCTATACAGAACAATGCTCTACTATATGCTATAAACTAGTAAGGTACAGTTAACAAGACAAGGCAGCAACAATTTAATTCACAGGTTACAATTACGATATAGCAGTAGCACCCTAATGACACCTAGCAGCAGTATAACTATTTAATAAACAAAATAACATTACTTTGATATATTTATTCTTTTTTTATGTAAATAGATTTAGACAACCCCAATTTTATTTAAGCAATAAGGCACGACAGGGCAATGGTTGAATGAGGTTTACCCCATGCTTTGGGGCATTGTAAGGCAAGAGGTGAAGCCCCGACTGTGGGGTAAACCTAGTATAACCAATGTCCCTGAAGTGCGTTATTGCTTATATAAAATGGGCCCAGAGGCAACTTTTAAAAAACAAGCACTCTAAAAGTGTTCAAACCCACAAAAATTATAAAAAATGCTGCTAGATAATGTAAAATAGTCCATCCACAGATGTTTTACACCTGTCAGTCATTTGTCTTTCTTTATATTAAGTACACTGTGCGAATGTTTACCATGGAATAATAGAATTCAAAGCTCTGCATTATTCGAGTAGAAGAGTGCTCCTACTCCCCCCCCCACACACACACACACAGAATTACATCATGGAATGCATGAAATCAAAATTCTTCAGAGTTCCACTAGCATACTCACACAGGCCTCAAGTGGAGCCAGAAGCTCAATTTTATCTGTTGCCAGGTAAGGAGCAGGGAGTTTTCTAGCAAACTGCTGGGGCTAGGAAGGGAATTTTTCATGGTCATCAATGAAACACCAGCAATGGAAACTCTGAATAGTACTTGATTTTCTATATTTGTATATGTGTGTAAGGAGGGCCTCGAGTAAAAAAAACATTAAATTATTTACTTTCTTTAGTTAATTTAATGGACTTTCATTTGTAGGGCCTAGTTGGAGGTTTCTATATATGAGTAAAAGTTGCAGCCATGTTTGTGATGGAGATTAGGAAGCTTATGGCTTATGAATTCTGTGAGTTGTCCCAGTTGGCAGGTACTTGTTTCTAGCCATTGGTACCGAAGTACTCTCTTTAGGCAATGATTAGAACCAAGTGTCAGCCAATCAGAACACAGGAATTTCCTTTCCCATTTTATATATGTGCAATATAACACTCCAGGGTGTGTGTTATTGTCTAATAAACACAGTACAATGGGCATGTGGACTCATGCCTCAGTAGGCCCCTATGCATGCATTTATCAGAATATAACCCACACCTTGGAATGTGTTACATAAGTAATAATACCTGACAGGGTGGCGTTTTTGGGATATAACGGACCGCCCAGGGGTGTAATGAGGCCCGACGCCACAGGCGGAGGGCCTTATAGCTCCTGGAAGGTCAGTTATATCCCATAACGCCCACCCTGGAGGGTATTATTACACTTAGAAAATGGGCTATAGGTGACTTTTTCAAAATATATACAAAATTAAAAAATACATATTTAAAAAATTGAAAAAAGTATTAACAGTAACAGTTGTAGTAAAGTAGTTCCTGTATTAGTATAATTACCTGTGGAGGGCATTGCTGTTTTATTTTAAGCTGTTTTTTTAAATGAGTATGTTCTGTAGGGACATTGTCATGTTCTGTGGTTCTTTGTATGGCCATTTAATTTCTGTTTCTGTTGAATAAAGTCCGAGAAGTCAATGTTTTTCCGTTAAGATGACATTTTATTGGGAGCCGTTTATGAATCAGTCATCCGACTGAAATAATGCAGTCTGCTTGGTGCCACTGTGTCGCTGACATTGCAGTAGTATGAAATGATGAGGACTGAGATCGACGTTTCGGAGGCTATAAAAGTATGAGAGTGGTGTGTAGTGTTTTTATACTGAGTCCTAGGAATATATTATTTAACAAAACAGGGTTACCTTCTCAAAATTTTATTTTAGAAAGTGAAACCAGGATGGACTCTGTGCATGTGCGACGCAGCGAATGCTCGAGTCCTGATTTCACTAAAATGTAAATTTTAGCGAGATTAACCTTTTTTTTTTTTTTTAAATATATTTGTAGGATTCAGTATACAAACTACTATATAGCGCTCTCATATTTTCATAGGCTCCCGAAACATCGACTTCAAGTCATGCAACAGTTGTCATTATTTCATGAACAGGGGAAATGCTGTGGCTGGCAAGTTTTGCCATTCGGGCAGCCTTAGGATTCCTTAAGTAATGGGGCACCCGAAAGTGGCACTTGTTATTCTGAGGGCATTGTTGAGAAATAACAGCCTAGGTCTAAGGGTGTTTTAGCCAATCAGAAAAGAGCTTTTCTGGTGCCCATTTTCTAATGCTTTATAATAACTGCAGAACGTTTTCTCCCATTGGAAACCTGGGTTATAATTCACCGTTATAACTCGTGGGTTATAACGGCGAACACGCAATGGGTTTCCAAAGCTCCACACATGCACCTGCCTCCACACTGTCCGCTAACCATGGCACCAGACAATCGCAGCAACTTCAGCACTATGCTGTGCCCTGGACTCTACATTGCCATGAGTTAGCAGTAATTTTTTTTAAAAAGAAACTTGCTTACTTGCCTCCTGTACTAAACTTTTTTTTTAAAAAAGGTTTCAGGACCTGCTTCGCTGGAGCGCTGACTGCGTTTCATCCACTCTGGACTTGCTTCTTCCACACCAAACACCACAGTTTTATTTTATATAATTGCTGTGGTGAGAAAATGCTCCCCAGCAATTATATAAATTAAAACATGGGGTTGTGTGTTTAACTTGAGTTTTTACACACACACCTTGGTGCTGGATGCTTAAATAAACCCCTCGAGCTTCGCTCTTTTGGGTTTATGTAGCATCCAACACCTCTGGGTGTGTGTAAAAACTCATTAAACACACAACCCCGTGCATTTTTCTGTATATTACAGAGAATAATATGGGATGCATGCTGTTTTATCTTTTTCACAAAAGTGATGTTAGGGTATTCAAAACTGGCTGAGAACATTAACAATAACTTCTTTTACATTTATTTTATTTTCACTTATGCAGAGATTACATCCTCATACAGAGCATATAACTATATTCAATATACATTCTACTGAACGAGTATTGCCAGTCCACCAAGACGTCAGAATGCCAGTTTAGTGGTGCATGTGACTGGTGTCAGTACAGCCTGACATCCCAGTACTGAGTCACTGCTCATGCACACCACCAGTCAGGTATATGGAGATCATGATCATCTGACACCACTCATGCCACCCCACCCATCAACCATACTGACATTCCAGTACAATTCGACCACTCACGCACACCCCCAATTAGCCATACGGACAACTGGCAACACTCACCCCACCCCCTATTTTAGCATACTGACATCCCGGTACAGTCACCATTCATGCACACCACAGTTCAGGCATCCTGACATCACAGTGGATGGGCACTACTTTTATGCCCCCCCACCCCACAAATCAGGCACCCAGACATCAGTCAACTGCCACCACTCATGTCTCCTCCACTGAAGACATCACGGTACACTGTCAACATGCACAATCCGTCATCCTGACATCAAGTTCGAACAGGATGTCGAGGATGCCTGACTGGTGTGCTTCTGTGGTGCCAGCATACAGGAGTATCAGCATGCCTAATGGGGGCATGAGTAGTGCCAGCTGACATTATGTCAGGATGCCTGTTTGGCGGTGTGCGTGACTGCCGTCAATGCATCCTTACATCCTGGTACACAGTGTCACCATCATGCTCACCACCAATCAGGCATCCAGACACCATGATCATCTGGCACCATCCATGCCCCCCTTCCCCAACAGGCATCCACACATCCAGCTCACAACTCACGCACACCACCAGTTAGGCATTATGACAAAACAGTTTCTCAGAAACACTCCTGACCTCCTCTCTTGGTGCATGCCATTAATCACACCTGACGAACACAATCTGCAGTCTTCCACACTCACCATGCTGTGTGTGGGACGGTGTACACAACAAAGCAGGTGAACCCCAATTTGTCAGGGACTGGAGGCCGAAGGGGCATGTCATTGTATGATCCCATTCCCTTGTGGAGTTTCCACTGGGCACACGGCAGTCCTTCCATGACAGCATGGGAGGAGTGGGGAGGGGGGCAGGGTCAGTAGCGTAAGCTGTGGTTCCTGCAATACAAGCAGACTAGATAGATCACATGGCCTTCTTCTGGCTTCTTTGTATTTACGTTCCTATCTGATGACCGAAACAGGCTAAAATCTCATCCCACAGCACATGATTCCTGGATTCTCTCCCACCATCTCGTAGCTGCTTACAGCCTCTACGTCTCTCCTCACCACTCCAAATGGTTTGATGTGTTCTGGTGAGCATGACAGTGAGGGTCTGTATTTCACTACCATCCTCTTCCTGGTACTGCCTGGTTTTGGTTAGGCCTCCTCTGTTCACTCGACATCATCTTGACATCAATACCCCCTGCCAACTTGACCCTGCCCAGACCCCTTGCTGTGCCAAAAATATGAAGGTAATGGCTGGCATGGTACATGTATTTGCACTATTTACACCCTTATGTTCTAGCATAAATATTGCTAAAGAGCACTTACCTGAGTCCTTGGATTCCTGTATGGGTTTGAGTGACTCAAAGAGAACATCTAGTTATACTGTACCTGTAATGCAAAAATAGCAACAAGGTCTCAGACACTTGCAGCTCTTTAGTAGCTAAAAACAAGGCAATATAATGATAAAACAATACTTATCTGATACACATGGTCAATGCCCTCCCACACTGTGGTCACTGTTCCATGGGATCTGTAGACAAAGCGGAAAATAGGTTAATATTAGTAATAAAATTGTGATTAGCCAAGTTGGTTGGGTATAAAGGACTTTTTTGTTTGTTTAAATGGGTTGGTCAGGAGGGTAGATACCAGAACCAAGGTAGCAACCCAAGTTCGTGAAAAGACTGGTCACTCACATGCACTCAACTCCCCCCACCCACATCACCCAGCTCCTCTCCACCCATGCAAAGCCATTCCACACACAGTCGTGCTCAGTTTCTCCGCACTGATACAGATCCCCAAAACACACACACACACACACACACACACACACACACACACACATATATACAGTATATCCAGCCATAAAAACTGCTCCATTCCAAAACAAAACATACCCAGCTCACCCATGCACAACCTGCTCCCTATACAGATACATGCCAAGCTATACCCACAGAGCTGCACACCCAAACACAGCCTGCTCCACATACATGCCACACAGACTAGATGGACTATTGGTCTTTTCCTCTTCTGTCATTGTCTGTTTCTGTACAAACCCAGCTATCTCCCACATGCCAAGCTCTTTTCACACCGTCTCCTCACATACGTTCACACACACCCCAGCGCCAGCACCCCTAACATACATACAGCCAGCTCCTCACCCCACACACATGCATGCGTACACACACACACACACATATGCCTTGCTCCCCATACATGCCACACAGACTAGATGGACCTTTGGTATCTTCCTCTTCTGTTATTGTCCATTAGAAACATAGAACATAAGAATTTGATGGCGAATAAGGGACTACTTGGCCCACCAAGTCTGCCTCCATTTCCTACCTGATGGATGAAGCTGCAGATTCTGGTTAATCAACAGCTTACTTCCTCCCTACCCCCCACTAGAACTGCCTTATGCCTGTCCCATGCATTCTTAGATTCTCCCACTGTTCCTGACTCAACAACCTCCTCAGGAAGTCTGTTCCATGCATCCACAACCCTCTCTGTGAAAAAATGCTTTCTAACATAGCCTCTGAGCCGATCCCTCTATCTTCCAAATTGTGCCCCTTGTTCTTGCACATCACTTCTTCTGCAAAATACTATCCTCTTGTACTTTGTTAATTCCGTTGAAATACTTGAAAGTTTATATCATGTCCCCCTCTCCCTTCTTTCCTCAAGGGTATATATATTAAGCTGCTTTAGTGTCTCCTATCACGTCTTCTGGTGCAGATCCTGCACCATTTTTGGTTGCTCCTCCTTTGAACAGCCTCCACTCTGTCTATGTCTTTGCAGAGATGGGGTCTCCAAAATTCCACGCAGTACTCCAGATGGGGTCTCACTAACTGTTTGTACAGAGGGATAACAACTTCCTGCTTTCTACTGTTGATGCCTCTCTCTATGCATCCCAGTATCCCCCCAGCCCTCTTTACTGTCTTCTCACATTGCTTGCCCACCTTTAGGTCATCTGATATAATTACTCCTAGGTCTTTTTCAATATTTGTTGTTGTTATTAACTCACCCCCCATTGTATACTCTTCCCCTGGGTTTTTGTTTCCCAGATGCATTACCTTGCACTTCTTTGCATTGAATCTGAGCTGCCACATATTTGACCATTCCTCCAACCTTGCTAAGTCCCTTTTCATTCTTTCCACCCCACCTTGTGTATCAACCCTGTTGCAGATCTTTGTGTCATCTGCAAAGAGACATACCTTTCCTTCCAGGTGCTCTCCAATGTCACTTATAAAGACACTGAAGAGGACCAGTCCCAGTACCGAACCCTGCGATACCCTGCTAGTACCCTCTTCTTCACTGTGAATTCCGCTACTAATACCCTTTATGTCCTGTTGTCCAGCCAGTTTTTTTTCCAGTTCACCACCTTGGGACCCACTCCAAGGCTGGCTAACTTGTATATTAATCTTTTGTGTGAGACTCGTGCCAAATGCCTTGCTAAAATCTAGGTAGACCATATCCACAGCCCCTCTCTGGTCTACTACTATGGTCACCCAGTCAAAGAAATCTATTAACTCATCTGACATGACCTTCCTGCTGTGAAACCATGTTGCTTTGGTCCTGTGCCCCACTGGCCCCTAGGTACTAACAATTATTTCCTTCAGAAGTGATTCCATCATTTTCCTACCACTGAAGGTCAAACTAACTCCTCTGTAGTTTTCTGCCTCTGCCCTGCTCCCACTTTTGTGAAATGGAATCACATTTGCCCTCCTCCAGTCCTCAGGTACCACCCCATCCTCCTATGATTTGTTAAAGAGAGTAGTCAGGTGATGTTACTAGTTCTACCCTTGAGTTCTTTTAAATTCTTGGGTGAACTCTATCAGTCCCTCATTGCTTTGTCCACCCTCAGTTTCAAGAGTTCTTCAAAACCCTTTCTTCGTGACTGGACTGGTATCAACCCCTATTCAGAGTTTCTCCCTTGTTTGGTTTAGGTATCTCTCCCTCCTCTTCACATTTGAATACTGAGCAGAAATATTCATTCAGTATCCTGCTTTTTCACTGTCACTCTCTGCCCACATTCCTCCCTTTTTAAGTCTCTGTATCCCCTCCTTTGGTCTTTCTTCACTCCCTAATGTACCTATAAAGGTTTTATCCTCTTCTAAACACAGAGTTGGCTATCTTTTCCTCAGTTTGTGCCTCTTGCTATTTTGACTGCCTTCCTGTCCCTCTCTGCTTTTAACTGATAAAGTTCTCATCCTGCTCCTTCTGTGTTTCCTTATATTTCCTGAATGCTGTCCTTTCCTCCTTAACTGTCTCTGCCACCTTTTGAGAACCATAGTGGTTTTTCCTTCATTTTGTTTTGTTGATTTGCTTTTACACAAAGGCTGGTTTTTTGCATGGCTGTTTTGATTATTCATTGTTTCTTCACCCTCCTTCTTGCTAGTATGCTAGTGCTTTTCTGAGGCACTCTCTCATTTTCCCAAAGTCAGCCTTCCCTAAAGTCCAATACTCTTGCTTTTGTATGGCTTCTGACTCTCATGGCTGTGTTTATTGTGAACTATTGACTGTTTGGTGGTCACTTGTTCCCAAATGACTACCCACTTCTAAATTATCCTTTTCCTTCCCCATTTGGAGAGTACCAGGTCTAAGACTGCTCCCTCCTGAGTGGGTTCCAACACTAGCGTCTGAGGCATGCCCTGTATGGCATCAAGAATGACCTTGTTTTGGATGTGCCTCAGCAAAGGTATTCTAGTTAACATCTGGCATAATAAGGTCCCCACAACAATATTCCCCTTTTTCTGCCATTTTAGGATGCCTTATATCATTTCCTTGTCCATTTCCTCTCTCCTGAGATAGGCTCTGCACAACCCCCATGGATTGTGGTGCCATTTCTGTCTCCAGGTGACCCATGTGTCTCATCAACTTCCTGTTTTATTCTTTAATTCTGTTGCTTTAATCCTTCCCTCACATAGAGAGCTACCTCCTCCTCCTTTACCCACCCCTGTCCCTCCTAGACTGTGTATCCTGGTATGTTGACATCCTAGTCATGGTGCTCTGTGCATTACTGCTTCAGTGACTAGGTCACCCAGGCATCCCTTCTTCCATCAAGGCCACTAGTTCAGGGAGCTTGTCTGCACAGACTGCAGGCATTGGTACTCATCACATTTCATTTATTTTTTGTGGCCTTGCCCCTTTTAGCCCCATCCCTGTCCTACCTCCTTTTTCTGCATTTATCCCTGTCCTGCTCCCTACTGACTTCTCTACCTTGGTGTTTGTCCTTCCTAACTACTGTAGTTTGTTGGTTTAAATGCTTGCCGATGAAGCATTTAAACCTGTCACCTAGGATCCTGGTTCCCCCCTGGACAGATGCAGACCATTGTGCCAGTATAAGCCTGCATCCCTCCAGGTGGCTCCTCAGTCTCCACTGAAGCCAAAACCCTGAGCTCCACACTAGTTTTTCAAACCATTCATTGAATCTCATGGTGCAGAATACCCTAGCATCATCCTTGCCATAGACAGGCAGCACCTGCGAGAAGGTTACCATACATGCTGCTTGTCTAAGGCTCCCTCAGACTTCCACAAACTCCTCTTGCACTGCTTCTGATCCTATTCACAGCATGTGTTATTTGTACCTAGGTGGACAATGACATCTGTCTCCCTCCTCTCTGCAGCTGCTCCCACAATCCTTGAGAATTTGCTTCTGTCCTCCGAGCCATGTCACCAGGCAGTCACCTACCTCTCTCCCCTTCCTCCCCCCCAGTGATCGAGTCCCCCACCAGGAGTTGTTTCCTTCCCCTGTGGGTCTCGTGCCACCCTCCTGTGGGTCTCCTTTGTGGAGGTTCCCAGCATCCTCCTTGGTCTCCACTGCAGGTGCAGCCATAGAAGAACCACTCTTTGCCAGAACAGCATATGAATTGGAGAGGTACAACTGGAGGGATGCACCCTGTTCCACCACCTCTCCTCTCTGAGCCCACCTTGGTCCAACCTGGCCTCTTCTTGGCAACCTCTGAGGTAACAGTGGTGGCCCTGGTGAGGTCCTGGGTGGGGAAGAGGTTTCAATGAATCCTAGCCAGGTCAGCCCGGAGACAGGCAACCTTCCTCAGACCAGAGAGGTGCTAAACAGAGCATCGCAGCTCTCAGAATGTCTCCCAGAACACTGCTGCCTCACAGTCATTGCACTGCACCACTACCATCTTGACTTAGTTTGTGTCCACTCTCCTGTTGCTTTGTATGCTTACTGTCTCTTCCTCTATGTATTTTTACACTTACTTTTCACTGCCTATGTGCCCTTACAACTTTGCCTTCCTGTTCTGGGACAGGAACTTCCTGTAGTCTTCAGTAGTCTCCTTCTTCCGTGTTTGATCAGACTTCCAGCAGCTGAGAGTTATTTTTAGGTTCTTCATGTTGATGAAACTAAAGTGTCTTCAGTGATCCTTCCTTCCTAATGCCAAACAGGAAGTTCCTATTGTCAGTCAAATCCAATGGCTATAAAAGTAGAACTGGCTTTAGGTGGAGGGTGAGGGTGGGAAGAGGGCAATTAGTAAAATCTGTAGTTCTAGACTGCTGTATTGCTCTGAAACCAAAGTTTTCTTCTGTCAAAAACAGCAGGAAGCTGTAATTGGAGACAGCTGCTTTTGTACTGCTAAGCTGCTAAGCCACATCCCCAATTAGCCTCAGCTTCTGCTCTGACTCTCTAAATTAAGCTGATACAGCCCCCTTCCTCAGAGAAACACACAGTGACTTTCTTTTTTTTTACTTAAATGAGACCCCCCTTCTTCTAATAAAGTATCTGTTTACTTAATCCAAACAGGTACTAGCTCCTGCTGAGATAGAAGTGATTTATCAGTAAAAAATCTGTAGTTCTAGACTGCTGTAGCTTGCTCTGAAACCAAAGTTCTCTTCTGTCAAAAACAGCACTTCTATGCAAATC
This sequence comes from Neoceratodus forsteri, assembly GCA_016271365.2. Lineage (NCBI taxonomy): Eukaryota > Metazoa > Chordata > Ceratodontiformes > Ceratodontidae > Neoceratodus > Neoceratodus forsteri. The sequence goes on from CM028132.1 coordinate 472,140,073, forward strand.
CAGACATCTCCTACAAGTGCCAAGCTCCTCCACACTGTCTCTCACACATGCACACACCCAGACACTCAGCCCCCCAACATACATAAAGCCAGCTCCCCACCCACACCCATGCATGCCCAGCCCCATATACCACTAAATTGTTCACTATGTGCCACCTTTTGGAAAAATGAAACAATACATAAGCTAGTCTTTCTTTTACTGGATTAAGTATTAGCCATGGTGTATTGGGTGAGGACGCCATGGTTACAATTTAAAATAAATTAAGTAGAACCAACAAAAATAGCAGAGCAGCAAAAAGGTAAAGAAATATTTAATAAATATTTCACCTCAATTGTTTCTCCTGTCCAGCATTTCCATCTATACATGTTAGGCATATGGCACAGGATCTAAGCAAGAGCCGGAGAAATAGCAGACAGATGGGGGGCCGAATTCAAAAAGAGAAAACTACCTATAGGACTAACTGCAGTGCTCATGGACACTAGGGGTGTACAAAAGAAATCAGAACTCACCTTCATAAGTGGCAGTTGCTCTGTGCTTTTGCATATCTGAAGTCTTGCTCTTTTCCACTCACTTCATCATCCCATGACTCCTTCCAGTTGTCTTCACACCAATCTGCCCAAAAGTCACAGATGATAAGAAAGAGTAGAGCCATGGCAACACGTTAACATGGAGTATGTATAGTGCATCATCACCCTATTGTGGATGTCAAGACCAGGAAGTGACCCTTTAACATCCACATAGTTTAGGTGGCACTCCGAGTCCATGCAGCATTTTCAGTTTTTTAAATAAATTAAAATAGTAGAAGCCACCCGGACAGGATTTGCATTGCCAGGGGACGTATGCACCGCAGTAACCAGGGGCCTCTTCCACACAGGTACGTGGTCAAACCTTATAACATAAGCTTTCCAAACTTACTGCAGTTGCCACTTTCAATACAACAAATGAACATTACCACCATACAACAAAACAATAAACATATATTCTGTTGGTATGACAGTCTCTATACACCAGGCTATGTGTGATTCTCCTCTCAAAGGCTTCAAAATTAAAAACAAAGCTTAACTCTGACATGATCCTGCTGTAACCCCCCCCCCATGTGGGCTTACCTGCTTTTGCCCTTTGGGGCCACTCAGTGCCTCCTGTTCCCCCAGATCCTCTGGTCCTGCCTCCGCATTGCCCATATTGTCCCTGAAGTCTCCATACAGCCCCTGGGCTGCTGTGTGCATTGAGGCCAGAGGAGCTAAACCACAGAGCCACTGCAGTACTGAAGTTTGAATGAGATGTGGTCTCGCAGATGTGCAGAAGCGTGATTCTGCCTTTTTACTATAATTGCGTGGAAAAAGCGGTGCCTCCAGTGGTCTGTATCTCAAAAATGTGTTAACTGGGACCCAAGACCTGGAGAAGGTGCATAAGGAGTCGCAGTTTGTTGTGAATAAAGAGTGCCAGTAAGTACTGTGGGGAATGTGTCATGAATATAGGGAGGCAGTATAGTGCAGTGGTTTAAGGCTTTGAGCTGCAAATCTGGAGACCTGGGTTTGAATCCTACAGCCCCCACTTGCATACTGTATGACCCTGAGCAAGTCACTTAACTTCCCTGTGCTCCCAGGTTGCACCTGTAAACAAACTTTCAGCTTAGTCGCTCTCTCCTGGTTAAACAATTGGAAAAATATATATATATATATGTACATATTAATGAGGCACAATATAAGTTGATGAGCTGCCTGCCTGTGCCTGGGAGATTTGAGAAATGGCACTAGCGACAGGCATGGGGTTAATTAAAATTGTTAGATTCTGCAACAGTTCAACAGGGCACATGGACTGCTTAGAGATCGTGGGGCATTAAATAAATGAAGGTGTGTACAGGGTATACTGGCTGCACCAAAACTTTAAAATTGGGACATTTGACTGCCTACTGATAAATGTTGCCAGCAGCCATGATTGCAGCCTTTGATCTCAGCACAGCCAATCAGATGGCCAGGATCCTGATAAGGATTAATGGTGCTGTGCTAAAGAGTTATGGGAAAAAGCTGTGGAAATTCTTAGCATCTTTTTCAGGACCAATCAGGCATCAGAAGGGCTTATGCATATTCAATTTTCAATGAGACAGTTAAATCAGCCAATCAAGGAGCGGCAGAGAGCTCCCAAAACCCAAGGACTTTTGGTTCCGGGCTCAGTTCAGCAGCAGCCCCTCCAAAGGGAGGGGGACTCCAGCCCCTTTGCAGAAGGATGTGGCTGCAAGGTTTGGGAAGGGCCTGCCTGGGGGTTGCCAGCTATGTGTCCCCCAGGGCCTCTGTTTGTCTTTCCCACATGCTGGAGGAACTTTGTACAATGAATCCTGTTTTGCAACTTCAGTTGGTAGAGAGCTGCAAGGCCCAGCAACTTTCAGCTGTGAGCTGCAAGCATCTGCAACCTCAGCAGAGGAAGCTTTGCCTGAGGGATCCTGAGTGAGAAAGTCATCTGTGAATTCCAAAGAAGATGGAGATCTCGGGGGCTGTGTGGCCACTGGCTATAGGAGGTACTAAAGTCTGTTACCCCATGTTTGACTCAAAGTCACAAGAAAGGGGGTAGATATTTGGTTAAAGGAATGACCAATGATGGTTCTGGTTTGCAGAAAATGACTTTGTGAAAAATGGATGTTTCTGGTCTACAGAAAATGGTATGGGAGTCTCCCTGACATGCGAGGCCTCACCAGTATTTCCAGGTTTATCTTCAAAAAGAGAAGAGAGCCTTTTCTGATTGGGCGCACTTACACGGTGAGGAAAATGATTTTTGGTATCAAGGGGCTGTTCAAGTAAAAGGTGTATTCGTTCAGTGCCAAGTTCAGGGTCCTCGGAAGAGCCCTTCATATGAACTCAAGTCTCACTGTGACTGCATCTCCAGTGAACCTCTAGAGACTGCGTGCTAATGGGAAAGGGCCAGAGCTGCCATGCTGGCAGTGTGGCTTGAAATGCTAATAGTATCCAGATGTGTCTAAACTTCCAGAAGCAGGAAAGGAAAAATAGAGGTCTTCTATCATGGTCAGCATTGGGAATCAGCCTGGCAGTGTCACCAGCTAGGCATAGCCATTGCGCCTCTCCCTGATGGGTTAAGTCTGGATATGGGGTTCTGAGGCATGCTGGCCCATGTTCCTTTGCTAGTCTGTATTCCAGACTGTGACTTCAGCTTATCCCAAGTTTCAGTTGTCAGAGGAGCTGAGAGAGGTGCCAGCCTTCCAGAGCTGCAAGAGCCTGTTGCAAGGGAAAGGTCCAAGCTGCAAGGTGCCTGCTGCTCATCTCAAGCTGCTCAAGATCTAGAGTTCTGCTGATCCAGTTACCCCAGATTTACAGTCCGATTACCACCCGAGACTGCAGAACCGTGAGTAAAAGCAGAGATTGTCCTTCACCTGGGGAATTGTAAATAGTTGCTTTCAAGTTCTGCCAAGTAGCTAATAGATGTGCAGAAAAGTTAACATTTAACTTAAGCACGCGCATCAATGCCTGCCAGCCAGCTGCATCACAGGCCTGCAACGAGTTCGATACCCAGGGATAGATTTGGGGGACTTTTTATCTGAACTGGGGACTAGTACCAGTTGAGGTCTGTATGCTATATATCTGCAGCAGCTAGCAAGTCAGAGAGCTTAACTTTAATCCATCCAAGGATCGGTGGGTGGCTTGCCTCAAGAATGTTGTTGAATTAGAAACTGCAAACAATTGTTTGTTGATGTCACATACTAAATGCCAATTGCCAAATGTGATTGTTACGTTTACTCTGCTCTCGATTACTTTTCTAACCCCACCCCTATGTAAATAAATGGTGTGTAACAGTTTGGAAAAAGTTTGATTTTAGAGCATATTATTAGTGAGCATATTATTAATGCAAGTCAATAATTCCAAGGTATTGAAAATATGGTTTCTGGTTTATGGTAATCCATGTGTGGGGTGACTAGACAGGGGAATGGCTAGGTACAGCATTCCAGGGGGTTGTACTGCTAAATACCAAACCCACTTGTAATTTTACTCTGGGTGGAGGCACTCTGCATTTTTATCTCTGTCTTGGGAAAGAACCCCCTATAATAGCCAGAATAGGAACCCAGGCCCCTCAACCTTGGTCAGGCCTGCAAGGCAGAGGTAGCAGCCTCTTAGTACACCATACCAGGGCTACACTGCTGATGGAAGTAACAAAACAAAAGTACAATATTTGTGCAGAGTTTATGTTAAATAGAGTGCCGTAAAGTGGGACCACACAAAAATAAAGTTCAGGGACCACTGGGGGCGTAGTGGGTGAGTCCAGTAGGTGCCTGTTGGGGACCCATGAGGGGACATATTTGTATGAAGTGAGCATGCTGCAGCCTGCACATTGAACCATATCTGTACCCCTGCAGCATGGCTGCACAAAGAAAATGGCAACCTGCAGTCACATCTGCAGCAACTTCCCACCACCCACCTGCTTCCCCAGTTAATCAGCCCTCGAGCGCACAGAGACCAGAGGGGCTCTGAGCCGCCAGCGGCGGGCGGCAACCGACAGGCCGAGCAGGGAACCAGGAGGCCGCATCAATGGCGGCAGCCCCACCGACAGTCAGTCGGCGGGCGGTGGGGCAGGCGGGTGGATGTCATGCCGCCACCGCTGCTGGGGAGCGGGTGGAGGGCTTCGGGTGGGTGGGTGGGGGACACTAGACACCAGGGAGATGTTTGGGGGTTGTAACTTGACATTCTGCCCGCGATCGGCATTACGGTCCACTGGACCACCAGGGAGATATTCGGGTTGGGGGTTTATACACTCTGCCCACGATCGGGCAATGGGGGTTTGTTTCACGCTCTGCCCGCGATCGGGCATCGGGAGATGTGGGGAAGTTTCATGTTACTTTCTGCCCACGATCGGGCATCGGGAGATGTGTGTGGGGTGTTTCATGTTACTTTCGCCCGCGATCGGGCATCGGGAGATGTGTGGGGGGTTATTTTTACGCCTGCCCGCGATCGGGCTGCTGGTGGGGGGCACAGGGACTGAGTTAAGGCCAGCCACGGTGGCAGCTGCTGTGTTAGCCTGCAATACAGCAGCTCACCTGTGGGTGGCCCCTCAACTTGATCCTTTTTTGGCTCAGTTGCGCAGGCGCAGGTTGGCTGCGATGATTAACTCTGCACAACCCGACTGAATATCCGTTGCGCAGTTTATGCATGGTTCCTCCTCCTGTTGAGCATGCATTCATTTGCATTGCGCTGTTGCTCAACCTGTTGTCAGTGGCGCAACTGCCTCCTGCTGAATATCGCAGAATGGCGCAATGTAGGACTTGCGCATGCGCAACCCTGTTGCGCATGGCGCAACCCTTTTGAATATCTGGGCCACTGTAAGTAAACAACAACAAAAAAACTAATTAAAAATGCAAAAATGCTCATCAGACCTGCAGCCTCATACTGAGATACAGGGGCCCAATTACAGGTGCATGGTTCCTTTAATACTTGCTGTGATTTAAGGTTTCTTCATCCCTTAATTGACTTCATGTTATACCCCAAAGTATAGTTTGCTTTGTCACTATGAAATGGAACAATTTACATATTCTATAATTGAAAAACCATTTGTTTTATACATATTGCATTCCTAAGATCAAAGATGGGGGATCAGTTTGTTCTTTAATTCTAATGGTTTAAGGACTGGATTGGTGCCATAAAAAGCAGGAGAAATGTAAAAAAAAAGCAAAAATCAGGGAGACTTCCTTTAAATAGGAAGACTTACTGTAAGGATAGTTTCTTTTTTTTATAACCCCCCGAAGTCCCACTGAACCCTTTTCTTTCCTCCTGACCTACTTCACTTTTGCTTCCTGGAGTTTGGTCGGGAGGTAAGATCGAAGATCCCCGTGCTGCAGAGGAAACAAATCCCAGAAACTGTGTGCAACTTGATATATCTGGTCTGAGGCAGAGTCACTTTAGACATTGTGTGAGTACCACCCCACTACGGTAACTGTCATATGGTGGTTAGCTTGCAAGCACTTAATGCTGAGCCAGTAGGAAAGGTGAGTGGCAAAATCGGAAACCGTGGCTGTGCACTGCAGTCAGATGGCAACTTAAATCTGGCACCATTCTAACAGTCCGAGCCAAGGAGGTCTAAATTGGACAGTTAGGGCTGGCAGCAGGGTGAAGTCAGAGTTCTAAAAAGTATTTTAAATTTTAAACTGTTGGGCTGTAGACCGGGATGGCACTAAGCTGCAAGTGCCTTGTCTGAAGGCTGAAGACATGTGTGCTCTGGGTGGGTGGCAAGCAGCAACTGGCAGTACAGCATGGTATGGGCAGTGGGGTTGGGACAAGGAGGGAGTCAACTGGGAAGACTAGTTTGGAGCCAGAGATGGGAGGAGGGACAGCAGCAGCTCAGAGGAGGGGAGAAAGACATAAGGCCTTCAGGTAGAAGATTATTACTGCTATACTGTTCTATATACTGTTCTGCTGTACTGGAAGATCATGGAGACACTGCTTAAAGAAAGGATAGTGGGGCATCTAGAAGCCATCAGAGTCCAGGACCATAGGCAACATGGATTCACAGCGGGAAGGTCATGCCAGACAAATCTGGTTGATTTCTTCGACTGGGTGACAAAAGAAGTAAATCAGGGAGAGGCGGTGGATGTCGCTTACCTTGATGTCAGCAAAACCTTTGACACTGTCCCATATAGGAGTCTGATAAACAAGCTGGGTAGGCAGGGCATGAGGAAAGGGTGGTAAACTGGGTTAGAAACTGGCTAACAGACAGGAGGCAGAAGGTGGTGGTAAATGGGATGCCTCAGGGCTCGGTCCTGGGGCCATTCCTGTTCAGTGTCTTATTAGCGATGTTGCAGAAGGGCTGGAGGGAAAGGTCTGCCTGTTTGCAGATGATACCAAGTTCTGTTACAGAGTGGATACCCCAGAGGGGGTGGAGAAAATGAGGAGTGTCCTTGGGAAGCTTGAAAAATGGTCTGAGGGCTGTCAACTGAAGTTTAATTCAAAAAAGTGCAAAATTATGCACCTGGGACACAGAAACCCTGGAGAGTGCTACAGGATGGGGGGGGGGAGTTGCTAACAGTCACAAAGGAGGAAAGGGATCTGGGGGTTATTATTTCAGATGACCTGAAAATGTCAAAGCAGAGTGCTGAGGCAGCTGGGAGGGCCAGTGGTATGCTGGGGTGGATAGGCAGGGGTATCACCAGCAAAAGGAGGGAGGGAGGCAGTGATGCCATTATATAAAACCATGGTCAGGCCTTACACGGAGTCCCATGTGCAGTTCTGGAGGCTGCACTTTCATAAGGATATTAACAGGTTGGAGATGGTCCAGAGAAGGGCGACTAAGATGGTACAGGGCTTGCAACACATGACTTACAAGGAGAGATTAAGGGACCTCAATATGTACTCGCTAGAAGAGAGAAGGGGAAAGAGGGGACATGATAGAAACATTCAAGTACCTCAAGGGTATAAACAAGGTGCGGGGGGGGGACATTTTTCAATACAGGAGGGGCACAAGAACAAGGGGGCATGACATGAAATTGAAAGGTGGGAGGTTAAGAGGGAATGTGATGAAGTTCATCTTCACAGAGAGGATGGTGGACGCATGGAATAGTCTGCCTCAAGAGGTGGTGGGAGTGAGCACAGTGGATGGATTCAGGCATGCTCAGGACAGGCATAGGGGAACCATAGAGGTATAGCAGCGGGTGGGTTGGAAGCAGTAATCCAGTACAAGGGCTTATGGGCAGACTAGATGGGCCAGGTGGTCCTTATCTGCTGACAGTTTCTATGTTTCTGTTAATTAGGTACATGTCTAAATCCCCATTAGCCACTGGGTCACTGGGTGGTCTTGAGCAAATCATTATCTTCCCATGCTTAGTAGTGAGGAAAATATTTAGAAGCAAGATATCCCACTGCTTTTTGATACAAAAGGTTTCAGGAACAGTCTTGGAAGGAAAACCTTCTTAATGTGCATTTCATCCCCCATGTCTGTTTAGATGGTTTGACATGGAACATTGTGATGATCTTACTACCGAGTCTGATTTAGCCTTCTGTGGATTAAACTGGACTGGACCTAATTTATGTCTTTTAGTACTGTCTGAATTAAACTGGCAACCAGGCCATGATATTTAGTGGCTAAATTTGCAGCATCTGCCTCTGGTCCAAAGGGTCATGGGTTCTAATCCCACACAAAGATGGTCTTAGTAACCCCAAATATTGGCATGCCAGTGTAGTTTAGGGGAGTTGCTAAGCTGCCAAAGTGTGCTGTTCTTCGATACGGTAGGAGGTGCTGCTGTGCCGCCTTTTGGGTGGGGTCAGGCGATACCAGAGGGAAGCCCATGGATACTGCTGTGCATAGGGCCCATGACAATGTAAAGTAAATCCATCCCTGGAAAGGTCAGATTTACCATTAAGCAAACTACGCTAGTGCATTAGGGCCCATGATGTGCTGGGGGCCCTCTCTGTATGAGCTGCATACTCCATATACTGGATCCTCCATTTAGTGTTTTACATGTAGGGATTTAAGCACCAAGTTTCAACATTTTTTTTTCTCTACTGACAGGCAGGCAACACGGATCTAAACTGCGTCTGTGTCTCCACATCTGCCACCCTCCATACTTCTGACTGGCCTCTATCCTCCAACCAGACTGGCTCTTCTCAAACAAGGCTGCCACGGTATTTGGCACCAGTCACCATTTCACAAGAAACTACAACCTTAAGTCCTGTCATTTGCTGCATTGCGGTTATTTTTTTGCAAGCAAGTGGCACGTCGTGTTGGTGAGTTCTCAAAACAGCTGAGCAGAAGAGAGAGAAGCAGCCCTAATCGTGGCTCAGCTCAGGGTGCACCATAAGGACTTGGAGGCAGCAGAAGGCAGGGCAAGGAGACGAGGACAGAGGAGAAGGGAGAGACAAGGTCACTCAAAAGAACATTTAAAAAAATATATTTTGAGATGGCCACGAGGGCAGAATAGTGAGAGGCCAGTGAGCGCCAAGCTAAAGCCAGGCATACTGACATGGGAGGCAGGTCAGGGTGGGGCATGGATGGTGTAGAGCTGAGCTGGCCTGACTGGAGGTCTGAGTAACGAGTCATGCCCGTGTTACTCAGTGAACTGAGCCAACACAGTCCCACACCCACAGAGTACTAGAATGGTCAAGTAACCCAATTTGCTATACCAGGCACAGCCAGTTAGTTAGTGTGGTGGTGGTGGTGTGTGCAAGCTGAAGAAGCACTGGGTCAGATAGAACAGCGGCCGCACCAGGAAGCAAGCGGAGGTCATGAAGGAAGTTCGGGAAGTGCTGCAGGAAAAGGTGAATTTGTTTTTCCTTTTGTTAATGCCCTGTCCCTCCCTCTCTCCCTGCTTGCCATAATTATTCAGCAGTATAATGTTTACTTGAGGATGGTTAAGTGGATGATGGGATTTGGGATGCACGCTGTGCTTGCAGAACATCCCTGGTGTGCATGTGTTTGTGTGTCCATTCTTTAACATTATGCTGGTACTTTTTCCGTTACAGGCTGCACGTTCACTGTGTGTGCACTGCACTGTCTGGCTGTAGTCAATGTGTAGGATACTGGCTACTACAATTCTCACCATAAATATCAGGAGTGCCAGCATTTACACTGATGGTAGAGCTCCTTTCCACCATTATCTGATGGCCAAGAATGTATATGTAGTGTATGGTAGAATGCTGTTGAGCATGGAAATCCATGCTCCCAACAGCGTTGTTGTGCTTGCCTCAGTGCATCACGATCTTGTTGTGCTGCATTGGGTATGTCACCGGTGCAGCACAACAAGATCGAACGCATTCGCGCATGCGCGATTTAGAAGCCGTGTCAGCGAGGGAGCGAGTAGCACTGGAGCAAGCCACAACATCAAAGCCAAGTAAGGCTTGATTTAAAAATGTCAGCATATATTCGCTGTTTTGTCATGAATAGACTCCTATACACTATAAAAAGATTGTCTATAGGAGTCATTCACAAACAAAGATCTTCTCTGATCTCGACGTATCCTTGGCAACGGACTACCTCTCGAGCTTTGCTCTCGAGGTCTAACATTGCGAAGGATACCTCTCGATTGAGAATATCCTTGTTGTGAATGATTTCCCATAGACAGTCCTCTATGCTGCTATTGCCAAACTTGCCAGAGTAGTTCCTTGCCTGCTCCCTGTGATGTCATATTAAATAAAGAGCTCGCAAAGTCTTTATGCAGTTTGTCAGACAGACTTTAATGGAAAAAGACTACTATGACTAAGGTTAATGCATTAAATAAGGCAACTTGACTTACCTGCCCTAGATGAGCCCCAGTGTGTGGCTACTTCTTCCAGCACTGCCAGCTTGGGGAGGGGGTCTCTGAGTGTAAAGGCAGGGGGCAAGTTTTAATCCAGAAGCTCTGCTATGGATTGTGCAGGATGCTGAGTGTTCTGGCTGCAGCATCCATTAATCAATCAATCAATCAATCAAAATGTTTATTTATTCAGGCGAACATCATTGAGCGTAGCTCATTTACAAGATGGACCTGAGTGGTCATACAAAGAAGGATACAAGTATTGTACAAAGACATGAAAATAACATAACATTAATACAATCAAATAGATGAGAGATATATACAAAAATTTACAGATATACAAGGCACAGTAACAATAACTTAAACCTGTAAAATGAAGAGGACATTCAATATAGAAGGGATAATATTCAGATAGTAGGGCTTCTATAGGCTTTTAAATGAAGTATGATAACTGACTGGGTAGAAGAAGAAACTAAACATAGTGGATTACAGAAGGAGGGTGGAGGTTGGGTGGGAGACTAGGCCCTTATGGAAGCAGTTGCACAGTTCTAGGAATAGGGTGGTATATAATTTTTGAAGGATAATAAGGGTAAGAGGGTATTCAGATTCATAGATTTTGGAGTCGTTCCAAATAAATGCTAGGGAATAGCTGATAGCAGCCCTCCCAAACCGGTGCAGGTATTGGGAATCTTTAGCATAATGAGCTTATTGATCCTTAAGGTGTATGGCCTGGATGTGATTCGGTAAACAGTCTGAGATATAGGAGGGAGTTTGTCTGATAAAGCTTTAAAGATCCAGATTGCAGCATTCTTTTCTTCTGTGCTGTAGGGATGTCCAATTGACTGCCATGTAAAGAGAGCAATGATGGGTGTTGGAGGAAGGTCTGTAATAAATCTAATGGCTCTATGATACAGGGTGTCCAGCTTATTTAAGAGGGAGAGGAGCAATGGCAGTAAGGAAATCAGCATAGTCAATGAGGATAGGAATGATGCCTGGATTAATCTTTGTTTGAGTCTCTGGTAAGGTAGTATTTTATTCTGAAAAATAGGCCAAGTCTTTGTCTCAACTTTTTAGTAGTTCTTCAACGTGCAGAGTAGTCAAGCTTATTGTCAATCCAGACTCAAGATATTTGAATTTATCCACAAATTCCAAATTTTCCAAATAAGGTGGATAAATTGGGGTGGTGAATGATGGGGTAATGTAAGAGCAACTCTTGGTGGCAAAGAACATAGCTTTTGTTTTTTTGGCATTTAGAAGTAGTTTTTTTCCAATAGGTTGTGTTGTAGGATGGAGAATTCTGACTGTAACAGTTCACAGGCTTTTGATGGTGAGGGATTGCTGACATATAATACAGTATCATCAGCAAACAGGTGAATGTTAGATTGGGAGAGGTTGGAATCAATGTTATTAATATAAATGGCAAGAGGATGGGGCCCAGGATAGAGCCTTGCGGTACACCTCTTAGCAGTGGTTTAGAGGTAGATAGGTAATTTTCATTTTTTACCAGTTGTAACCTTCCAGAGAGATAGCACCTAAACCAAATGAGAGAGAGTGAATCAAGGCCTACAGAGCTAAGAGAGGAGATTAGTGAATCATGATCCACTGTATCAATTGCTTTACTCAAATCCAGGAACACAGCACAGGTACTATTCTTTTTATCCAAGGCAGTCTGCCAATCGTTAGTGACTTTGGCTAAGGCAGAGATGGTGCTATGCATTGATCTAAACCCAGATTGTGCTGGATTTAGAGGTTGTTGGTGTCCAGGTAGGCCCTTAACTGTGAGTTTACTAATTTTTCAAGCATCTTGGACAATACCGTAAGATGGAAATGGGCCTGTAATTGTTAAGGTCCATGGGATCACCTGATTTAAGTAGTGGAACTACTTGAGCTGTCTTCCATAGAGGGATGGAACCAGTAGCTAGGAAAGATTGAGAGATGAGTGAGGGGGCAGCTAGGCGTGCAGTGCTACTTTAAGAAAGTAGGGATCCAGGAGTCTGCACCTGCACTCTTAGATGTGTCTAAATTGACAGGAGGTCTTTACTTTTTAAGGATATTGGTTCAAGGAGAATGTTGAGGCAGCCTTTTGGCCCACAGTGGATTGAAGGTTTAATGATGATCTCAAGAGATTTGCAGGTGAAGAGTCAAAGGCTAGGGCAGCTGTAGTGAAGTGGTCATTGAAGGCATTTAATATTTCTGCTTGTCAGTGATTTCAATGTCACTTAGAGCAATTTGGAGGGTAAGGCAGGGGTAGAATTTTGACCTAGAATTCCCTTTATAGTACCCCAGAACCTAGATGGGTTAGTATAGGAGGCATCCAATTCAGCTCTATAGAAGGCAGCTTTGGCATTTCTTATTTGTTTTGTGCATGAATTTCTTGCTTTTCTGAATTGAAGCCAGTCTCTAGATCCTTTGTTTTCTTGCCTTTTCCAGAGTTTGTCTCTGGCTATCAAAGCGATTTAAGGTCAGCAGTGAACCAACGACAAGATTTTAATTTGGTTCTGACACTGGTGAGTGGTGCATGTATATTGAGGGCATTTGTGATAATATCCCTTAGGATCTGAAGAGCTGTTTCAACTGAGGTTGTGAGGTAGAACTCTTGCCAATTTGTTGTATTGCACAAATCATGGAGATATCCTGAGATGTTGAAATTCTTTTTTGACCTTTTATGGAGAAATTTTGCAGGATTGGATGACTTTAGTGTAGATCGTATGCCAGCTATGGGACAATGATCACTTATGTCACTGGGTAGCACTCCAGCATGAGAATATAAGTGAGGCTTGTTTACCATCATGATATCCAGGAGTGAACTGTTGATAATATTTTTTAGGTTAATCCTCGTTGGATCTTTGATTAATTGAGTGAATCCATAGGTGTCACAGAAGGTTACTAGGGGTGCAGATGCATTAGATAACCAATTTAAATTCAAATCACCAAGGATAATGGTGTCTTCAGGGCCTAGATTGAGTATTGTTCCTAGGTGGGATAGGAGTTTGAGGCCTGCAGAGGGGGGCCTATAGCAGCCAATCAATTTAAAGGAAGACATGTTAGGAAGGGTTATTTTGATTGACAAGCATTCAAATTCCTTTGGTTCTGATGTATTAATGAGGCAGGATGCAGAGGTTTCTTGACATAGATGGTCACCCCACCACCCCTGGAAGGGGGTCTGATCTGAAGAGCTGGTAATTGGGAAGGTTTATTTCACTATCTTTTGTTGTAGATCTGGAGCCAAGTTTCAGAGATCACCAGAAAGTCAGGTAGGGTATGTGCAACCCAGGCCTGTATTAAGGAGAACTTTTTTAGGAGGCTGCAGGCATTGAAGTGAAGAAAACTTAGGCCATTTATGGATGGGGATAAAAAACTTTCAGTTGGGCCAGGATTGATTTCAATAGTACCAATACTGATCAGAAGGAAGAAGATTAGTTTGAGGAGGGCACCAAATGATAGAGATAGGGAGTAGTCAGAGCATTTCCTCTTCTTAGTTGGGATCCAATGTGTAGTGGGTGAGGGTCCTGTTATATGGGTATGGATTTTATCACAAAGTAACAATCTGATGGACAGGCATGGGGTTAATGTAATGCCAAAATGGGTGCAGGGCACTTGAGGAGTGTTGAAAGGATGAGAGCCTTTATGTGGGATACCCCAGGGTTGCAATGCAAAAATGGCAGGATATAATTATGGAATTGCTGGGTGTCCACTGGGATGGCAGGGGTGGACAGGCCATAATCACTGCCTAGACGTCATGGCATGGGGTATATCATAATTATTTTTGGGATCGAGGAAGATGAGAGGCTCAGTGTAAAGGAAACAAAGTAGTATTGTGGAGGGAAGGTAGGGTTAATGTGAGGTTGAGAGAAGTAGTTGTGGGCGTGGATTATAGAATTGGCGGAAAAGGTATATAAAAGAAACAACCAAGGGGGCGGCAAAATTTTGCAGCTTTACCTCGCATTCTTTCTGCTCTCGCTTTCTCCCGCCTCCTGGTTCCTGTCGGGCCTGTCGGTCGCCACCCGCCTGCTGGCGGCTCGAGCCCTCCGTCTCTGTGCGCCGAGGGCTGTGCCGCTGGAAGGTAGGGGACAGAGGAGAAGGCAGTGAGAAAAGGCACTTTATTGCAGCAATCTGCAAAAGGTGCAAAAGCCTGAATTTGCACTACAAAGACTGGGAGGGTATTGGGGAGTTAGCGCCTTGCCTAGCCGCCCACACAAAACACAAAAGGTGTAATCACAGGCTAAACTACATATCTAAACAACCTCAAGTAGGGCACATTTAAAAGTAAAACAGCTTTTTTAGATAAATTTAACAAATAAACATAATAGCAGTAATCCTGGCCAGAAATAGTGTTGCAAAGTCCAGCTAAAGTCTATGGAAAGGCGCACCAATCGAAGCAGGAGAGTTAGCGGTCACTTCCGATTGGTTTGCGTGCTTTACCTGGACTCTTTCTGCCTGCTTCTCCTGGCCTCCGGCTCCTTGCTCGCCTGTCGGTCCGCCTCGCCTCCGCTGGCGGCTCGGAGCCCTCCGTCTCTGTGAGCTCGAGAGGGCTGTGCCGTCTCTCTGCCTGCTTCTCCCGCCTTCTGGTTCCCTGTCGCTCTGTCGGTCGCCGCCCGCCCGCTGGCGGCTCGGAGCCCCTCCGGCCCCAGCGCCGAGGCTGTGCCGGCTTGCCTGCTTCTCCCAGCCTCCTGGTTCTTCGCCCGGCCTGTCGGTCGCCGCCCGCCCGC